>OX327015.1:7160655-8385028 GCA_946800695.1 Geum urbanum
AGGGCGTTCGTTATCCGGCTACGTATGCAGCTACTATAACTGGAGCAGTGGACGAGGTGCAACACAAGTTTGTTGGTCTAAAGACACATGACTATCACGTTATGCTGCAACGTCTGATTCTAGTGGTAATTCGACCATACTTGCCTCGGGACGTCGTAGAACCAATAGTGGCATTGTGCAGGTGGTGGCAGAGGTTATGCGCCAGAGAATTAAAGAAGTCAGATGTGGTGGAATTGCAACAACAAATTGTGCACATCATTTACAAACTAGAGAGGATTTTTCCCCCTGCTTTCTTTGACATCATGATTCACCTAATGATCCACCTGCCCGAGCAGGTGCTCATTTCTGGTACGGTCTAGTACACTTGGATGTATCCTCAAGAAAGGTACGTACAACTAATTAATTTGTTCCACTGGAGATTATATACTAGCTAGCTATATGTACTTTTTCTTATTGTACGTTTGATTTTGTAGACAGCTTGGACAGTATAAGTCATTCGTCAAAAACAGGTCGGCCCCGGATGGCTCCATAGCAGAGACATACCTACTGCATGAGTGTGTTACTTACTGCAACATGTACCTCAAAGATCCACCACTTCCCACTGCCTCCGATCGCAGTGCCCGCATCAATCTTTCTGTCGTCACCAATGTCGTCCGACCGTTTAGAGGAGTATTAAAGGAATCGTTAACACGAGAAGAACTTATTGAGGCACATTGGGTAGTGTTGCGAGACTGTGACGAAGTTGAGCCGTACATGATGTCATACAGGGAGAGGCTTCAGGCGTTAAATCAAAACAAGAGTTCGGCATGGATTGAGAAAATGGTTAAGAAGAAGTTTCCCGATTATTTCTTCCAATGGGTACGTACGTACGTCTCGGTATTTAATTAGTAATTTATATACGTACATATCGATCATGTTTGGAGAAAGTAATTAAACCCTTATATTAATTTGCCCCTTTTCGCAGATGATTGATCTGCAAAAATCTGAAAACCACGGGGGGTGGTGGTCATGGCCAAAGCACTTGCTAGCAGGGAAGCCGGTCAAACACTATATTTATCTCGGATGTTTTGTGAACGGTGTAAAGTTCCATTCATTGGCCCGAGACGAAGGAAGAAGAACACAAAACAGTGGGGTAGCGGTTGGGAAAGACAATGATCTATATTACGGGGCTATTGTATATGTGGTTCAGCTATGTTACGGGAATGATGTCAACGTTTTCCTATTCAAGTGCAGATGGTTCAAGCGTACAAAGGAAGACTTGGGACTATTATCAGTCGATACAAACTCAAGCTGGTATGAGGATGAGCCTTTCGCTCTCGCCACCTTAGTTCGGCAGGTGTTCTATCTCGACGATCCGAAAGCCGGTGAAGGGCGGAAAATAGTGAACCATATCTCTCATCGAGGAATATGGAATACAGAGACAATGGAAGGGACACCGACGACGACTGAAGATGTTGCTGAACCAGAAAGAGACATTTCTGCCTATCAAGAGCCTAATATTTCTGTCATCCGCTCCGATATAATGGAACTGGTTCAAGATGATGAACGGTTACCCATGCCTGATGGTTGTACAGATCTAACTGAAGATGAGATTATCGATGAGGTAGATGAAGAAGACGAGCAGGAAGAGGACGCGGACAAGGACTCAGGTTATTCATCGGACGATGTTGAGTACGATGAGGAGGATGAGCAATCGGATACCGGCGACGAGAATGATGAGGATTATGATGATGACTACTTAACTAAGACGAGAAAAATTAATTGGTAATTAATTTATGTAATTATTGTAATATATAATCGATGCATCATCGATCAATAATTAATATAAATATTATAAGGAGGAGAATGTATATATATATATGTACGTATGTATATCTTCGACTTTGTGTACTTAATTAATTAATTACACGCGTCCATGCTCGATCAGATATATCGGATCGACCGACGTACGTAAACTAAATTAAATTAATTAATTAATCAGAATTATATATCCTGGACAATGGAGAAATTATGTGCAGGTTGTCGCCTTTGGGTATTTTGGCTATCTCCCTAAATCCTTGACCCTAAATCTAGCAAATCGGATCGATCGATCATTTATTTAATTTTTTTTTGATTCAAAATAATTGAACGGACACACAAATGACCCTGGACAACCTAAACCCTAAACCCTAAGGGCCTAACCCCTGAATTCAGGGTTTTTACACCTGGACGACGGAGATGGTAATTCTCTGTCGTCCCGGTACACACTAGGACGACGAAGATGGTCATTCTCCGTCATCCAAGTGAACAAACCCTAAACCCTAAACAGTAAGGCCCTAACCCCTGAATTCAGGGTCTATACACCTGGACGACGGAGATGAGATATTCCGTTGTCCAGGTTAGCACCTAGACGACGGATAACTTCATATCCGTCGTCCAGGTGATTACCTGGACGACGGAAACGCTCATATCCGTCGTCCAGGTGCAGATATCGTAATTTTTTCTAAGACAACGACCATCTAGACATTCTTCCAATGCATATTCTTTTCGTCAAGACTTTAGAGTAAACAATTCTTGGTGTGTGAGCTTCGACGGTTCGAAAATCGGAGTTGCGAAATTCCTTGTATCCACGTTTCCGGTTTGTGAAATTCTCGGTTTTGCGGTTGACTGTGCCGATGAAACCCGTCCCGAACTTATTATTTTATGGTTCTTTGAAGACAATTATATATTATGTTACGACGAACATATCCAACGGTTGTTTTGTCCAAATTCAATTTCGTTAATACTCTGCTGCAAATGAGCCTCTACTCATGAACACTTAAGTCGTAAGGATTAGTCCATACTTAACAAGTTTCAAAACGAAAAATTATTCGTCGGTTCAAATTTAACTGTTCATATATACGATGCGTTCATCGATATTGGACGACTATTTCACTCGAATGACAGATCGCTAAATTCCTAGCGAATTAATTTTAAAATTTTTTTTAACGTAAATTTAACCTGGACGACGGAGAATGACAAGATCCGTCGTCCAAGTTCAATTTACCATGGCGGTTCGATTTTTTTTATTTTTTTTCAATGAATATTTCGACTTGGACGACGGAGATGTAGTTCTCCGTCGTCCAATGACATCTCCGTCGTCCAAGTCGAAAATCATGGCGGTTCGATTTACCGCCTCAATTTTCGGCGCCGCTTGAATTTCCACTTGGACGATGGAAAATAGTGCTCCGTCGTCTAAGTCCAAATTTATGGCGGGTGAAACGTCCCGCCCATTAATTATGCGCCGCTTTGAAATTTTTTAACCCTTCACTTAGACGACGGAAAACACTGTTTCCGTCGTCCAAGTTCACTTAGGCGACGGAAAATAGTGCTCCGTCGTCTAAGTGAAAGCCTATAAATAGAACAGCACCCCCCCCCTTTTCTCATTCCACCTCCTCTCCTCTCCTCCTCTCCTCTCCTCTCCTCCTCTCCTCTCCTCTCCTCTCCTCTCCTCTCCTCCGGCGAGTTTTCTCCTCCGGCGACGTTCCGACGACAATTTTTCCGGCGTGGTTCCTCCTCTCCGACGACTCAACTCCGGCTATATTCCCGATTACTCCGGTGAGGTAAATTTCTATTTTTACCTTATTAAAATTATTTTCATTTAATTAATTAATTTCTAAATATAATTTATTAATTTGTTTTAAATATTTCACTATTGTAATTATAATAAATTTTAGTGGTTAATTATTGTAATTAATAATTAATTAAATGCATAATTGTAATTAGTTGATAATTAATTAAATGAATAAATTTATTATTTTAAATATTTATTATTAGTTGATAATTAAATGAATAAATTTATTATTGTTATTAGTTCATAATTAATTAGTTGATAAATAATAATTTATTATTGTCTTTATTTATTGTTTTATTTAATTGATAATTACGTGTATTTTCTAGTAAATTGCATGGTAGTACGTCTTCGATTTAAATTTAGTACATAGGCTTGGTTTATTAAGTCGCACTCTTTGGAATAGATGGCGCCTCTTTTCCTAGCTTATCTCCTTAACCCCTCGTGATGTGTGGATTTCATCACCGCACACCATAACCTAAGTGAAGTTATGGACACGAGGTTGAGGGCGGAGTTTACAAAGGACTTGAGGGAGTGTAAATTTTCGAAAAATTGGCCGAATGTCGGACATGGTGTCTAGAAACGGGTTATGACTGGTGACATGTTTTGGATCTAAGAAAGACGACACCAATATATGTTTTGTCGAAATTAGTCCTGCCTCTCGCGTTATCTCTATCCCTAACTGGCCATGTTTTTCGATTTAACCAAGGCTGATTAATTGAAAATTTACACTTAATCGCGCGGGTCGCACGTCCATTGAACGACCGAAAAAGCCAAGCTAGTGTACTCTATTTAAATCTTAACCGTACTTAATTAGCGTAAATTTTGCACTTGTAATTATTATGGTAAGTAGGTATTTTAACAACGTACTCCTAGGTTTAAAAGGCTCCATCCGGCAAGAAGAAAGCCCAACAGGAGGCAGAAGATGCCATGCTCCGAATGTTGGCGGACCAAGTCGGTTGGGTTCAACAGGAGGGCAACGACGCCCTCAATCCGGACCCTTCATCTGGTTCGGAAGCGGCGCCTCTTGGGGAAATTCCCTCTGCCCCATTTATCTCCGGCGGTGATGACGTCGACCCTTTTTCAACTCCGACGCCCGGTACCGGTTCAACGGCAAGTACTCAGGCGTCCTCGACCGCTGAATCTATCATGTACAGCGCCCCCCGTAAGCAAAGGAGAGCCCATACTGACCCGGAACCGAAAAGGACTCGGGGTCTCGTTAAAGGGGGCAAAGCGGAGAAAATTTGCAAGGCGACCGGGAAAAAGATCGACTTGCCCTACGACGAATTCACCGGTGGCCCTCCCACAGCTCAGCTAGCAAGTCTCTCGGCGCATAGCATAGGGTCAATCGTCCGTAGCCGGGTTCGTCTCACTGCCCCTACTTGGAAGGAGGCGCCGGATAATGAGAAGACGAAAGTCTTTAAAGATCTTTCGGTACGTAATACGTCCAATTTTAGTTATTATATAATATTGTTAATATTAGTTATAATTTCATAATATATACGATTATAATTTTCTATTTATTTTTGATAGGAACAATTTGCGGTGGATCCGACACCGGCGATGTTGAGGCATATCAACCAAACCGCCAACTCCATCTACAAAGATTGGAAGTACAGGCTCCATCAGTACTTCCAAACTTACGGTCCCTCGCCTCCCCCTGTAGAGCTGCGTGGGGATAGAGAAGATGAGTGGGAGTGGTTGTGTAACCACTTTGCCGATGACTCCTTTAAGGTGTTAATTTACTTTTTTTATTTCAATTAAGATAACTGAATTATTTAAATTTTAGTTATTAATTTTTTAATGATTTAATTATGTTGTGTAACAGAAATTCTCCGGTGTCAACAAAGCCAACCGGGGGAAGAAGGACAAACACCATACTACCGGCGCCAAGCAGTTCATTCAAATAGCCAAGGAGCACAAGGATAAGGGCTCCAAACACCCTTATCTTGATG
Source organism: Geum urbanum (assembly GCA_946800695.1). Classification (NCBI taxonomy): domain Eukaryota; kingdom Viridiplantae; phylum Streptophyta; class Magnoliopsida; order Rosales; family Rosaceae; genus Geum; species Geum urbanum. Next base: position 7,166,200 of record OX327015.1, read on the forward strand.
CAAGCATAAGCGCGTACGTGACGCCTGGGCTCGATAATGAAGCGAGTCAATGCGGCGTAAGTGATATATATATATATATGCTTTTAATTATAGTAATTATTATTTAAATATTATTTCATTATAATAAATTAATTATGTGCTTGTAGGCAAGGGTGATAGAGCGTGCGCAGGAAGAATTGGCTAACACTCAGCTTGCGTTCCCAGATGTGCCGGTCGAAGACCTGCCTCCTCTATCCTTAGAGAGCCAAATTGCAAGGAGGTTAGGCACTTCGGGCCTAAGGTGGTACGAGATTTGTCAATGACCTCCGACTCATCATCTACGAGAGGTTCGGGCCAGCGGAGAAGGACTACGGCTGCGGCCGTCGAAGCAGCCATTCAAGAGGCTCGACTGGCACGAGAGGAGAATCGACTGGCACGAGAGGAGAATCAATCCATGCGGCAAAGACTTGACGAACAAAAAGCACAAATAGCCCAACTCATCGCCCTCATGCAACAAAATTGAGAAGTATGTCAACCTCCTCCGAACCCATACCGCGATGACGACGACCCGGCTGGAGGCGGGGGACGCGGCGGTGCATCTGCTCCTCCAGTGTGTTAATTAGCTTGTAGTTTTTTAATTATCTCGTTTCTTTTCCGCATTCCGAACAATATTTTTATTTTTATGGGTTTTTTGAATGTGTATGTACAAATTAATTTTAATTATTTAATAATTAAGTAATATTAAATTAATTAGTTTATTTAATTAATTTTATTATTTTTCATTATTTAAATTCAATTAATAATAAATTAAATTAATAATATTTAATACAATTTATTTATTTTAAATTAAAAAACACTTGGACGACGGAGAACTTAATCTCCGTCGTCCAGGTGATTACATGGGCCACGGAGATTGTTACGTTCTCTGTGGCCCATGTAATCACCTGGACGACGGAGATTAAGTTCTCCGTCGTCCAAGTGATTACATGGGCCACGGAGATTGTCCGCGGTACAAGTGAACTTGGACGACGGAGACCTTAATCTCCGTCGTCCAAGTTCCTGGACGACAGCACTTGGAGCACGTACCTTGGACGACGGAGATTCCATCGTCTAAGAACTTAGACGACGGAGAAACTCACTTAGACGACGGAAACGCTCCTTCGTCTAAGTTCTGTTTTCTTGTAGTGTTGATATCATTAGTCTCAATATTCCACCTCATGTACACTAGTGTAATTTGTACTTTGTAGAGATCTCTATATTCTCTGAAATTGGTTCTAGCATCAAGGCGTCCCTCAATGATAACCATAATCCAAAAATATTCTTAGGAGACAGATATTGAGTATCTGATAAATAGATCAGATTGTGCCAAACTCGCTTCCTTCCTTGGATGAGTATTTATCGAACATATGGGTTTCTTACGCTCTCTAGCGAAAATCATGGCCTATGATGCCATTATGCCACTTTAGTGACATCACTATACCACCTTCCATGGTGGCAGCGCCATACCCAACTCCTTTAGGTGACACCATGTCCTTTCTTGAAGGGACATGAATTCTTACAGGCATGTTTACAACAAGTAACATATGATCTCGTCACTTTAACGATATCAGAAATGCTCAGGCATCGAAACTATTACGTTCTATCGTTTTGGGGATCAAGATGAGACAAAGTAAGGACACGAAACTTTATGTCGTTCCTATTGAACATGCTTGTTCTTATCTCCCCCTAATGACGAGAAGACTGTCTCACCAAAGTGACAATCCGCAAAACTAGCGGTAATGAGATTGCATGTCAAGATATCTACATAACAGACCATAGTTGGAGACTCATGCATGTCCAACATAAATACTCATTCATCTCAAAGAACCCACTTGGTGTGTTGTGGCAACACAATTATGGCACATAAATGCGTAAGTGCGAGAGAATATAATTCACACACAGTCACTAGCTGTAACGCAAAATTGAATATTAGTGGGTAGTAGACGACTTAGTATAGCTGCACATGATATTGCATAACCCTTAGCAGAAAATATTGGTGCGTATTACCAATATCTAGGCTACCATCGTAGTCCTTTAATCATGACTTTCTGCAAGACCATTTGGGTTGTGCATTGGATTATAATGCCAATCATCAAATCTCAATGATGTGCAATGATCATCGAACTTTTTCGATGTAAACTCTCTAGCTTCATCAAGTCAAATTGACTGAATGGGATGATCCAGGTAGTGAGCCCGCGATTATATTATCTGAGCTAGGAATTCATAAGCAGCATTACTGCTGAACGATTGCATAACACATGACCAGTGTGTTTGCATGTTAACCAACACCATATATAAATGATCGAGTGGTCCGCTGGTTGGTTGAATTGTTCAATAGAATTCCCTCAGATTCGTTGCAAGAATGAAATATTTTCTTTAGTGTCTTTAGTGTAAGATGGCCTCAATCTTTCCTTGGCTAAAGAACAGGCTTTGCATAATGAGTGATGAGTGTCTATCATAATTAATGAGGATGTTGGTTCAGACTTAGAGTCGTCATTGACTCGAGAAGCATGGGAAACTATGGCACTACCTATCATGTCCAATCGTTGTCATTGGGGGAACGACATTGGCCACCATGGCTTAAGATGGTTGATGGAGCCACCACGCTGGGTGCCTGTTACCATTTCCTTTTGAACCAACTGTCTGGTTCTTGCTTTCTTTCACTCGAAAGAATAATGGATATCCGTTTGAATATTTCAAGATATGGATCATCATGTTACGATCTAGTTATCCCAGTTTATCGTGTCAAAGCCGATATGTGTCGGTGTCCCAGAGGTCATCTCTTATGACATGGTTAGATTCAAACAACTAGTATTGTTGATATTCATAACCCATTTGGTTTACACATATTTCTCTAATATTTGGATCATTCCACAATCATTAGAGGTGATGCATAATAATGCATTCCATTCTCACAATGAGATTAAATCCGTTGGCGTGTACGTCTTTAAAACTCAAACCTTATGAGGGTCTTTTCAGCTCTATTAGTGTAGAGAGCATTTGTGATGGTGAGTACCATAGTCACGTATGATCGACAAGGTACAAAGTCGATAAGAAGTTGTATATAGCACAACATAGTCTCAGTAGTTTCTTTTATCATGAGACACTCAAGTTCTCTTGGAAACATATATACAAAGCTTGTATCAGAAAACTTGATTTTCTAGCCAATCATTTTCGAACCTTTATTTACTCAAACAAGCAGAACTTCATCTATAAAATAGATATTAACGAACCGAATCAAGATTTGGAAACTACACATATGTAGCTTTCTAATCATATAAGATTCATAATCTAGTTCGTTCTGAGCTGCTCAAAAAACTTTATCGAAGTTGACTGATCTGGACATGCAGATTCTAGTTTCTCACTTAATGCGATTTTTATTTTTTTTGTTTGGTGCTTCAAGGGATTCTAACACTTTTTCAATCCCAATAGTACATGGACGACTTTGCCAGTAATTATGTCAATCTATTATCGGTTGGGTAGCTCTGTTCATTCATAACCAGGTTAAGAGAAATTGTTGTAGGTAGGGCGATGCCCGCTTAAGCACACTATTATTGAAATTCTCTTTTTTAGACATTATGAGCTACTCAGGTGAACCCTTTTCGAAATAGAATCATAAAAATTAAAAATCGAGTACTTTATACAGAAATATAACCAAAGCTTGTATCAATACAATACTGCCTTTTTCAATCGTTTTCCATTTAATTACATCAAGAGTCTTGCTAATCCAAATAACAATATTGATCAATCATCAATTGATAAACTAAGGCACGAGAGACTTTACAAAATACTTGAAAAATATATGCTCTAATCAAAATCTGCAAAATTCAATGAATATTTGCTAGTTTTGAAGTCTGTAATTGTGAGACTAGCGTCATTGTCATCTCCATCTTCTGCTTTAGTTGCATGGTGAGTCTCTTGCTCTTTTGCATCTCTATATGCTATGTATTTTGTAACTAGTTTGACATTTTCCTTGCAATATCCAAACAATGCTCATAGATTAATATCTACAGCATACCTTATCTTGATCTGTGAGCTTTACTCCACAGATTCCCATTGAGAGTGAGAAATTTCTCTACATAATTCACCCATTGATGATACTCTAAACCATTAGAGTCAAGTTTAGCAAATTACAACCTTTGCATATGACGTCTTAAGAAACAAGAAGATGTATTAGTTTCGCAGTCCTAAGACTTCCTCGACAACTAATGATTCCAAGATATTTGGATTAGACCAAAATCAAGATGTTAATGGTCATATGAACTCTCTTTGTTCGTTATCAATGCTTTTACGAATTTCTTTGTTCGAATCGATAGTGAATACTCTTGATTCACTTGGATTCTCATTATCCATTTAGGAACATTATTCCATATTCTCAAAGACTCAAAGATGAAGAAGGGGGAATGAATCTTCAAATTCCCCTGATAAAAAAAAGTTACAAAAAAAGTAATTCTTGAATTTAAATCGAAAACATGAATTCTTAGAAATGCTTATTTTCTTCGAATATACAATCATTTTCTCTTCAATTTTTTCTTTCCTTCTATCGTCAATGCTGCATTTATTAGTCTCTCATCAGTTTGATATATTCCTCGAATTTTGAACAGACATGCATAAATTACAACAAAATTAATGTAACGATTTGAATATTATTAAATTTCACGAAATGTAAATTTAAATAAGAGATACAACAACCTGATTATACAAAGATATTAGTCTGCATATGTATATCCACCCAGTGGAATACACTGGTACACCTTCACGTGCATGCAGCATTTGTATACCTCTTTATAGCACGTGTCACATACGGCACGGCTCCCAATCTTCGTTTTGCTGCATATGAGCAGCGGCCCACGTCGGAAAATCAGTTGCGGCTAACAACGACGCAAGTGAAGTGATGACGTCGATTGTAAATCAAGCGGCCTGGGTCGCTCATCGTTGCTGCAGAAGCCAGAGGCGGCGCGACGGCTGGACACCCACGGAGGCGCTGTGATGGGTCGGACTACAGGCCAGAATCGGTGCGAGACCGCGACAGTTTCTGGGCTGGGCAGACGAGGTCAGTGCGGCCGGAGGCGTACAGGAGTTATCGGCCTCGGCTGCTTGGAGCGTGCGAGTTGGCTAACGACTTGGAGATAGGCTTGCTAAAGCCAGTCGCGGCTCAAAGTGCGAGACCTATTGTGTGCTCTGAATCGACTCGGCTCGCCATTTTCGAGTCGCGACTTGGAGCAGAAAATCACGACAAATTATAGTGAAGTCCGACTAGGATTTTGCAATTCCAGGTTAAGGATTTTGCAATTTCAGGTTGGGAATTTTTTCAGGAACTCTGGTTAAAGCTTCGTGCTGATGATAACGTATTGGAAACGTAAAACTAAAAGCATTGATAATCAAAGACTCCTTGTGTTTCTACCGAATTACGCGCGGAGGCGTAATGGGGCAGAAGCAACAAGAATAAGCTTCCTCTTCCTTCCTCGGTCGTGCGTGCGGACCTCTCCTCCTTGGTGCGTCCGAACGATGGGGCTGTTCGGATGGGCGGGCTCTTCTCTTCTTCCTTCTCTCCGTGTGTGCGGGCTCTTCTTGCGGGTGCCTCCTTCCTCGGGCGTTCGGGAGCATCTGTTAGAAGAATACAACAATGAAGCAGGCGGTCAGGGGTCAAGACGGGGTGGCCCGCCTTCAACGCTCCGATGCCTAAGTCAGAATATGTATCGGATATAACAGTCAAGCGAACGTGCGAGTGGTGTGATGTGGATCGAGTGAGTCAACTGGCTCTCGATGGGATCTAGTGGAGTGATATTGAGTCCAACGTGTTGTGTTGAGATTCAATGGAGTGATCTTACCTGTAATAAATACCTGATATATATAGGTGGTTGAAATTGGGACCTGGTGGTGTTCTTCGATGTGGGACTTTGTTGTTCCTGCTGGTGTGTGATCCGTGTGTTCGGGTACGCCCCCCCCACGGGCGCGTGCGCGCTCGGAAGGGGTGGGTCCGGTGAGTGAAGTTGGTGCTTCCTTGGTGGTCTTGCATGTGGTTGAGTAGGTGTTGCTAACCTGCTTAAGTGGATAAGTATGTTAATCGTACAACTAATTATGCAATACTAACAAGTCCCCCAATTCCCCAAGTCAAAGAGAACTTTCTTGACTGGGGAGTTGAAAAAGGGTGGGCGATTAACAAGAAATACTTATCCGGTTGAGCAGTGGTCACGATCCTGTGACCCCCCAAGTCCCCCAACTCTCCGGTCAAGAAAGGGATCGCATGACGGAGCGTGTACCTGTTCGTGCGATGGTGTACCTATGGGCCCGGCCTCCAGAGCGAGACTTGCTATTCTGGAGCCGCGCGCCCAGGTGGGATCGGTTTTGCGAGTATATAAGTATCACAGATATGCAGATATGTAGGTATGTAGGATATGATGTATGAATGTATGGTATGATGCGTGAATGTATGGTATGATGTGTGTATGCTAAATGTTTTTCGTGACACCGGCATTGGGATGGCGCGGTGCACCGCGTACATCAACGGGGATGCCGTTCCGTACGGTATAGCGTCAACGGGGGGATCAAGACCGCGACCTATAAGTAACGCGCTACGGAGGGGACGGACCGCATGCCCGTGCCGTTCTTCGGCTTAGCACCCTCAGAGAGAGGGCGTACCCCATGCCTCCGTTATGACAGCCGGCTTGTGTTTCGCTATGGAGGGACGTACCGCATGCCCGCGCTCATCAATCCCAGAACGCGCAAGGAGGGGTCGGACCGCACGCCCTTGGCGCTCTGAGTCGGGGTGGAATTGCGCTCACACGGAGGGGAAACACCCCACGCCCGTGCCGCCATCGACTTTGCACGCTCAGAGAGGAGTTGGCCCCATGCCTCTGTCATGACAGCCGGCTTTCGCTTCGATCATGTAACGGTGCGCCCACGGAGGGGGCGGACCCCATGCCCGTGCCGCCCATCGGTCTCAGTGCGCGCTCAGAGAGAGGGCGGACCCCATGCCTCTGCCGCCTGATCCGGCTTGCTAATGCGTGCGTGTACGTAGAGGAAGAACCTCATCCCGTACGGCGCAGCTCTTCGCTCGGGACACGGCCAAAAGGGAATTCAGGCGTTTTAGCCCTCTTTCGGGGCGTCCGAGCGGTACTTGTACTAACCTGGCGGTGGTGTGCGAGCGCTTGGTCACACGGGTGGTGCGTGGTGTCGTGTCGTGTTGTCCTTGCCTTTTTGGGTTTTGTGGTGTTTTGATGAGATGTTTGGAGGTGACATTCCTTTTGATGGGCGGGCGGGTCAAGGGCACGCGAATGCGCAAATATAGGCTAACGGAAAGAGTAACAAGTTATGACTGACCGCAACAACACTTCTCCAAATGTTGGGCGTTCCGTGGGCGGGGCGTACCCCAGTTTGGACGCGCCCGTCCGGATGATCGGGTGGTCCGTTTCCTCGCCCCTAGTAGATTACTCGTGGTGTTGCCTTGCGCCGCCCGTGTGTGGATCGTGCCTCCAGATCCGTGGGTCCTAAAGTAAGGACCTCCTGCCTGCCTCGAGTCTCCGTGGTTTCCTGCTGGTTGTATCCTTGGACGTGGCCGATCCTATGCTCAGTTGGGAACCTTCCCAAGAGCAGGTGTCCTGCGATGATCAATTTTAATTTGCAGATTCCAGGCCTCCCGAGTATGGCGTTGTAGGGGGAGGGGGTGTCCATGATGATAAAGTCTATCCAGATCTTGCCGTGCGGGGAGTTGGGCGCGCCAACCTCGACCCGCAGGTTGTCACTCCCGATAGGATATGAGGTCTCGCCCGTGAAGCTGGAGATGCATTCATGGTCCTGCGTCATCTTGCTGGCGGGTCGGCCGAGCGCTACGTATGCGTCCAGGTAGATTATGTTGACAGACGCTCCGTTGTCGACTAACACCCTCCGCACAAGGAACTGGCCGATGATCGCGTCGATCACGAACGGTAGGGTGCCGTCCCTTGAATTTTCTTCCTCGTCCTCCGCTGTGAAGCTGATGGTGGGCGCCTCCTTTCGTTGTGCCTCGGGCGCTCTCCTTGCCCCGATCGCTAGCACGTCCCTGCTCGGGCGATCGGGCGATGAGGCTTTCTCCTTGCGCTTGCCCCCGGATATCGTGTTGATGGTCCCACGGGTCCTGGCGCCTACCTGATGCTGCTGTCCTTCCGCCCTGGGAGTATTCGTCCGTTCGTCCTCCATGTCCTCGAGGGCCTTCTTCAACATGATGCAGCTGTTGGTACGGTGGGTGGTGGCGTTGTGGAACTCGCACCATACGTCCGGTAACTGGCCGGGTGGTACCCCCGCTTTCGCCATGTTGTTCGGCGGCGGTATTCGGTGTCGGTTCAGGCGGAGCAGGTGCTCGGGTGACTGCCCGTCGATTGTGAAGACCTCCTGTGCCGCCGGTCGATAGCGTGGGGCTGGCGGAAAACGGGCATCCTGCGCCTGGTTGTAATTGTTGCCTTGATATCCGCGGAAGACGGGCCTTTGGTAGTTCTGCCTGTATGTGTCCCGGCTCCTCTTGAAGCCCCCGGTTGGTCTCCCGCTGTCCGTCAGCTGTTGCGGTTGAGCGTCCGTTGCCTCGGGTCTGATGGAACTAGGTTCGGAGGCGGCTCCGTACACCCGCGTTTCCACCAGTGCCTTCTGCACAATCAGGTCCATGATCTCGTCGTAGTCGAGATGCTCCTTCCTCACGAGTTTCTCTACGAAGGGGGTAGCGAGCAGGTTGTCCATCAGGGCGACCTTGGCCACTCGCTTGTCAAGGTCCCTGCACGTGCTTGCGAGCGTCCTCCATCGATTAATGTAGCTCGACAAGCCCTCGTCCATCCCCTGGCGGACCTTCAGGAGGATGCATGTGGTGTTATACTTCCCCTGGAGCCGATAGCGCCTCTGAAAACTTTCCGCCAACTCGAGGAACGAGTGGATGGACCCTGGCGGGATTTCGTAGAACCAGCTCCGTGCCTCCTCCGCCAGTGTTTCCTGGAACAGGAAACACAAGGTTGGGTCCGAATATCGGGTCCCGTCCGTGGTGGACCGAAACTCGTCCACGTGCGCTCGCGGATCCCCGCTCCCGTCAAACCGGGCAATCTTCGTTATCTTGGCGTGGGGATCCCTTCCTCTTTCCAGTATGTGCGCCGAGAACGGGCTGACCCGGGGGGCGAACGTCCCGCCCTGACCTGCCAACTTGTCCTTGCGTAAGCGTGAGACTTCCTCCGCCAGCTCCTCCATCCTCCGTAGGATCAGGTCGTTGTTTGTCGGGGGTGATGACTCCTCCACGGGTGAGGGCGCTCGGGCGTTGGTTCTGGCGAACAGAGGGCGCACCTCGCTGGCGGTCTCCTGCGTTTCTTCGTGCTGCTCTACCTGCCGGCCGATGAGCGCCTCCAGCCGTTCCTCCATCCTTCGGCGGACCTGGCGCTCCTCCGCTATCTCGAGCGCTGCCTCCCGCAACTCCTGGGCCATGCCGTTGATGCGCCCGTCCCTGTCGTCCCTGTCGGTTGTCTGTGCGTTCCGCCCCATCGACCCTGGCGGAGTCCCTCCTTCAGGTGTGTTGCTGCCGTTAGTCGCCGGGTTGAGCATGTGGACCTTTGGTTTCGGTGGTGTTTATACGAGGTTTGCAATTTGTAAGTTTCCCACAGACGGCGCCAGATGTTTCTACCGAATTACGCGCGGAGGCGTAATGGGGCAGAAGCAACAAGAATAAGCTTCCTCTTCCTTCCTCGGTCGTGCGTGCGGACCTCTCCTCCTTGGTGCGTCCGAACGATGGGGCTGTTCGGATGGGCGGGCTCTTCTCTTCTTCCTTCTCTCCGTGTGTGCGGGCTCTTCTTGCGGGTGCCTCCTTCCTCGGGCGTTCGGGAGCATCTGTTAGAAGAATACAACAATGAAGCAGGCGGTCAGGGGTCAAGACGGGGTGGCCCGCCTTCAACGCTCCGATGCCTAAGTCAGAATATGTATCGGATATAACAGTCAAGCGAACGTGCGAGTGGTGTGATGTGGATCGAGTGAGTCAACTGGCTCTCGATGGGATCTAGTGGAGTGATATTGAGTCCAACGTGTTGTGTTGAGATTCAATGGAGTGATCTTACCTGTAATAAATACCTGATATATATAGGTGGTTGAAATTGGGACCTGGTGGTGTTCTTCGATGTGGGACTTTGTTGTTCCTGCTGGTGTGTGATCCGTGTGTTCGGGTACGCCCCCCCCACGGGCGCGTGCGCGCTCGGAAGGGGTGGGTCCGGTGAGTGAAGTCGGTGCTTCCTTGGTGGTCTTGCATGTGGTTGAGTAGGTGTTGCTAACCTGCTTAAGTGGATAAGTATGTTAATCGTACAACTAATTATGCAATACTAACACCTTGTATAAAAATTTACAGCAGGTAGTTTACGTACGGTGGTTAACAAAGAATATAATTTTATGTTCTTATCTACGATCTCTATTAATTAAGCCAACATTCCTTACTGTAGTTTTTTAGGTAGAACATTCACATTCTGTGATTTTACCCTTCCTTCTACTTAATTTGGCTGAAACTAATTTTGATAAATAAAGGATAAAACAGTAATATGACAGAAAAAAAAACCCAACTGACAAGTTCGGTTTTCATTTTTAACGCTATGCACAATCACAAACTGCGGCGCACAACTCTCGGAGCGAACTGTCTTCCTTCGTTCCCCTCCCGAACCCACATATCTCCGCTTGCAAACTGAAAACTTCTCCTCAAGAGTTTGGCTTATAGAGAGAAATCATCGGGTAAAAGGTAATATGGATTATGTTCTAGGGAACCATTTCAAATTCAAAATTTGTACAGCCCCTCTCTTTCTCTCATTCTCTCTCTGAATCCACTGTCACTCAGTCTCACTAAAAACCCAAATGAAGCCGAAGAGCAGCAACAACCCAGAGAGCTCCGGCGACTCTCGGTTCTTGGGAACCATCGTCGCTTCTCATTCTGAAGCCTCCTACCCAGATCCATCTCCATCAAGCACGGCAAGAGCTTCTTCAGCCCCAAAATTGCCCCATCAAAACGTCCAACCCCACGCCAACGACGATGAATTGGATCTCACTACGAAGCCTCTCCCGTTCGATTCGCCCAAATCTCCAACCACCGCCGCTCCTCTCAACCTTCTGGCCAAGGTAATTGTTGAATCTCATAACATTTGAGTATCCTATTTACTGTTTTACTGTTCAGTAATTCGAAAGCGGAGGGTTTAGAGATTTTACTATTGAAAAATGTTTGATTTGTAGAATGAGATTGATGGATCTGACGGCGAGGATGAAATCCAGGCACCTTCGGACCCATATTTGAAGGTAATTTGGTAGTTTGAGTTATTATTATTGCTTAACTTTTATTATTTGCCTTTTCATATTGTGAAGTCGGTTTTGAAATTTGTTGTATGTCACTACAAGAAAACAGCGCTTAGACGACGGAGCGTTTCCGTCGACTAAGTGAGTTTTTCCGTCGTCTAAGTTCTTAGACGACGGAATCTCCGTCGTCCAAGGTACGTGCTCCAAGTGCTGTCGTCCAGGAACTTGGACGACGGAGATTAAGGTCTCCGTCGTCCAAGTTCACTTGGACCGCTGACAATCTCTGTGGCCCATGTAATCACCTGGACAACGGAGAACTTAATCTCCGTCATCCAAGTGTTTACCTGGGCCACGGAGATTGTTACGTTCTCCATGGCCCATGTAATCACCTGGACGACGGAGATTAAGTTCTCCGTCGTCCAAGTGTTTACATGGGCCACGGAGAACGTAACAATCTCCATGGCCCATGTAAACACTTGGACAACGGAGAATTGATTCTCCGTCGTCCAGGTGATTACATGGGCCACGGAGAACGTAACAATCTCCGTGGCCCATGTAATCACCTGGACGACGGAGAATAAGTTCTCCGTCGTCCAAGTGTTTTTTAATTTTAAAAAAAAAATTGTATTAAATATTATTAATTTAATTTATTATTAATTGAATTTAAATAATGAAAAATAATAAAATTAATTAAATAAACTAATTAATTTAATATTACTTAATTATTAAATAATTAAAATTAAATTGTACATACACATTCAAAAAACCCATAAAAATAAAAATATTGTTCGGAATGCGGAAAGAAACGAGATAATTAAAAAACTACAAGCTAATAAACACACTGGAGGAGCAGATGCACCGCCGCGTCCCCCGCCTCCAGCCGGGTCGTCGTCGTCGCGGTATGGGTTCGGAGGAGGTTGACATACTTCTCGAGATTGTTGCATGAGGGCGATGAGTTGGGCTATTTGTGCTTGTTGTTCGTCAAGTCTTTGCCGCATGGATTGATTCTCCTCTCGTGCCAGTCGATTCTCCTCTCGTGCCAGTCGAGCCTCTTGAATGGCTGCTTCGACGGCCGCAGCCGTAGTCCTTCTCCGCTGCCCGAACCTCTCGTAGATGATGAGTCGGAGGTCATCGACAAATCTCGTACCACCTTAGGCCCGAAGTGCCTAACCTCCTTGCCAGCTTTACGACCGTAGACCTCATCCGCGATTGCAATTTGGCTCTCTAAGGATAGAGGAGGCAGGTCTTCCGGCGGCACATCTTGGAACGCAAGCTGAGTGTTAGCCAACTCTTCCTACGCACGATCTATCACCCTTGCCTACAAGCACATAATTAATTTATTATAATGAAATAATATTTAAATAATAATTACTATAATTATAAGCACATATATATATATATCACTTACGCCGCATTGACTCGCTTCATTATCGAGCCCAGGCATCACGTACGCGCTTATGCTTGCATCAAGATAAGGGTGTTTGGAGCCATTATCCTTGTGCTCCTTGGCTATTTGAATGAACTGCTTGGCGCTGGTAGTATAGTGTTTGTCCTTCTTCCCCCGGTTGGCTTTGTTGACACCGGAGAATTTCTGTTACACAACATAATTAAATTATTAAAAAATTAATAACTAAAATTTAAATAATTCAGTTATCTTAATTGAAATAAAAAAAGTAAATTAACACCTTAAAGGAGTCATCGACAAAGTGGTTACACAACCGCTGCCACTCATATTCTCTATCTGCACGCAGCTTTACGAGGGGAGGCGAGAGACCGTAAGTTTGGAAGTACTGATGGAGCCTGTACTTCCAATCTTTGTAGATGGAGTTGGCGGTTTGGTTGATATGCCTCAACATCGCCGGTGTCGGATCCACCGCAAATTGTTCCTATCAAAAATAAATAGAAAATTATAATCGTATATATTATGAAATTATAACTAATATTAACAATATTATATAATAACTAAAATTGGACGTATTACGTACTGAAAGATCTTTAACGACTTTCGCCTTCTCATTATCCGGCGCCTCCTTCCAAGTAGGAGCAGTGAGACGAACCCGGCTACGGACGATTGACCATATGCTATGCGCCGAGAGACTTGCTAGCTGAGCTGTGGGAGGGCCACCGGTGAATTCGTCGTAGGGCAAGTCGATCCTTTTCCCGGTCGCCTTGCAAATTTTCTCCGCTTTGCCCCCTTTAACGAGACCACGAGTCCTTTTCGGTTCCGGGTCAGTGGGGGCCCTCCTTTGCTTACGGGGGGCGCTGTACATGATAGATTCAGCGGTCGAGGACGCCTGAGTATTTGCCGTTGAACCGGTACCGGGCGTCGGAGTGGAAAAAGGGTCGACGTCATCACCGCCGGAGATAAATGGGGCAGAGGGAATTTCCCCAAGAGGCGCCGCCTCCGAACCAGATGAAGGGTCCGGATTGAGGGCGTCGTTGCCCTCCTGTTGAACCCAACCGACTTGGTCTGCCAACATTCGGAGCATGGCATCTTCTGCCTCCTGTTGGGCTTTCTTCTTGCCGGATGGAGACTTTTAAACCTAGGAGTACGTTGTTAAAATACCTACTTACCATAATAATTACAAGTGCAAAATTTACGCTAATTAAGTACGGTTAAGATTTAAATAGAGTACACTAGCTTGGCTTTTTCGGTCGTTCAATGGACGTGCGACCCGCGCGATAAAGTGTAAATTTTCAATTAATCAGCCTTGGTTAAATCGAAAAACATGGCCAGTTAGGGATAGAGATAACGCGAGAGGCAGGACTAATTTCGACAAAACATCTATTGGTGTCGTCTTTCTTAGATCCAAAACCTGTCACCAGTCATAACCCGTTTCTAGACACCATGTCCGACATTCGGCCAATTTTTCGAAAATTTACACTCCCTCAAGTCCTTTGCAAACTCCGCCCTCTACCTCGTGTCCATAACTTCACTTAGGTTATGGTGTGCGGTGATGAAATCCACACATCACGAGGGGTTAAGGAGATAAGCTAGGAAAAGAGGCGCCATCTATTCCAAGGAGTGCGACTTAATAAACTAAGCCTATGTACTAAATTTAAATCGAAGACGTACTACCATGCAATTTACTAGAAAATACACGTAATTATCAATTAAGTAAAACAATAAATAATGACAATAATAAATTATTATTTATCAACTAATTAATTATGAACTAATAACAATAATAAATTTATTCATTTAATTAATTATCAACTAATTAATTACAATTATGCATTTAATTAATTATTAATTACAATAATTAACCACTAAAATTTATTATAATTACAATAATGAAATATTTAAAACTAAATAATAAATTATATGTAGAAATTAATTAATTAAATGAAAATAATTTTAATAAGGTAAAAAATAGAAATTTACCTCACCGGAGTAATCGGGAATATAGCCGGAGTTGAGTCGTCGGAGAGGAGGAACCACGCCGGAAAAATTGTCATCGGAGCGTCGCCGGAGGAGAAAACTCGCCGGAGGAGAGGAGAGGAGGAGAGGAGAGAAGATGGAATGAGAAAAGGGGGGGTGCTGTTCTATTTATAGGCTTTCACTTAGACGACGGAGCACTATTTTCCGTCGTCTAAGTGCACTTGGACGACGGAAACAGTGTTTTCCGTCGTCTAAGTGAAGAGTTAAAAAATTTCGAAGCGGCGCGTAATTAATGGGCAGGACGTTTCACCCGCTATAAATTTGGACTTAGACGACGGAGAATTGATTCTCCGTCGTCTAAGTGGAAATTCAAGCGGCGCCGAAAATTGAGGCGGTAAATCGAACCGCCATGATTTTCGACTTGGACGACGGAGATGTCGTTCTCCGTCGTCCAGGTGAGCACCTGGACGACGGAAAACGACATCTCCGTCGTCCAAGTGAAATATTCACCTGGAATCTGCACTGGCCACATACAGGACAATAGTCCAAATCTTTATACTCTTTGTAAAATAGCACACAATCATTCGGACATGCGTCAATTATCCTGTACTTTAGGCCGAGGCTGCTCAAGATATTTCTAACTTTATAATGAGATTTAGGAAGATTGTGATCATCAAGAAGTAACTTACATATTTGCTCCTGAATTTCGTCAAAAGCACTCACTGACATTTTGTGCTTCACTTTTATCTTCATTCGCTTCATCACATATTGCAACACATTCTCTCGACATCCAGGGAACACCGGGGTCTGCGCTTCAAGTAGCATCCGGTTGTACTTATCCATCTCACTGATGTCAGTGGCCAAGCTAGCATCGGGGAATGTGTCATCATGCTCATTAGTGGTACTGTAACCTCCGTCTTGGTGTTGGTGTCCACCATGACTACATCCCGGAAACGCATCATGGACCAAATCTGCAGTTGGGTTGTAAGCTGGGGGTCCGGCACCACTGCCGCTGGATGAGGCACCATGGTAACTGTACCCTGAGCTGAAGTCTGCTGCGCTGAACTCTACTGCTTCACCATGCTCGCTCCATGTAGTGTAACTCCACATCATACCATTTTCGTACAGGTGTTGCACCATAACATTAACCTCCGCATACTGACAATTAAGACATTTCTGGCACGGACACCTGAAACGTTTCTTTCCCTGACCATGTTCTATCGCAAAATTCACAAATTCGCTAATTCCATCCATATACCGGACATCACATCTATTCTTCAACTTCATCCAACTCTTGTCCATACTGCTACAAAATATTATAATTAATTAATTATTACATATATATATATTAGTTCATTAATTTATGCTTAATTATACGTACTCGATCTACATCGATCCATCAATTACGTACGTACGTAATTTAATCTGTATATATAGCTAACATCCATGCATGTATGTACGTACGTTTTCACTAAATATATATTAAGCAAATTTTAACTGCGTACATACCTGCTGGCCTTCTTGATATCAATTAATTAAGCTAGCTAGCTAGTCAGCGGAGATCCCTGATCCTGATCCTTCTCGGCCTTCTCCCTTCTCATTCTCCTTCTCCTTCGATTCTTCTTCGAATGGAATGAATTAATTGATCGAGGATCAGATGGAATGAAGAGAGTACGTTTGGCATCGGGCTTATATAATGTTTCACTTAGACGACGGAGGTGTCGGTACGTCGTCTAAGTGGAAGTTACTCGGACGACGGTGTGTCGGTCCACACCGTCGGTCCGTTGTCCAGGTGATCACCTGGAGGACGGAGAAGACTCCGAGGTCCAGGTGTCCACCTGGATGACGGAGACGGTATTCTCCATCGTCTAGGTGATCACCTGGACGACGGAGAATACCGTCTCCGTCGTCCTCCAGGTGATCACCTGGACGACGTAGATGGTATTCTCCGTCGTCCAGGTGGTACTTGAACGACGGAGACTTCTCCGTCGTCCAAGTGTCACTTGGACCACGGAACAATTACGTTTCCATGGTCTAAGTGCTGTTTTCTTGTAGTGGGTTGTGGTCAGGATTAGACCTACTAAAGGAGGAGATTGGACAGTAAACAAGGTTTCTCTGAATACAGTTTTGGTTGGGGACCGTTAATTTAAGTTTGATTAGGTTTTTTATTTGAAATCCGATAAGGTATGGCATCTGAATTAAAACTTCAGTTATGAGTAGTTTTGGTTTTACAATCTTGGATCATGAGATTTGGGACTTGATAAAAGGGAATACCAAGGGTTAGTTTACATAAAACAATATATGCCCATCAATGGGTAGTTAGCTTTGAAGTTTTATTTCGCAACTTGAAATTTAAGTTCCAATCTTAATTCTCTTTTCTATTTTAGTTCAGTTTCTTTACTTTGAGTTCCAATATCAATTCTCTTTTCTATCAAATTCAGCTTTTATTTTCTTTCAAATTTCAGTTTTTTTTTTCTTTTATTAGTACCCGGCAACTAAACTTCTTTCTAATGGACTTGGCTGCAACATAGTAATTGATCTAGCAATTTCATGAGGTGTTCTGGAGCCATCGGAGAAGCTTTGAGGGGTAGCTTTATTGTTATGTCATGACTCAGCAAGTAAACACGGTAATACTCACCAATTGGAATCGATTCCTAATTTTTATACCCATTCCGGATAAGTAAACACGCCCTAAGTGATGAGGTTCATAGTTTTTCTGCATTGCGGGCGGATCAATAGTCACTCATCAACATGAGGCTCATGTAATGTAATTACAGATTTTGCGCTGAAAAGGAGAACGTCTATGGATGGTTGTAGTTGAAGTAGACATCAACCCCTCTAGAGCAAGTGAAGACTGAGACTGATTGAGTGAAGACATCAACCCCTCTTTGGCGAATCAATTTGATCAATCAATTGCTAGAGGGTTCTGGGTTTTGGGTCATGTTTCTTTTGCGCAAGATTGGTGGCTTCGGCTGCCTTACCGGCGACGGTTCGATCGAGTCGAGGACGTCAACCTCCAGCGATTGGAAGTTCAATCTCTATCACCGCCTCCATCTAAGCGGCTTCGGCTGCCTTACCGGCGGTGGTTCGATCGAGTCGATTGGAAGTTCAAAGCAACTATGGACCGATCGGTGTTGAGTAGCTGGCAACTGTTTCCGGCAGGTATAGAGCTTGGGATAGTCCAACTTGGTTCTGCAACCGTTGACGTCGTCGTCGCCATCCCCGACCAAACCGAGCCAAAGACAGCTGACGGCGGAGGAGGTGAACCACAATGCATCATTATGATGGAGAATGACGACGCTGACATCATCCAAGCCCTCCCTGACCCAACCGAGTCGAGGGAAAAAAAAACACGAGCCGGTGGAGGAGGGATACTGTGGTGCAGCGTAGTCGTTCATGGAGTGGTGGTTTCAGATTTGCGTCATTTTAGAGGAATGGATTGGTGTGTGACGTTCATGGAGTCGTTCATGAGATCTATCTTCATGAGAGGATTGGATGGTGGCCAGTGGTTCCAGCTTCGTCCATGCTTCTCTTCTTCCATCCATGAGGTAAGAATTCGATTCGCTCC
Organism: Geum urbanum; assembly: GCA_946800695.1. Taxonomy (NCBI): domain Eukaryota; kingdom Viridiplantae; phylum Streptophyta; class Magnoliopsida; order Rosales; family Rosaceae; genus Geum; species Geum urbanum. The sequence goes on from OX327015.1 coordinate 7,184,436, forward strand.
TCTGATTTTTTTTTTTGAATCGGTAATGAATTTTGATTTGGTATGAATCAATATACTGGGTTATGAATTCAAATTTGGTTTTTATTTGCATTTGGTACAAACTATTAGAATATTGATCGAAGCTAGACTATGATTAGATCACGAATACAAAAGCATGTTCATATCAATTCTGTTGTGTATGACTTAGTTGTAATGGGGGTCTTTTAAGCTTATGAATTATTTGGTTGTTCGTCTTTGTTGGCAAACGTAACTTTGTATCCCTTTTGTTATAAGAACATGGAGTAGTTCTAAATGTACAGAATGAGAGGAAAAGAAAACTAAAAAGTGACTAGATCGAAGCTTAACTTTGTATCCCTTTTGTTCGTCTTTCACTGCTTCTTCAAAATCTTCAAGATCACTCATCCTATACTCCAAGCCAGGCTGCTGTTTGTGCGATGGCCTCAAAGAGAAGCTTCAGGCTGCTTTCCTACTCGCCGGTCCTGAATCTCTTCACGATGTTGATTTACAGGTAACCCTGAATCCCAAGCTTCAAGATTTATAGTGTGAGTTAGATATTTCAGGATTGCTTGGTGTTTATGCTATGTGAAGTTGAAGATTTAGGCTTTAAGCTTTGTCCCTGCTTTTTTTAGTCAAGTTTGTGGTGTTGGGTTTTGTTCAGGTGAGGGATATTACAAGCAATCCGGAATGGGAGAGAGCTTATCAGTATGAGATTCCTGTTTTGGCTAGAGTGCTCTCTGGTGGCACTGAGATTAGTTGAAAAAGTGTGCTGCATATGGCAATTTCTGTTGAATAGAATTTGACAGCTATGATGTGTTGCGTTTATGTGTAATGTATATGCAGAACTCAATTGTTTAGTATAATTGTACGAGTGTATATTAAAGGTACTTCTGCTGCCCAGTTATGATCTCAAGAGTTGGGGTTGATGAAGTTAGAGTTTTAGAGGATATGGTGTGTTGGTTTAAAGAACTAAGAAACCAGGAAAAATAAAACAATGCTATCTTCATCAATCATCATGATGATGTTTCCGAGGGATGATTGGAAGATATATTGTGTTGTTTTTAAACTTTGAAGAGTGCTGAGTTTTCTTGCGAGGCATAGTTGGCTCATTTACATTGTAGGAAGAGGTAAGTGTCAGCTTTTTGTACTGTCAGAGAGCCGTTTTGTTCTCAGGTCTAGAACAAATTGTAGCTTTATTTTTTTGTGTGGAATGAAACTGAAGTTTTGTTTTCGATACAATTTCCTTTTATTTACATTGATTTGCTAATTCTTTCTATTGATGCGGTCTTTCATAATTGTCTGTTTTAGATCTGTTTAGCTCAGGGATTTGATCGTGAATTTATGCTTAATCTGAAAGTGATGGGAGAGAGTAATGGCTGTAAAGTCTGTGTTATAGGAGGTGCATGCTATATTGATTCTTTGCTTGGATTTTAAGGTCTATGTGTAACTTTCCTTTTTCCAATTTGATTCTTACCAATCAATATTTGCAACTACAGGGAAACGAAAAGAGATAGCGGATAGTTATATAACTTGGAGTAATATAACTATGAGCACTCAATGATCAGTATGGCGAAAACATTAGTAATGCGCTCTAATGTTTATGATGTTAATACCTAGAGTATATATGCATGCATGTAATGATCGTGTTTTGGTTTTGAGTAGTCTAGGAAGTTCACCAATTTGTATTCATATTTCAGTTTTCAAACTATGATTTGTTGTTTGGGAGTATTATTCTTTCTGCTAATTTCTTCATATTGAATCTTTTACTCTTCTATATACCATCACTTTCAATAAGTATACAACAATCTTTTACTCTTTTATTCATTTGTTTTGATTGGTTTAACACTTAAAAGCAGGTGTTGTGTATAGTTTATCTTTGGTATTCTTCAGGTAGGACATTCTGATGTTTAGTTCCAACTGATATGATTTGTTTATATTCACAGTGTAATGGTATATAGTGAAAAGAACTAATGCGGCAAAACAAATGAGTATTTCGAATTAAATATATACCTTTCAATTGGAAAACTGGATAGAAGCTACCCTGTTGTTGCATAGCGTAATACTGCCAGTTTTGTTTTGATACTTAACTGATATTTTTCCTGTAAAAAGGTATTTGATGACCGTTGATGATGTCTGACGTTTGTTTGTTTATCATTGTAGCTTTGACTGAAGGCATAGACATGTAAGTAAAGATCCTTGTGGCTTTGTTCATGGTTTGTTGTTGGCAAGATAATTGTTTTGGTTGATTCTTTCATTTGCTCTTTACCCATATGTTTGTATTATATGACTGCAGATATAATGAATGGATAGATGAATGCGAGCGTGTCAACACTGTTGATGACGATGGTGCTTAGGTAGCAGATGGGATGTTCAAGTTCAGCCTTTGAAGGATAGACATGAGCTTTTAAAGAGTGTGGTGGCAATGTAATGTGTTGCTGGAGATTTTGAAGTTTGAGACTGATTTGGTCGCCGGGCTCAACAAATGGAAAGAATTGGTGGTGAGTGAGTTGCTTGGCATTTTAATTTTGAGATCTTCTATGGGAGAGAGTAATGGCTGTAAAGTCTGTGTTATAGGAGGTGCATGCTATATTGATTCTTTGCTGATATAGGGATTTGGATTCTGTGAGTTTATGTATTGATATATCTGTTTACTGCTTAATAGCTCTTGGAATTATCAGGAACATTCTACTTAGGCAGCAAGCTATAGTGCTGTGCTATCATAGATGATGTACTCTTTCAAACTTAAGTTATAATGGCGGATAACTAAGCCTTTCTGTCAAATCGTTACTCCTTTTGTCAATACTGTGGATCTTCTTCAGTTATTGTAGTAATTGGAGTGGAAGTGGACTAATTCATGTTATTATGTATTTGTTTCTCTGTTCGGTAGCAATGATTGCTAGGTTATGAGGTGTCATTTGTCGAATGTAATACATATATGAGCTCAAGTTTTTTGTGTTTGCAGTAGAGTTTATACTAAGCCTACAAAATGAATTATGGAAGTCCGAGGATTAATTGTAATCATTTCTCTGATTGCTTTGATATATTGCAGGCTGTGTTGCAGAGGACCCGGGGCAACGATTCTTTAATGCCTTAACATGCTTCAGCAATAAGTTCGTGAGTCTAAATGCATGTAAACACTTCAAAAATTAAATTTTCTTTGTATTTCAATGTGAGATTTGAAAAATGCATGATGTTATTTGCAGATCTATTCTGGTTGTGATGAAGCTTGTAGATTGAATGAAAGCGGAAACCTCAACGTGCCTCCGGATGCACTTGATCTGTTCTGCCATGGACCCTATTTTGCTGAGACACAACAATTGCTCAAGTGCGTTGATAACATGTTATCATCCTTCATTTTCAATAATAAGGCTACATTACCTGATATTAGAGGTGCCCTCCATGCGGGCTGCAGTTATTCCAGCCAAAGAGGTAACTGATGTACACATACAACATGTGTTCCAAATCAACAATACGCCAACATAAGTTCCAAATCATGTTATATATGTTTGAAAAGAAGTTCGAAATCTGATTGAAATATGATTTGTGTCCATTGTGTAGGGAATTTCAATGGTTTTGGACCTTTCGGTGAGTATATCCAAGGTGAATACAGCAGTGTTGCAGGGAAGCTGCCGAGTTTAATCGGTTTTTTCTTCACATTTATATGTACTACTACCTGCTGTCTCTTCTTCATCTTATGGTGACTATGTGTATCATGGACTACAGAATTATTATATTTGAAGTTGGAAACACACCATACGACGAACACTTCTTCTATATGGAATATCGAAACACTAAGTTAAGCTTCAAAATCGATCTCGCATGTCAATTTGCTCCAGTGGGATCCTTCAGTAGTTACCTCTACGTAGTACTGTAGTAGCTTTAACAAGTCGATCGTACAAACCAATATTAGCAATTGCCGTTTACAATCAAATACAAATAACTAATAAACTAGAAACAAAGACCGGCATCAGCTCAAACTTCGATCCCAAGTAAAATCAATGATTCCTTTTCATAATTAACTGTCTTAACTATGAGTCGAATTTTCAGAGAGATTTTTGCACAATATCACAAAAATGATAGAATTTCAGGTAAGAAGCATACGTATATCATCACCAAGATTATGCACGCTGAGAAATGAATAAATGAAATTAGATCGGAAGACACATATATTTGTTAAATGAAGCATACACGGCGTGTTTCAATATGTTCTGTCGGTTGACGTATGGGAAAGTTGATAAAAATGAATATCAGTTATCTCAGTAACTTGGTTTTGAAAGAATGGAACAAGAAGAAGAATGAACAGTATGAACCTTTGAGCACTTTTGTTTTTGTTATATTCAAAGTTCTGTTCTCAACTTAACTGTAAATTTTGAATATTATCATTAGTTGGCGCTATAAAATGGCACAGAGAGAGTTGATGACAACAAAACCGTTTGTGACGGCCCGGACCAGAATCAGCAGTATGATCAGCTATTTACGTGAGTTACCGCGTAGTCGCTGATGTTCGACAGTTATGTGAATAGCCGGATTCGTTAACGACTAAATTATTGGCCGAGAATTGGAGCTGGGTCTCTTCTCGAGAGTCATTGTACGTGTGATTATGAGTTCGTGGGCGGTTCCGGATCGTTATTTGGACGACCGAGGAATTAATTATGAATATTTGAAGTTCGAGTTTTAATGGTGGACTTCTTAACGACTAAATTACCGGACGAGAATTTGGTTTCGGATTCTTCACGGAAGTTGTTCAGAATTTAATTTTGAGCTCGTGGGAACTTTCGGAGCATGATTTTGAGTTACAGAGTTTAAGTTGTGAATATTTCCGATTATTGATTGTTTAGTCGATTTAATGTGTGTTGGTTCGAAGGGTTGACTTTTTATCCATTTGGTCGATGTGTTTGACTTCGGGTGATGATTGAAGATCATGTCGAGACGAGTTTGTGGCCGCGAGAATTATCAGAATCGGAGTTACGATGCGAAAGTTGCGGGTGTTTAAAGCTCGTCGAAATGGATAAACATGAAGTTTCCTTTTTGGGAAAATATAAATAGTGGACTTACTGTTTTGGGAAAGTCAAAGATGCATTAAAATGTTTGACCGAGTTGACCGAGTCAACTCGATGGGGGGGGGGGGGGAGGGGGGAGAATGGCGACGGCATCCATGGCGGCTCGACGGCGGCGATCGATTCCGGCCACCCCGTGGGACGGGGTTGGTCCCATTAGGTGCGCCTCGGTCCCCTCTACCTATCCCCGGTCACCGTCGACGGCGAGGCTCGCCGGAAAGAGAAGAAAAATCGGCCAAAGTTTGGAAGATTTTGGGTGATTTCGGGTTCAATGATTTAAGTCGAATTGAGCTGCAACTTTGAGTGGGCTTTGAAGCTCTCCTCACCTACAAGGTACCATGTAAGTTTGGTGATCTAATTTTGCTTGTGTATGGAGAATTTTGGGATTGAAATTTGTGTGAACATTCAGTTTTTCATGAAATTGACATGGTTAGAGTGAGAATTGGCCTTCGGTGCAGTTATGGAAGTTGCTCAGTGGGTGATTTTGAGTGGAATAGAGGTTGCTCCGCCGTGAAATTTTCCGGTCAGCGGTGGCGCCGCCGTGGGCGGCGGTCAACGGTCAAAGTTTGACTTTTTTGGACTTTCGACAAGTTGCATGTCATTTGACTCGAAATCGCGCCCCGATCGCAGTGGGAAGGTTCGTTTCTCGATTTGAGCATCCGAAAGTACAGCGAGGTATTGAGGTGTACATATACGGATTTTCGACGATTCGTCGACTTTGAATTACATGTTTCCGAGAACGGTGGTTTCTCGTGATTTGATTTGTATTGTCGAGTTATGACTCTGAGTAATGGACTTTGTGAATATTCAGGGGTTCGTGATCATTCTGTTGGCGAGGAACTTTCCGCCGGATCACGGGTTAACGCGTATCGCGTTACGCCAGACTGTGAGTGGACATTTCTTTTCACGGAAATGATTGCGAGTCTTTTATATATGATTTACGAACTTGAGCATGCAGTTTGATTATGGTTTTACGAGCATGTGTTTTACGATTATACATATACGAATATGCGTATACGAGTATACATACACTGATATATTGTTTCATGCATTTGCACCGAACTGTTTATGATTTGGTTTTCACAGAGTACAGTCGTAGTTTATGAGGTTGTATCGATACACTGCTTCCCGGCTGATCCCCGAGGATGTTACCAGCTAGGATCACGTGTGGGCTAGGGACCCCGTGGTTCTGGATCACGTGTGGGCTATGGACCCCGTGGTTCCGACTGTGCTTCTGCAGTTAGGATCACGTGTGGGCTAGGGACCCCGTGGTTCTGACTGTGAGATTTTACATGCATGCTCTGTTTACGAGTTGGAGTCAGCGTCTCGTCGTATGCGATTTGATTTGATTTAATTATGTTTTGACTCGCATATGTTTTTATTATATATATTACTGGTGAAAGATATTTATTTTCGTCCACTCACTCTAACGTGTTTTATGTCTTTCCCCTGAGATTTTCGGTTTCCGTGCCCAGTTTGCAGTTCAAGCTCTGGTGTCGCACGTCGTGGTCGGAGGTATAGTGCTCGAGCTACCTTGTTTCTTCCAGTAGGTTTATTGTTCTACCTACTGTGGTATATTTATATGTTTATACATTAGAGGTCGCTCTGAGAAATCTGTTGTTATTGTTATACGATTTTACACCGGATTTCAGTAAAGTACTATTATATTTATTGTTTTACTTTACTGTTGATATATTGAGAAATCCGGATGGGATTGGTGCCCACGGTTTGATTTTTGTGGCATAGGATGGAGTGTATTTTCTGCGTGCAGATTATGGTAATTCCACGTTAGTAGCGAAACTCTGCCAAAATTTCTACGGTTTTTGTTGGTTCGTGTTTTCAGAAGGGGTTCGATTCCGGTTTAGGCAACTGAATCGGGGTTGGGTCCTTTCACCGTTATCTGAAGTCACACGAACACGCTATAAAGTTTTGCTATGTTACAATTTATGATTTTCCTTTTTGAATTTAACAGCTGCAAATATTGTTACCAGGTCGCGACGTCATCGCCAACGAAATAGCTTCTTATATAAGGTCTTATAGCTTTTTACTTATACAAGACATAAACATTGATGGTCAACATAAATTTATTTAAAAATTACTAACAGTTAATTTGTATCTTTTACAGTTCTACAAAAAAACGTAAAAATTTGGGACAAATTGATCAAGTAATTACGTGACGCATTCGTGTTTAACGTATACATGTATGTGACCGTTTATTCATTTTTTTTAACTCTACTATATTTTATTTGTAGTTGGAGTGACAAGTCGTTCTACATGATGATTAATGTAGTTGGACTTCGCTGGACATATCGATGTCATCATAGTTAAAACTTTTGCTAATTTTTTTTTTATAGTTTCTATTCGTATGTTTTTCGTTCTATTTTCATATGCACTGATACTGCATTTATTATCAGCGATTGATTATTTTTTACATAGTGTTGACTTAATATGAAGTAGGTTAATATTATTTTACAAAATTTATCATCAATCATTGGTACACATGAAGTAGGCTAATATTATTTTACAAAATTTATCATCAATCATTGGTAATTCTTCTCACATCTCAATTAGATCAGTGTTCGAATAATAGAGATCTCAATTAGATCAATGTTCGAATAATAGAGATAGGTCTGAAAGTGCACGATAGTATCTGTCAGCTGCAATGGACTTGGACAATTAAGTGAAGACGATATAATTGCACACTTTTAAATATGTCACCGATAAGTCGCACGCGCGAGCGCGACGCCTTTCGCACGTGCATATGCGCGTGTAGGAAGGCTAGTAGTACATAACTGTCTTTAACATAACTACCTATTCTGATCTACGATAGTATTTAACTGTCACCACCAATAGTAACCGTCGGGCCTACTTATCTACCATAATCAAGTACTCAAACCTAATATTCTATAACATGCTCTTCTAAATTCGACGTCAAAAGATGCTGATGAATTTCTGTTTCTAATAAGGAGTGTGTGCAATATTAGATCTCAAGGTTTAACACGATGAATACCTTGCGTCCAAAACGACCAGACCGACAAATCCGATGAATGTATAGCTTACGATTGTTTGGAAGATCATAGTTGATAACCAAAGACACCAGAATAAAGAGAAACAAGGAATGAATGAACAAGGCCTATCTGAATTATGAACAAGGAATAATGTAAAGTATTACTTTATGCTCTAGTTTAGTTCTTATAACAAGGAATGAATTATGAATGAACATGGCCTATCTGAGCTAACTTTCAATAATTAGAAACACTGAAAGCATTATACTTTACCTTTCTCTTTGTATTGCAGAAAATAACAGCTTGTGTAATGGTAAGGGTATCATAAGTATCACATAGAGTATCAAATTAACACTCTTCTCTCTCGACTGCAACAAAAAATTGCTGCCCTTTTATTTATTGAAGCAATTGCTGCCCTTTCATTTTTTCTATAAAATGTTGTTGTCATCTTATGTATATAAAGTACTATTCAAGATGGTTGACTGTGATACATAGTCATAGTCTGGTAAACACAAAACATTTGTACAATAGAACTTCTCTCATAAGAGGACAAACTCACTCAACTCAAGAGAAGATTCAAGAAAATCACAAATACGAAAAAATTGCAAAGGCACTAATGGAAGAAAAGAGGATATTCTGCAATCTTCTCCCGTGATATGAGTGTTGGATCTTTGTGATTGATCTTGTACAATGCTAGTCGAGTTATGGGAAAACTTAGGCTAGTAATGCTTCCGTCCAAAATATGGACTCTTTCTCTAGCTCTTTTCCTCTTTTCTTCCGACAAATACCGGCCGCAATTGAGGCTCAAACGTGGTAGAGGAGTTCCTGCAACCAATGCACAAAATTTTATGCTTGCTTTGCAGCAATGGATGGAGCACATAAACTTTAGTCCCAATAAAAACAAAGTAAAAACACTTCAGTTGTGTACTTATGTATTCTCTCTTTGTTTTTGTTTTTTTCATTTTCATCCTTTGGATAAGTTGAAGCATTACTCCAAAGACAAAATTAAGCTCTATGATGTAAACAATTTGTTACGACATACCTCGCCAGTGAAAGCCGAAGTGTTCACTACAACGCATAGTTGCACCTCTTAACTGAAAAAGAAATTTGATCCCAACCAAATTAATTTACAATAATAAGTATGGTAAAGCAAAATGATAGAAGAAGGCGGAGAAGAAGTACCTCGTAACCCTCATTGTTCTCTGAATTAATGAGAAGGGAAACACGTTGATAATAGAAGTTTTGGGTGAGAACCTCATTAATCTTAGCTGTGTACATAACACATGACTGCAAAGATTTAAACTTGCTCAACACCTCGTCATGCGTCATATGGATAGATCCTATAACAGGAATGTGAGGCTCCATCTCTTGCCCAGAAAACTCGGAACGGAGGCCGTCCATTATCTTCTTGATCCTCACAGACACACCATCAGGTGGAAAGGCCCAAATTGAATACGAGTGCCATTTTTTGTCTACTGTCAAGAGATTTAATGGAGAATACTTGAACAGAGGAATGACCCGCAAAAATAACATAAAGTATATCTATAATTTGCACAATTTAATCAAGCAGTGCATAATAAGAAAGAAAGCAGAGTTAGAAAATTTACATGTTTATCAGAGCTATCTCCAGTCTTGAAGCGGATGCCGTCTCTCGAGAGTGAAACTATACTATCTAGATAGACAACACTTGCAGACTCAATCGAGACTCTTTGATCTGGAAAATACTTGACATTTTTGGTACCGAGGTTATAAGAGAACAAACATCCATTTTTTTCATCTGCCATAAGAATCTCATCACTCTTCAAACGTTACATGCTTTGTCACAAATCAGCTTCATCCATCACCCCTATTTCAAAAGATAGACCATCATAATGTGGTTTAATCTTTGTTCCAAAAAGAGCAACGGATTCATTCCACTCCAGGAGACTCACTTCAGATAAACTATCCGGCAATGCCATGGCCTCAAATACCTCATCTTCCATATGCAACAAAATGATCATTTTATATAGGCCCAACTGTTCTATTTCATCATACACGGGCACTTCCTTCTGAAGTTGTTCTCCGAACCAAAAGCACATTCCCTTGAAACTTTTCGGGCAAGAGGACACTGGATTCGGTTTCCAACGAATAAGGCCTCGTTGAGTCTCTCCAAGAATTATTATTAGTACCTCCTCCTAAGGCGTAAACTACTACATTTGGAACAACATAATAATAATTATTATCATTATTATCAACTCCTAATTCATAGTATCCAATGTTGATGTTAACGACTTTGTAATCATTAGACTTGGGACAGTATCCAAATCCAAGTGCTTCCCTGAACCGGCTCCAACCGCCATCTGGAGTATATTCCCACCCCCAACAACGCATATTATAGCAATGATCTGGAACATATGGCACGGTGGGGAGAGCCTTGACCTCCCTAATCGCCGGGTTCCAGAGCAACACCTCACAAGACATAGTCATAGCTAGAAAAACAATCCCATTACAATGTCCTACCACACAAACTGAATTTGAAGGAAGCGAGGCAGGACTACTACTATTCATAGGAAGAGTGACATCCTCACGTGTAGCAAGAAAGCTATGCTCATTAACAACATCATCATCATCTTTCCAAAAATCAAGAATTGAGAATACCTCCTTATTAGTATTATTCTCATCGGTACGCTTCACAAGGACCCCAGTAGTTGGGATTGTAGAGAGATTGTTCTCGTGCATGGAATTGTAGAGGTGATTGATTGCGAAGTTGGGGTTGTTGATCAGAGCGTACCATTGCTTAGATACGCATTTGAAACGCATTAGAGACTAGTGAGGTAGACTCGTTAGAATTGATTCCACCACATATTTTTCGCAAAACTCCATTCCTAACAACTTCACGATGCTGCGGTCAAGATATTAGAAATCATGTGAGATTGAAATTAGAGAGAGGGGATTCAATTTTATGTACGTGAGAATGGATCAACAGAGAAAATTAAGTATTTTCAAAAGCAAAGAATTGTGTTTTGACTTGCCTCTGAAAATTCTATGTTCTAAACTCCAGAAAGAAACAAGAGTACGTGGAGAGTTGAAAAGAGTTTGTCCATGTCTTGGGGTTTTGCAGAGCTTCAGATCTAATTTAGAACGTAAAATTGAGAAGTTCGGTACGTACTTTGATTTTCACATGCAAAGATGGATGACCCTTCAAATCTGATGATGGGTACGTACGTTCTTGGTGATTGGGACGAAGTAGTTATTTTGATTGCCCTGGGCTTGATGATCGAGGCTGAATTGAAGAAGATGTTCTTGATCTGCTGCGTATGGTGCCGTGGATGTTATTAATAAGAAGCGAACTACTATGCAACCTAGTTAAGGGTACGTGTTTAATAATCAGGTTTAACATTACATGCATATTCCATATAGGAAAAGATATACTATATCAATCCTATTTATACTTGTTTAACTTTACAATGTATATTCCATATAGAAAAAGATATACTATATCAATCCCTCAAGCAAAAGGACATGATCTTTTACTACATATTAATCTGTCAAGCGAAAAACATGATCTTAACTACATAGTAATCTCCTCAAGCAAAACATGAAAATCCATATATATTATTATTATATACTGAGGTGTATGTAGATGTACATGTACTGGAATCGAGCAATGTTTAATGATCAGCTACGTTGGAATTTAATATCACAACGAAAGAGGTTAATACAATACAATGCACAATCAGTACATGGCGAACTTTTGGCCTTTGTTCTGCAAGCATAAGCGGGAATGAGCAAAAGACTTATTATGCGAGAAGTGCCTCGGTTCCATCGGCGTTTGTTAGTTGATCCGGTTATTAAAAAGTTACGTACCACACTCCTAAAAAGAAAAAAAAATTTAGTCATTGATTCACAATAACTACGTACCAATCTCCCAAGGCAAAAGTTTGGTTTTAGATTGTGGGAGCCGCGATATATACATGGAACTCTAATTTATGTTGCATGATCTTTCAACACCGTAAAACTAGATTTATGCGTCAAAAACTAGATTTATATATGTACAAAAAGACTTAACGACTAGACATGGAGAAGATTGCGAGACAGAAGTTTAGTCGATCCCCCTGTTTTGACTAAAGATAAAATATCTTGTTATGGAGGGAAGGATTCTTGGCGAAGTTGATCACTAAGAGTCTTAGACTTTGAGATAAGGTAAAAGACGTGGGAATCAAGTAGTTAGAGTTATTTAGCAAGTCTAATTGTGAGGAGATTCAGTTAAACTGAAATATGAGCACCATCTCCTATATATAGAAAAGCATAACACCGAAGAAAGGATCTTCGATCGCAAACACTTTGCTATCGGCAAACTACCTTTTTATCCCGAGAAACCCTTGTAACCAGCGATCAAAAGAGTTGTTACTCGAAAATCGTGAGATTCTTGCGATTCAAGAACGCAAAACACCGCAACCGGCGATCAAGAGACTTGTCACCCGAAGAGCGTGAGAGTCTTGAGGTTCAAGGACGCAACACCTTGTGTTCTCAAAACCTTGTCAAGGAGATTACTCTTTTGTACACCAGGAGGAGTGTGGAGTATCGATCTTCGTGGCTCCGCTAAAGACACAAAAACAACAAGTCTTAAAGTCATTTAGGCAAGAAGGATACATTCAGGCGGAGTTGGTACTCTCCCCGTCTCAATCGCTTTAAAGGAGTTAGGTAGCAGTTGGCCTATAAATTGACTATTCCGTCATACGACGGTGGCACGCCAGCGCATGAAGCATAAGATCAAGAAAAGAGACGGTTTGTAAACTTCTCAGAACCTTGAGAAATTTTAGTGCCAAACATTTTGGCAAACCCAGTGGGACAAACTTTTTGCGTCTCTAAGCAAAAATTAGGAATCCTTGTAAAAAGGGATACCCTCAGTGTCGTAAACATCCTCAACCGGAGTACCGGGAACACGCTTCTTCTAAGTGTCGTTCGCTTACCGAGAACGCAGTTGAAATAATCTTTGGAGTCAAACGTTATTCAACGATGGACTTCAACTTCCTAAGCGAAGAAGAGATTAATCATCTAAACTACGAAGACTACAAACCGTGCGCCGCCATGTGAGATGAACGGTTTAGAGAATACTTCACCTCTAACGAGCAAAGGATAGAGGAACAAGCAGAGTTGCTTGCCACCAACGACGAGAAATCAGATACGGTGACAGGCGAAATCAAGGCTCTAAGGGTCGAGTACAATAGAGGCCTAGAGGAGCAGGCGACTTTGAAAGCTCAAATGGCTACCCTGGTGGAGGGCTAAGAAAGAATGCATACAGAGTTTCTGCGCGTCTTGGAGGAAAACCAAGAAAATTAGGCCAGGGCAGTGGCCAATTTTTATAAGAGGATAGATAGGGACATCTCAAAGCTAACTAAGTCCGTCTCTGACCTAACCAGGAAAACAAGGTAGGCTGAAGTGTTTCCATCTGCTTAGGAGGATCGTTTAAAGAAATTCATGGAAGAGTGCGATATACACATTGCCAGAGCGCATCAGCCGTATAAGACTCCCTACCTGCCTTTGGAGAAGGGCAATGTCAATGCCTTGCAGTGGCTGCGACATTATTAACCGATCAACTTCCAAACCTTCACGGGCGATGATGATACGAATGTGGTGACACATCTGGCATACTTCACTTTGCAATAAGGACCATTCGCAGAAGACCCAGAACTAAAGTTGAGGGTCTTCTGTTTGTCATTATCCGAGTCAGCGCTCATCTGGTATACGGGCTTGGAAAAGAGGCCCATAACGGAGTGGTCGATGATGTAGGCATTGTTCATCGACCACTTTGGGACAACAAGGCCAGAAACGAGCATTGGCAAGTTGGTAGCTATGAGCCGGCATCATTGGAGAGCCCGGTAGCAGTCCTTCACTTGTTTCGGTCCTAGTATAACTTGTGTTGAGCCCCATTAAGGAAGGACGTAATTGTTGAGATGGAAATTAACGACCTAGAAGATCATTATCACAATCTGTTCTTTAATCACAAACATCTCACCTTGAACAAGTTGATTGATGCAGTAACAAATGCTCACAATACTATGCAGGGAAGGGATAACAAGCATAATTCTTCAAAGGGGACCTATGCACCGAGATCTTACGAGTGGTATAAGCCAAAAACTGTGGCTTACATTGAAGAACCTGGAGACAAGAGCTCAAGTTGTGAAGACGACCAGGTACATGCAGTAGAGCTTGCGTCAAATAAGGTCTTGAAACCACGTAAGCTGTAGCATAATAAAGGTCCTATGAAGCTCTTGACAGTGACTTTTACCAAGCCAAAATTCAAGACGTACACCTATGATGCCAATATGGCTCATGAAATTCTAGACGAGCTTTTCACTATGCGATCCGTCAAAGCAGACTTCGGTCCAATTCCTACTGCCGAGCAGGTGAAAGGAAAGAAGTACTGTAAGTTCCATGGCATGTGGAACCACATGACCAAGGATTGCTTGAAACAGAAGGATCAGATCCAAAAGTGGATTAATGAAGGAAAGCTATCCTTGGAAGCATCACCTGAGATGGTCTCTTTGATGGATTTCCAGCCATTCCCGGACACTCAGGTTAATATGGTGCAGATAGAGTGGCCATCGACAGAGAAATTTGTAGTAGAGTCAGAGGGCTTGGTAGAACCCGAGGGCCTCACAGATAAGAATGCACCAATTCATCCCCGTTATACCTTTGAGCAAGACAAGATGGACGAGATCCTAGATGGGCTGTTGAGGAACAAGCTCATCAACTTTTGGTCGATCAACAAGTTAAGGGATCTCGACTATATTATGCCGGGTGAGCATTTTTGCAGATACCACAACCAGTTCGGACACAAGACATCTTCGTGCTATTCTTTGAAGGACATAGTACAAAGCCTACTTGATTATAAAGTTATCGGATTCAGCCAAGAATGTGTCATAGATTGGAACCCACCAATTTTGCTACCTTTTCACACAAAACTACATCCAAGCATTTTGATTCCCTCAAACAACGCACCTAAGCCTCAGTAGCGAGAGAGGAGGTCAAGACAGAAGCCAAAGCATCAAATCACTTGTGATGTATCCAGGCGAGTTGAAATCTTTGAATGCTTAGTCTGAGCAAAGATAGCGAGGGTGCCAGATAATTTGGGATCTCCCGGGCCAGAACTTGAAGAAGTAAAAGATCTCCCTCATTGACGCTTCCATAACTCGTAGGGATTACACTCCACTGATCAGTGCATAAGGCTGATATACAGAATTCAGTAGTAGATGGATGAAGCGAAGATAGAAATTGAAACGGTTGCATTAGACTTTGAACCCGAAGAAGATATTGTTGTTGGTATGCTGGACTTAACAATGGGCAACCCAAACAAAATGAAACCGACTCTTTACCTTCATACCATTGGCGATGATAGCTCGGGAAAGCAGCCGGAGACAATGAAAAAAGGAAAAGAAAAGGTAGACTCAAAGACAGAGTCGCTAGTGGCTCTGTGTGCACGCTGCAAATTCCACTGTAGACTCAGGACCACGTATAAGGAGTTGAAGAAAGCAGTCACAGTCTATCCTGAATTGATTGCAACGCCCGAGCATTATCAACAAAACAGCCCAAGGGAGATTGGCCAAAGAAATTCACAGGTTTTCAAGCGAAAGAGAAAGGCAGAGAAGTCCACTAAACCAGAGAGAGCTAGAGCAGCTGTAGCCGACTCGCTCGTCAAGCCGTATGTGCCACTAGCATCAAGGAATATTACTAAAGAGAATGTGTGGTATGTAAAAGAGAAAGCAAAGACTATGGAAGTAAGTCCTAGCAGGAGACGAAATCTACAATGACGCTTTAGAGAAGCTAAGAGAGCTTTGGAAGCTTTGGAGTTGGGCTTAGTGCAGCCAGAGCAATTAGCATATTCTCCAGAAAAGCTGCAAAGATGGTTGAACGCTCTAGTAGCTAATCCCTTGGTGGTCTTCGGCAAGAAGTCTCGTGAACCCAAAGTCTGAGCAGCCAGACCAAATATCTTCGATCGTAACCCAGATTTGCTGGTCAGAGAGAAGACATAAGAACCTATGCTCGAGGTTCCCGTGATCCCAAGAGGCGTAAAACTATCAAGCCACGCGTCCACTTTTGTGACAAGCAGTCAGTTGATTTGAACAGTCCTGCTCAAGGCCCTGTTACCTCGAGTGAGACAAAAGGACTTAAGTAGAGACAAAAGCCATTAATTGAAAAAGAAAAGAAGAAAATGGCCAGCCTAGAGAAGTCTGCTCCTATTCGCCAAGAGAGAAACGTTGGTTCATTTTTACCAGCCAGCATTGAACCTACACCTGAGGTCCAATTCCAGCAGGAACACATAACCACCTTGGATGCCATGCATGATGCGAACATGGAGATAGAGGAAGTTGGAGAAGTGGCTAAAGACAACGATGAGGAGTTGGCCGACTATGGAGAAGACGAGGAAGAAGAAATACAAGAGTATGAAGAGGAGGTAGATGTTAGCGTCTTATTTGTTTTACCTTCTAAATTCGTAGATTCCTCAACAAAGTATGAAACCAGCTCGACCGGAAGCATAAACAGCTTGGTGACTACCAGAAAAGAAGAAGACAAGTCATACCAGCAGTTGCTCGCCAAACAGCCAGAAATAGACTTATCCCTCAAGAAGGCATATATGTCGTTCGCCAAACCTACACTGAATATGGCTATGTATATGCCACCACTATACATCACGGGTAAGGTCTAGGGAGTCCAGATCAACAAGCTCTTGGTGGATTCAGAGGCAGCTGTTAATATCATCACCGTTAAAGCGATGACATTGCTGGGCATTCCTAAGTCTTCCATTCAAGAAACTGCGTTGAATGTCTGAAACTTCCAAGGCAACATATCTAAGACATTGAGAATCATCTTCCTACATGTACAGATAGGATCAACGGCTGGTACGTACACATTCTTTGTGGCAGAGTGTACGACACCATATAATGGAATTCTGGGACGAGATTGGATGCACTGAATCTATTGTGTACCATCGTCTCTTCACCAATAGATGGTACTCTGGAACATGGAGTCAGGCAAAGCAAAAATCGTTGATGATACATCCACGTCCTTACTCCGTCTCTGCCAACGCTTTGGACTCCAATTACTACAACAGTGGCCTTAGACCACTAGAAGTGTGTGGCGTAGACAACAAAGGCTGCCCCGTAGGGGTGACGGCCTCTGAAGTAGCTTAATAGGGAATTATTCAAGTTGGTGAGAACAGTTGTCACCCATATATCGTTGAGCTACCACTCCGATCATCCCAATGATAGAGCCTCTATCAAGTATAGAGGCCGAGGCTTGTTTCTCTGTTCACGATTGATTCCATAATTATTTGATGGAGAGTCAAGCCTATGTTAACGTTCCAATGATTGCAACATTGGAATATGTAGACGATGATGTACTGCACGAATCAAATGAAGATGAGGTAATTAAACTGGCACTAACAGCCTTAGATAATACCCCTCCTAAAGTTAAAGATCTCATCGAAAAGATTAATGTTGGGACTCTAGAAGAGCCAATGATTGTGGCTATAGGCACCTTCTTACAGCCTAAAGAACGACAGAGGCTGATTGAATTACTATAGGAGTATGTTGATTACTTTGCAGAGAAATATGAAGACATGTCAGGTCTGTCGCCAGACTTAGTATGTCACAACTTACCTATCATAAAAGGAAAGAAACCAGTGAAGCAAGAGATGCGTCGTATGAACACAGAAATAGCAATTCTAGTCAAAGAAGAGATAGAGCAGATGCTCAAGTCCGACATCATCCGTGTAGCCAAGTATAACAATTGGCTCTCGAACGTGGTCCCGGTTAGGAAGAAGAATGGAAAGATGTGAGTTTGTGTCGACTACCGAGACTTTATTAATGCAACCCCAAAGGATGCATATCTCATGCCAGTAGCAGATTTGCTGGTAGATTCTGTAGCTCACCATGAGATGCTATCATTCATGAATGGGACAACAGGATACCATCAAATTCTAGTGGCAGAAGCCAATAAGCACAAGGCAACATTTTGATGCCCAGATTTTGCAGGAGTATTTAAGTATGTAAACATGCCATTCGGACTCAAGAATGCATGGGCAACTTACCAGCGTGTGATGAACTTGATCTTCCATGACCTCATTGGGAAATCCATGAAGGTCGATATCGATGATGTGGTAGTGAAGACGAAATACAAGAAAGATTATATAGAAGATTTGAGGAAGGTATTTATTCGCATGAGGCAAAACTAATTGAAGATGAATCCAGCAAAATGCGTTTCTCGCGTGCAAGCTGGGGATTTTCTAGGTTTCTTGGTCCACCAGTGAGGAATCGAAGTTCCAGACGACAAGAAAGGAGCAATTATTAACGCTATCCTGCCTAAGAACAAGATAGAATTGCAACGTTTACTGGGCAAAGTCAACTTCCTTATATGGTTCATTGCAAACGCTGCAGGAAAGACACAGTCATTTTCACCCTTGGTTAAATTACAAAATCAGAAAGACTTTGTATGGGAGCCTATTCACCAAGAGGCTTTCGATACCATCAAAGTTTATCTGGCAAACCCACCAGTCTTGGTCCTGCCAAGAGGCCGGGCGTCCCTCTCAAGTTTTATATCTCTGCTACAGATCATTCTATTAGGAATTAGGAGTTTACTAGCACAAGACGATATTGTGGGAGCTGAACATGTTATTTTCTATCTTAGCCATACGTTGACAGATTGTGAAACGCGATACTCTCCAATGGAGAAGCTATGCCTAGCCCTGTATTTTTTGGGGTGCAAACTGAGGCACTATATGTTATCATTTACCACTTGTGTGATTGCATAAACTGACATGGTAAAGTACATGCTCTCAAGGCCTATACTGAGGGGCAGAATTGGGAAGTGGATCCTAGCACTTTCTGAATTTTCATTACAGTACGTACCACAAAAGGCAGTGAAGGGTCAGGCGGTGGCTGATTTCCATGCCCGTCATCTAATGTTGGATGCTCGCGAAGACCCAGAGGTGGAGTTAGTGCACATGTCACTCACCCCGTGGCACTTATAGATGGTTCAACCCAAATGAGGAAAATTTCTCTTACTCCTTCAGGTTAGACTTCCGTTGTACAAACAACCAAGCGGAGTACGAAGCACTAATCATTGAGCTAGAAATACTGTTAGATATGGAGGTTATAAAGTTCACGTATGTGGAGATTCTCAGCTAGTAATTAAGCAACTGGAATCGAAGTACAAGGACAGGCCAATCTTGGAGCCTCATGCGAAATGGGTTGGCGACCTGCTCAAGTTGTTTACTGAAGTACAGTGGAGCCACATCCCTGGCGAGGAGAATTATGCGGCAAATAAGTTGGCACAGCTAGCGACTGGAGTAAGCTAACATGGTGGGGTACGTGAACGAATTCTGAAGGTTGAACGACGCACACTGCCTTCTTTCTTCGCTCGACACGAAGACAACAATGAGTGGTACATAGCAACGTTAGACCACATTGACATAGACTAACGGTAACCTATCATCTCCTATCTCTAGAATCCTAATGAACCGACAAACAAGCGAATCCGTTTTATGGCTCCTAATTATGTGCTCACAAAAAACGAGTTATACAAACGAGGTGAAAGCAATTTGCTATTGCGGTGTGTGTATGGACGTGAAGCTCAAAGGATAATGAGAGAAGTACATCTAGGGGCAGTAAGGGCACACCAGGATAGTCCAAAGATAAGATGGTTATTACAACGTCACGGATACTACTGGCCATGAATACTGAAGGATTGTCACACTTTTTCTCAGGGTTGTGAAGATTGTCAAGCACATGGTCCAATTAGCCATTTACATAATATTCCTTTGTAGCCGATCATCAAGCCTTGGCCACAAGGATGGGCTTTAGACTTAATTGGGATGATTCATCCTCACTCGTCAGAAGAATATAAGTTCATCATCGTGGTTATTGACTTTCTCACCAAATGGGTGGAAGCTAGGCCTTTAAAAGTGGCATCTGCAGGTACCATTCGCCAGTTCTTATTTGAAGATATAATTTGTCGTTTTGGTATACCAGAATGCTTCGTGTCAGACAGAAGGGCAGCGTTCATATCCGGCCAGGTCGACACACTGATGCAAGATTTAGGCATACACTTTCTTCATTCAATACCATATTATGCTCAATCCAATGGTCAGGTGTAGACGAGAAATAAGTTAATTTTGCATATCCTTAAATACATGCTCGCGGAAATGCATGCCTGTGGTATAACGACTTGTTCAACACACTTTGGGCATATCGGACAATTAAAAGGAATCTGACCTGGATGACCCCCTATGCGTTGATGTTTGGACACGATGTCGTGCTGCCTTCAGAGCTTAATGTGCAGTCTCTACGTGTTATGGAACAACATGGTTTGTTAGGTGGCAGGAGCATGAAGACTTAGATGAAAAGTGGCTAGAAGCATATGAACACTTATGTGCCAAGAAACAAAGAGTATCTTGGGTTTATGACAAGTGTACTAGGGGCATGAGTTTTGCATAGGGGGGAATTAGTCTGGAAAGTAGTACTTCCCATTGACGAGAAGATTGGCGAACGTGGGCAATGGGCTGAAAAACGGGATGGCCCGTACATAATAGATCGCATCCATGGTCGTGGAGCAGTGCGTCTTCGTGACAGAGATGGCACAATAAATGTCAATAATATAAATGGTCAATTTCTCAAAAATTATGTGCATCCAATTTGAAAATACGACGACCCGCCAACAACAGAGTAATTCGATTCATTCAGGCTCCTACCCAATCACTCGCATGATTGAACCGAAAGGGCATAATCAAATATAATGACTTACTATATCTTAGCATAAGGCTAATGACAGTGGCTAGATGAAAGAATATTTTTTAATTTTTTAAAGCCAATTTATGTGGCTAAGCTCTTGTCTCATTGGTGTATTTGTTCTTTATTAGCCAATCTATGTGGCAAAACATTTTATGGGAACGTTTTCCAAGGTTATCAAAATTAACAACATAGTTGGAAATATTTACGATGCTAAAGTAATAGAGTACAAAAAACAGTTTCCTTATTTCGGAAAGGGTTACAAAGGTTTTGCGGCCTCAAGCTCTGATACCATAAGAAAACAACTTTTACAATCGTTGATGTTGTTAAAATAATCAATCTCCATGACACTCGTATCAAATATGCATACATGGAAACGAGAGTACCACAAGGACCAACAATTCCACTAGAAAATGGAGAAGGACCTCAAGAGAAAAGAAAAAATAGGAATTGGAGACAAGACCTCAAGGAAGCTAGTTCAACAATCCAAAGTGACGGAGGAGGAGCGAAAGGGCAATGAACTTTCCCTTTTGTCTCTTTCATCATTGGAGCCGATGTACCAGTTTCCATCTTGGCGTCTTCTCTTAAGGAACGAGCCAAGTGTCGACAACATGTCGCTAGGTGCTTCCTTGAACCACCCCTCACGTAAATGGGGAGTGATAACAACCAGCTTTATGTTCTTCCTCACCAGAAGCATCTGCACCTATGGATCTGCAGCCTTTATGCATACAAATGCAGAGTTGTTACTAGCGAGGAAATCGGCGCAACATTATCCCCGGCGTTTAGACTTCGGTACTCCATATTTACATGGAGCAGCTTTACCAAGGATCAACCTGGACATAGATATCACTATCTTGATACATGTTAAGGTTACATACTCTGTTAATATTCAAAACCGCTGAGAGTAATTGTTATTGAACAAAGAGAACTAATACAGATGATTCTGATAAAGTATGTCGCTGTCGGTTGAACTTGGTTGATACCGCTACCGCTTGGATTTGGTTATATCGCTACTGCTTGGTCAACACAGTCGGGTCTTGTCGCTATTGCTTTTAAATGAATGCTGGTGGTTGCTTCTATTAACACTTCACGATCACTCTCGCTACTAAGAATGACAACCGTTAAGCAGAGACCAGGTGTGTCGGCCTTCAACCCTCTGATGCCTAAGTCAGAAATGAGATAGTATTTAAGTAAAGTAACTACGTAATAGCGTAATGAATGCATACCATTAATGTTGAACCACCAGGCTTATGAAGGTGGTTGGAACCAAAGCTCTTACCAATTCTTTGATATGGGATCAGTGTTCTTATTCTTTTGTTGATGTGCTTCCTGGCGGGTTTCTTGACGGGCGCGTGAGCGATAACCACTCCGATATGGAACTCAGGTTGGTCATCGAAGTTATAGGTCTTTTGCCGCACTTTGTTATGTGGGTGGTAAGATATAATTAAAAAGTATTAAAGGGCGTTACGTACGTACGGTATAGGATACTTAGCCAGGTATGTGTACAAGTCCCCCAACTCGCTCAGCTAAGGCGATCAATCTTGATTTGTAAGTTCAAGAACCGGATACCAGTGATATTATCCGTACGTACTTAACCGACGTTGTTACCTGTTAGAGCCGGATACCGTACCATACAGTCCCCCAGCTCAGCAACCAAACATTGAGTAAACACTAGACAATGAAGTTTTAGAACAGTAAAAAAATGACACTGAAACAAAATTTGATTGACTAATGAAGGCAGTAGCTACTTGGGCTTAATTTGGATATCCTCATATATCATACTTTTATATGTAAGAATATCAATAAATACCCGATCAATAATAATGAAAAATAGTATATAGAAGTTGGTCCTTGGCTTTTGTTTGATCAACCAATGATGCTCATTCTCTTCTCTAAAAGGATCACAAAAGAAAAGATACAGATCTAGATTAACATCAAAGGGGCAAAAACAATGATAATAATATGAAAAAGTCAAATAAGTACAGGAATAGACCAATAAACATGTTTTTTAAATTCACACAAATTTCATAAGCAAACTAAATGTAAAAGAGAATAAACTATCTAGATGCAAAGGGTTTACTATAAATAGTGGGATGAGATTTATTGTAAATACTATTCTATTAATTTGATAGTGGGATAAGGTTTTACATTTGTCAATGTTCTCTAATGGTCGATATTCTTTTATGTATGTGGTATAGAAATGAACGTGGTACACAGTACACATGATGAAAACAATTCTCATAATAAGTAATTAAAGTGGTAGATGAATGAACAAGTGCAGCCCCAACTTTCTCAAATATTACAAGAAAAAAAGACTGAAAACTATTTTTTTTTGTTGCAGAAAATTGGCAATATAATAAATAAAGACATGATTTTCCATAAGATTTTTATACAAAGATTCAAGTTTCTATTAGACATACCATCCAATCTCTAAATTGTATCCAAATCATCCATATTATCGTCAAAAACGACAAAAGCATATCCCAGTGGCCTCTGAGCAACCCATACACTGCCATCAAAAGCATCACTACGAAAGAAAACATCAGCATTCACAATTAACATGAATAATAAAACCTAAAAGGCACAATTACCTATTTAAAAAGTAATAAATTAGATGCATTTAGACCTGCGAAGAATACCAAACATGTGGAACTTGTCTTTAGGATCCCTATTGATCACTCAAGGATCCGAAGTTCTCAGCAAAAATATTGATGAACACTGCAACTAATTCAGTGATTGAAAACAACTAAAAATGGATTCATAATAGTAATGCATAACACACAAAGAAGACTCGTATAATTCCTACTCCAACTACATTATTTATACTCTAATTTTAAACAAAAATTACCTGATCAATATGTAAAGAAAGAACCAGATAGTATCAAACATTGAGCCTCCTTCTCAGTTCCTAAACCACTCAACAACAAAAACAAAAACCCAAATAATGAGCAAAAAATTCTCTACACAATCCACCAATGAACAATAGAACTCAAAATTTCAACCTGCTCTTCCCAATAAGCGTAGTTCTCGATGTCGTCAGCCTTCTTTATAAGAAAGCAAACAATGCATTCTATCTTCTTTTGAGTTTAGGAGGCGAGACCACACTAGCTTCGGCGCCTCAATTCATTCGGCAAGTGATTTGACAACATCGTCGCCGCCGCAAAATTTGGATTGCGGATCAAATCCCTAACACTTCCGAACTTCAAATTTGAATCTATTGAGAGAGAGAGAGAGAGAGAGAGAGAGAGAGAGAGAGAGAGAGAGAAAGAGAGAGAGAGAGAGGTAGTTTGTTGTGGGGGGTTGAGCTCTGGTAAGGGAAACGACCAAACCGGAGGTGATGAGTAGGAGAAAAGTTGAACTTTAATCTGAGAGAGAGGCACTCATGTTCGCAAGGAGAGTTGGATGGAAAGAAATCTCACTGTAATATGTGACGATTGAGAGAGAGAGGGAGAGAGAGAGAGGGAGAGAGAGAGAGAGAGAGAGAGAGAGAGAGAGAGAGAGAGAGAGAGCTACAGTGAGATATTGGGAGGATCTGATTCAAAACTCGGATTGGAGATGGCGAGAGGGAGAGAGAGTACGAGCTGAGACTGAAACGGCGGAGATGACATAAAGAGAGAAGAGGAGAGGAGAGCATTGCACGCTCAAAAATTTCGTAAGGGATGAACAGTAACAAATGAAGTATGAGGAACAATAACAAAATGATGAACAGTAACAAATGGTGAACAATAACAAAGGGAGAATCATTGTTATATAGGAAATTGGTGTTGTGCAACCTAACAAGTAACAACAACATGCTATGATTGAGTTAGTACAACTACAAAAGCCAATCAAAAAGTGCACCCAAATCAGTTATATAGTTGTTCTGTTAACTTTATTATGCATATATCATCAAATGTGGTTATCGTTTCTCTCCTGATTCTCTATAGTATTCCTTTTCTCCAACCCTAACCCTAGCCACCGACTAAATTTTTCCATCCGATTCCTCTCAATTTCATCCCAATTTTGATTATATCATCATTGTGTTGAATCCCTCTTGACATTTTGTTTCTAATAGTATCGTTGCATTTGGGATCTCGGTCGATCCATGAAGCCAACAATGTCGTAACCGACCTAAGTTGGGTTCTTTTCCATTTTTTGACATCTCTTCTGGGGAGGCGGAGGAGGACAACAATTTTGAACCCATGATAGATTCGTGGGAAGATTCAAGGAAAATGTGGTTCTCTGGAGGGCGGTTGAGAGAGGCCATTGGTTCTACCATTATATCATGGTGATGATAGAGAAATTTGATAGTTTGACTCCAGTGCAATCGATCCCCGCGGCCAAGGCACACGTGTGGGCGCGGGAGAGTTAATTAAACATTTTAACTCTATAAACTCAATCTAAATATATCGATAAATAGACTGACTAAACTAATTAAGCTACTGAAATACTAGCTCGTAAGAATCATCCTGTTCCTACGACGAAAATTACTATGCCTCAATCTGCGTCTGCGATCGACCTCCAAGGAGACTCTGCAACCTGGGCATTTGAAAACGAAGGCCCAGGGGAAGGCACAAATAACAGAAAAATCATCAGAGTGAGTGGAAAAAAAGAGATCTTATATAACGTAAGAAGTTACGTATGCCTTTCTCCAAATAAAAATAAATAAATAAAATAAAATCCAGTGAGTCTAACAAAATAAATGCAAGCATATGGAGGCAGAAACGTAGGAATCACCGGGTAGGGATTGCCTAGCCTTCCTGGGGGCATACTCGATGATCAGCCGAGTTGCCGATGCACTGGTGCATAGTCGTATACGTGTCGTGCATAAAAATTGTAAAATCATAATGCAGTGCCTCCATGCATAATCATAAAACGTGTAACATGTCGTATCATAAAAGTGTAATGTAAATCATAAACATAATTTTACAAGACTCGCTAACGACAATGAAAAACAAAGTCCACTCACTTAGGCCAACTAAAGTAATTTGTGTATCCACTAATTCGAAATTCGTAAGCTGTGTTCATTTGTTTTCAATAATAACCTCACGCTACCGTGCCTCATCCGTATTTGATGGTCATGCTTCGATTCTAATTATCGTGCTCCAAGGTTTGTCCTCTACCAAGAAAATGTTTCGACTCAACACACGAAGAATGATTGAGTCGTGTGTCGAGTCACACCAATTCCTTCTTGTGCATAGCCAAAACGTTATAAAATTGATCGAACGACGCGAAACTACTCAAAAATTACTGCAAATCATCATAGAAAACTTCCTGTGAAGAAAAGTGTATTCTCGTCGCCGGAGATCTGCAGCGGGAATCCAGCCACCCCCGATACCTGCAATTCATACATCATTCCAAAGCTCTCATCATTCTAAACAAACTTCATAGCTACATATACTACAGAAAATGACTGGAAGTCACTGAAAATCGCCTCGACAACCAAAAAAACTCGTCGGAAATCGCCTTCAACCGATCGACGAGGTCCGGCCATGATGCGCCTTGGGACCAATATCAAACAATTCCTGGAGGTGCAAGGGGTAATTCCCCTCTTGATGCGCCGGCCAAAACGTTGTTGTCGGCCACGAAGCTGAAACGAAAATCCCCTTGGATTTTCTGGCTTCGATTCGCCACCAAAAGTTGATGCATGGCTTCATCGATGGCTTAGAAAGGTCGAGGGAGAGGAGAGGAATCGATCCCGACCGGTCCGAAGGTCAGAGGTGGCCGGCTGGAGAAATTCTGGTTGGGTCAGAAGTTGGGTCGGGCCAGATCTCCGGGTTGGTGTTAGGGTCGAGCTGATTGAGTTCTACCCATCCGGGTAAAAAACTCAAGTTTATACCCATGGTGGACAAAATGATCAACGGTCCAGATCAAACAACCATCAGATTTGACGGCCCAAATGATTTCACCAATAATTGATTTTCTAATTTAATTTCCTACTCCCAAACTTCAAAAATTCATAACTAACTGCTCGGTCCTCCAAAAAATAAAGCAAAAAACATACGAGCTCGCAGTAAAATCCTCTACAACTTACGTGAAGAAAATGAGTTCAAAATTATAACTTGTAAAAAGTTGATTTTTAGTCGCGACGTATCTCAATAAACGTGATGTGTAATGCTTAACTCGTTAATTAGCGCGATTAACGAAGATTAACTCACTAATCAAGGTTTGGATCATTACACCAAACTACCCTTCCTTATACCAAATGGGAATGCTTACATCAGTCCCACATCGAGGACCACAAAGAGTTGTCACCTTCTACCGACCTATATAAGGAAGGTAATTATAACAAGGCAAAGGTATTAAATCTCTTCTTTCCTATTCATTAGGCGCTTACTGTCACTACACCGTCTGACTTAAGCATCGGAGCCTTGAAGACGGCCAACCCCGTCTCAATTTTCTTGCGCTAGTCTTTTTTTTTTACAGCTAAACGGAGTGTGAGAGGTTATCAACCCTAGCGCACATGAGCGATCCTACTCCAATATTCATTATTCTTCTAGCAAGATCCCTCACGGATTTTGGTAGAACCACTCCCATCCCCACATCTAGAGATTAAAAAAAATATAGGGCTTACGGTTTTCCAAAAATTAGGTTTGCACTTGATAGTTTAGTGACATGTGCCACATGATTCTGACAAGTGTAGTAACAGATTTAGTAACATAATCTTGGCACAAATTTCACGTCTTTTCGGGTGTGGTTGTGCTGCGTGAGGTTGGACAAGGAGTTTCTTATTGGGCCAATGACTGAGCCTTTTTATCTGATGAGTGCTTTTTTAGTTTAAGTCATTAGAAAAAGGCTATCACGTGATGTCGGGCTAACACGGGTGGCTACATACAAGTATAGCCAAGTCAAGATAGGGTACAGGAGACTATAGGTTCGAATCCTGCCACTTTGATAAGGATGCTATTGTTCTACTTTTCTTGCCTTCTTCTCTTTTAGAGCAAGAATATTTTTGAATTAACCAAATGAGATTCTTTTCTCAGGAAATTTTCTTTACGATCATTTGGGTTTGCTATTTAGGCCGAGTGTTTTTTTTTTTTGTCGTGAGCCAATTATATGTTTTTAGTTGGAAAAGTTGTTTGAATGATCACTTAAGTACGATACGTTCTAAACTTTGATCACTCATTTATGACAAATATCACTAAGGTCACTATCGAACCACACCGTTAGTCTCTTTGATCACTCTATCATAAACGAACATTAAAAAATACATGAATATGTCTGGACCTTAGAAAAATTAGAAGACCAAAAAATTTGGGGGTTTTGCTTTTAATTTCAAATTTGTGAAGAAACAAGAATTGGGTTATTGAATTCAGAAGAATTGGGTGAGAATTAGTAGTGTTTTTGGTTGCGGCGGATAATTAAGGGAGGCCATGAGAGATTGGTTCAGAGCAGATAGAGAGCGGGGGGGGGGGGGGGGGGGGGGGGGGGGGGGACAAAAAAATGAAATTCCTAAAAAGTCCATGTAAACACGAGAATGGCACGTGACTGTTTTTAACGACGTCATCTAATTTTTAACGACCGTTTGGGACGAAGTGATCAAAGTGACTAATGGTGTAGTTCGATAATGACATTAGTGATATTTTTCATACATGAGTGAGCAAAGTTTAGAACGTATCATATGCGAGTGATCATCCGAGCAATTTTTCTTTTTTAGTTTCCTAATAAAATAAATTCCTATGTTTTTAGACCTAATTAGGTGTTGTTGGTGTCGCCAACTTATTTATGCATTTTTTTTATTGCGTGATTCATTAGTATTGACATATCTACCACAATTGTATGCTTAAAGGTATGTCAATTATTTTTCTCATATTTTTCGAGGTCTTCTTAAGATGCAAGTAAGTTTGACAAATGTTGAGGTTAGTGAATGAACTTGTGAAGAGTATTGATATTTCTTAACTTTTTTCAACCCTATTTTTACTATTCATGTCGAATTCTATGGAATCTAATAATATGCTCGGATTCTAGTCGTCGTCAAAAAAAATTCATACCTCACAATAAGTCTTCTAGCAAATTTTGGGCTCTTAAAAGATATAATACAAATAACTCATATAAATAGTAATTTGAGGAGCCATGGTTGAAAATCTAAAAGTAATTACATTTTTCTAATAGTTCAATTATATTTTGAACTTTTTTTTTACGGTGACTCGATCCATGTCACTGGTTCTACAAATGTTATTTGATAACATGTTTCAGTTAGTTACTCTCAACGGATTATGAATCGCCGTATTTAGTCTAATGACCATCTGATATTACTCCAATATCACTATAAATGTTGAAAGATTAAATCACCATAAGCCGATTTATGTGATTCAAACATTTGAGAAGAAAAAAATGTTGCTGAGAGGTAACAGGATGCAACATGAAACCAGTTTTATATGTTATCTATTAATCCTGTTCTTTGGAGAACCTAATATGCTCACCGGACATAAAAGTAAACGTACCGGATTCATTACAATGCAAGGATTAATAAACTGTCACAAGGATAAAAAAACAATAGAAAGATGAGAGAATTCTTGTGTGCAGTATGCAAGCAAAAAAAATAAAAAAGATACAGCCACCATGGAGATGTGCATTACAAATCTATCTTCACCCACATCAGTAATCATCGCCTCTCGATATGACCTCTTTGCAGGTTGGCCGGAGTAAAATGGTATGCTCAAACTGTGAAACATAACTCCCCTTAACATCACAGAGAGGAGGATAGGGCTGCCAGGAGAAATAATAAACAAACCATTAACTCACCTTCGGTTCAACAAAACGATAATACAGCAGTAGATTCACAGAAGCTATTTTGAGTTGTACTAGTTCAGAAGATTGGCATGTGCAATTCCTCCCTTGCCAAAAGAGGAACACAGCTATTTGAACCAATATATAAGACGAGTGTGAAAGACCACCATATATGGGAGGGCCACCAAGTATACATAAAGTGCATATTTGAGAAGAGAAGTTCACGCAAGATACTTCAAATCATACAGACTAAAATCGGGCAGGGCATGTCTTATAACCAAGATTGGATCACAATACAGATAATTTATGTGGACATCATATAACCAAGATTGGATCACAGTATAGATAATTTATGTGGACATCATATACTTTGGGCCTGTTTGGTATTTGCTTTTAGAATGTCTAAAACCGCTTTTGAATTTATAAGTAAAATTAATTATAAATAGATGAAAATTTCAAAAAAAAAAAAAAGTTAATTGGTTGAGTTTCAGAAGCACTTGGAAGCATTTGAGAAGCACATAATAGGTGCTCCCTGATTTTAAAAGCACTTTTGAAAATTTCCAGAAGTGCTTTCAAAGTTACAGAAAACAGTCCCAAACAGGCCATTTGTCTTTTACGTCTTATAACCAAGAATGGATCACAATGTGATGATCATATACTTTGTCTTTTACTCCCTAAACCTGAGAGAAAACCAAGTTCATGTCTTGTATCTCTTAGTCAGACCCGGTTCCTGTCAGTCCAGTATACAATACTCAATAATGCAATATTATCAATCATGCGTATGGCTCCCAAAGAAAGGTAAGGCCCAAAGACCAAAGGAGTTACAACACTTTACGTATGGTTAGAAGTCTCAAATATTTGTGTGACCAGATTCAAATATTTGTGGGACCAGGATGAACAAAATTTAACGCAAATTATTTGTGCTTCACTCCTTACTCCTTATGCAAATTATAGAATTTTAGCATTGACTTGACATATACCCAGCCAACCTATCTTATTTATAACTCTTCATGTCAATGCTTTTCATTAGCATGTAGAGCCTCAATAAGCAGACATGCAGCACATGAACATATAACAGGGCAGTTACAACTTTTGTGTCCTGAACTTCACCACACACATGTATAAATTCTAAAAATACATGATGACTTCTTGGGATGATTGTTACAGGACAACGAAGACATGCTTGATGATTCATGATACTAATCAGTAACGAGTAGCTACCAGATATACTTCAGGTGAAACATACCTGGACAATGCCAGCATCACACAAATTCTTTAGCGCCATAAGATATTTAGTCTCCCCCAGCCGATCTAAATACCGCCTGCAGAAGGCCAATGTGGAGAAGTTCTTATTAATTGTTCCTAGCAATTGCTTAGCCCTGGGCAGCCTCAGTGGGATGTGACCGGCATCAAAATTCTTCATGTAATGACTGCACTCTAGATCTTCCCTGACATATCCTTTCCCTTCATATAAAGTTATGTAAGATGGGACATCAAAATTAGTACAGCAAACCAAATGTGAATACCACTTTACTCCAAACATTTCAAAAACTTGGCTTTACCAGTTGATGCAAAAGTTTCGATTGCAAAAAATTCACCCTCTTCCATTTTTGTCTGCTCTCCTCCTTTCACAATGGGAACCGACTTCCCAGCATGGATTTGGTAAGGTCCAATACTATGTCCATTCAAGTTCCGGATACTCTTAACTGCCAAGAGTATTCATAATTGATGTTACAGAGTGAAAATACAAGTCTATATTGATGTGCAAGTAAACTACAACATTGAAGCAGGTTCAAGAGGACCAGGTAGTCCACGGTGAAAGTATTGTAGCTATACATCATACTATTTATAATATGCGGAAAGTAACTATCTCACAGATGACAAGGATGATTACCTTGAAATACCTTCCCATTGATTTCAACCTCATACGACTCCATGACTTCTTGAATTGCAGCACCAATGTCACAAAGACGCACATCAATGCCAGACTCCTAAAAGAATATGAGATCAAGAATAACTGTGTAAGAAGCTTTAAATTAAGGCACTAAAGTCCAACACTGCTACCAGTTTACATGCAGTGAATATGCTGACAGACAATGAATTTGTTGAAGAATGAATTTTAATTCACTTTCACGTAATACATATCTATCATGCTCCAATTAGGAAAACTTTAGTCAGTTTGTATTTAGCTCAATATACACCACCTCAAACATCCTATCCTCAAACTCACAGCAGCAAACAAAGAAACTCAACGAGAATAATTTCATGGACCTTGACCAAAAACCCATATAGATTTTGATGGACTTGTTGACAAATTAAATGAAGAAGGGTCATAAAACAGTTAGTAGCCCAAAGAGTACAGTTAAAATGTGTTAGGTAATTTGACCGAGTAGGTGATAATACCTTGATACCTGTATTTGTTGCTTCACGTGAGGCCTCAAGTAGTGGATCAAACATAGGATTAAAAGCTACTGTGAATGCACAGTCAACTATATGACCTGTAAAGTCACAACAATAACAAAAATGACCCTTATAAATTCAATGCTTAAAATAGTTCACAACCAAGAGGTGACTTCAAAAGAAACATCAAAATAAACAGAACAATTGAAATTGAAATAGAAATACCATCAACATGAGTTCCAAAATCCAACTTCATCACATCATCGTACTGAAGCACCGTCTTGTCCCCTGAATTTGGAGTCCAATGAGCAGCAACCCTGATAATACAGATATTATTGAGAAAAAAGGAAACTATGCATGGGAGAATAGAAGACATACAATGAATGGCAGACACTATAAGATTTACCAATTCAAAGAGCATCCAGTGGGGAATGCAATGCCTGCTTCCAGGCCATTCTCAGATATTAACTTACGGACTGTGTTCTCCAAAGTCTCACACAAATCAGTCATCAACATTCCAGGTTTTAAGATCCCCCTGATGTATTTTCGAACCTGTTGACAGACATCAAAGTCATCACATGGTTTCCTCTCCAGGACCATGTGATTAAGTTTAAGAGGCAATATATTCACATACTGAAAATGTACCTGGCGATGAACTTCTGCAGCTCTACGAACTGAATTATATAGTGGCTTTTCAAGGCGCTCCAACTCCCTCTTCTCTTCAGAGGTAGTCCTCCACAAGTTACTGAAACAAATTGCCAAACATGAGTTACAATCTACAAAATTTTAATGAAAAATGCAAGCAACAGCACAGATAGAGTATCAAGCAAACATAAAAAGGTCATACCATCAATTAATACGACAATTATTGGACAACAATAATCTCTAAGACATATATAATGAAATTACAAACAGAAACACAGATCAAATATCAAGCAAACTCCAAAACTGCAGTACTTATTAATTGGTAACATCCACTGGAAAATTTACTTCATGCACCCCTGACGAATTCATTAACCAAAATAGAAATTGGGACTCGGATCCAAGGCACTTAAAGTGTATAAGTATTTCAAAATTGAAAGACTACTCACTCATCTCTATATTGTTGAAGTTCACCCTCAGGGAACTCCCCATGTGGGAACAGATCAGTGAGAGGAATTGATGGTGGATCAGTTTTCCCCCTCATAGATTGTGAACCCGTCTGCCCACTTAAAGATTGTGGATCAGTCTGCTCTGGCTGTGCTTTCTTTTTCCTGCACAGAAGCAACGAAATTATAAAATCTTTGGTTAAAGTGGAACCTAGAAGATTACCAAAAACAAAAATCTTCCCACTCACTTGCTCTTGTTTTTCTTCTTTTTTTTCTTTGAAACATCTGCACAGTGCAACATTACAAACACGTCAATGAACTAGACAATAAAATATTCACTTAGCAGTAAAGTTAGTTTTCCAACAGTATGAACTTCATTCTTAGGTGCAAGATCAAAGACTGAATGGACTAATTAATGATTTATGAAACATTAAAAATTTACATACGCTAGGGTGCAAGCAGGTCTTTTGTGTTTTCATTTGGAAACATGTTTCCTAGTCAGGACATTAATTGTAAAAGCCTGAATGGTTTTAAGTCTTATAGGCTATATGACTTTAAGTGATACGGTTATGCAAACTCTTTTCAAGGATTTGTAATGGAAACAGAGGGATGGCAGAAAAAAATATGTGCTAGCTTGTTAGTAATGGAGTGCAACCTGCTATCAGCTTGTTATCCACCTATTGAAAATCAGTTCATCTCTTTGCTTCCTCAAGTTACTAAACGGGAGATGTTACAGTGTCTATTGTAATATTACAGGGGCTACAGCCTAGGAATTGAAAAAAGTAAAAAAAGAAAATAACTAAAACTTGATAAACCAATCTTTATCTGACAAAAAAAAATAGAACCATCAGAGAAAGCCAAGATATACATCTACCAAACGCAGCTGATCATCAAAATCCACACCAAAAAGTTACTATCATCCTAGTGTGCTTCTAGCTTAGGTTTCACACAGTTCCATATGCACTATTGTAAGTCATCGATATTAATCTAGACTACACCAAAAGATAGAAATAACAGCCGCCGAACAGTACTAGTGTATGAATATGGAAACGTCACCTTTGTCGTCATCCTCGTCTTTCTGAACAGCTGGAGAATCTGGAGTATCTTCTTCTCCAATATTATTACCATTTGAAGATTCTAAGCCTCCATTCTCCTCACAAAGAACTTTTTCGTCCAACTTCTCACCCGCCATACCTAATTCAAATGAAATAAGAGAGCTTTACACTTTGAATTTCAACCAAACGAACGCATAATTCCTCTGACGGAAAAAAAAACACATAAAAATTTGGGGCAACAAACAAAAAGTTAATTGTTAATCCATACAAACGATTAAGGCATGGATGGAAAAGCAAACAAACCTTTGTATGAGTGACGATTGCTGACTGAGTCCTACAATCTCTGAAAAAATTGAGAGTGAAAGAAGAGGAATGGAGAAGAGTCAGAAAACAGAGAGAAGGAGAAGAAGAAGAAGGAGAGGGCGGCTGGGTAAAAGGAAGCGAAAAAAGAGGTGAAGGGCTTTTTCTTTTGGGTCTGAAAGAGGCGAAGGGCTTGAAGACTGGAACACCCGTACAGAAGTGATAGAAGCCAGGCCCACTTGTTCACCGCACTTTCAGGATGTCGGTAAGCTAGGTGGTACTGGGATTTTTATTTTTATTTTATTTTTAATTTTTTAAGAGGGTGCATAAAAATATTCACTGTAGGATCAAAGTTGATAATAGTAAAGAATTTTGTCGGATTACTCGTCAATCTAAGATAGAAATTCTAAAGCACCACAACACCTGATAAACAATATGATCAATAGGTCATGGACTAACAAACGAGAGTAGCACAAGTAACTGTCAAACTTTTGGGCGCATCACTCCTTAATTAGTTAAGAACATCCTCTTGGGAGACATCCTTAATTACAACTTTTGCGCGCCGCAACACAGTGCCTTTGTATCCATGTTTGCTGGAAGAAGGACAGTCGATTTCTTGGGGGCCGGGACACCTTCTTCATGCCACTCTTCTCAGGTCCAAGACAAGCTCTGTTTCTTTTGTTGTTCACTTTGCCCAGCCCTCTTAGTCAGTCAGCATCACATCCGAACAATGGGCATGAAGTGGGACTGTGGAAATTCCACAAGCCCCTCCATCACTAGCAGGCACAATGATGACTCCAGAAGTCAGTCTCATCTCTCTTGATGGAACACTGAAGTGAGATTGTGGAACTTCAGGGGTGACATCCGAATTGGATATCACCGGAACAGGAACCTGTAAAACAATATCCATGTCATTCAGTCCATTCAGATTAGGAGCCAGAACCCTGGATGATAGCGGGTTCGAGTCACTAGTCTGAATTGGCTGCGCAAAACCTCCTAACACCTGCCGGAAACCCCATGAATGAGTCCCCCTTCCCAACTCTGTCCCGACGACACAGCCGTCTTCTCAAAAGCCACATCTGAGTTCGATGGCTTAGGTTGTTCAACCATCAAGGAACCAATACAACCCGCACTTCCGTGCTTGAAAGTGCCACATACATCACAATAGCCTTTCAAGCGATCATACTCTATAGTTACATCCACTGAATAAGAACTACCAATCAGAAAAATAATGTTTACCACTAGTGGTCGGTAAAGATCTAACTCCACTTTAAGCTTGATCTCATATCGGTGATTAGCCAAGAGTGGATCATGAGATTTATACCCGCCCAACGCATTTTCCATTTGAGCCACTTGACTTGTAGAGCCGCCAGAGCAAAACGACCCATAACAGGACGAATGTAAACCCAACTTGAGCACCTAGATGCCGGTATAGTACATGGCTCAGCAAAACCATCAAACATCTCCATAACAATTGTGGTATCATAGTGGAACCACAGATTATGTTCCACCGCTCTCCTGCGGTCTGCCTCGGACCAAAACTTGCATACAAAACAATCAGCAGCGACTTGCTCGAACCCGATGTTACCCAAGCCCGAAACATCACGCCACAAACTAATCATCTTCATCTTTAACCCCTGGATCTTGTCGGATTCAAAGGGAGATATGGAGAAGCAACAAGCCACGGCATAAAATTCATTCCTCGTCCTCCTCGCCATCGGACACAGCAAGGTCGACCACCCCCAAAGCCGTCGCCAAAGCTTAGGGCTCCTCTTCAGGCTAGGGATCTGTCTCGGCCAAAGGAGGATCCTCTTCCTCCTGTGGTGATATCAACATGCAACAATTGAAAAGTTTTTGGGAACGGAAGAATAAGAAAAGCTCTGCTATCAAAAGGAAGATAGTGAGCGGCATCGTGAGATCGGGAAGAAAACAAACGGGACAGGTTGTAAGTGAAGACGTGGGAGTACGAATATGCAACTATAGGGTGATGATTGATTCTGGAATCTGATCAAGGATCAGTGTCCTAACAGAAGATATCAGCATTAAAGAGGAGGCAAGGATTAAAATCGGAGAGGACATGAGAACGAAGGTAAGGAATTAGGGTTAGGAAGGTAAGGAAATCAACATGCAAAAGGATATTGAGGATCAGGAGGGATAGAGGAGATAAGGCCTGGTCTTCGATCTGAAATCGGAGCACCAGTGAGGAAAGGCAGCGACAACAGTTGCGGCGCACTAGGGTTAACAACAAAGTCAAGGTACGGAGGGCCATGGGAACTCAAAAGTCGGGGTACTCTTAAATTTTACATGTCATAAATAATTTTCAATTTACGAACAAATGAGTACTAGCATTAGAACCATGAATCGTTAGTGGATAATTCAACACCTTAACCATGAAGCAAACTCAATACTTAAATTGGTTGTTATTTAAGAGAAAATATACTTCTTCTCCAAACAGGGAGTACTGGGATTCGAACTTGGTTCTTTAATGGATAAGTTCAACGCCTTAACCAGTACTGAGATAGTTACATGTGTATATATATATCCCTTTTTTTTCTTTTTTCTTTTTTCTTTTAAACGATAGTTATTGATAAAGAAGATCAAGTACAATCGAATCAAGAAATGAAATAATAGTTTTTCTTCTTTTCGGGTTCCTCCCCCGTAACCTTTGCTGCTAACGAAAGTCTTTGGTGTTGGAGGTTGTGGTGGTATGGTGGGGATGTTGGTTAGGTGCATGGTCTTGGTGCGGGTGGTGTGTCTTTGAGCTGTGGGATTGCTGATTGATGGTTGGTCGTGCAGTGGATCTGGTCTTCAAGGTTCGGTCGGCGCTGCAGTAGGGCAACGTCATCGTGTGCTGGATCCAGGATGATGCCCTAGGTTCTAGTGCTTTGGGAGGGGGGTCGAATCTTCTGAGGCCAGCTTCTGGGAGGTATGTGATGGGTTGGTGTGACTTAGGACCGCTGGCGGGTCCGACGAGCAGTGACGGGGCTAGGGGCCTCGTCCATTCCAGAGCGACAAAGTCGATGCTATAGAGGTTGCAGTCCAACTCATTTAGCTTGGGTTAGTAGGTTGATGACAACCTTGTGGCTGGAGTATAAAAGGTGTTGGAGAATGGGCCAATTTGGTGGGCTGGTTTGAGGCTTGTGCATCTAATTGCCTGGGATTCATGTTTTGGGCCTATATCTCTCATGTTCTAGGCCTATATCTCAAGCTTTAGCTCCTAGGTGTGAAATCTGGGAGCCTTTGTTGCAGTATAGAGGGAGTTCCTAGCTAATTAAAAAGTGGTGCGCCAAAAGTTTGACAATTACTAGTGTTACTCCGGTTTGTTAGTCTAGGGTCTGTGTCACAAAATATTTATGTAGTGTAGTAGTACGATATGAATTCTCTTTTTTCGGGCCGGGTAATCCTATGGAATCTTATGTTGCTACTATTTTTCTCCTATAGTGGATATTTTAACGACCCCCTCAAAACTAAAAAATAAAAGCGAATTAATACAAAAAAAAACAAACGAAGTTTTTAATTAAAGAAAAATCAATAACAATACTCTAAGTTCCATAACTAAATTTCTTCTTTCTTCATTCGCCAGATAAATCAAAAGACCTAGATCGTAAACCAACCATGACAATAATCAGATTTTAACTACATGCGTTATCCTAGTTGTTGATCCATCGAACATAGAATCCAGGTATATCTCTTTGACTACCAATTGCTCACCAAGTGCAGTTAAGACACAAATAATGTGGCGGACCCATCTTGCAACAAATGACCTCATATAGTCCCAAAACACCACACGGATCCCTAGCTCCCAAATTTGATTCCAAAAATGTACATGGGTTAAAAAAATCTGAGAAAATAGCTAGAATGTCATATATCACTTTAGTCCCTCAAGTTTATCTTCGTCTCTCACTTTGGTCACTCAAGTATGACATATATCACTTTGGTCACTCAATTTTACTTACGTCTCACTTTGGTCACTCCGTTTTACTAAATTTGGAAGACTAAAGTGAATTTGAAATGCATGCTTGAGTGAAAGTGATATATGCTATACTTAAGTGACCAAGTGATATTGAAATGTAACATTGGGGGAGCAAAGTGATATATGACATACATAAGGGAACAAAGTTCATAAAGTGTCATACTAGAGGGATCATTTTAACCATTTTCTCAACAACAAAAAATTTCACTAATTGGTCTCAGCAAACACCCAACCACTCCATCTCTCCTCCATCAAAATCCACCCATGGGATTCCCTTAGAGCATATGCATCGGCAATTGCTCATCCTTGTTTGCTAAGACTTGTTAAAGATGGTAAAATGACAGAACTACCCTCTTATAAAAAGCTAAAATACCTAACACTCAAGTGAGTCTGTTGGAGCACATTTGTATGTCTACATGACAAAGCTCAGGTGAGTCATTTAGGGCACATTTATTTTTGTACATGACAAAAGTGATATATATATATAGACTTAGCTTCTCTGTTGCATAAGAAATTGAGAAGTCAGTAAAGTAATCGGTCGAATGCTTAATATTACTAAAGGCATTTTCATCTTTTAGTTGTGGGAGAAAGAGCAAATTGACCTTTTCCTGGGGCAATTCTTATTCACCCGCCTGTTTCAAGCCTCGACCCCGACGATATTAATAGTCTTCTAGGATGGGGCTGCAACTATGTTAGCGAGAGTCACTACAACAAAAAATTCAATTTGCTACATTTTTTTGCAATGGCAATGAATGTCGTCACAAATACCTACCAATGGCGACGACCAATTCACCATCGCGAATGGAGAGACCTTTTTGCGACGGCAAACCGATGCCATCTCAAAATGATTCATCAATTGCGACGGCATGTTTTACCATCGCAAAAGGTTTCATCAATTGCAATGGTCCTTTTGCATCGTCGCAAAAGGTTTCATCAATTGCGACGGAAAAGAAACGCCGTCTCAAAATAAATTTTGTCGAAAAATAAATTTTTTGCGCAAAAATAACCATTTGATGGGATGATTAGAATACTCTAAGTGTGGTATTAAAAAATGACCATTGAATGGGATCTTATCTTCTTCAGACCAAGGTAATTGTTTACACTGATCATGCAGCATTGAAGTACTTGATGGCAAAGAAAGATGCCAAGCAAAGGCTTATTCGATGGGTTCTACTTCTCCAAGAGTTTAACATTGAGATCGAAAACAAGAAAGGGGTAGAGAACGTTGTGGTAGATCACCTCTCATAAATTATACATGATAAAGAGGAGTTTGCTGACATCAAGGAGAATTTCTTGACGAGCAGCGTTTCATAATTCAGACAAGTCCACAAGAAACTCCATGGTATGCAGACATTTTAAATTATCTTGTGACAAGAGAGTTTCCAACCGACATGCCTAAAGCGAAACGTGACCATCTCAAGCATGTGGTGCGGAAATATGTGTAAGACGAGCCTTACTTGTGGAAACATTGTGTTGATGCATTAATTAGAAGGTGCGTTCCGGACAGCAAACACCAATCGATCCTTGAATTTTGTCACAATGAAGCACGTAGAGGTCACTTTGGTTCA
Source organism: Geum urbanum (assembly GCA_946800695.1). Classification (NCBI taxonomy): domain Eukaryota; kingdom Viridiplantae; phylum Streptophyta; class Magnoliopsida; order Rosales; family Rosaceae; genus Geum; species Geum urbanum. The sequence continues at coordinate 7,224,355 of OX327015.1, forward strand.
AAGAAGATAGCTTTGAAAGTGTTAGAATCAGGTTTCTTCTGGCTAACATTATTTAAGCATGCTGCTATATATTGTGCCACATGTGATAGATGCCAACGCAGCGGTAACTTGGGACCTCGAGATCAAATGCCAATGACTTATGTGCTCAACGTTGAAATATTTGATGTTTGGGGGATCGATTTCATGGGACCATTTCCCACATCCAACAGTTTCATCTACATCTTGCTCGCAGTAGACTATGTCTCAAAATGGGTTGAAGCGAAGGCTACATGCACCAATGATTCCAAAGTTGTTGTCAGATTTTCTTTGTTCTAACATTCTTTCCAGGTTTGGAAATGCCTCATGTATTAATTAGTAATGGAGGGAGTCACTTTTGCAACAAAGTAATGGATGCTCTCACTATCACATATTTACCCATTGCCGGCGATTTTTAAATCGCCGGCAATGTTTTTTATCAGTACCGGCAATTTTTGTCGGAAAAATCGCCGGTAATGTATTTTTTTTTTTAACATTACCGGCGACTTAAATGTAAGTCACCGGCAATGTCCCGTCGGTAATGCAAAAAAAAAAAAAAAAGACATTGCCGGCGACATACATTTATGTCGCCGGCAATGTCTTTTTTTTTTTTAAACATTACCGGCGACGGAAATTTATGTCGCCGGCAATGTCTTTTTTTTTTTTTGCATTACCAACGGGACATTGCCGGCGACTTACATTTAAATCACCGGTAATGTTAAAAAAAAAATACATTACCGGCGATTTTTTCCGGAAAAAATCGCCGGTAATGATAAAAAACGTTGTCGGCGATTTAAAAATCGCCGGCAATGGGTAAATATGTGGTAGTGTTAAATCGCCGGCAATGGGTAAATATGTGGTAGTGTCTTATGAAAAAGTATGGTGTCACTCGTAAAGACTCAATGCCATATCATCCACAGACTAATGGCTTAGCTGAAGTTTCCAACCGTGAAATCAAGAATATTCTAGAGAAAACTGTGGCACCTAACAGAAAAGATTGGAGTCAACGTTTAGAAGACACATTATGGGCCTACAGAATTGCTTACAAAATGCCTATCGGAATGTCACCTTACAGGTTAGTTTATGGAAAAACATGTCATCTTCCGGTAGAGCTAGAGCATAGAGCTTATTGGGCCGTGAAAAATTTCAACGTCGCGTATGACGAAGCTTGCCTACATCAAAAATTACAACTTGATGAACTTGAAGAAATCAGGAATGAAGCTTATGAGAGTTCTTGGCTCTACAGAGAAAAGACTAAAGCATTCCATGACAAGATGATCAAGAACAAGTTGTTTGAAGTCAGACAGAAAGTGTTACTCCTTCATTCTCGACTTAAGCTATTTCCTGGGAAGCTGAGATCATGATAAGTTGGATATTTCATTATCACATAGATTTTCAATCATGGTGCAATTCAGATTCGTTCCAATACATCAGAGAAGGAATTCAAAGTGAATGGTCATCGACTGAAGCCATATTATGATGCTTCCAAGGAGAAACACGTGGATGAGATGTGCCTCCAAGAATCGACCATTCCTAGTGCTTAGATGTTGCATCATGTCTTGGCTGAAAAGACGTTAAAGAACAAGCGCTTTTTAGGCGGCAACCCAACGGCGGATTGACAATCAGATTTGCTTTCTTTTCCCTTTCTCTTAGTAAATAAATAAATTAATTAGTTTGTTTGTTTGATAATTAATTAGTTCTTTGTAGTAAAATCATATCTCCATTCTTGATTCTATGCTTTTACTTTGGTACATTAAGGACAATGTAGGATTTAAGTGTGGGGGAAGGGTTTACAACTTTGTTTTGTCAAAAAAAAAATTGGTTTGTTTATTTTCATGGCTTTTATTAGTTTGAATTATTTTGGTTCTAATTTAGTGTTTTACAGAGTCTTAGGATGCCATTAACTAGTCTATGATGATTTTGGACCAAAACGAAGAGTATACATGGCATTTTGATCACTAATTAATGGAATTCTTTTGTTAATTGAGATGTTTTGATTGCATTGACATGTAGTAGATATAGATAGTAAAACTTTGTACAGAATTTGCATGCTAGAATAAGTTTGAATCATATTAACTTATGTGAGTTTTGAGCTACTTGTGCTTTATTTCTTGAGTGATATTCCATCATATTTTTGTAGCTTATAGGTTTATATGTCTCATCTGATTGCTTGCCATAGTTTTCAATGAACTAGATATTGTTAGAACTTACTCATGATTGATTTCCAAGGCTTATAATCAATATATACTCTGATTTTGGATATGATTAAAGGCACTTAGGATTTACCACCACTTTTCCAAATAGCCATGTGTCCCTTATGTGCGCACAAGTTACGACTCCTTTAGATAGCCCATTTGAGCCCACATTAAGCTTTTCTCTCATCACCCTTAATGTCTAAACACTTGACCTAGTATAGGACTTATTTACCCTATGTTCTGCAGACTTAGTGTGAAGTAATGTCGACAAGAGGAGAAGATGACAATTTTGGTGATGTCCCTTAATTGCTATAATCGTGTGTATGAGGATAGACTTGTCCAAATAGCATGAAAAATGTGAATTGCTGAGAATAGAAAAGAAAAGAGATTCGGGAGCTACAATAAAATATATATATATATATATAGTTGTGAAGATCTCTGGCAATGAGTTCTTAATGTTAAAATTTGGATTAATGTCCCACATACTTGTGGATTTGGAGGTTGCTACAAATTGAAGGCCTAATAGTGAAGAAATATGACATTTGTTCTGTTCGCAAGGCTCAAAGAAAAGATAGAATGAAGTTCGGGACCCAACATGATGATATCCGGCTCTTGAATTAATTTTAAAGTTTGATATCTTTGGCCTTGGAGAAGAAGGTGATGCATGAAATTGATGAATTTATGGAGCTTAAACTAAGTCTTTGGAATGTGATTGGTCACCACTTTCCCAAATTTTTGAATATCCTAGCCTTAGCCCCATTACAACCCTTGCAAGTCCTTTATGATCTTTAAGATGAGTAGCATTTGATCTGTGGAGTTAATCACATAAGTAAGCATATACTTTGGGTTCATTTGTGCAAGGAATTAGCTTCATTCATGAAGTATTTTATTGATTCGCATGAATATCTTAAGTGAAAGTGATTTCTTCATGAGTTAAAAGATGATGAGTGCATCCATGTGAGGCGATTTCAAACTTTTCTTGTGCATTCACAGCTTTTAAATTACCATCATTTTTATCTAAGTCTTACTTGTTCCTGCATGAGAATGTCTCCATTAACTATTGAATTCCTTTTGCTCAAATTTGTGATTGCCATAAAAATCTTCTGAGACATATCAATTAAGGGCTTGGTAGTTATTTTAGTGTATTTTTGAGTTTCCAACATTGATGACACCTTGTGAAAACGTTGGAGCAATTTTCTTTTAAGATTTTATTTCTTAGTTTAGTATTTTCTAAGGGACTAGCAAAGTCTAAGTGTGAGAGAATTTGATCTACGTATTTTAGACGTACTAATTAATGTATTTCTCTCCGCATTTAATTGTGTTATTCACTTAGTATCGTTAGTTTTTACTTATTTTGTTATTTTCAGATGTGTTGACCAAAAGATACGGAGTAAAGGATACTAATTACACTAACTAGTGTACCATGTTAGCAAAGAAGAGTAAAAGAAGAAAAGAGATGGAGGACAATTCGGCAATGCAAAGAGAAGAAAGAAATGTGAAGGTTGCTTGCATGAGTAGTTAATTGGTTGGAAGAAAAAATGGACAAAATGATGACTTGATGAGACTTAGCAAGTGAAGAGAAAAAAGAAAAGTGAAAGAAGAAGAAAACGTATGGAAGAGAAGGAACAAAAAGAAGTGAAGTGATGGTTACTTGCAAAGAAGAAAGAAGCAAGTGAAAAGCAAAAGAAAAAGAGTGATGGAAAAAGGAAACGTGTGGGAGAGAAGAAAGAGAGAAAAACAAGTGAAAATTGTGCCTATAAATAAGAGGCTTGCTGCAGATCCATCCATCCCCATTTTTTTCTCTACACTTCTTGCTGCATCCCATTTTGCTTCCTTGCCAAATTCTCCATACTTCTTGCCGATCACTTATTCTCTACACTCTCTTGCTGCCAAAATACTTAGAAGGCTTCCCACAACAAAGCTCTCCATGTGCTAGGAAAACTACACCACCACCACCTCTCCAAATCTTCATCTCACCACTTCTAAATACGCTTAGTCTCTTTAGAAAGTGTGTAACTTCCACCTAAGGATCCATCCACTAGAGAGTTTGTAAGGCTTATCGGGAATCAAAAAGTGTAAACATGGAACATTTACTCTGTAATTCTCCTTCTATTTGTGTTACATTGTTTGTAAAGACAAAATATTTATTTTGATTTTATGCTATTTTCGAATTCAACATAATTTCCATGTGTTTATGAGTTTTGAATCTTCATTACATATTGTGTGTCATGCCTAATGCTTTGGTTAGGTCTTAAGATGATACGCTTAGTCAATCACTTATTTCTTTTAACCAATGAAGTCGAGATTAAGGTGTTTAGACGCTTAGCTGCATGTTAATTCAAAGTCATAGCATGTAATCCAGAATTTTAACTTGTAAATTTTGTAGGTAGTTGAATGAGACTTATATGTAATCGCAAGATGTTGTAGAATAAGTCGATCACATGTATATAATTAGTTTGGTTTATTTTTGTCTTGAGCATGATTGAGAGTCTGTAGGAGTCTTCTATGTGTGACTTGTCTATGAGTTTTTGCATGCTAGAGTCCTAGAAATTTTGTTTTATGCTTGTGACATTTTTAGGTAGTAATTTAGGAAATGAAAATCAACTTTTACAACCCCCCTTTTCCTTCTACACAAATTTCGCATGCACCCTTCAAATCCTTGATAAAAACGATCCTTATTTACCAATGCTACATCTATACAAAAAGAGTTTTAAATTTCCTATGTGTGAAGTATGTATTAAGTGTCTGCTTTGTATTAATATTTAATGCATGTCTTCATGCCACACGTTAGCCAACGCTTGAGTCAATGGTACCATTAATTGGGGTAGGAGAGATCGATGGGGGTGGTATTGCAGTGACCATGAAAAAGACCTCTAATGCAGCCACATAGTGTGTCATGTGATTAGTATGGACTCTTCTAACATATACATAGCTCTACTCTAAATTCAGATTACGATCTTTCCTTTGTTCTCTCCGCAGATTTGATCAAAATCAACATCCAAAATGCCAAAAAACATGTGATCTCGCAATTGAGCCATATATAAAGCTTCATACATAATGCCATTAATTGTAGTGGAATGAGAGGCTATGCATTGATCCATATCCTAAAGCCACCCTAGAAGCTTATTGTAGTAGGCAGAAAGAGATATTCCATTATGTTTGGTTCCAAAACACAAGTGATGAAGTTCAAAAATTCCGGTTTCATCCAAATCGTCATAATAGATTTTGTATAGTGCATCTCAGATACCTTTTGCAGTGGGCAGTCAGAGATATTTATTAAGCAATGAGCGAACTCTACACTTTTTCATTGTTGGTGGCCCATGCATTGTACTCTAGCGAAGAAACTTCAAGTGCATCTATGGTACTCATAATAAAATCAACCTTATTACTGGCACCAATACACATCTTTATGAGAGGAGCCCAAGTAGCATAGTTGGAATAAGTGAAGATCATGCTGATGAAAAACACCAAGTAATCATACTAGGTGTTGTAGTAGTGATTATGGACAGGTTTGACATGAGTGACATTGTTTACAGGATTGATGAGAGCTTTTCCTTCATTCACATTTCAAGATTTCCACGTTTGAGGTGCAGTGAAAAAATATGTTGTTGGTAGATTTCAATGTTTCAATTCAATTCAGGGTTTCAGTTTCACGAATCGGCTCTGATGCCAAGTGAAAAAGTATTTAAGGAGAATTCAATAATTTCAGTCATCCCAATTTTTGTTATATCTTTACAAGAGGTGTCTAATAAAAGAGATATCCATAATATTCTACCATTATTCAGTCGATTAATCCTATATACAATTGGACTATTCTAATTAATTACAATATTCAACACCAAAAAGATGAAATAGAATCACGTCATCAGAGAGTAACTCAATCAGACTGTCTCAATTGTTGAAGAGAACTAAGAAAATTTTGCAAACGAAAACAATGGTAGATAACAAAATCACTAGTTACAGAATAAGAAAGTAAATTGAAAAGCAAATCGATACGTACCATTTTTGCAGTTAGACATTCTTTTGTGTGATAATCACTAATAATTTTCTTAGATCCAACTATGCCCAAATGAAAATCACAGTGCTTGATTTTTCAAAAAAATAAAATTATAGTGCTCAGAGATCAGTGAAAAGAAGTCGCAATTGATGAGAAACGTCGTTGGTTACTTGGTCATGTGTTTATTGTTGCTATAATTATTTTGTGTTAGTTAGGCGACTTAGTCACATATGTTACATGAGTTTTGGCTTATTTATGTTGTCATCTTTAAATAAAGGATTTTTCTATTGGGGACCTCCCAATTTGCTCAATGTACATTCTCTCAATTTGTTTATCCTGAAATTTTCCTTTTTGTCGTTCAAAATAAAAAAAAATAATATATATATATAGAGAGAGAGAGAGAGAGAGAGAGTCATGAATGTACCTCCTCTCTCCACACGTCCTAAATTTTTGAGAACTTTGCACGTGCCATCATTAGATTGGTTTATAAGGTCAATATTTAACAAACTTACGATGAGGTCAGGCCACTAGATCTTCATCCCGACCCAGAGGCTCATCCTCTCCCTACCACCAGAAACTCCATCAGAAAACCTTTGTCGTTAATCTATTTCTTCTCTCCTGCATGTTTTCTCTCTCTCTCTCTCTCTCTCTCTCTCAAGCATCGGAGAGATTAAGAACTTGTAACCGAGTTGGATTTTCGGCAAGATTTGGCCTGCTTATGCAGTGTTGATCTAAAAAAGTCTTTGTAAGTCTTTTAATCACTTGAATATCAACTTGATCGATAGCCCCTACAAACTCCCAGTCATGTACAAAAGTATTAGCTTCCTATTTTTGTATATACACAACATTATCAAACATATAAAAACATCATCATGTTTACCAGTTGAAAATCATCATCAATCAGTTCTTCAATCTTCATCAACATTACAAATAGAGTTTAATTAACATGCTAAGTTCGTCTCTCAATCACTAATATGGTGCCGAATGTAGTATTAGAGACTATTGATTAACCTGCTAAGTGTGCAAAAATTCCAGTCTCCCTTACCATCATGATGTCATTCAATCCTTTACTCATATATGTGACGACCCGGAATAGAATCAGTAGAGTAATCGGCTTAATTCTCGATTTTAGCGCGTAATCGCAGTTTTTCCGATAATTGATTGATTTGCCGGCTTTGATCGCAACTTAATTATTGGCCGAGAATTTGAGTTGAGTTTCTTCTCGAGAGTTGTTGTACACGTGATTTTGAGTTCGTGGGAAATTTCGGATGATTATTTCGATGACCGAGGAATATAATATGAATATTTGAAGTTGCAAAATTTCGTCGAGTTTATCCATTCGTATCGAGTTTATCCAAATCGTGATTGTTATCCGTTTTGGACCGTCGATCATCCCGAGCCGCGAGTATAAATATCGAAAATAGTTGAAAAATTGTCGAAAACACTGTTCGGGAAGTTTGACCGGCGTTGACCAGCCTTTGGACCGTTGACTTTCCGTTGACCGGTTCTCCACCGTGCGAAACGCGCTGCTGCCGTCGGACTTCGTGATTCCGGCCACCTCCGGCCAAGATATTGGTATATTTCGATTCCTCTCTCGATTTCTAGTTGATTAGAACTTGGAATTGCTTGATTTGGTGTCGATTTGAGTGAGAACGGAGGAGTTGAAGTTCACGGATTTTCGCCGGAATCAGCCTTGCTTGGGGACGGAGCTCCGGTGACTTTCCATTGTGGATTTTTGGTGGGTTTTGTTGGGTTTTGGTTGGAGATCATTTCCCCTTTGGTTTGGAGGGTTGAGGTGGCACGACTGCGCCGGAATCGGGCCGGGAAGTTTTCCGGCCGGTTGTGACCTTTTTGTTTTCGAGCTGTTTTCCGGCAAATCTCGCCGGAATTGGACTTGGCCTCAGTTGGGAAAGTTGTTGGGCTTGTTGAGGAGAACCTTATGGGAGCTTAGCCGCTGGAAAATCTCTCCGGTTGTCGGCACGCCGCCGTCGGCGGCGGCGGTCAACGGCGGAGCTCCGACGACCCGTTGACTTTTTAGAATTTGATGATTTTAGTGTCGTTTTACTCGTATTCGCGCCCCGATCGTCGCCTTGAGGTTTTTGAGTTAATTTGGGTACAGGATTTTCAGTCGAGGGTTTGAGTGGAGATTTCGGGAATTTCGTCGATTATTTTGTACCGCGTCCTATATTTCCAGGAACAGTTGTTTTCCGAGGTGTGATACAGTGTTGTGAATTGTGATTTTGATCAGGTATATTTTGTGATTATTCAGGGGATCGAGATCGTGCTTCGGGTGAGGGATCTTCCACCGGACCACGTGATTAGCTCACCTGTGAGTGGACTTTTCTATTTTCACTGTAGTTGTGAGTTCGTAATTTTTCGTATTTATTTATATACGATGTTGAGATTATTTATTACTTTTGGAGGTATTATTTTATATTTTTTTATGGTGATGGCATTACTTGCATCGATGCTTCGGCTACTCGGCTAATCACCAGTAGTCTAATCAGAGTTGAGAGATTCCTCTGGACCAGAGTTGAGAGATTCCTCTGGGCAGGGTTGAGAGATTCCCTTGTTATGCCGCTTGGGTTGAGAGATTCCCCTAGCCTATCACCGTCGGGCTTAAAAGATTCGCCTGACCGTCGGGCTTGAGAGATTCGCCTAGCACCTCCATATATATTTTCTGAACTCGCTATACTTTACATTGTTTATTGTATATGAAATTAGTGAAAAGCATATGTTTATTTTCGTCCACTCACTCTAACGTTTTATTGCCTTTCCCCTGGGCTTTTCAGTTTCCGTGCCCAATTTGCAGTTCGGATTCTGGTGTCTCACGTCGTGATCGGAGGCTAGTCGTTCGAGCTACCTTTCTTTTCTAGTAGGTTTCTTGTTTTTTCTACTTTTGTATATTTTTGTATATATACATTAGAGGTCGCTCTGATACAATACTGATATATGTTTTTATGTGGTTTTCCCCGGATTTTCTATAAAGTACAGTTATATTTACTGCTTTATGTTATTGATATGATATTGAGAAATCCGGATGGGATTGATGCCACGGTTTGGCTTTTGTGGCATAGGATGAAGTGTATTTTCCGGGTGCAAGTTAATGGCAATTCCGCGTTAGTAACGTTACTCTGCTAAAATTTTTGTGGTTTTTGTTGGTTCGTGTTTTCAGAAGGGGTTTGATTCAGGTTTAGAAAACTAAATCGGGTTTGGGTCCTTTCATATATCTCCATAATCGAGCTGGCCTTAGTCCCTTGGCTTGTTCTACCTTCTCAGAGCAACGTTTCAATTGTATTTGTGTTGGCTTCTAATTATTTTGATACAATTGATTCTCTATCCTCCCTCATTTTTTTCTTACAAACAACTCATCGGTTGATCCCCACTCACAAAACCCCAATAAGCTAGTGGGACTTGATGAGATTTCAGATCCAAAGTTCAGATCTGTTGACCCATACTCATCGTAAGCTCGGATTCAGTTTTTAGATTAGCGATTGAGATTTAAAGAAAAAAAAGGGTGTGTGGAGAGAGGAGGTATATCCAAGGGTGTGTGGAGAGAGAGAGAGAGAGAGAGAGAGAGAGAGAGAGAGAGAGAGAGAGAGAGAGAGAGAGAGAGAGAGAGAGAGAGTATTACACGAAACCATATTGGTTCATTGAAAGATGCATATATATATATATAGTTCAGATATGAATTACCCTTGATGAAAAATAAGTTTTGGCTGAGTAAAAACCATATTGGTTCATTGAAAACACCCAATAATGCTCGACATTTTCGCCTATAGCCATACCTTCTCTTGAGGAAAAAAATGAAGAAAATGAAATGTGGTTTGCTCAAGAATGAATCAAACAACAAAACACAGGAAGATAATAGTTATGAAGATTAACCTTGACAAAGTCGTATTTGGAGGTTCCGTGCTTTATTTTATGACCCATAATAATCACCATTTCATGTTCTGCAATTCGCTTTGTAACTCATATGGATTGAATGGATCATCATTCTAATTTATTCTGTTATGAGCCTGTAGACCGAAGCCCAGTGAACGTTTACAATAAGAGTGTATTTTTGCTCATAACCCCTAGTTAAGGTATGAGCATGAAAAAAAAAACTAGCCTCTCCCGTTTTCTCTCTGTGAGAAAACTAAAGGCGGCGCGACTCATCAAGCTTTCTCTAGCTCGTTTGGTGGCGGCCCGGTTATGGCTAGCCAATTTGGTTTTGCTGCTGGACAGGTATCTAGATTCCAGAAACAACTTGGAGGGTTCAAATCAAGTTTTGTAAGGATTGGATTCTTGGCCAGCGTTGTGGTTATTGTTCGTCGTGAGGTACAGTGCATAGCCAGGGATTTGTTTTCTGGTCATGATCGAGGATGCAAGTGGTGTAGTTTGTTCTCCGTTTGGTTGCGGCGACTTGCTTGATGGCGTCTGGAAGATTGGTTGTGAGCAACGTGGAACAGACGACATCTTGGTGGTGGTGTGTGGTAAGGGTACGCTGCTGTTTCGAGTGATTGATTATCTGCTGGGTGGTGTGCTACGGCTAGGCTTGCTTGTACTTGGTTGTGCCTCTCCATTTGGGTTGTTTGTTGGGATGTCCATGGCCCTAGTGTGCTTCTAGCCCTTTGAATGTTTAAGGTTGAAGTTCATCCTTTGATTTTCCTTCGATATTTCTTCAAGGTCTTAACTTACTACACCACAATCGTGTGCCTATGTACTTTGTTAAGACGTTTAGTTTGATGTTATATCCAGGATTATCAAGGATGGGCTTAACATATGTTGAGCTCAATGTTTTGAAAGAGTAGTTCTTATTCCTTAGAGTTCTAGTGTCAGTGGCGTTCATTAGGATTTCTTGGAACGTATGTACTGTTTCGGCTGATTCTTCAATGAGAAAGATTTATTTCAAAAAAAAGGTATGACACTCCCCTAAAATTATGCCACCTCATGATAAATTAAACTATGGTTAACCATTTATATACATAATTATATTTTATATTTGTTTAATTATCAAACTATCTATAAGGAAAGAGCATCATAATTCAATCAAATCACATCTATCCATATAATTGTAATTACTTCACTATCATAAATTCTTACTCTTAACGGATGTGAAGCAGAGAAAAAAAACTATCGATCTACTCTACAAAACGAGGGAAAATTAAGGAAGAAACTCCACAATTCTTTTTGAAACATCCAACTGAACCACTTCTACGGTATAGAATAAATAAATTAATCCATAAAAGACATATATATATATATACTAATATGTATATAAATGTATGTATATAAGATTCGTAATTAATTTTCTCGATTTTCAAATGGTGAAGTTCAACTTATGAATTGAGTTGTGCAATTGTTCTAATGAGAGCAGATCGATAAGTTTTTTTTCTTCTTTCATATGTTTCTCATATTAAGATTTATCAAAGTAGAGTAATTACAATTATATAGAAGAAGCGATTAATTGAATGATTTTATACATAATCTGATAATTAAACAAATATAAAATATAACTATGTATATAAATGGTTAACCATGGTTTTGAACTTGTAATTTATCATGAGGTGGCATATATTTAGGGGAGTGTCATGCTCACCTTAACTAGGAGGCGTGAGCAAAAATGCACTCTTACAATAAGATTAATTATAATTGTTTGAAACTTACTCGATCAATCTTGAGTTGCTAAGAAAAAAAGCCCCAAACCCTCGTAAGAAACCCCAACCCCTCGTAAGACTGGATTGGAATTGCTAATTCAATCAATGATATAATCAAGGTAACTAGTACTCAGCCTCCACCCTTTTCAAATTTCTATTCGCACGAATAGTGAAGCGATTGATCGAATTCTTGGTTTTTGATATTCAAAAAGATAAAGGGTATAATTGAATATTTTTGATTTAAAAATAATAAGAAGATCCTCTTAAATAAATAGTTAACCTTGTAATCATATTTACTAGGTGTGATGCCCGCGCGTTGCGCGGTTATGCAATGTAGGTTGCATATGTTGTAGTTGGCTATTACAAATATAATTGCTAGAATGAAAGTTAGCGCGAGGCACAAATTGTCAGTTAAGATAGAATTGCGACTATTTAAGCATAAAAGAAAACTACTATTAATTTTTCTCACAAAGGAGTTACATCTGTACACTACATATATAACATTATTCTACTTTCTATATTTACATTGTTGAACAGTCACTCGATATCTTTTTTTAAAATGAGAATAATAACATCATTGAGTATGAACTTACATATTTAGAATAAAAATTAACAACAATGAGAAATATGAAACACCATATAAGATGACATCCTCTTAAACATCTTACTCAATCAGAAGTATATGTACCATTAATTCCGAGGTTGACTTGTGGAAGTCATTCATGTAAATTGACATCATTGTTCAACATTTGACTAGTATATACATAATGCACAAATAACCCACCTTTTGTTTGTGTGCAATAAACCCATTTCATGTTAATCAAAACTTTGGTCACATGATTTGCATTAGTGACAATATACTCACATACCTTGTAATCAACATATAAGTTATATATACACACTTATTTTCATCACCGTAATAGATATCAAGCAAATCATGTGTTTTCAAGAAATCAAGCAAATTTGACCCGAGTTATTTTTCTAGTAGTCATTTTCATATGAGCAAATCATGTGGAAGTTTTCAAGAAATCAAGCAAATAAACTCACATACCTTGTAATCAACATATAAGTTATGGTTCTCTATTGAAATCGGGACTAATACTGTAGTAAAAATTCTAGAATCAAATCCAATATAGAATAAATGAGCATATCAAATATAATAATACTGACAACATTACTTGAAGAAAGTGTAACCATGAAATAAAATTTTGTTGGAAGTAAAGAATTCTTGTGCATCTTTGATTTATTCTTTAACATCCTTGGAACCCTAAAAAAGACAGGAAAGATTAATTTCATTTTTTATTAGCTCATTACCTACTTGCAAGTCTTTGCATCAATCCATGTAACTGAAATAATGTTGCGAGATGGTTTGAAAGCTCCAATGATGTAATTATATTTTGTAACAAATTGGAACCATTCCAAATCAACTTCATGAAAATTTCATTACAACTAAGTCATTTGAAAGCACAGTAGACCAACTGTAACTGTTTCATGAAACCTTACCATGTTAACTCGGACCAACCAGCACAATATAATTGCTCTCAACAAACCAGCACAATACAATTGCCACCACCAAAAGTTCGTGGTCAAAAACTTTGTGCTTACATTGCATATTACAAAGCATGAATAGAAGTTGAAAAAAGTGAACTAAGACACAGACAACTTGCATTTGTTCTAAATTCATAAATTATATAATAAAATCACAATAGCTAAAATGCACTATAACCTAGTGCTCAAATCTTTCAAACCCAATTCAGCTTCACAAAATCTAATTAGGTTTAAGTATGAACATGTCACAACCAAGGCTTACAAATCATGAGATCAATGAATTGAAATTTAGCTCAAGCAAATCATGACATAAATCAATCGAAAATTAACTCAAATTAAGGGAGAAAAGCTGAAATCTACCAAAAAACAAAAACAAACAAACAAATAAACTCACATCAAAAAGAAATTGGAGACTAAAAAGTAGTAGTAACTTACAATCTGAAACACATAGTCGATGCAAGAGGGTAGCTTAAGCGTGACAAAATTGTACCCAATCGAAACAAAGTGAGATTGTGGCTGATTAGGTAGTCAATGTTGGAGTTCGTTTGGTTCATCGTTGGTAAGCTAAAGTCATCGTAACTACAAACATCAGCCGGCGGGTCCCACTTCCTCAGATTCTTCCTTCGCTTATAGCTTCGACATCGACGATCGCAAGAGAGTCAGAGAGATGAGGGGATAATGTTTCAGAGCGCCAGACAGTTAGAGAGAAAGAAAAGGGTGATAATCTAAGGTTGGAGAACAGATATCCCAAGAGAGAATGAGGTTGGGTTTCAGATCAATCAACATCGAGAGAGAAAGATCAAAAATTCAAAATCACAAAAGAAGATTGGCCGAATTAACCAAAGGAAAATGAATCGAGAAAGACATAACCTTCGGGCTTGAAGAAGACTCTATAAGGGTAATTGTGTGCGAATGTCACTTACTCTCAACCTGTGAATGAGAAAAAAGGTGAATCGAAAGAGAACAGAACGTGAATGAAGAGCAAAATGATTCTCTCTAGTAAGGAGAGAACAAAAATTCAAAAGAGACATAGAAAACTAAATAATTACAATCGTATCACCTTAAGAATAGTGGACTCCCAAATGATATATAATAAATTTTGTGTTGATGTCCCTCTTTCATTTTAGCAGCAAAAACAACATGAAAAAGAAATATAAAGTATTGTTTTCTTGCCGACGTGGCTATTGCCTTCACCTCCCTCGGAAAACGTTGTCGTTTCATATCTTTTCCCTGCCAATTCGACTGATTTTTTGCCCAGATGAAACCCAGATAAAGGGTAGAACAGCTGAGCGAGGAGGATAGAACGACGATGCTGACCTACGTAGCCTCCGCTTCAAGGCTTCTGTGCTTCAACAACGGCGTCGTTTCCCAAACCCAACCGCCTCTGATTCCGAAGAGCACCACTAGTAGCTCTACTAGTGTCGATGTTAGCCGAACGAGGAAGCATGTAGGTCTAGTTAAAGCCACGAAAAGCTCGTCGTCGCCTACTAGGAGACCGACCTTGTCGAGCAACTGGGATTTTGTTTCGGCCACAACTTCTACTTCGGCTCCACGCTTGCCCAGATTCGAAGAGCTCGACACCACCAATATGCTTCTTCGCCAGAGAATCATCTTCTTGGGTTCTCAGGTCTTCTTTTCATTTTCAATTTCAATTTTGTTTACTAGTTGTAGTTGTTGGGAGATGATTTTTAGTTAAAGTAAAAATGAGTGTTTTGTTCTGGATATCCGAAGACGAATTTTCTTTTTCTTTTCTGATATGCTTAAATTTGGAATTTGAATTTTTTGTCATTGATGATTATGAGCAGGTAGATGACATGACAGCGGATTTGATCATTAGCCAACTACTGTTTCTAGATGCTGAAGACCCCAACAAAGACATTACAATGTTTATCAATTCTCCAGGTGGATCAGTTACTGCAGGTATGTTTATTCAAGTCTTTTCAACATTTTACTCCTATTTTCAAAGATAAGGATTCAGGGAAGTTGCATCGGCATTATTAATTTTGAGATGCTTGGGAATTGGATTATTTTCAGTCATATGCCATCATATGTGCTGCTGAGCTTGAGACCACAATCTGCTGGCTTATACAGAAAAGACATTTCATCGGAACAAGATTAGCTGAAACGCATTTGTATGAATCCTAACAAGCATATTAAATATTTAAAAAATACATATTTTTTTGGTTTTGTTCTGGGCTTTTGGGTCGTAAATTGAATGCATGATAGTAGTTTAAGCTGGTTCAAAAACGGAAGATCCTAGGATGCCCCAGTAATAATATTGAGCTGATTAAATCTGTTCATTTTATGGAGGATACCGGTCAAAAATTTAGGGAATATGTCTCGATTTCCATGGTGGTATGTTCAACACTCCAAGTAGTTCTTGAACCAACTCTTCCTGCCAACCAATTCTTTTTCTCCTCTGACCAAAGCTTAGTTAAGTTGAGTTATGCTGAAATCATACTTGTCCATACTTGCATACTGAGCTGCATATCCTTTCGTGTATAATAGTGCTGATTTTGATGGTAAAGTATTGAAAGTTCTTCAAGTTAGAGACTGGACAAGGATATAACATGTCAAGCAGAAAACTAATGGAAAGAACATCTTCATCTTATTATCATTATTATTAATATACATATTAATATTAGTATTATGATTGTTAGTTTTATATCTCTGTGTGTGTATATATATATATTTTTTAAATTAGAAGCATCAGGAAATATCCTTGTTGAAACCCTCTTTTCATCAGCAAATTCTTAAGCTAGCAAGTATATATATCTTGTCATCAAAGGCAATTGGCATAGACAATAATTTCTATTGCCCTAGGATAAACACAGGGACTGAATGAAATTCCAACAAGAATCTCTTAAATAACTTCTGTACAGTAATGCCAGAAGTCGTGCAATAGTCCATACACGATGTGTGTGCGTGTTTATTTAATTCTGCAAACCAGGATGTGTGTATGTATGTTTATTAATTTTGCAAACCATTAGGTAGCGAATGCTTTGATATTGTAATTGAGGTTAAGCAAGCACATTTCATGTCTAGGATTTTTTAGTATTTGGTGAGATATTCAATTTAAGTAACTTCTATGCATTGGGCTTTACTCAATTAGGGAAGGTCATAGATATGATGAGAATGTGGGTATGATGAGAATGGGTGGGATACAAAGCCAGTGGTGGGTGGGTCAAGCAGAAGTCCGTGGAAAGACATCTCAGCTGTAAGGAGTCAATTTTCCCTTTGTCATAAGCTATAGGGAATGGTAAGAGGGTGAGGTTTTGGGAAGACCCTTGGTTAGAGGATCAACCATTGACACTCCTATTTCCAAGGCTGTTCAGATTGTCAAGATTTTCTGAATCATCAGTGGAAAGGTGTGCTATTCCGATCATTGCCCCTACAAGCTGGGATTTTGAATGGAGGAGAAACCTAAATGATCAAGAGTTTTGAGGAGTTTGCCTCATTGATGGGTAAGTTAGAAAATGTCAGGCTAGTGGAGTCCAAACTGGATGAAAGGAGATGGAAGCTTGAGCATTTGGGAATATTCTCATGCAAATCTTTTCATAGTTTCTTACGCAATTGTGGTTCAGATCCAATTTTTTCCCCTGCCAATTTCATCTGGAATGCTAAAGTTCCTACTAAGGTGAAGATTCTGGGATGGTTAGTGGCTCATGGAAGAATGAATACTTGTGATATTCTTCAAAGGAGAAGGCCAGGTTGTGTTTCTCTCCACATTGGTGCATTTTTGCAAAGCAAATGGAGAGAGTGCTGATCATGTTTTTGTGCACTGTGAAGTGATTACTGTTTTATAGAGAAGGCTATGTAGAGAGGCTGGTCTGGATTGGATTATTCTTTAAGACAGAAGCAACTTGCTGAAAGAGAACCTCAATGCTTTTGGAAAGGGGCAAAAAGCTAAGACTCGTTGGGGTTGTGGGGTGTAACCTGTAATTTGGGTTATTTGGATGGAAAAGAACAGAAGATTATTTGAAGATTATGGAGGGTCGGGGAGGGAGGAGTTGTGAGATAGAGTCAAATTCTGGGCATCTCTATGGGCTTCCATCTCTAAAGAGTTTAAAGGTTATAGTCTTTCCCTCATTATGCTAAACTGGCAGCAGTGGCATTTTAGGTCCCTTAGTTTGGAGTTAGCTTTTAGCTGTTCTGCTAAGCTTTCCTCCTAGTTGTCTTTTTAAAGTTCAGCGGACCTTTCGCCTGTTCCCTTGTATGTTTTTTGATTATCATTAAAAAGCTGTTTCTTTCCACACAAAAAAAAAACATTATTGGTGTGTTTTGGTAAATTACAAAAGTGTACATGTAGTGCATTTCTTTTTGCTCGAGAGATATTATTTACTGTTGTACCAGGAATATTAATTAGAAATTCTCAGGGCCTTATTTTTTCCTTACTACCAATTTTTGACTGCATGTAGGCATGGGTATATATGATGCAATGAGATTGTGCAAGGCAGATGTTTCAACTGTTTGCTTTGGACTTGCTGCTTCAATGGGCGCGTTTCTTCTTGCTACTGGCTCAAAAGGAAAGAGGTACTGCATGCCCAACTCCAGAGTGATGATCCATCAACCTCTTGGAACTGCTGGAGGCAAAGTAAGTTCTTCAAATCTTTATGGCTGGTCATATTATTGCACTGTTGATTAGTATAGAACTTTTCAAAGTTTCATTCAATAGTTTATTGTTTGAAGTAATTTTTTCTGATTCCATGTCTGTTTATAGGGAATGTCGATTGTGAGGATATTACAATAAGTGTTTGGTAATGACTTTCAAATCAATGATTGTTTAATTGTGATGTTGAAAACTGAAAATATTAAGTAAAAATTTATTCACTTAATCAACCATTCATTTGAGAATCCTTTTTGTAATGGTCCACACGTAGGAGGCTCCCATATGTAGTATAAACCAGCTCTTCCTTTAGTTCTGATATTTTAGTCGTGGTACCATTGGTTGTTGATATTTTTGTTTTTGGATTGGTACCAAGGTATAGATATCGCTCAATTGTTTGGGATGGATTTCAACACTTAGCTATAAGTGAGGGGTTAATAGGAAGCCCATGGTTAGCCCTAATTTAGCACATTATTTAAGTAGCTATTTTCTGGAGAGCTCTTATGGATTGTATCCAGCTTCCTTCCAGTTTAGATAACTGTAGTGTATTCTCGAATTGGAGTCTGGTTAGACCAAGTTCAACTTCTTTAACTTCTCCAGGAGTATATTGCTAATCTCGTATGTTGTTAGACTAGCTTTATGACTTGACTTTCCTGTTATAAAGTTTTTTTAGTTTTATTTAATTTAATATTTTTTTGTGAAAAGCCCTATATATATGTTTTTAGTACTTTGAAACTATAGAGGCTTCTCTCTGTCTTTTGACTCATATAGTCCTGCTCATATGAGAGTCAATTTTTAAGGGACTGCTAGTTAAATCAAATCTATGTGGCTGAAATTCATTTGTCCCATACAGCCCCTTAATTGATACTGAAGTTTCATCCAATCATTCTGTCGTTCCAATCTTCTCTGGTTTACATTCGTCAATACCAAAAGACTTATTAAAGACTGATTATGTCACATGATACCTTCTTTAACTTGAAAAACCAACTGCCTGTACATTGTGATGGCCAATATTTGCGTCCTTCACTCATAGCATGCAGACCGCGACATTCCAGTTCATATGAAAAACAAGGGGACACAATTTTGGTATCAGCCGAAGCCATTGCCTTGTGTTTTCGTATCTTAATGTTTTAAGTTTATACTATTATGAATTGATCTAGTTGATAGATAAGCTGGAACACATGAGCCTAACTCTTGTTTTCTATCTAAATGCTAGATGTTTATTTTTTATTAATGATTTTCATGTGTATATGGATATGTACTTGATATTATTTTTCAGCTAGTCATACAACGCAATCAACCATAGATAAAGTTGGAACCAGAGCAGATATATAATCCTTTGAGAATATATCAGAGGACCTTTGTTGGCTTTGTTTTTATTTTGTTATGATGATCAAACTTTTTTATAACCATATTTTATTAATACAAGTAGTTGATACGGGTTTTCTTTCTTGTTTTGGACAATGTGTGTTAATTTCAGTGAGGAGTTTGATAGAAATATTTGTTGATGCAGTATTGGCAGATGCAAATTTTAGTTTAGATATACCATTGATGGTGTTTCAAAACTTATGTCAACTTTTACATGTGACTTCAGGCAACAGATATGGGTATACGGATTAGAGAAATGGCTTACCACAGGATTAAATTGAACAAAATATTGGCAAGAGTCTCAGGGAAGCCCGTGGAACAGGTTTGGCGTCAAATTAGATATCTATCATTCTAAATATTTAGTCTCAAAGAGTTGAGTTGTATGCTGTTTTTGTAATTTAACTTGTTATTGCAGGTTGAGGAGGATACAGAACGTGATAATTTCATGAGTCCCTGGGAAGCTAGGGATTATGGGCTGGTTGATGAAGTTATTGATGATGGAAAGCCAGGATTAGTTGCACCAGTTGGAGATAACACACCTCCACCCAAGACACGAGTGTGGGATACGTGGAAAGCTGAAGGTACCAAGAAGGGTAGAAAGAATTTACCCTCGGAGCAGAAAATGATGGATAATGAGAAAGCCATGGAGTCACCTAGTGCAACATAGGACAGAGTGTTGACTATCTTTTAAGTTTTTGGCAATGTTATAATGCACCTTTGGAAGTAGTCTTGTTAGGTACATTCCTGATCACAAATAATGAACTTAGGTTATAGAGTACTCTCTTCCATCAATGTGACTGCAAGAGTACCTCTCTACTACTTCATTGTGAAGAGTGGTTAGTGAAAATGGTTGCTTCCTCAGAACATTTGTCTAAAGCTCAACAATGACCGTTTGAGGGTGATGCTGCGTTGAGAGTAACGGATCTTTGACGGTCTTATGGATCTTTTTCGAGGCTAGATGTCATAATTGCATTAACCTAATTTAACAGTGCAAGCAGAGGCATTCCCTGGGAGGATCTGTAACCTAGACAATGTTGGCACGAGATGATAAACGAGATTCATAGCAAGTATATGAGCTAAAGTATTGGAATTGGTTTCCTAAAAACACTTGCATAAAAGCATAAAAAAGAAAACCGCTCAAGCTAATCTTTCTCAAGAGAGGAACATACCACAGCAACCCATTCTTTGACATGCGGTGACGGTGACTTGAAGAAAGACCCTCGTGCACATGCAAGAAGCTCCCGTACAACGCTGCACTGCCTGCACGTCCTAAATAAATCAAGCTTGTCCTCCATGCCTAGCTAGCCCGCAAAGACCATAGCTCAGTTCATCTAATTGTACTTTGCTCAAATCATTGTCAAAGATTTCCAAAAGCGTTTCACTAATATCAATCAACCTAGTAGTAGTAGCATTTATAAGTTCTTAGGACATGTTATACCCATTGCATTCAGGATGTTGACAATGACAATCTTATGAAACAGGTCAGTAAAGCTGAAATTTTTGAAGATGTGAACTCTATTGGTGGATTAAAAGTCTCTGGTCATGATAGAATTAATGTAATTTTCTAATTTCTACCAAAAATGCTGGAATGAGGTTAAAAGTACGTACCATTGTTCCCATGATCCAGAAGTTTTTTTAAACAGGTAACTTAAATCTTATTAAATTTACTAATATAGTTCTTATTCCCTAAGTAGATAACCCTGAAACTGTTAACAACCGGAGACCTATAAACCTTTGTAATGACTGCTATAAAATTATTACTAAAATTTATGGTCACTAGATTAAGACCTCTCTTAGCTTCTTGCATTTTTGATAACTAGGGGCAGTGGCGGAGCCAGAATAAAAATGTTACCCGGGCTAATTGTAACCTAGAATTGTATTGTACAGTACACATTTTTCTTTATATAAGTTTATGTAATTGTTGGATTTTAACATAGTAAATTGAGGAATAAAGACATAGTCTTACAAACCAAACTCACTAAAGTTCTAAAAGTATTAAACTTAAAAGGGTTAAAAGAAGCCGAGCAAATACCAAAAATAAAAATCTAAATAAAAGATAGATGCCTTATACAAGCATTGATTCATTGAGTTTGTGAAATAAGTAAGGCAATTTTGTTGATGTCGAGAAACAACAAATAAGCAATGGCTTTGGAAAGACGGTGTACTCACAAAGAGTAAGATGTGTAACAAAGAGTGGCACCGTGAACGAATAGATTGGAAAATGTTTATTGCGAGAAGTAGTGTTTTTTTTTTCTTTCTCAGTTGAAGTGGTATTTTTTTTTACATTTCTCAAAGCCAAGGACTGGCTCCGCCAGTGACCAGGGGGATTTTGTTCCTGGGAAATCAATCCATGATAATATTTTGATAGCACATGAAATGCTCAGTGATTTTTGTTGGAAAAATGGTGGTTTTCCACCATTTTAATATGACAATTTAAACAAAATAAATTAAGTGAGATGCACTTAATATTGATGTAAGAGAAACATGGATTTGTGTTCTCCTACAAGAGTATATAAAGATTATATATTCATTTGTTTAAATTGGTTAAGGGGTGAATGAGAAATTGTCACCCAAAGTTGGCCACTTGAAACAAAAGGAATGAGTTTATCCCACATGGGAGAAATTAGGAATGTGGAAGTCCTTAAGTATGATTGCACTCTAATATGCTCTGAGTGAGCAAGTAGAGACGTTCTCTCTCACGCGCGCAGAGGCGGTGCAAATTTTGGTTGGTCTGGGCTTGCAAAATGGACTTGTGTTTGCCTGCAGACACGAATGCCGTTCCGATTTGGCCGGGTCGCACAGGTTTCCTTTTGCACTCAGAAAAATATGACATGACTTTTGGCTTTCCACATTCTATATGTTACAACCGTTCTCTACTTACAGACGTATTTTTGGCCAGATTTATGTTGCTAGATTAATGGAGGTGTAACTCGTGACCTTTTGGTGGCTGTGGGGGAGAAATATTTCTCCACCTCGATGAGCAGGATCAAGTTCTTGACGAGAAGGAGATCTCGGGTTATCTTGCGAAAAAGATGAACGAGACGATTCAAAAATGAGAAAGAGCTCGATGAGGAAAAGACTTGCGTGCCAAAAGGTTGACGAGAGAAGGTCACGCACTAAGAAGGATTACAACAAAGTCAAAACCGTTGAGATATTCGCGACGCCTGACTCGGTCTCGTGGAGAATATTTCGAAGACATTTCGGCCTTGACGAGCGAATCTCGGGCGCATATCTTGACGAGTAGCAGAACGTGGGCCTTCGGGTAAGGAGTCAGTTTCGGATGGGAAGGTCCGGAACTTGAGGCCCACGAGTTGGTTGCCGATTTGGAGGGAAGGTTTGCACTATATATATATACTGCCCTTCCCAGCAAAAATCAATACGTTTAATAAATTTGATTCATTCAGGAGATTACATTCTAAACCCTTGCATTACACTCTTATATTGAGTTCTTGAGTGACTTGGGCGTCAGAATGTCTTTTGTAGATACACCCCCCCCTTCGCCACACATCTCATTACTGACAAAAAGAAGTCACTCTACGAACTTGTCAAAAGAACTTGGTACGTATGTGCTCATCGAGAATTTCTTGTTGGAGTAATCAGTCTTCGATGTACTTTTTACCCCACAACAAGTGGTGCCATCAGTGAAAAATGATGGCAGCAAACGTACCTGAGAACAATGACAACGAGCATTTGCCACATATCGATGATGGCATTCGGTTAGACGACTATGAGAGTGGTGAAATTGCAAAAGGTCAAACTCGGCGGAACGATAAGAGGCTTATCGAGTCAGACTGAAGTAGTGCCAGAAAATGCTGAAAGCTCAAGGAGAAGTCGGCGTAGGAGGGAGCATCCAAGAAGAGAGCCCTCTAAAAGGAATTTCACCTCCCAAAGCATCCAGGATATATGGTTGGAGCTTAAGAACCTCTGCGAAAAGGAGAAAAGGAGGTCAAGAGCACGAACGACCATGCATGCGGATGATACATTTGGGAAGACGATGAGTCATCCGACGAGGATTATGAGCCATGAAAAAATAATTGTCGAGAAGTAGATCTCGTCGAGAGAGACTTATCGGCCCCAATCGGCGACCAGCTGAAGGTGCTAGTAGTAGAGGCCATAAAGGAGGCCACGAGAGCCAGGTCCCGAGACATAGCAGCGGAGCTGGCAAAAGGGATCACACAGTCCCCCTTCACCAACCAAAATTTGAGGGCTAGGAAGCCAAATCATTTCCTCACCTTGATGGCCTTACATATGTACACTAGGAATACCGACCCCATCGATCACCTAAAGGAGTACTCAGGGACGATGAGTCTAGAAGGGGCCGATGAAACATTAATGTGCAAGCTATTCTTGACGAGCCTCTCAGGATCGACAGAAAATTGGTTCCACGAGTTCGCATCGAACTCGATATCCAGCTTTGACCAGATGGCCCAGGCCTTCATCTCATAGTACTTCTGCTCGAGAAGACAGAGGAAAGACTTATCGGCCCTATTCAACAAGAAGCTTGAGAAATACGTCAAGAGGTTCAAAGAGGAGATGATGAGTATTCGATGCGACTCAAGCGTGGCTATTATATCATTCAGAGAAGGGTTGCTCGATGGCTCACCTCTCTACAAAGATCTCATTCGACATCGACATAAGGATATGGATGATATCCTCAACAAAATAGAGGGCGAAATACGGCTCGAGAGCATGAAGTCCTCTCGACGAGGAAGGGTGACTGCCAACGTCGAGGACAAATCCAAGCGAGAAGTCCCGGGGGGAAAAGAAAAGGCCAAAGTCACCAGAACCGGGGACAAGGAGGAAACCCGAGGACAACCCGGAAAATGAAGAGGGAGGAATTCGAGGGATGAGCTCTGGTTTGCTCGCAGTCTGACCTATATCTACAGGACACATGAGGCCAAAGGTATCTTCAAAGAGCCTCCCCCTCAACCAGAATCACCGAACCTTTTCGAGCAAATGAAGTATTGCATTTATCACAAGGTGAATGGACACAACATCAACACTTGCGAGGCAATCAAACTGGCTATAATGGAGTTCATAAAGCAAGGAAAGCTCCAGCAGTACAAGCCCATTGAGAAGAGTGGTGAGCAGAAAGTCATCGACGAGCAACCCCCTATTCGAGAAATCCTCGCCGTCCACGGAGGACCCTCAACTTGACGAGAAGAAGAGGTATATTTGCGGAGTGAGAGCAGACACGCTGAGAAGATAAAGAGGATATGCAACGTAGAGTGGGGAGCTGTGGGAACCGAATAAGTGCATGAGGAACCCGTTATCAGTTTCTTGAATAAAGACGAAATTGGGATACAGTTCCCACACAAGGACGCCCTTATCTTCTCGACGAGGATCAACAACTGTCTTGTGCGATGAGTTCTCATCGAGGCCGGAAGAAGCGTAGATATTATCTACATTGGGGCGTTTGAGAAACTTAACATCGACCAAAAGCAGGTAAAGAAAAGTAAGTCACCTGTCTTGGCCATTGACGGAACCAAAATGTGGCCTTTCGGAGAAGTGACACTACCGGTCATGACGAGAGGGAAGAGGGTCGACGTCACCTTCGTGGTGATCAAAAAGTATTCATCGTAGAATATCATGTTGGGTCGGGGATGGATGCATGTTATAGAAGCTGAGGCCTCTACGAGGTATCAAATGCTTAAATTCATCTCTACCGATCGCAAGAGGGTCGTTTCAGTTCGAGGAGATCATCCATAGGCCA
Organism: Geum urbanum; assembly: GCA_946800695.1. Lineage (NCBI taxonomy): Eukaryota > Viridiplantae > Streptophyta > Magnoliopsida > Rosales > Rosaceae > Geum > Geum urbanum. The sequence goes on from OX327015.1 coordinate 7,249,436, forward strand.
AGAAGTTATATGTGATAGACATAAAGAAAAGTCCGTCGAGCAGAAGGATGCAGGAGAAAGCTCGACGAGATTATAACAATCATAAGAGGGCTTGGGGTCAAAAGTCATGCTCGATGAAGAAGAACGACGGACACCAGTGATGATGGAGTCCACGAGGGAAAGGTTTCTCGACGAGGATAAGAAGAACCAGTTTACCTCGGTGAGTCACTGTCCGATGGGGAAATGGGGAAGCTAATGGAGCTCTTGAAAGAAAATCAAGATGTGTTCGCTTAGTCACATAACGACATCCCAGGCATTGATCCTAAGGTTGCGTGTCACAAACTCAACACTGATCCAAACTTCATCCCATATCAACAGAAGACAAGGATGCATGCCTTTGAGCACAAAAAAATCATCAGCGATGAGATTGACCGTCTACAAAAGGTCGGTTTCATCAAAGAAGTATGGTCCCCGACGTGGATCTCCAAGGTGGTCGTGGTGCAGAAGAAAAATGGAAAATGGTGTGTTTGTGTGGACTTCACTAACCTCAACAAGGCATGCCCGATGGACTGCTATCCCATACCGAAGATAGATCACATGGTTGATGCCACCACTGGGTATGAAAGGCTCTCGTTCCTTGATTCCTACTCAGGGTATAATCGGATACCGTTGGCACATGAGGATCAGCTTAAGACTACTTTTGTCTCCAAGAGGGGACTATATTGCTACAAGGTGATGTCTTTCGAGCTCAAGAACGTAGGAGCAACATACCAACGATTGATCAACATGATGTTCAAGGAGCATTTGGGCAAAACCGTGGAGGCCTACATCAACGACATGGTGGTGAAGAGTAAACACAAGCACGACCACATCAAGCATCTCGATGAGGTATTCAGGGTATTAAGAAAATACGGGATGAAGCTAAATCTGGCTAAATGCATCTTTGGAGTGTCTTCGGGGCAGTTCTTGGGGTACATCGTGAATCAACGAAGGATTGAACCTAACCCAAGCAAGTGGAGGCAATATGCAACATGCAGGAGCCAAGCACCAAAAGAGACGTCCAAGTCTTGATGGGGAGAATAGCGGCACTAAGCAGGTTCATATCCCACATGACGGTTCGATGCAAACCATTCTTCAAGGCCCTAAAGATACCCAAGGGTCAAGAATTTTTGGGAGAAGAACAAAGGCATACGCTTGGTGAGCTCAAAAAGTATATTGCTAGCAAAAACTTCCTCGTCGTGCCAAGTGACATTAAGCCTCTCTGTCTGTATTTAGCGGTGACAAAGATAGCGACGAGCGTGGCATATACTGTTCAGAGAAGAAGGTACGTTTCAGTGGCTGGTTTCATATGTAAGTCACAGTTTGATCGACACAGAAACAAGGTATACTCCCACCAAGAAAATCATCCTGGCCCTGGTGCATGCGAAGAGAAAACTTCGACAGTACTTCGAAGGGAGGCAAATATTAGTTTATACCGATCTACCACTTTGAGGGATCTTGACGAAACTGGATGTCTCAGGGAGGATGATGAAATGGGCTATTGAGCTTAGCGAGCACGATATCGAATTCAAGCTGAGGTCATCGATAAAAAGTCAAGCATTAGCAGACTTTGTCATCGAGTGTCATCTGCCCCTAGCCACCAACAACATCCCTTGTGAAGAACCGATATAGGAGATGGACATCAACGGCTCGTCAGACTATGCTGGTGCAGGAGTTGGAATTGTACTAAGGAGCACGGAAGGGTTCAAATTGAAGTTTCCTGCATCCCACAACGTTGCCGAGTACGAAGAGCTCATGACCGAGATCAAATTGGCAAAGAAATTACGCATCCGACGCATCCAAATATATTCAGATTCATAGCCCATCATAGAACAATCCAACGATGACTATGCAACGAAGGATGCGAAGATGGTAAGTTATCAAGAATTGGTACGCAGGTTGATCCACGAGTTTGAGCAGATCTCGTTGGTAAAAGTCCTTCGAGAAGAGAATCAGCGAGCGGACGATCTGGCAAAGTATGCTTCAGGATTTAGCCAGGAATTCGTAGCCTTGAGACTCGACGTGCAGGAGGTACCAAGTATCAACAAAGAGGAGGAAAGGAGTTGTATGGTAATAGAGTCGATCCCGAACGATTGGAGGGGGGAGATAATCAACTTTCTAGAGTTCAATATCTAACCCGAGGATCATGTCGAAGCAAGAAAGCTATGAATGAAGGCTGCACGGTTTGTATTGCTCAACGAGATCCTACATAGGAAGTTTTTCGGAAGGCCTCTATTACGATGTGCAGGACGAAGACAAGTCATGAGCATCATGGAGGAAATGCATGGAGGACTTTGTGGAAGTCACATCGGCGGAAGAAGCCTTGCCAAGAGGATAATCACGAGCCGATACTTCTGGCAGTACATGGCTAGAGAAGCAGAGAAATACGTGAGGAAGTGTCTGAAGTGCCAACAACATGCACCTGTGAGCCATGCACCTGCATAGGAGCTCAATGCGCGCAATCAAGGGCATAGCCTTTTGCTCGATGGGGAATGGACATCGTATGACCATTACCAGTGGTGCTCGAAGGACAGAAATTAGTGCTTGTCACAACAGACTACTTCACTAAATGGGTAGAGGTAGAACCGTATGTCACACTCTCCTTGAAAGACGTGGTGAGTTTCGTTTGGAAACAACTAATATGCAGGTTCGGAGTTCCCTGAGAAATTGTGTGCGCTAATGGAACACAATTCGACAATGCATCGTTCAAAAACTTCTGCGACAAGTTAAATACTACTGGAAATTGACTCATTGCCGGCGACTTGTAAGTCGCCGGCAATGTTTTTACACATTACCGGCGATTTTTGCCGGAAAAATCGCCGGTAATGTCTTTTTTTTTTTTTTTACATTACCGGCGATTTTTGTCGCCGGTAATGTCCGTCGCCGGTAATGTCTCGATGGTAATGTAAAAAAAAAAAAAAAAAAAGACATTACCGGCGACTTAATTTTTGTCGCCGGTAATGTCTTTTTTTTTTTTTTTTTTTTACATTGCCGGCGACATAAATGTAAGTCGCCGGCAATGTCTTTTCCGGCAAGACATTACCGGCGACTTACATTTATGTCGCCGGTAATGTTAAAAAAAAAAAACATTACCGGCGATTTTTCCGGCAAAAATCGCCGGTAATGTCCAAAAACATTGCCGGCGACATTTATGTCGCCGGCAATGGGTAAAAATGTTGTAGTATATGAGATCAAATTGAGATTCTCGTCGAGAAGCTATCCTCGAGGAAATGGCCAAGTAGAAATCATCAATAGAATAATATTCGATGGGGTGAAAAAGAGGCTAGAAAAAACCAGGTACATGGGCATAGGAGCTCCCGAGAGTACTGTGGGCATACAAAACTACCCAGCAGAAGACAACGAGGGAGACTCCCTACTTGTTGGTGTACGGTACTGAAACAGTAATTCCCATCGAGAACATGTTCCCAATGACAAGGACAATGACATACGTCACTGGGGGGAACGACGAACGATTGGCCATCGAGTTGGATCTCGCGGAGGAACGTCGAGAAGAATCTGCTACTCAAGTGGCTGAGTATCAAAGGCCAGTTTAAAAATACTTTAATAAAAATGTTCAACCACGAAGTTTTTAGCTCGGCGAATTTGGGATGAAGAGAATGGTGGAGGACATTTGAGCACATGGAACAGCCAAGTTTGAAGCTGCTAGGGAGAGGCCATTCCAAGTGATGGAGGTATACAGCAAAGGAGCTTACAGGCTCAAGGACGTGGGCACTGGATGATATCGTCTAAGGCCAGGGAATGCGGTGTACTTGAAGAAGTATTACCAATGAGCAAAAAGGAGGTACGCCAAGCAACCAAAAGCTGTCATTTGAAGTTCAACAACGTACTTTTGTTTTCAAAATTATAAAAAGACTTTGTGGCAAAGACAAGACAAAAATAAATAAAAGTCTTTGTTGAGGCCAAAACCATGTTGTTATGGCATTTTGAGACCCAAAGGCCTCAGGCAATAAGGGTATACAAAGGCATATACGCTTTAGAGAATAAATACAAAAATATCGAAAACCCAGAGCGTAATGATGACAAACGCTCGACGAGAATTGCTCGACGAGCGTAAGATCGAGGAGCTAAGGACATATTGATATAAAACTCAGTGAGAATTTCTCATCAAGTTTGTGAGACCCAGAAGCCTCGGTCAATAAGGGTGTGGAAAGGCATAAAAGCTTTAGAGCAGAAATGTGAAAAAAGGTCAAAAAAGCTTAACTGCATGTCGACGAGAGTTTTCAACGAATTGATTTTTGACGAGAACAAGACCCAAAAGCCTTGGGCAGTATGGGATACTTGCCATATAAGCTTCAGAGTAGGAATGCCACAGGGTCGAAAATCTTAGAGAAGATCGACGAAAACACTCGACGAGATGATTCTCAGCTAACAGGGACCCAAAAGCCTCGGGCAGCATGGGATCAACATACAGATCAAGGAGCTTTAGAGCATATCGATGTTTTAACGAGCATGCGCGAGGAAGCCAAAATACCAAGGGGTAAGAAGGCACAACACCAACGAAAGGTACTCATTGATTTGAATTATTTCCTATATTCGAGAAAATGTCTTTTGCTGGAAGAATTCCAATGAAAGACATTGGGGGCATGCATAGGGGAATAAGCAGGAAATATACAGAAATATATATGTTGAAATTAATAGTGCTTGCAGGAATTAAGGCTCGAAAATTTGAATTAAAAGAACTCGCCCTCCGCGAAGCCCAAAATTATTTGCCGTCGAGAAAACGTTCGACGAACTTTTGTTCGATGCAAAGAGAACATACTATGGGCTGGTAAACAGAGGCAGGAAGTGAGCCGGGATCCCTTGTATGGTGATCAAGTCACTCTAGTAGCTGCTGGCAACGATGATCACCCCACAGTTGTAGGCAATGCTCATCTCTATTTAGTGGTGAGTAGCATTGGCTCGAGGGTGCCTGATGGTATCCTCGGCGTGCGTGAGCTCACTACGAAAGCGGTTGATGGTGCATTCTAGAGAGTCTATCCTAAAGTGTGAACCCTCCAATTCATACTCGAGGTGACGAAAAGTTCGTCGATGACCTGATTGAGGGGAATTTGGGGTAACACAGCCGCGACAGCTGGAATGAAAGCTTGCTCGAGGATCACACTCCATATCTCGAGGATGAGCACAAAAGTTGGATCGAGGGAAAGCAACAGTTGTGCGACTGAGGTCTTTGAAACTTTGACTTTGACTTACCGGAGAAGTGTTGTCACGAGATCCAAGATGGGAGCGTGGGGAAGACAACGTGTTCAAGGTTACGAACCTGAACCTTCAGGGAAGTACTTGAATCCACGTTTTCTCTGGTATATGCTTTCCGTTTTGAATTGATGATCATCCCAAAAGGGGAAGATGATCTTTTAGACTTGCAATTGACCAGCATGATTGTATGAACGTGCAAGAGGAAGTGAATACGCAGGGCATGAGGTGCGAGACGTTACTTGGATGACGATTGATTAGGAGAAAGTTCGATGGGCATTCGCGCAAGTTCCTTCCCTTTATCGTACCTCAGTGGAGGAGGAAGGGGGATATGGCTATTTGACAGCGAGTCCAGGACAAAATCAACTTCTAAAAGTGAGCCAGACATGATGGAGGATCTCTCCATGGATGTACATGTTTAAGGTATGACGAAACGTGTTTATATAACCCAAGTGATGCAGGATTCCTTATGCGAGACGCAAGGAAGAGTTTGGGTTTGAAATTCAAGACGACCGAGATCAAAGGAATTTAAAATTTTCCTAACTGAAAGCTGTTTTGAGCAAGAACAAAGGCCGAAGCTCGTTGATAAGAGTAAGGTTAGAGTTTTCTCATTGAAGATATTACTTCTAAAATAAATTGTTGTCTTTAGGCTCAGGTGGGTTCTCGCCGAGAGAAAGGCTGAGTCAAACTCGGCGAGAACAGTGATCGTGGAGTGATCGACAGAAGATCATCTCGTTGAGAAAAAAAGGTTGTCTGGCTCGACGAGATGCGTGATTGAAGAGCAATGGATGAAAGTAAGCACCTGTGTTTGTTGAGGAGAAGGTAAGAAAGGCATTCAACAAACACAGAGTCGATGAAGTACAGTAAAGTTTCAAAAATTAAGTTAGCCGTACTTATCAGCAAAATATAAATTGTTTGGGGAGTTGGATTATGCCGAAAAATTACAAACCCAAAAATGGTTCGAAGGAGTTTTGCAGGTCAACTTATGTTGAAAAAGGTTACAGACCAAAGAAAAGAAAAGAAAAATGTTGAAAGGACCCAACCCCGATTCAGTTACCTAAATCGGAATCGAACCCCTTCTGAAAATACGAACCAACAAAATTTTTTTTCAAAATTTCGGCAGAGTTTCGTTACTAACGCGGAATTGCATAAACCTGCACCCTGAAAACAACACTTCGTCCTATGCCACAAAAGCCAAACCGTGGGCACCAATCCCATCCGGATTTCTCAACATCATAATATAAACAATAAACAGTAAACATACTGTACTATATATAATATATTCGAGAAAATCCGTATAAACACGTATCAGAATGTATCAGAGCGACCTCTAGTGTAAAATATATACAATATGTACATCAGTAGGCGAAACAAGAACCTACTGGAAAACACAGGTAGCTCAGATCACTAGCCTCCAACCGCGACGTGAAACACCAAACCTGAACTGCAACTGGGCACGGAAACCGAAAAGCCCAGGGGAAAGACATGAAAACTGTTAGAGTGAGTGGACGAAAATAAATGTCTTTCACCAGTTGATATATATGTTTAAAATAACATATGCGGGTCCAGGTAAATAAAATAACAAAGTACACGAGGTAAAATCATACTCCTCCAGCGTACTGAGCATGCAAGTAAAAATCCCACGGGGTCACTCATGGACACATCCGTGCTAGTACAGTCCGAATCACGGGATCCCAGACCCACACGTGATTCTAAGCCAGAAAGGCCTCGGTTCTGGGGAAACGCCCCTCACCGGTCAGGTCGGGGTAACGCCCCTCCTGGCGGCCTACCATTGGGGATCAGCCGAGAGGCAAGTGTATCGATACAACAACGTAACTGAGACTGTACTCTGTGTAAACCAAATCATAAACAGTTCGATGCAAATGCATGAAACAACATATAAGTGTATGTATACTCGTATACGCATATCCGTATATGTAAAATCATAAAACACATGCTCATTTAATCCGAAATCTCATACGCATGCTCAAGTTCATAAAATGTGTATAAAGACTCGCAAACAATCCGTGAAAAGAAATTGTCTACTCACAGGTGAGCAAAACGCGCACTCGCGCTAATCTCGTGGTCCGGTGGAAGATCCCTCGCCTGAAGCACGATCACGATCCCGATCTCGATCTCCTGAATATTCACAAAACATAACTGATCAAAATCATAGTCCACAACTCTGTACTGAACCACAGAAACCAATCGTTCCCGGAAATATGCAATGCAGTACAAAATGATTAACGAAATTCCCGAAATCTCCACTCGAAACCCTCGACTGAAAATCGGCTAACCATTTCAATCCGAAAACCTCTGGACAATAATCAGGGCACGATTTCGAGAAAAACGACATTAAAAACACTAAAATCCAAAAAGTCAACTCATCGCCGGAGCTCCGCTGTTGACCGCTGCCGTCGGTGGCGGCGCGCCGTCAACGGTGGAATCTCACGGCGAAACTTTCCAAATTTCAAGGTCTTTCCAAGCCCAACATCTTCTTCAACTGACAGAAGGGCCAAATCTTACCAGAACTAGGTCAATTCACCTCGAACAGTTCGGTAATCCAGTTTTCCGGTGACCTAATCGGACCTCTCTAAAATCTCAACCATAGCTAAAATCAAGCATACCATAAGACTCAGAGGGGCAAGGGGAGTCGAACCCCCCTAACCACCACCACCGTGGCTCGCCGGAACCACCCAAACCGTCACCGGCGACCAACCCGTTTCGGCCTCAATTCGAACTCAACAAAAACCCAACCAATTCCAACAAACTCAAGTGCCAATCAACTCGAAATTGAAAGGAGAAGCTAACCTTACCCTTCACTTGGCCAGAGGTGGCCAGAAAATGGTCGTCGGACGGCAAGAACCCGAAATGGAAACTTTCCTCTTCGGTCAACAGGTCAAACTTCCAAAAATGGAAAGTCAACGGTGGTCAACGCCAAATAGTGATTTTCGACGATTTTACGACTATTCCCGATATTTATACTCGCGCCTCGGGTCAATCGACAGTCCAAAATGAATATTCAAAATGATTCGGATAAACACGAAACAATCGGATAAACTCGTCGAAAACTGAAACTTCAAATAATCGTATTATATTCCTCGGTTATCGGAAAAATCTTCCGGAACTCCCACGAGCTCGAAATCACGTACTCTACAATTTCCGTGAAGACGCTCAACTCAAATTCTCGGCCATAAACATAGTCGCGAATAGAGTCGACGAATCACACAAATATCGTAAAGCTGCGACTAAACAGAATCTCGTGAATCGTGCCGAATATTCTACTGATTCTGGTTCGGGTCGTCACAAATGCACAGATTCTGAGAGTGCCTACAGAGACAGATCGAGTGAGTGATGCAATATATCCAGAACAAAAAAAAATTGATTAGAAAAGGGATAATGACATTACTACTAAGCAACTTTCATCTACTTATTGATCTACAAAAGAATACATTATACATTGAAGCTACTACACCATCATCATCTATATGTTTCCTTGCCTTTATGCATAGACAAAGTAAACAAAGGTACTCCATAGTTGAAGAAGCCGTGAAAACGGTAGAGGCTATAAACACGCCAAATAAAAATATATTGACACATTTTTCTTTTTTGATAAAACTTTAGGACATCACCGGCAGTTTCTTTTGTATCATACCAAGAGACCGACATATGCCAACCCCACTACGTAACCAAGCAAAATACATTATGTTAACATAATCTAACATTCACATAGCTCCGAAGAAACTTAACAAAAACAAAAAAATAACGATATATACATAAGAAGAACATAATAAAAAGTTTTCTATTAATGATTCTTTAAGTTAATAGAAATCCCTCATCAGAAAATAAACCTGATCCTAATTGTGAATCTGATTCATGTCTACAACATGAACTTAGGTTATGCAGAATGATGGTATTGATCAAAATACCACACAAGAAAAGTTTTAATTTATGAATCAGAAAAACATAAAGCTAACAAACTTGAAAAGTCTAACTTTAAGTGAATGGCTTGGAACCCAATTCACAAAAGCACAATATTCCCCTATCAGAAAAATAAAGCCAATGTCACAAACCCAACATCTCTCAAGATGCAAATAAGTTTTATGCTATAATAAGGCTTCGTTACTATTCCACATTACTTTAACATGGTATTGATGAAATCGGTTGGATTACTATAATATAACACACAAATCGGTTTTGCTACATACAAATCGTTCAATACTTTCAATACAAATCGGTTGAAGTAATAGAATAGTAAGGCCGACATCTTCATTGAAATCTCTTTTTTTGATATAACCCAAGGACCACATATAATATGCAATCCACAACGACATCACAGTGACACTATATTATAACCCAAGGCCGATATTATAATATGCAGTTCTATAATAGGTTTTGTATTTGTTATTGTCATGGTCTTCTAGTGCACATCACAACAAAAATTTCTTCTACCACATATAATATGCAATCCACATCCCTCCTAATTAGTACCTGGGTCTCTAGGACTACATAAGATAGCCTGGCCTTCTATAACCCAAGGAGATTGAAATTGCAAAATAGAAATACACGTGCATATATGGACCCGAAATCCATTCAGAAATCAAATTCGTGACAAAATATGAAAGAGAGCTGAAATCGACATAGAGATACATAACCAAGGGAGTTTTTCTATTGAGGGAATTTATGGTGAGAATTTTGTGAGTACATTCTATACAATAGTTTATAAATCTTAATTTTGATCATATTTTGACATATCAACCATTAGATGTTTAGCTATATATGAGTAGATAATTCTTTGAAATTTTCAACCAAATCAAAAATCGTTATGAGATTCAAAATCATGGTTTATCAATTATAAACATGAACGGTTCAAATTTGATAAATTTGGAACGTTCATTTATATCATCTTGTTCGACCCCTTAACAATTTTTAAATTTGATGAAAATTTATAGAAATGATCTACGTATATATAGCTAGATATACAACGGCTGATTTTCTAAAATATTATTGGGAAGTATGATTTTTAAGAAAGTACTCACCATAGAGGTCCTTAATGAAAAATTTTCCACATAACCAAATAATCTTCAAAATTCAGCAAAAACAACTCAAAAGTTCAAGAAAAGTCAGAAGGAGAGCAGAGCTTCAAAACTACAAGTATACCTGTAAATAAAACAGAGGAAGCAGAGAAGATCAGAGGAAATGGAAAGATCGGTTGAATTAGATGAGGAAGTAAAGACTCCGATCGGAGGTAGCAAAGGAGATCAGATGAGCTGTGTACCAAAAAAGAAAACGATTGGAGGCTCCCTTTTCAAATAGAGACCGAGACAGACAGGAAGAATCATTGTTGAAATTGAAGGAAATTAAGGGTGGGTTTCATATGGAGAGTGAGAGTGATCGAGAATTTGTGGGTGAGAGAGAATGGAGAAATTTATTTGAAGGGTAAATAAATAATTTCACATATAATTTGATTTTTAGTTTATTTTTAATTATTTTAAAGAATTTTCAATGTTTTATTTTATTTTTTTTAACATTTTTTATTATTTTTTACCATTTCAAATGTTTAATTTTTTTTGCATTCCCTGGGATTCGAACCTTGTACCTCTTGGTAGGCTTTACCACTCGACTACCAAGGGAAGTTGTTAATAGAGCGTACATAATTATATTTATGGTCGTTTTGATTAAGATCTTAATAGTAAAAATAATAATACTTTGCTGGGGTTCGAACTCTAAACCTCGGAGGTACAACACTGATGCCTTTACCACTAGACCATAGTTAGATTTTGTTAATTAGTGATACGCATATCAATTTAACAATAGTTCACACTTCGTGGTAAAAATAATAAATTTGACCCCCAAGAAATCCGACCCAACTCGGTGACCAGAACCCGACTTCGCGGATCCGACTCTCAGTAGTTCACACTTCACAATTCACACCAACTCAGACCCGCCCCGACTCTGACCCACCCCAACCTCAGACCCGCCCCACCCATCCTACCCACCCCAACCTCAAACCCGCCCCAACCTCAGACCAAATCCGACCTAGACCTGAATCCACTCACCCAAAGAAAACCCGCCCCATCCCGTTGCAGAGGAGCCTACTCACCCAACATTGAACCTTGACGGAGATCTGTTGAACCTCTGGTCTGGCGATGTCATTCTCCTCCTTGATCGAGCGACACGGCATCGCTCCTCCTCGAACGACACGACACGTCACTCCTCCTCGAACGACGTGACACGACACTGCTCCTCCTCAACCGACGACATGACGCTGCTCCTCGTCATCCTGCAAGACGAGTCTCCCCTCCTCAACCGACACGAGACGACTTCGTTTCCAATAATGTGATGTGGGTTTCGGGTTTGTGGGTTTCAGGTTCTGTTAATATAAATCATTTTTTGTTGCTAATTGTACCAACAATGTGATGTGGTGTGGTAGTAGAGCACTGATTGCTCGTGTGGGAGGTTTCGAGTTCGAAACCTGGGCAAAGAATTTTTTTTTTACCATTTGAATAAATTTAAAATTACTATTTAAACTGGTAAAAAGAAAATTACCATTTAAGTATTTGAAAAAATAAATAGAAAAATAAATGAAAATACAAAAAATGAAAAATGAATTGAAATTGTGATAGAAGAGCAAATTGGTACTTTACGCTCGAATTTGAAAATTACGTCTGCCACGTCTACAAAATTGGCGAAAAATTTGCTCGAGGTATCACTTTGATAAGGTTTTGAAAGTTGAGGTATTTAATTGATATATTTGAAAGTTTAGGTATCACTATGACCGGACAAGTAAGTTCAGGTATTATAGAATTTTTTTTTTCCAATTTTGAAATATGCCCACGTATCGAAATTGTTTTTTTTACCCTTTTTTGTAAATGGTTAAATACTAACCACATTAAAATGTAAAATGTCTCATTTAGCCTCATGGCCTCAATTGATTCATCTTTTCATATATCCATCCTCATATTTACGGTATACAAATATATGATTTTCCATGATTTCCATCAAGGACCAATTGCATCCCAACTGAGCCTTGAATTGAGAAATTACAATTCCCATGATTTCCATCAAGGAGCAATTGCATCCCAACTGAGCCTTGAATTAAGAAATTGCAATTCCCATAAGTAATAAATTTTTGTCAATGATAAGGGCATCTCCAATGGAGAGAAGATCTAAGATCTAAAAGCTATAATTATAGCTCTTATCCAGAAAAATGCTCTCCAATAGTGAAATTTTGGGGATCTAGGAATTAAAAATATAGACCCAAGTGCCAAACGAAGTGTTAAAATAACACCTCGTTTAAGACGCCTCATATTGATCACGGTGGGACCCAGTTGACAGAGGAGGGGACCAGCTGACGGAGGAAAGAGGGGACTGAAGCAGTAGGACACGCTGAAGAGTACGTGGGAAGCCACGCGCGCCCTGGAGGAGAGAGGGAAGGGAGATGGACGCGCGACGCACTGGAACAGAGGGAGGTGAGCCGACAGAAGCTGCGACTTGGGACCCGCCCCACGTGAAAAAATTCGGCTCGTTGCAGCTAGCCAACGGTTAAAAATTCGACGGCTCAACTTGGTTCCAAATTGAAATCAAAGGCCTGATTTCAATCTCAATTTAAATTTTTTTTTTTGAATTTCTGATTCTTATCCAACGACAAAGAATATATGCTGAAATCGATCCAACGATTATTATTTGATCCAACTCTCATTTTTCATATAACAGTCTGAAAAAAATGAAAAAAAAATTAATTAATTTCTTGGAATATTAATCAGTCCATTGGAACAGTAAATTCCAATTTTTTCTATAAATACCAACCCAAAATTCCATTCATTTCACACCATTTCTTACATTCTCTCAAAATTTCCTTCCTCCTCTTTTCTTATAGCAAATTCAGTTTTTTGTTCAACACCATGGGTCCAAAGAGAGCTTTACCAAAATCAAGGGCACCATGATTGAAAAATTGGAAAGAGGCGGAAGATAGAGCTTTGTGCGTTGCCATGTTGAGTATTGGTGGAGATGCCATTGTCCGTACTAATCAATCTGGTGGAACCTTGTGGGATCGTATATATGAGTATTTTAAAAGTATCAAGCCAACCAATGCACCTAAGCGAACCCAAACAAGTGTTGAATCTCAATGGAAGAAGATCAATCCTGCAAGTATGAGATGGGCCCAAGCAATGAACAAAGCCATCAAGAATCATGCTAGTGGTGAAAATGATCAAGATGATGTAAGTATTTTTATTTGTCACAAAAAATATAGTAATTATTCATGAGATTAGAATAAATAACCCGTACTTTGTTTGTTTCGATTGTTTGTAGTTAAGGAATGTGAATGGGTTCTACTTCGATGAATCTCATGGAGAGCATTTCGCATATATGCATTGTTGGGATATCTTGAAGGAGTCACCAAAATTTTCAATTTTTGCCATCAATGGATGAATATATTGGAAATTATGAGACTCCTACCAACTTGGATGATAACAACTCTACCGGAGATCAAGCAACTCCAACCATGACATCAAAAGAAAGGCGAGAGCATCCAATGGGACAAAAAGCAGCCAAGGCGACAAAGAAGAAAGATAATCAAGAGCTAACAATGAGTATTCATGCTCAAATGAAAAGACTTGCCAATCAAAATGATCAAGAGTTTGCACGAAGGGAACAACTTATGCATGAGGCAATGACGGCTCAACAAAGGGAGAAAGATGCTCGCATAATGGCGGTGGATCCAAGTATATATTCACCATGTAAATGAGGGTATTGAGAGAGGAAGCAAAGAAAGATACTTAAGCGAGAGGAATTGGAGGCACAAGATTCATCTCATCGGAGTGGCAGATCAAGTTCTTCCCTCTGTCTTCCACACAATCAAACGGAGTGGATGCATAATGATAATGATCAAGAGTTAGTTTAATTTATCTTGTTTTTTGCTTAATTAATATTTTTTTAATGATGATCAAGAGTGATCGGAGTCGCCCCTGGACCCCGACTCGCTGACTGGGCAGCGAGACCCCCGTATGCTACCGGCATATAAACCTGATTCAAGGCATATTCTAACATGTTATTTTCTATGGTCTTGTAAATTCAATAGATACAACAAATCACTTATCAGTGAGTACAAACACACACAAAGTTAAATGCATTCAAGTACACAAAATATTACATGCACACACACAAAATTAGAAGCATACAACCACATACAAAATTAAATGCAAACAACAACATGATGGCAAACTATGCCATTTATTGACACATGATAATGGCACAAATCAGCCATTGTTGCGCTCTCGCCACTTCTTCATAGCCCAGCCGTGTTGAACTAAATTCGATCTTAGTTCCCCACATATCGCTGGACATCTACTCCTCTTATAACGATCACGTATAAATGCATGCATTAGTTGGGGAATACGATGCACCTTATCATCATAAGCCGTCTTATCATATATATCAGCTTTTCTTGGATGCATTGGGATGTCGTCAATGTCAAAATCATATTGCTCATCTTCGGCGCGCTCATCTTCTACAATCATGTTGTACAAAATAATGCATGTCATCATGATGTATTGGAGCCTCTCCCTAGTCCATAAATGAGCTGGACCCCTGACAATTGCAAAACGCACTTGGAGGATACCAAATGCTATCTCCACGTCTTTTCTGAACGTCTCTTGCATCCTTGTAAAGTGTCTTGTCTCCGGAGTGGTAGGATTTTTTATTGCTTTCATAAGAGTTTCCCAATTAGGGTAGATGTCATCCACCAAATAATAACCTTGATGGTATGTGCTGTTGGCCGCTTTGAAAGTCACTCGAGGAGCTTCACCTCTGCATACCTTGTCGAACAACGGTGACATTCCCAGGACATTGAGATCGTTGAGAGAACCTGGAAGTCCAAAACATGCATGCCAAATCTAAGTATCATACGAAGCCGCCGCCTCTAAGATAATTGTAGGTTTTCCTTTATGACCTTGGAACTGCCCGACATAAGTAGCATGACAATTTTTCTACTTCCAATGCATACAATCAAGACTACCCAACATACCTGGAAATCCACGTTCTGCAGCTTTGTTCGTCAATCTCTGCAGATCTTCCTTTGTTGGTGTGCGAAGATAATCTTTACGGTACACAACCCATATCGCTCTTGTGAAATGATCCAACACTTCAAGAGTAGTGAATTCAGCAATATCAAGGAACTCATCAGTCAAGTCAGCTAGTAGACTGTATGCGAGCATCCTCATAGCGCATGTTAACTTCTCTTCGGTGGAAAGGCTGAGTCTGCCGGTGACATCCATCTTCTGTACAAAATACGGGTCGTGGTTGGCCACGCTACACATCATTTTGTCAAAGAGAAGAGGTGACATACAAAAGCACCTTCGAAAGGTGTTGCCGTCAAACCTACATGGTTCAGTGAAGTATAGAAATTTTAAGCGCTCATCCATCATGTCATGCTTCCTTAATATGTACTTCCGCCCTTCCGAAGAACCACTCCATTGTGAGGCTTCATCTTCTTCCATCATCTCCACTTGGTGGGCTTCCTCAAACATCAAGGGGGCTTGTTGTTACCTTCTCGGAACATCTTTGACGTCCTCTTTCTTCAATAGTTTCCACAACCTATTCATGACGGAAAACAAAACTAAAGGTATGAAACAATTACTAAGAAACCACAATTTGTTTGTGGGGTGAGGAGTGTTTGTGAATTGGTGAGAGATGAAGGAGTGAATGCTCCATTTTTATAGAAGATCAACATGATCTTTGAAGATAAGAATTTACACGTGGCAGATAACGTAATTTCGTCAACTAATTACATGTTGACACGTGTTGCACGAAATCTAGTTCGATATTTTGATAAGTTATGTGGCAGATAACGTAATCTTGTCCGATATTTTGATACTTTATACGTGGCATACAACGTAATCTCACCAACCCAGATATCTATACAATGCACTTATGAAACGACCGACACATGTGAAACGAAAGTATATATATCTGATTTGTGAATAATGCATAATTAAGTCATTCAAAATTTTAATTTTTTTTTAAAATTAATATAATTATTATTTATCATGTACAATTATATTTTACAAAGTTTAAATTATTATTAAAAATAACATAAAATAAGATTATTTAAATATATAAAATTAGAACTTTGAGATAGGATCTTAACCATTAAAGATGATTGATATCCTAAATGAATAATGTCAAAATGAAGTCCTAAAAATAGGTTTAGAACTTCATATAAGACTTCTCCATTAGAAATGCCTAAGATGAGAAATCAGATTTGGACTTTGAATACTGATGAAAACAGTTAAATTGAGTTTATATGTGGTTATGGGTTTAAGCATACTTGTGTAATCTTCATCGTTCTTTTTATTTAAGATTCCATTACTAATGCAACATTACAGCTTTGAGTGTTTGATGATCTGCAACTTCCTGAAGTGATTTACTTTTATGGTTAGTGTGATTTTTAATTTGTAACATATTTCTGTTTATTATAAACAACTAAACCCAATCAAATCAAATGAACAACTAATTTCTCATCAGTCTTATCTAGGCACGTTCTGGGAATATCAAAATCAAAGTTTTATTTTGAAACACAGTTGGGATGTTTTGATCAACCATAGCCATGGACGTTTAAATCTCCATCGTTGTTGATCTTTTCCATTACTATATCAATTGCCATCGACTTTCATATTATAGTTGTAGGGATGAAATAATGGTTAATGGAGGTAGTTGGGTTCTTGTGGTGTTATGGATGATAGAAGACTCTTTGAGATTGATGGTTGAAAACTAGAGATGGTTGAAAAGTCATTTTACCACCTTATGTGCCTATATTTCAATAGATGTCAATAACAAGGTTAAAAATCATTTCTATAGCTCAATTGTGAGCATATTTCAAAATTTCTGACAGTGTTTCACGCGCTTCACACGTGTGAATACTATTTTGCAAATGAACAAGGATTTGAACAGTACACACCTTGCTTCAATTGTTATATAGTAATAAATAAATTACTCATCATCATGCATACTAAAAAATGAACAATTTTATTCGGCCTATATTTGGAATAGAAAGAAAAAAAAGAAGGGTTTTGGCGCCAAATGACCGAAAATTTCGTACTTGCCTTTATAGAAACTAGTCATAAACAGCGGTTCTCTAGGGATTCACCCGAATACACACACACACACACTCATTTCCGAAGCCCAGAAACACTCTCGCCTAGCGATCTAGGGTTTGCTTAATCTCTCCCAAACGCCGCCGTTTCGTTCCCACCAAAATCCCAAATGGAGGCGACGGCGCCGCACTTTTCTCCGTCCCGCACCACCTGCGCTTCTCTCCTCCGTGAATTACAGGTACTCCCTCACCCCTCTCTTGTTTTCGCGGCTGTAATTTTATTATCTCAATTTCTAGAGCGCAGTGGTCAATTGGAATTTAATTGGGGGTTTTGGAGTTTTGGCAGATAATCTGGGACGAAATTGGGGAGACTGACAATGAGAGGGACACGATGCTTCTGCAGCTGGAGCAAGAGTGCCTCGACATCTATCGGAAGAAGGTGGAAATGACCAGAAAGCACAGGGCTGAACTGCACAAGTCCTTGGCCGACGGCCAAGCTCAAATCGCCGCCATCTCCACTGCTCTCGGAGAAGTTGATTCAAATTCGTTTCCGCGGGCAAGAGGGACCCTCAGAGACCAAATCTCGGCTGTGAAGCCTGTTTTGGATGAATTGAGCTTGAAGAAGCAAGAAAGGGTGAAGGACTTTTTGGCCATTCAGTCTCAGATTGCGAGGATATCGTCTGAAATAGCCGGAAATGGTGTGCCTAAGAATGCCGGTGATGATGTTGCCGGAGTGGACGAGCGTGATTTGACTGTCAAGAGGCTGGGAGAGCTTAAGTCACATCTCGATGAACTTCATAAAGAAAAGGTATTACTAAGTCGATTCCGCTTACATCACACAATTAGACTTAAACCTCACATGTGTTTATAATTGGGGTTTGCTTGATATGCTTTGTGCAGGCTTTAAGATTACAGAAAGTCAATGTACAAGTTAGTAGTATCCATGACCTTACAGTTGTGATGTCGATTGATTTCCACAAGACACTCAATGAAGTCCACCCAAGCTTGAGTGATCAGTTCACTGCTCATTCCAAGAGCATTAGCAATGACACTCTTGCTAGATTGACGGCGTTGACCAACTCACTCAAGCAAGAGAAACAGCAAAGACTGCAAAAGGTGACTTCAATGTTGACTCAATGTGATTTGACAGATTACAAACTAGTAAAATGGTGTTACTGTGCCTAATTTGTTTTGCTACACGAATGGTCATTTTGTCTATAGATATGAAATTTTACTGATCACATCCCTTGTCAATACTTTCATAGATTTTTTTTTTTCAATCGTGTTTAAGCTAGGAGCAGCTTCAAATGCAATGATTTTTTAATAAGTTGATGTTGAAAACTAACTACTTATATTCCACCGAGTGATGTGAGCTTGGCCGATACATTAGAGTCCTGAAAATTAAGTTTTCTTCATCTGCTTGATGTTTGGAAGAAAGAAAAAACTGAACTTTCAGTCAGTTGATAACATTATAAACTAAAAACCTCATTTTACATGATATTAATTGAACTAGTAGAAGCTGAATTGAAGCCTTATGTTATAAACTATGAAGTTTATTGTCAAAGTAGTTCCTGTTCAATATCTTGATACTCCAGCTGACATATGGCTTGAGTATTGTAGTGCATCAAATTCATATCCATCGACAGTTTTCATTACCTCTTTACACTTTTCATACATTAATGCTGCTCTTACCCTAATGGTACATCCTATAATGTAGCTACAAGAGCTTGGGAGCAAACTTATAGAACTATGGAATCTCATGGAGACACCAGAGGAGGAACGGAGCAAATTTTATCATGTTACGCGCTTAGTTCCTTCCTCAGTTGATCAACTGTCAAGGCATGGATGCCTTTCTATAGATGTCATAGAGCAGGTACAAATTATTATATCAATTTGTCATGTATTTGCTCATGCAGAGCAAACCATGCTCTAACTTTAGAGATTTTTATATGTTTATTTACTTGGTAAATTTAATGACTTTCCAGACTGAAGCTGAAGTTGAGCGATTGAACCTTTTAAAAGCCAGCAAGATGAAGGAGTTGGTCTTTAAGAGGCAAAATGAACTGGAAGAAATTTATAGAGGGGTCCACATGGATGTAGATAGTGATGGAGCTAGACAGATTCTCAGTAGCCTTATTGATTCTGGTCTAGAAAATTCTCTATATTAGGCTTCTTATGTATTCTCTTTTCAATGTTTTTTTGTGTTAATATAATATGTTGAACTTTCCCTTGAGACTGTTGTGGATATGTCTTAACAGGTGATGCTAATATGTCTGATCTGCTTTCAAGCATGGATGAGCAGATTGTAAAGGCCAAAGAGCAAGCTTTAAGCAGAAAGGATATTTTAGATAAGGTAGAGAAGTGCAAATCTGCATTTGAGGAGGATAAATGGCTCGATGAGTATGAAAAGGTAAAAGTACATACGGAAGTATATCAGATTTTTAGCTGTTAATTCAAATGAAAAGGCAAAAGTTTGTTAGAAAGTATATTAGATGTATATCTGTTATCTTACCTGTGATGTGATACATCCCTATTTCTTGTTGTTGTATTTACGATGTTTTAAGATCACAATCTTATGCTGTTTAATGTATTTGAGTTCAATTATATACCTTACAACAGACTAGTTTGTTGTAAGGAGTGCTTAAAGTGATCAGGAATATTACTTTATGCTTTCTTCCACTATATGTTCTGTAGCACTTTGAAGCATATTAAGATGACCAGAAGTTCTTTCTTTGTATTTAAATTGTTACTTTCTATTTTGTTTTTCTTTTTCCAAAACTTTGCTTCATTTCCTTTTCAGGATGAAAATCGGTATAGTGCAGGAAGAGGAGCACATAAAAATTTGAAACGTGCTGAAAAAGCCCGGATTTTGGTTGGAAAATTACCATGTAAGTTTGTCATTCATATAACCAGTTATGTTCTCATACAACATTAGCTTTGTTTTATCTGTTTTGTTTTATCAAATTAGTGTCTTTTCTCTTTCCTTCTGTTTTCTGGATATTATTTGTTCCAATATTGTGGTTAAAGCTGTGTTAGTTGATTTCTTTCTTATAAGAAAATAGGTGCATATAATACTACTTGTGAGGAAAGTGTCATTGGTTGGCAGGTGTTGCCTAATGGAGTAACTTGTATTGTTCTCTTTCCTTCTCTTGGCTCAGTGCAAGAAGTTTTTTGTAATCTATTAGTATTTCTTACTGTGGAGTTGTGGTTATACTATATCGTTTATGTGTAATGTCGGACTCAGACTGGTGGTATCTAAATTGCTAGGGGAAACAAATGAAGAGATAATTTAAAAGCATATAGAGGCTGCATTACATCATCTTAGACCTTAAGTTTGAAGGCTGTGTTAAACTATATGACTTGACCCAGCCATGAGTTGAGATCTGAGTGAAGAGATTCCGAAACCTTAGAGCCATCTCAGTTTGAACCTATTTACAGAACTGAATGATTACGTTTTGTTTCTGATCTCCTCTTGTGAATTGGGATTGCAATGAATCAGTGATTAAGGTGCTCCTTCATGTGTGTACTTTATGTTGTCAGACCATAGCCTACTATTAGATGCATTATTGGACTTGTAACTACTTCTGGTTTATTGTTGTGTTTTGGCAAAAAATTATATATGTTCACTCAGGTATCAGCAATTCTACTCTTATGGTTACTATATTTTTGAAAAGGTTATAGCACTATCTTTCAAATTGGTCATTCCGTCAACTTAAATATGTTAGCAAAACTTTGGTTGCATTTATGAATGACTTGCATTAGCGAATTTTTGGTTGCATTGAGTTCAGCGACAAAATTATATTTTTGAATCTATAGTAACCAAATTGTACCGCTGAAACCCGAGTGACCATTCATGAAATTTTGCGTTGTATTTTTGGTAGAAAGAGATGCTAGGAATACATGCCTCTGTAATGCATCTATCTTGGTATTCAGCTAATTGGTGTGGATGGAATTTATGTTAACAGATACAGTGAAAATGCTAGAGCTCTGTATGTGCTATCTACACAATATTTTCAGAGGTCCTGTAAGCAAAAAACTAAAGTTTTGCATAAACATTTAACACTCTCACACTCCTCAGGCCCACAACCTCTTTGAAAGTCCAATAGATCCACAGCTTGTAAAAGCTGTGCTGATTGACAGAAGTGAAAGGAATTTTGGTGGAGTGTAGAAATTATTAAGAGGAATCTCTATCTGGAAATTCTAAATGTCTCATTTATACCTTCTTTTTGTGCTTTTTTTTTGTTGCCTTCTTTGATTTACGAACTCTAATTCTATGGTATTGCAGTTTTGCTGAATGAAAATTTATACGCTCCCTAGCTTCTGCATAATGTTTTATAATTATTTTTCATTATATATATATTGATTTGATTAGTCAATATTGATTTATTTTATTAATTAACCATAGAAACTCTTTTGTGTAGCTATCATTGAAAGTTTGACTGCCAGAGTTAAAGCCTGGGAAAGTGAAAGAGGTGTCCCGTTCTTATACGACAAGGTGATCCTATATGGTTTAGTAGAATTTCTTTTATTGTTATCTTTCCGTATGTGTAAGTCACCTTATCTCTATAATTGATGAATCCAATATTTTTCTGACATCCAGGTTCCCCTGCTACATATAATTGAGGAGTACAGTGCACAACGGCAGGAGAGAGAGGAGGAGAAGCGCAAATCTCGGGTATGTATGGACTCACTTATTTTTCCTCCCATTGTACCAACATGCAGATGAGTGGCATCTGCAAGATTCATATAATCTTCCATCTTTAGCAAGTAAATGAGTTTAGGCCCTCCATATGATCTCTCCCCAGTATGATGATGATATTTCATCCTTTGTTAACTCCATCCATGTAACATATGGAAAAAAATAGTCACTCTTTCATCTCTGCTTACTTTTGGTTATTGATATTGCGGCTTAAGTTGACATCAAAGTTAAATCTAGTATATAATAAATTGGGATTTGGCCTTTTAGCCTCTGTTATATCTTCACAGGAGCAAAAGCGGCTGCAAGAACAACATGCCACAGAACAGGAGGCACTATTTGGTTCAAGGCCTTCTACAAAGAAGCCATTGGGACAGAGCACAAATGCTAATACCATGGTTGGGACACCAATTAGTCGTCGTACTGGTACTCCTTTGGGACGTCATGGAGCGTCAGCTGCAAAGGAACGCAGAGAAAGTGGGAGGGTTAACATGACACCTGTTAACTATGTTTCTCTTCCAAAGGATGATTCCGCTAGGAGAAACTGAGGCTCATCTATTGTTGTTAAGATAGCTTGTAAGTGATGTTTCTCACAGTTCGAATGTCAAAATACCCATATGTCCAAGTTTGAGTAGTTTACTTGTCCAAAGACCGTAGAGATGATTAGTTCTCTTTATGATCTGAATGTAAATGATCAATGATCTGGTCGAAGGGTTAAGCATCTTAGTCACCTATGCAGAAAATTCGTCTTTTTGGAGGACATGAGTATCCTTTACTATAGCATCTGGAGGACATGAGTATCCTTTACTATAGCATCAGCATGCTCATTGGCAGATTCCTCATTAATGTTCCATTTCCCAACTTTCCCTGAACTTTGTTGTGTTGGAGTTTAAGGCTTTAGTAGTTGGAGCTCAGAAGTTGGGAACATATTCTATATACAGCAGTGCATTTGTATTGTTTGTGTGGCAAATTTTTATTGGCTTAAAACTAACAAACAGTTAAAAGTTTAGATAAAAAATAATAAATAAAAAAATTAAATTCTTTTTTTACCTTTATTTTTACACGCTGTGTATAGAGTAGTTTTCATGTTATGACAGAGATTTGCAAGTTTGCATAGAACAGAATAGGAGCACGGAAAGTCGGAAACCCATGGCCTTGTTATTATATAATTTGGGTATTTAGCCAATGAGCCCACATAATTATAACGTAGATATTTAGGCTTAGTTTGGGCATAGATGTCTGATGAGAATAAGGCCCAGTTTAGCATGGTGATTCACAAAGGTTAATTGTCAAAATAATCTAACAAGGTGTTTGGTAATAAGAGAAACTAATTTTTGTTTTTTTAGCAAACTACACTAAAAAATAGTTTGGAGGAGCCAAATATATATTAGGACAATGCCCTTTAATTTAGACAATCAAGGACAATTTCTTACAAATCATGACACTTTGATCTGGTGCTGACGCGTGTCACGTACAGATTTCTAAAATTACCCTCGGGTCTCCACTTTATAAACCTCTTTTTCTGAAGAAAAAAAAACATAATTATGGTAGTTAACGATCAGAGCTCTGATCGTTTGCGTCAATTTCATCTTCTTTGATTCAGCATCAACGTTTTTGATTCTTACGTTCGATTCGTTGTTGATTATTCTCCAATTTGGACGTTTATTCGACGATTAAAGCTTGATTTTGAAGATTTTTGGGTTTTTGAATGAAGCTCGATTAATGTGTTTTTGAAGTAGTAGTTGCTTGATTTTCAATCGTTCGATCTCAGAATCTCAAATCAGCAATTCTCGGTGAGTTTTTTCGACTTTTGTTGATGTGTTTTTTCAGTATCAAGTATATTTTCTTTTTTTCCAGTAGCATATCATGTCTTTTGATATATGATTACTGCAGTATGAGCTTGATCATAGGTTAGGTTTGTTATTTTCGAAGCAAATTATGTGTTTGTAGGTGCTTTGTGATTATTTACAGTCTTCAGTATCAATGCTGTGTGTTTGTAGTTCTCTGTGCTTAGTTGCAGTTTTTCAGTATCACCGATTTGTGTTTTTGTTGCTTCATGTGCAATGTATAATGGTTAATTGAGGTTTTTTTTAGTATCATCCTTGTTTTTTGTTTTCACTAGCAGGAATTTTAAGTTTTCTAGTATCAGGCTGTTCATCTTTATAATTTTTAGTAATAGTGTTACTAAGTTTTCAGTAACATTGCAATATATTGAGTTTATTTTATTAGTAACAAATATGTGTGCATTTTATCAGTAGCATGCACCTAAATTTTCCAATAGAAGTTAATTCATGTAGTTGTGTTTTTCAGTATTAGAATTTTGTGGTTTGTTGCTGTATGTATGCAATGTATGATGGTTAATTGAGATTTTTTAGTAGTAGGCATTTTGAGTTTTCTAGTATCAGGATGTTTATCTTTCTGATTTTCAGTATGGTGACTATTTTTTTAGTAGCATTTGCAATATATCAAGTTTATTTTTTTAGTATTAGATGTGTGTGCTTTTCTATCAGTAGTAAGGTACCTGAATTTTTCAGTAGAAGTTAATTCTTGTAGTTGTGTTTTTCAATCATAATTGGAGAGGTGGTAGATTTTCATAAAACTTACTAGAAATTGTTGAAAATGTCGATAGAGAGGTGTTGCATGCAGTGCAGCGGCACGCTGCCTTTTATTTTTATTTTTATGTGTGTTGTGTTTTCAGTTTTAAAATTAGTATCAGCAACTGATAATGCATTGTCTCAGTTTTAAGTTGCAGAGATTTGAGTTTTTTAGAAATAATTTTTTTTGTTTCTAGTACATGTGTCTTGATTTATAGTGGTTTTTTCAAATTGTGCTATTTAGTTGTAGTTGCTGTTTTAATTGTGTTTTTCGGCACCATCTTTCTCATTTTCTTGTCATTTTTCTGTTGGTGTTATTGTGTAGTGATGGCTTTTCTTTCGAAGATAATATATGGCAGTGAGGGCCTTCTTATCCCTTTGATGAGGTCAACCAAGTTTGATGATCTTTGCGATCAAATTTGCTCTAGGTTTAAAAATCTCAAACTAGGGCAGTTCACTTTGAGGTATAGTTTTAGTGATTCGCCTAATACAATTTTGGACATAGATGAAGACATTGTTTCTATGTTTGAGGTTTACGAGTATTTAGTTGCTTGCAAATGGACAGAAATCAGTGTCTTAGATATTAGGTTAGGTTGTTCTAGTATTGCAAAAAAATCACTTGTCCCAGAAACTGTTTATGATGATTTATGCATCCAACACCAAAATAATGATGAAGATGTGAGCAACGATGATTCTAATTTTCAGGAGGATGAGTATATGATTCTAGGAAATTTTGTAAGTAAGAACAACAAGAGGAAGTTTTGTTGTGAGGAGTGGAGATATTATATTAGTCACATCGGTCAATTTTTTAGTGGGGAAGCTGTGGAGTTTAGGGAGAAGTTGAGCAAGTATTTTGTGGAAAAGTGTTTTTACTTTAAATATTTCAAGAACGATCGGCGTTGTGTTACAGAAAAATACGCCCCAAAAGGATGTGAGTAGTCTGTCCATGCTTCTCTATGTAACAGTAACGGGTACTTCTATGTGAGGAATCTGAATAACACACACACACACACACACACACACACACACACACACACACACACACACACACACACACACACACACACACACACACACACACACCTGTGTTGTAGAATTAGTTCGTGAGAATCCTAAAAGGCTGAGGAGTAATGTTGTTGCCACAATTGTAGCCGAGAAAGTATGAACCGACCCTTTGCTGAAACTAAAACACATTGTGAATTTTGGTGTATCTATTAAGTATCATATAACATACAGGGCAAAGAAGGTTGCCAATCAATTTTTGAATGGCTGTGAAAGCATTGGATACGGTTTGCTGCCATGGTATATTGATGCTTTGAGGCGAACCAACATTGGTTCTCATGTTGTGCTTGAAGAAAGGGAAGGTAGGTTCCATCGTTTATGTATTGGATATCAAGCATCCATTGAAGGGTTCCATTTTTTCCAACTAATGTTGTTTCTAGATGGGACATTCATAAAAAATAAGTACAAGGGAATGTTGTTGGGTGCATGTGCCAAAAATGAGAACAAAGGTATTAATTTTTCATTATATGTTATGAGACTTTTATAGTATCAGCAGTGTGAATATGTGTCTTTTTTGCACTAGCAGCTTTGTCGTACTTGATTATCTGACCTGCGTTTTATGTTTTTTTACATGTTTTATGCAGAAAATTTTCCATTTCCTTTTTCTATCGTTGATTCTGAAAACAAGAAAAATTGAACTTGGTTTCTTGAGTAGCTGACAATTATGTTGCTTGGGGATGCTCGCAACATTGTTTTCATGACTGACAAGGGAATTGGTCTCATTGATACTGTTACTGAGATTTTTTCCTCTTCTCATCACACTTATTGCTACAAGCATCTTAAAAATAATCTGAATGGGAAGTATCCGAGTAATTTCGGTTTTGATATTAAGAAGACAGTCTTGAGGCAGTTCAACAATTATGTCTATGCTAGAACAAAGGTAATATTTGATGAGAGGATGAAGGAGTTGCAAAGCTATCGAGGTTCGATCAATGATTTTTTAAGGACTTGCATCCTGAAAACTATATTATTGCTTATTTCCCGGAAATAGATATGGTGAGATTAGCAATGCCCTTGCTGAGAGCTACAACAGTATGATAAGGGATGAGAGGTGCATGCTGCTGTCATTGAAGGTTGAAAAAATCCATGTGGATTTGATGGAGAAGTTCTTTAAAAGGAGAAATATTTCTTCTAAGTGACAGGGTGTTCTGTGCTCTAAGATGGAAAAAAAGTTACGGAAGAGGATATACACTGGAAGGAATTGGAATGTGAGGATCATCTTTATTTTATTTTTTAGTAACAGTTGAGTTTAGCCTTTTTTTGAAATATCAGATATGTGCATCAGTGTGATTTTTTGATATGTCTTTCTTCTTCATTCTATTTGC
Organism: Geum urbanum; assembly: GCA_946800695.1. Lineage (NCBI taxonomy): Eukaryota > Viridiplantae > Streptophyta > Magnoliopsida > Rosales > Rosaceae > Geum > Geum urbanum. The sequence goes on from OX327015.1 coordinate 7,276,436, forward strand.
AGGTTATAAAATCTAGTGAAGAGGTTTATGAGGTGTTTACCAATGAGAACTCATTCATGGTGCATCTAGGTGAGAGGACTTGCTCATGTTGTTGGTGGAAATTCCGTTGTTTCCCTTGTGTACGTGCTGTTCAAGCAATTACAAAAGCACAAAAACTGATCTATACTTATGTGGAAGATTACTGGAAGACGCGCTTTTATAGGTAAGTACATGTAATTCCAATATGGCCGGTACCTGATTTGGATAAGTCGGATGTCAAAAGTTTTGGAGATGGTGCCTCCAATCACAAGGAAATCACCTGGAAGGCCAAGGACTAGGAGAAAGAAGTCCTTTAGTGAATGTTCGAAGCCTTTTACTTGTGGTCGGTGTAAACAAACCGGCCATCACAATGCTCGGACATGCATCGTCGCCGTCAATTAGACGAATTAGTGTTTTTTTTTTGTATTAGGGACTTTTTTTCAACATCAGTGTTTTTGTAGTATCATGGACTTTTTTTTTTCAGTATCAGAGACTCTTATTTCAAGAATAAGTGATTTTATAGTATCAGAGACTTTTTTTTCACAATGCTCGGACATGCATCGTCGCCGTCAATTAGACGAATTAGTGTTTTTTTTTTGTATTAGGGACTTTTTTTCAACATCAGTGTTTTTGTAGTATCATGGACTTTTTTTTTTCAGTATCAGAGACTCTTATTTCAAGAATAAGTGATTTTATAGTATCAAAGACTTTTTTTTCAGTATCAGTGACTCTTTTTTCAAGAACCAGTGTCTTTGTAGTATCAGTGTTTTTTGTAGTATCAATATTTGTTTTTCTGTTTTTTTTTTCATTTCAAAGTGTTTTACTAAGTTTCAATGTATGTGTCATTTTCAAGTTTAAATGGATGTTTTCATTTTCACTCTTTCATTTTTCACTTCAGTATCAGTGCACCTAAATTATCCACATCTCAATGAACGACCCATTTTTTTAGTATCAATGCATTGTCTCTTTAAAATGAGTTTTAAGTTTGAATGTAACAGTATAATTAAGCACCAACAGACAAGTGATATATTTTCTAGTAGAAGTCTCTCTTTTTTCTTCAGTATCTACAGAGTATTTTTTCGTTTTAGTGATATTGTCAAGTACTGAAAACAACATGTACAAAACATAAAGATAACATGAATTCTACAAACAAAGATATATAACAATGTACAAAACATAAAGATAACATGAATTCAGTATCTCTCACTTTCCTAAATATTAGTAATAGCATAGCTATATAAGTAATTACATTCAGTCTAGTATCAGTACTCTCCAAGTTCCATTTCCTTCTGTCATCAGTGCATGAATTTAGTCACATAACTTTCGCTTTCTTCCATGAAATCCATCATCATTCTCGCATGGTACTTATAGACTTCATTTTTTTGGCCATTTCTCAGTTATTTGTTCTCCTTTTGACACCATTTTCATAAAGTACAGAACAAAATCCCACAATCATTCCCGCAAATGAGAAGAACATAGCAACATTCTCAGTTTTTTAGTATCATCATATCTCAATTAGGTTTTTCAGGATTAGCGTATGAATAATCAAGGATGTCTTTGCATAATCATTTTGTAATCTCACTTACGATGGGCTTTCAAGCACGCAATTTTGATCATTTTTGATTGTGACGATGAATGTATGCGTCTTGTCCAAATTGTGCAAGCTCGATAGCTTCTCATTTTCATACTGTGAAGCCCATGTGATCTCTATCTCATTTTTCTATAATGTTAGCATTTATTAGATTTCTGAAAATATCATTCCCATAAAATTCAATGAAAAAAGATCTTTAGATGAAAGCATACCACTTTTTCTGCTGAGATGTAGTATTTGTCTTGTGTACATTTAGTTCTGGGCCTTAAGGAGTTGTAGTGCGTCAACTCCTTCCTCATCAAGTCAAAAATAAGAAGTGTAAAGTGAAAGTCCTTCTTATGAATAATTAGAAAAAATAACACTTCCTTTTCTTCTAGATCATTCCTGGTTTTATCTTTTAGTATTTTCTTGACGCATTCTGAGTTGGTCTCGTAGTTCTCTTGATTTAGTAGCAGCTATAATAAATGTCAAGAAATATAGTTGAGTACCACCATTAACAAACATAAAATGAAGTAGTAGATTTCTAAAGACTTACTGTGAAGTTGCTATCCATGTAAAATCACTGTTTTTTTTCCTTTTCGAATGACCTTCATGTATGCGTTGATTATGAAGTTTGCACCTTTTGGTTAACAGTTTGCACTTCCTCCATCTTCTTGTTCTGTTGCTGCAACAGGTTGCACCTTTTGGTCGTCTTCTTCAAGTCCTCCTCTTTGTCACACATCATTTTTTTCCAGTAATACAGATTTTCTCTTGTAGTGCTCTTTTTTCTTCCGTAGTCTCTCTATGAAATCATTCTTCCTTCTGCACGATTCGATTGCTGATGATGCCATGTCTTGCTTAAGCATCGCCTGACCCTGCCAGTGCTCGACTGTTGTCAACTCTTGTTCATATTGACTATCTTGCAATGGAGAATTGTATTGGCTTCATTTAGCATCAATTATTCCCATTCATTAAGTTCTTCTTTGCTGTATCTCCTCTGGTCGTTGTTTGGTAAGTTGGCATTAGCTTTTGCATTCGCTATTTGGAATCCCTCATTTAACAATCCCGCGACTACTGGTGTGAGTGGTGTCAACTGTGGATCAACAAAGTCATCATTGTAGTCGATGGGTTGTGAGTCACTTTGTTGCTAAGTTGCATGTTTATCTTCAGTATCAGAGTCTAATTTAGTAGGATCTTTTGTCAATGATCCATTGGTATCTTTAGCGGTAGCGGGGTCTGGTTTTGAAAGAAAACATATTGTTTGCTTCTACATGAACTTCTTCTCCAATAACTAGTACTTCTGGTTGAATTTTCTGGAAGTTAAATGATGGAAGGGATGAGTTTTCGTCACAATCTTTCTTAGTATCAACAGAAGAAACAGTAGGAGCAGTAGCACTAACAACAACAACTTTGTCGTTTGCTTTTCCATCCTTAGCAGCATCTTCACGAGGTTGTTCTTCATCAAGGTCCGCTTTTCCATCCGTAGCAGCATCTTCACGAGGTTGTTCTTCATTAAGGTCCTTTCGTAGATGCATTATAGTATCATGTCAGCACCTTAGATCGTTGTACTCTGCACCCAATTCAATATCATTGCTCATTTCTTTTTGATTCGTCAAAGCTTCACTGATTGATTCTAAGTTGAAACTTTCTCTTGTAGTAGGGGCAACTTTTGCAAGCAAATCCAAGTTGAAGTCAGGGAACTCCATTGCATTATCAAAATTGTTAATATTTCCCTCATCAACAACCCTCGTTTGTGCAATATTGACTTCATCATCTGAATTTACCAGGTTGTCTGGGAAAATGTCTGATAATGTTTCTTTATCATCACTTTCTTCACCTTCTTCGTCTTCCCAAGGTGGCTCTACTTGAGGAGTTTTCGGCTGACCACAACCCTGTTTCATTTACATATGTAAACATGTGTTAGCGTACATAAGCTTTTTCATAACTTTTATGTAGTAGCAGCAAGTGATGATTTTGTAGAGGCAAAGCACTTGCCCATATTTTTAATGTCATTTCCAGTTTTTAGTCTTTGTTTTGTTCTTCTTCCTATCCTCCTTTTCTTCCAGACAATGATTTTTTTTTTCTACTGTGGTTTCTGCGGAGCATGTGCTTGTTTGTGACTTTCATTTTCCTCCACTTTCCGCCCCTTGTTTGTTCTATGTTGTTCCTTTGCCACGGCCTTTCATTTTTTTATAGGAGTTGCAAAATCATCATCATTGTTTTCAGTGGTACGGTTGCCAAATTTGTTGGCTTGCTAATTGCCGATCTTGTAAGCTGGATTTGTGACATGTAACAATAAACAATATTACAATAGAGTATTTGTGACATTTCTTTTAATCAACAACATGTTATTTTTCTTTTTTACCTGGATTTTACTATTCCTATCTTTTTCCACAGTTCCTACAAATCCCACTTGATGAAAGTAGTGTCGATAGACCCTTCCTCAGGAACGTGGGAAATTTTTTTTCCTTTTATTATGTCAGTGTTCTCGCAAAGCCAATACTATATAGAAAATGGAAGCAGCAACAAATTAGTTTAATATTCTGTTTTCTAGTAGCAGCAAGTGCATCTTTATTTTTCTTTGAATGAGTTTTCAGTGCTTACCACTAAAATTAGAACACATCCACTTGGACTTTTGTTTTTACTGATGCCATTCATGTAAGTTATGAAATATCGGAGAATAGCTTCTGCCAAGTTGTAATCACACAAGTGTTGAAGATTGTCGATCATCTTTACAAAGTTCCAAGTCAGTGTGGATCTTGGGCTTGCAAAGAGGAAAGTGCAAAAAATAAACTATAGTATCAGCTTCGTTGCGTCCTCCACCTAGTGATTGTTTTTTTTACGTGTGGCAAGCAATGATTCAACGCACTGTGAATGGGTCTCCGTTGTGGACGCTGTTGATGATATAGGTTGGTAACCTGACTATCTGTTGGTCTGTTACAATCATTATTCTCCAGAGGGACAATTGCTCCTGATGAATAATATAGATTAGCATGATTCAGTAGTTGCCATCAATCAGAAACAATTCAAAAAAAAACTTCAAAAATAATAATTGTACCTGAGTTTCGAATTCCGAACAAATTTGTCCCATCTTTGGTTTTTATATGACCCATTTTCCTTCCGATGAGGAATCTCTTTTGCTTCTCATAAAAAATCGCAAGAAGCTTATGCAATTCTTTATTTTTTTTCTTCTGAGTAGCATCGAGTTTCTGTCCCCAAAATATTCTCATTATGTTCTTGAACGGTGTGGAGTAAAGCTTATGTTCGAGTAGGTTCCTTGTTTCATCGTCTAATCCAAATTCGTGTATCACCAATGATCATGTCCTGCGTTGTAGCCGTTGAACACCTAGTTTGTGCAGCTAGGTTTGCAACTCTTTTAACTGCAACTCTTTTAATAGCCTTCTATGATTTTCGCCTCTTATCTACTAGACCTCCTTTCCCCTTTTTATCCGATTTTACGACTTGCTTCTGCGTCATTTTGATGCAAACATCAAGATGCAAATATGATTATTAGTTCAGTAGCATATCAATAGTGGAGAAAATATAGATTAATCATATCTAAATTATCAAGTGAGTGTAGAAACAAGACACAATAACTAGTGAATTCATAGCTTAATTAGATACTCATTCATGTGAAACAAAGTATCATCTGCATATATCTAATCATTTAATAACAACAAATTGACAAATCATCATCTATATGTGAATTTAATCCACATTATCAAAGCATAAACATTACAACAAGTACCAATCTCTACTGAAATACAAGTAATAACAACAAACACAGTGTCATTTTCTATCTTTTTAACCGAAAATTGTGTTTCCAAAGCTTTTCCTTCTAAAATTGAGCACTATATCATCTTAAAACCATTGAAAACAAATCCAGAATGTGTAGAATTCATTAACCCTCAAACGAAACACAAACCCTATTGAATTAATCAACTTTTTCTTAGTGAAAATAAACAATAGCAAGTAGCAAACCTTATTATGGGAGATGAACAAGTGGCTAATCATTTTTGCTTCCTAAAGCTCGCCGCTAGTCTGATTTTTTTATTCGAAATCACTGTCGGCGATAGGAAAACGTAGAGTTTAAGATGTTTGTGTTTTGGTAGTAGAGAGAGTGGGTTTTGTAGTATCAGTGGTACCGTTTGGAAATGACGTGATGTTTTTGGAAGAGTTTTCAGATGTATGGGGTATCAACATCTTTTTTCAAGGTCTTAATGGGTTGGGCCTGCTTTATTTTGTCAAAAGGTAGTAGTAGCCCATTTTTTTGAATAAAATTGTTTGGTATTAGGACTTTTTTTTTTGATTTTTTCAGTATTGGGGGTGAATTAAATTATCGTTGTTAAACGAAGAAGACACTTATACTGAAAATTAAGTAACATTATTTACATCAGTATCAAATGTTTAGGTTTACATAACATAGTTCATAATTCACATCAAAAGTAATATACATTACCAGTATCAGCTCATCTACATTTCCAATATCAGCTCATACTGTAGCAGTGAAACAAAAATAAAAAACAAAAATCCATTTAAAACTGGAATCCAGGTACTGTAGCAGTGAAACAAAATAGTCAAACAAAATCCAATGGAACTTGAATCCATAACAAAGTTCCTAATATTCATCAAATATACGGTTCTTCACTAGTGCTCTTTAACCCCAGACCCTTTCTTCCTCGATTGATACCCCATTATCTTCGTCACATAACTTTCATCGTTTTCCATGAAGTCCTTGATGATTTTGGCCCCATACTGGAGCACAGCTCTTGTCGAGATCTTTTCAGGGACTTGCTTATTTGTTGATAAACTCTCTATGAATTTTCGTAAAAAAATCCCACAGTCCAGCCTTGCAGTACAAAAAACACAGAACTTAGTAGCAATAAGTTTTCAGTATCAAGAGAAAGAATTACACAGTAGGAAGAAAATACCATTTTACTTGCACTTACGTTGAACCTTGTCTCGCACATTTCTGATCGTTTCTGAGTGGGAACATGAATAAGTGTGCACGATCTAGATTGTAATAGCATTCGAAGCCTTCCAATTGATACTGCTCATACCAACATTTCTCAATAACATCTTTCTGCAATGCCAAAAATTGTCATTTTTTTATTTTTTTGGTTACAAACAACAGTCAAATATTCACCAAAACTAAATATGATACATACCACAACAACTGCTCTTTTGTAATCCAAGTTTTTCCCACTTGCATCTGTAGGCCTCATGGAGTTGTAATGCGTTCACTCTTTAGTCCTTGCATCAAATACTAACAAGGTGTAGTGTTTTTTGTCTGTGTGAAACACTGGGAAACACATATTCTGTGTCCCTTCCATACTTCCCCTCATCTTGTCCCAAAGCATTTTTTTGGTTTTGTGGATACAACTTTCTCTGTTTGTTGTTTGACATGTTGGAGCAACTGTAGAAAATAGAATGAGTATCATTGTGTGTGTGTGTGTGGGGGGGGGGGGGGGGCAATTAAAACTTTTTTGTTTTGTTTTGAAAAACTAGTGTTTCTTAGTAGTGCAGAAAAGGATTTTTAGGAAACTCACAGTGAATTCACACTTCATGTAGAGACATTGTATCTGTTCTCTTTTTCGGATGAGTCTCAGGTACGCATTCACCGTGAAGTTTGAAATCGTATCATTCTTAAGCAATTGCTCCACATCTTCATGGTAGCAACCTTGTGTGAAGGGCATCCTACATGAATACAAAGATGAATACGTTAGTGACGAATATATAGTACTAATCAGAGACTTAACCAAAACTGAAGTTTACTTACGAAAACTCTTTCTTATTCCAGTATTCTTGTAAAATTGCTTTTCTTGCATTATCCAAATAATAGAATACTTTAAGTCTCTTCCAATGCAGCACCCTTCCCTCATTTGCATCTTCCTTATCAGTTTCTAAAGTTCCTGCTGTATCAGCAGACTTCTGTAAACTGTCCTTATTGTTATCCTCTAATTTTCTGGTTTCTAATTGTCTTAAAATCCCCAACATCACCAACCTTTGCACGCCTTTAAACCTTTTGTCCTTCTCAAAAATAGTTTCTTGCAACTCTTGAATCTTCTTCTTTACACTCTCGTTCTCGGCACGCAGCTCCTTTAGGTACTCAGTATCAGCTGTTTTCTTTGGGGAGTCCACATTGTTTTCACCACCTTCGTTGTCCTAATCATTTGTATCATTTCGGCATTCCATATTGTTGTTGTCACCACTCTCATTCTGAATATCAGCATCTTCCTTCAAGCACTCATCACATCTCTTCTTTTATCTCTTTGTTGGCTTTTCTTATTTTGGCATAGGTTTCGTCTTCCGCCACCTATATGATGTGGCAGAGACCGTCACCTTGCTTGCATTCCTCATTGTGCTGCTATTAAGCTTATGTAACAATAACAATATCAGTGATCAGTATGAGTAACAATATTAATAATAGAAAACACAGTAATATGTATAACAATATTATTACCTTAATGTTATATATCTCCGTTTTCTTTAGCTTTTTCCATAGAGTTTTGAGATTCCACTTCACGAGTGAAGTTTCCTTCAGAAAGACCCTTTTTCGTTGAGCAGCCAAGTTGGTGTTCTCACAAAGCCAGAACTACATTGCAATAGCAGCAAAGAAACAAACATGTTACTACTACATCCCAATTGTATCAGCATGTATTTTGTACGTATCTATCCATCCTATTTATTCTTTCTGATTTCAGTAGAAGTACTTACCGGTATTATAAGAGTACAACCACTCAGATGTTTCTTCTTTTCCACCAAGAAGTTTATCAAGTACTTGTGCACTTCTTCTGTCCAATTGTATATTCCAATGTTTTCCAAATTGTCAACTCTCTTCACATAGTTCCATGACAAGCATGATCCAGAACCAACAAAAATAAATGTACAGAATAGAAACAATAGTATCATCTTTGTTGCATCATTGACCCAATTTTTTTTCTCTGCCTTCTTTAAATGATGAACCCCAACCTTTATTGTTAAAATATCAGTCTATAAAACTACTTTTAGTTGGTCTGTAGTAGTCAGAGTGGTTGATACGCATCCCTGTTGATAATGACACATCAAAATAATTCAGTAGTAGTTGATATATTCTTTTTTTCGACTATATATGTTATTGAAGCTAAACAAGAAACAAAAAAATATCATGTTACCTTTATTTTCCATGCCTAAAATGGTGGCCATGTCGTCAGCTCCTAACTGGCACATTTCTTTGCTAATGTTGAACATCTTTTCGGTTTTATCAAAACTGTTTACAAGCTTTTCCATCATGTAAGAGTCACATTTGAGTTCTTTGAAGCAGATGTGTTCTCCAATAAAGGCATTGAAGATGTGCTTGAATGGTGTTTTGCAGATCCTTCGCTTCAACGCTTTGTATGCATTTTCATCTTTCTCGAAAGCTTCGTTAAGACTAAAGAACAGTTCTTCCATTGCCTTTGTGTTGCACCTGTATTGTGGTCTTGAACCATAAACATATTTTGCTTTAGCTTTACCTATATCTGCCAAACCTGTTTATGAAAGCATCTTTTTCAGTATCATCATTCAAATACGGCATCAAGCGAGTACACAGAAACACAATATCAGTGTAAACTAAGACAACACCCTTTCATTTTCCATGACTCATGATTCACAACATACAATGTCCATATAAACACACAAAGTTTCATCATGAAATTTAACGCAGTATCACCTCAAAATCAAAAGGTATTGAAACAAAAAAAACCAGTACTAGTAAAAACCTTATTAGAAACAGTGAATTTTGGAGATTGAGCTGCCAACTGAAACATCCCTAATACTGCATTTGAGCCTGATACCAAAACTAAACACAATATCACTAGAGCTATAATATCATCTCAAAATCGATAAAACAAACCCTAACTAAAATATATGTAGTATCAGAGAGAACAACGTAATCAACGAATAAAATGAAATGTAGTGTCAGAGACAACTATGCAATCAACGAATCATTTGCATTTGTTACATAAGCTTTTTTTTTTATCATAAAATCAAACACAATGTCAACTTGAAAACAACGAAAACCAAACCAAAACGTGAAGAATTTCAAAATCCCAAAGGTAGAAGCATTGCGAAACAAAACCTAACTAAATAAATTTATTTCTCACCAGAAAAAAGCAGTAGGAGCTCATATCTTCGCTGATCGAGCTTGGAACTGCTATCAAAACTAGGATCAGAAGCTGCTGCTGCTATAAGTCAGAGAAAATGATGAAATCTACGTGATAGAATCTGGAGATGCGATCGAAACTAGGATCAGAAGCTGCTGCTGCTACAAATAAGAGAAAACGAGTCTGATACCATGATCGAATCTGCATCCCAAATTATTGTCGATACTTCTAGTGCATCGAATAGGAGGAGAGGAGAGGAGGAGAGGAGAGAGAGCATTTTCGTAGTATTAGAAGAAATAAAATAATGGCGGCCAATCGAGGATTTTTTGTTTATATATGGGGAGAAAAATCATCTTTTTAACGTGCTTAACGGGCTGGGTGTCTGATACTTCGTTTTGGGCTTTAGGATCGTGTCATTTGTTATCTAAATATTAGTGGGAGTAGATTTTTTGTAGGATTGATACTATAATTGTCCTTTTATGTCGTTTTCTATTTTTGTGTGACTAGTGCATATATTAAAATGATCGCCTATATGTTGAATCACACTTGAGGCTCCTATTAGAATTTCCTTATCCAACTTTGAGTATTAAATAATTGCCTATATGTTGAATATTAATCCTACGAAAAAAGATAATAGACTGCTTCAAAAAGTCCCTAGGGAATTGGACCACCAACATAGATTAAATGCCAAAGCCCAGCCCAATACCCTTATGCCTTGTTTGGTTCAAGGATTTTGAGAGAAAGGAAAAGAAACTTAATCAATTCTTGTGTTTGGCATACAAATAGAAGGGAACTAATTTCCCAAAGTAAAGGAAGGTTCTCCCTTAACCCCTATGAAAACCGTGGTTCCCAAAGGAAAGGAAGGTTCCCAAATTGTCATGACATCAGACTTAACCAAGCAATGGTGAAAAATGCTTGAGACATCACATTGATACGATTTTAAAGTTCTGGGTATCACATTGATAGTTTTCAAAGTGTGGGCATCACATTGAGGACTTTGCAAACGTTCGGACCCTGATGGTGAATTTTATCCCTTTTTTTTATAAGTTGCTAAATTCATTAAACTCAACGTCAAGTACAACCAATATTAAACTACGAAAATCAAGGAACAAAGAAACTATAAACATACTAATGAAACAACACCAAAAGAGAATTGGAGTACGACAATCGTTGAATACGTCATTGTAGTCGGATACTAGATCACTGATGATACCTCAGCTGTCCCACGGGCTAGTTATGCTCCTATTGTCATTGGAGCTCGTGAGCCTAGTACATATGCGTACTTCCATAGCTGTCATAAAGTCACCTTGGGGCATTAAAAGTCCTCATAATTGAGGGTGTCCTCTTGTATTAAAATGATTGCCTATATGTTGAATCACACTTGAGGCTCCTATTAGAATTTCTTTATCCAAGTTCGAGTATTAAATAATTGGCTATATGTTGAATATATATTAATCCTACGAAAAAAGATAATGGACTGCTTTAAAAATTTCCTAGGGAATTGGACCACCAACATAGATTAAATGCTAAACCCCAGCCCAATACCCTTACGCCTTGTTTGGTTTAAGGATTTTGAGAGAAAGGAAATGAAACTCAATCAATTCTTGTGTTTGGCATAAAAATAGAAAGAAACTAATTTCCCAAAGGAACACCCCCCTAATGATTACACATTTAATGCACCTTTTGATTGACCATTAATTATATTCCCATTTAAAAATTTGAATTAAATATAATTTAAGGATGAAAATGTTAATCCTACGAAAAAAGATAATGGACTGCTTCTAGGGAATTGGACCACCAACATAGATTAAATGCCAAAGCCCAGCCTAATACTCTTACGCCTTGTTTGGTTCAAGGATTTTCTTGTGTTTGGCATACAAATGGAAGGGAACTAATGTCCCAAAGGAAAAGAAGGTTCTCCCCTAACCCCTATTGAAACACTTTCCTTCCCCCAATGCTCCCCGGTAATGATTACACATTTAATGCACATCTTGATTTAGCATTAATTATATCCCCATTTAAAAATTAGAATTAAATATAATTTAAGGATGTAAATGTGAATCTTACAAAAAAATAAAATGGACTGCTTCAAAAAGTCCCTAGAGCATTGGACCACCAACATAGAATAAATGCCAAAGTCCAACCCAATACCCTTACGCCTTGTTGGTTCCATGAATTTGAGGGAAAGGAAATGAAACTCATTTAATTCCTGTTAGGGTTGCCTAGGAACTCGTGTGATGATGAAACCAACCAAAGCATCTTCCCACTGCTTAGGCCTGACAATATGGGCAGACACCCGTTAATTTGCCCACTACCACTAGAATAAATCCACCCATGAATCCGCTCGTTTACTAAATGGGTCTTATTAGTTAACCCATGAAAAACCCGTTATATCAACAGGCGGGTTTTCAGTTTTTCGATGGACCCAATTTAACCCACAAAACTGATAAAAAAATAATAAACATTAAGATGTATATATGTTCTCTCTCTCTCTCTCTCTCTCTCTCTCTCTCTCTCTCAAATCGTCAGTCTTTGAATAGGAAAAAAATAAAAAATAAAAAATAAAAAAAATAAGAAAATAAAAAATATTTCGACGTTTCTGTCGAGAAAGTTTTCCATCATACGGCTAGTCCATGTCACTTGTTTGATGCCCTAATCATATCGCGACATATGACTTATCACGTTTAGATGCCATACTCCGTTTTCTCCTTTTGTCTTCCCTCTGGATCAATTCAATCAATACTCAACGCTTCCAAAAAATTTACTTATATCTCTATAACAGCTCCGTCGTGCATGAGTTCCTTTATTTCTAGCAATATGAAGAGAGAAACAGAAGAAGAAAAAAGAAGAAGGAAGAAGGACCAATGAATTGAACCACAGAAGTCCAAACAACTATCAACTTTCAACTTTTCATTGCTTACAAATTATGGGTTTCATTGGTTTCTCTGGGTGTTTGTAGATCTGGGTTATTCCTTTGAGTTTCATTGATTCCTCTTTTACTTTTGATATTGATTCCTATGTTAAAGTTGAAATAAATTGAATCCAGAATTTGGTTTTTCCTAAGTCAATTGTCCAAGAGTAAATGAAAAATTAATTAATCTTGATTCCAAATCTTTTATCTCTCTACCTTCTCTCTGTTTCTATGTTCTGGAAATATGGGTGAGTAGTTGAACACTGAAGCACGAAATCAAGCATCAACAAGGGTGAGTGGGTGACGACATGTCTTACAGATTGGACCTGTGTTTTCTTACTTGCTGGGTTTAAGTTCGAAGAGAGAGTTCAATGGTATACTACGACCAAAGTCAACAAACATATTTTGATAACAACGTTAAGACTGAGAATCACATTTGTGTTTGGTGTTACACATGTCGACAACTTATTAGAACGTCAAAGGGATGAGTTGGACTGACGGAAAGATGAAATTTTTTCTCATTTCTGCCACATTAGATCCACTAGGTGGAAGCCTCATTTGGACTCCATCCCGCCTCGCTCACAGGTTTTTGGCCAAAACCATCCATACACGTACAACTGCCTTGATTCTCTTTCACAGAGCCTCACAACCCACACCAGCGCCACCCCTGACGCCTCCATCTCCTCGTCGTCCGCCTGGATCCCAAACCATGTCTCGAACATCCTTCAATCCAGCCCACACCAAAGACATGACCTCAGTCCTGCAAAAAATTGTCACCAGAGAAACCGGGCTCCCTCGTGACCAAAATCCTATACCTTGCGGCGCTAGGGTTCAAGCCAAGTCGTCTCTACATATTGTAAAGCCAAAAAACATCGTATTTTCTGGGAAATTCTAGCATGTTTTAACACATGACATGCATCAACTTATAAATTGATCCTCAAAGTTGTAAAATGGTTATCCCAACTTGTAATTTTGTCTTAAAAGTTGTAAAATATTTTTAATTGAGTAATTACTATTATTGAACTAAAATTACAAGAAAAATATTCATTTTACAACTTTGAGGACCAGTTTATAAGTTGATGCATGAAATTTGTTAACTTATGGTAGCCTTCCCCCATATTTCCTATCATAACACCCACCGACTTAATGTCACAGACTGATAATAGCTTGTTCTCACCGCATATGTGCAACTTCTTAGGTTCTACTTTAGAGATTTGTACTCGGAGGATAAGCAACTTTAGATTGGCTCAAGATATTAGCTGAAAAGTGAAATATGATTGCAAGCGAAAGTGTGAACGACCAGCCGAACATTATAGTACGCTACAAAGTCGTCGAACATGTATAACACCCAAGCTCAATCCTCTACCAACACTCGCCACCACAATCGTCGAACAAGCAATCACATCCTCAAGCCTGATCAACTTTGATCCCACCTAGACTATGTAGGAAAAATAAGTGATTAAATTAAATACAATATACGAAATACTAATTAAATAATTAGTAAATTGTAAACATATGAATGAGGAACAAATTCTGGGTAAAAAGATGAACTAAGTTGAGTCACGTGTATCACACGCTTTCCTAAAGAAATTTTATGCCGCCCACAGGCTTGTATGGCGTTGTTTTCCCAGGATAAAACAACTTCAAAGTTTTGTACCGTAGCATAAAAACTTCTCTTCGAACTGAAGAATACCTTACTCTATCATTGGATTTGCTCTGCGTTGAGAGAGGGAGAGAAGTGATCAGAAGAGGAGATTGCTTTCTGATGGGATGAAGAATGACATTATGGCCGGCCACCAAAAGGTTATGAGTTATCACTCATTAACCATGCAACATAAATCCGGCAATTAAAGGTATAAATCGGCCAATAATGGTGAGAAAACCCACCATAATTCGGCCAATAACCACCATAACTGGAGAAGTTGAAAGGTCTCGAGGAATGCAAATTTTTTTTCCTGAGTGCAAAAGGAAACTCGTGCGGCCTGACCCAAATCGGAACGACATTCGTGTCCGCCAGATGCGGGCGCACACAAGTCCATATCGCATACTCATTTCGCCTAAGATTTGCACCCCCCTACGCGCATGAGAGAGAACCTCTCTACTCACTTACTCAAGGTATACTAGGGTGTAATCATAAATAAAGACTTCCACATTTCTCTCATGTGGGATTACATTCCTTCCTTTTGTTTCAAGTAGCCAACTTTGGATGACAATTTTTTTCTCATTCACCCCTTAATCAATTTAAACAAATGAATACATAATCTTTATGTACTCTTGTAGGAGAACACAAATCCATGTTTCCCTCACATCAAAATTAAGTGTAACACACTCAAATATTTTTTTTAAATTGTCATATTAAAATGGTGGAAAACTACCATTTTCCAACAGACTATCCCTATCAGACTCGCTGTTGAGGTTGCCGCCTAACAACCAAAACACAATCAGAATGACACATTCCCCAAGCTAAGCATGATTGCCTAAACCAATCGAAACCAGAAAAACCAGATGGCGAGAAGACCAAATTGATTTGCTCCAAGATCGCCACCCAAACAACGCCGCACCATCCTAAATTTCCAAGAGAGCCCTGCAAGAAGACCAAAACCATCAAACCCAAAAACCTTGAGGATGTTTGGGCAGTTGTCCGTCCGGCAGTGAAGCCACATAGAGAAGGCATGACCGTTAGCCAGCCCAAGCTAGGGTCACTGCCGGACGAAAACGATACAAGCAAGAAGAAGTTGCCTCTAATTTAGGGTTTTTTATTCTACGGCGTACTTAAGACCGTTGAACTAATGTAGCACTAATTAATATATGTAGCCATAAAATACTGGATTTAAATTTTGGAAATGGATAATGATGGGAAAAAATAAGCAAAAAATATTTTTTTTTGACGAAAACGACATTTTGGAAACACGGAATGTAATTTTATTAAATAATACAACTAAGGTCGTAATGTCGGGCATTCAGAACATACTCATAATGAATGCCACAGTCAAAGACAAAGCTTTGTGCTATACTATTACAGTTTCTAGCACTAGACATGAAATCCATGAAAATCAACAAATGTAAGCTTACTTGCATCACATTGAGATCACGAGAATCAAAGATAATTAGAGGTATCCATACCCCTAAGCACGCAATTGTGGTAGGTATGTTACCTCTACTGAATCTCACAATCCACATAAGATGCAAATAAACTGTAAACATTAAACCCAAACATGTGACCCAAATATAATAAGCAAAAGGCCCGGAGAACAGCCCACCTGGGTCCCAAATCCAACCTAATCCAATAGGCTGTCCACTAGATGAATCAACACCTGGGTCCCAAGTCCAACCAGACCTAAGAGCCCTAGCTTTAGACCCAGCAACCCAATTGGAAACCTGAGAGCACCTGACACAAGCCGATTGGAAAGCAGCTGGGAACTTGACGTCGTCGTTGCTGGTACCTTCGATGTTGATTTTCCCCCCACTTCGGTGAAGAGCAGAGGTCTCGTGATGCCATCCCCCACCACCAACCATCTATTGCCGACATAGCATGAAATCATCTCTGCTCTTCAACCAACAACCCCGCCTTCGCTTCCTGCTGTAGACTTGGGTCGAAAATCTTGAGAGAGCCGCCAAAACATGGCATCTTGGAGATGATGCTGAATGATGGCGTCCTGGAATCGATGCTGTTAGAAGAAGGCATCACATAGGTCTGACGGTAAGTTCAGGAAAGGGCTGCTGCCACTTGGTGAAGAGAAAAGTTTGAGAGAAAAAAGAGAACCATTAGAGTTCTCATGTGTGCCTAGATTCAATAATTATAAATAAGTAAAATGTTAAAACATAATTAGGTGTGGTATTCCTGTCTGCATACTGTACATCTATGTTGGATGAAAATAATTGCAGTCGAATTGGATATAAATACGATATACGTACTATAATATTTAATTAAGTGAAGTGATGTGATGTATCTTTCATATTAGTGCTTGCTTACGGAGGATTAGTTAAAGGTTCTGGCTAGAAAGCTATATCAACATTCCATTCACAAATGGATGATTTAAGAAATGAATGATATATAGCATAAACTTTTTATAATCTATCTATTAGGGAACTTAATTTTATAATAGATAAATAGGGGAAAATCTATCGTGGGGCATCACCCCTAAATATAAAATTTTGTTCAAATAATTTGGATATTATTGTTCTAATATGATACATTTTTTGTGTAATTTCTTACAAGTACATTTTTTTTTACAAATTTAGGAATAAATTGTTATCAATATTTTAATTTATGGCGTATTTGGATGGAAGAAAAATTGAGAAAAGTTCACAAAAAATCCAGTACATGTGGTGGTTATCGAGTTTTTCCCTTGTCTCTTTAGGTCTCCTAGGTAGTCTTTCCGTAAACACCATACACCACTTTTCCATCCGATCTTCTCCAAATCTCTTCCAATCTTATTTAATTTTATTGATCTTTTTCAGTTTTACAATCCTATTCCACATTAAACTTTTTTTTTTGAATAATCCAAATTGATTTCTATACCATAAATCAGTTATTTTCTTTTTTCCTTTTCTCTCATTCGTTCTTGTTTCTATATATTTTGGTACATTTTTTAGCATCCCATGCATACATCCATGCTAAAACCCATGGATCAAGTTTATTTTCACAAATGTGACATCTCTGTAGGTTAGGCGGAGAAGGAGGCAGATTACGGCTTCGCCGTTATCTGAATCTGCTCTCCAACAGTGGGAAGGTTTAAGGAAAAATGGGCTCTTCAAAGGGCGGTTGATTGAGGACCCAGGTTCTACCATGACATCACTTGATCTCGGCAACCAAAGCTCGCATGTGGGCATGGGTGGAGGTGGATCTAATGAGTGAAGTGGAGGATCGATAGGCACTGGTGGAAGTCTCTGGGGAACTTCTTAGGTCGATTTCTTGACTATGACAGGGTTCAGTTGGAAGAAGGAAGAAAAATTAACTGTTCGTGGAGGTGGACCTTTGTCATTCGTTGGAAAAGAAGGTATGTCTTGCACTCAGGCCAAAAGCTTGGGTTGTGTTTGATATTGAGTATATTACCTTGCGGGCTACTATGTGGGTTGTGGTAACTTCAACCATACTTTGGATGGTTATCATATCTAATGTGGTAACATGGAAGAGGCAGCGAGAGTAAAGATGAAGGAGGAAATATGGGCTGAAGAAGAAGCTCAATGAAAGGACCCAACCCCGATTTAGTTTCCTAAATCGGAATCAAACCCCTTCTGAAAACACGATCTTCCAAAAACCAAAGAAATTTCAGCAGAGTTTCACTATATCGTGGAATTATCATTAACCTGCACCCGAAAACACACTTCATCCTATGCCACAAAAGTCAAACCGTGGGCACCAATCCCATCAGGATTTCTCAAAATCATATCATCATAATATAAAGTAATAAGCAAAACTGTAACTTTACAGAAATCCGGGAAAATCATATGAAAATATGAACATCAGAGTATTCAGAGGGACCTCTAGTATATATATACATAAATATACAGCAGCAGGCTAAACAAGAAACCTACTGAAAAAGAAAGGTAGCTCGAACACTAAGCCTCTGACTGCGACGTGCGATACCAGAATCCGAACTACAAACTGGGCACGGAAACCAAAAAGCCTAAGGGAAAGGCAAATAAAATCGTTAGAGTGAGTGAACGAAAATAAACATATGCCTTTCACCATTTACACAACATAAAAATATTGCGAGTTCTTAAAATAAAGGGAGATGTCGGGCGAATCTCTCAAGCCCGACGGTGATAGACTAGGCGAATCTCTCAAGCCTAGTGGGCACATTAGGCAAATCTCTTAAGCCTGGAGCTGGACTACCGGTGATCAGCCGAGTAGTTAATGCATCGATGCTAAGTAAATACCATCACCAATAAAAGATAAAACAATACCTCCAAAACAATAAATAATCTCAATACTGTACTGGAAATAAATACTGAAACCAAGAACTCGCTACGACAGTGTAAATAAATGTCCACTCACAGATAAGCATAGCGCGCAGACGTGCTAATCCTGAGATCCGGCGGAAGATCCCTCGCCCAACGTACGATCTCGATCCCCTGAATAATCATAAAATATCACTGATTAAAATCACAATTCATTACTCTGAACCACACCTCGGAAACCAACCATTTCCGGAAACATATAACTCGGATAACAAAATAATCTCCGAAAATCCCAAAATACTCCATATAAACCCTTAACTTAAAATCCGACATCCAAATCAACTCGAAAACCTCAAGGCGACGATCGGGGCGCGATTACAAGTAAAACGACATAAAACTTGTCAAAATCTAAAAAGTCAACTCCTCGCTGAAGCTCAGCCGTTAACCACCGCCGGCGGCGGCGACGCACCATCACCGGAGAGATTTTCCGGCGAGGAAAGCCCAGATTTCTGCTCCTTCTCGAGCCCAACACTTCTCTCCACTACGCCATCCCCCAATTCCGCCTAAATTTGTCGAAAAACAGCTTGAAATCCCTTGAATCCCAAATCGGCCGACGACTCGGTCCCCCACCGGAACTCCGGCCACGACGCACGGTGACCCTCGATGCTACTCCCAAAAGCCTCGCCATGGCCCCACGAACCATTCCCCCTTAATCCCCGGCCACCACCGTGGCCGGAGCACCGCCGTCCGTCGCCCCCGAAATCCCACAGTTTCTCCTCCAAAATTCCAAGCCAAAAACTCCACAATACAACTCAATACATATATCAAAAGGAAGCATAGATCATAAGCTTCAATTCCCTACCTTGAAATCCGGCAACCGTGCCGTATTCCGGCAGCCACCACGACGACGAGTCGTGACTCACCGAGTCAACTCGGTCGACCCGGTCAACTCGGTCGACTCGGTCAACTCGGCCCAGCTCTGATCAACTCGGTCAAAACAGTTCATTTTCGAATTTTTGCGACAACTTTACAACTATTCGGCTATTTATACGTCACGAATCAACTCTATCCATAATTCAGATAACTCAAACTCGAACGGATAAACACGACTAACTCGGCGATAATTTCAAATATTCATTTTATATTCCTCGATTGTCCGAAAAATCCTCGGAAAGCTCATACGGACTCGAAATCAAATTCTCTACATTTTCCACGAACAAACCAAAATCAAATTTGTGTCCGAAAATGAAGTCGTGATCAAAACCACATATCTGATTAATTACGATAAATCTCGATTACTCGCAAAACTCGCGGATTAAGTCGATTACTATACCAATTCTGGTCCGGGTCGTCACACTCGAGCAAAAGCAACTGGTTGGGGATGGGATCAAGAGCTGGTGATCCTGTCTAGTTCTGGTGGTGGATTAAAGAATCAGGAAGAAGAGGTTGAGGATAACTAAGTCCTGGGGGTATCAGCCGAGATGACTGTAGCCTCAAAGCAGAGAAGAGCTGGAGATGGAGAAGTTTCCTGATAGACCTAGGAAATGACATTGACATTCTAAGTCTTGACAAAGGAAACAATAGGTTCTGATGTCCAGGAATGCTGGCAAGTTAGATAAGGTGGATCAGTATACTCTTAAACAAGAAGCGAGACATCAGTTGGCCGCTTGTGATATGAGGTAATTGACCCGAGAGGCTAATAGGGTTCGGGTAGTAGAGATATTGTGTGAGAACCCAACCCCGATTTAGCAAGCTAAATCGAGATTAGGCTCTAACAACGCTACTAATTAAGGTGTTTACTAATAAATATATAAGAAAATCTTAATATTGAAATTCATATGTCTCAAAAATAATTAAATATATAGCCAATACTATTCTCTTAAAGTATAAAACAAATTTCCTGACATCAGAGCGACTAAACACTTCTAAAAATATCTACACAACTATCTACTACTCATAGGATTAGTTGTGAATCCTAAAGAAGGAAACTGCTATGCCTCGAACTCCATGTGCCTTCGTTGAAACTCTGCAACTTGGGCATTTGAAATAAATGGGCCCAGAGAAGGACATTTCAAAAACATAAAATTGTTAGAGTGAGTGGACAAAAAAAATATAACGCAAGAAAACGTGTACAACTAAAGTTATGTCCTCCAACTGATATTTATTGTGAAAAACTGTATGCGAGTGATGTAAAATCTCGTGTTGTACTTCACACATAAACGGAAATAATGATCTTTGAGTTTGACAAAACTGACGTGAAATCTGAAATCCAACTTAAGAGTGCTAAATCTAAAAACTAAAGAATGTAGGAACCTAACATCATAGATCGTCTAATGTCGGTTAAGAGTCTAGCATCCATGGCGACATGTAAATAAAGTGACATACTAAGACACCAGGAATAACTGTGTTATCAAGCTGGCACTCTAGGAACTTATAGCTTGAACAATATGGGTGTACTTGGGGGAGGCGGTGATCAAGCGGTCTAACTAGCGCCTATCACCTACTGTCGTCGAGGGTCTAGCTAGCCTAGACGGCATAAGTCATTCAATGATTAGTCGAGTGACTCATATGCACATACGTAAACTGATTTGAATTGAGCCTTTAGGGTAACGGCTATAAGAGCGATAGACTGAAATACTCTACTGAGATTCATCTGAACTGGACGCTGAACTGAGCTACATAAGCAGGAAGAACCAAGATAAAATTGGACTAGCTGGATTACAATCGTGAAGCGTAGGTAATAAAGGATTTTAGAAGTCAAACTGAAATGAACATGTAAAGCATGAATGTGACAAAAATTTATAAGACAAACTAGGCTGATATGTTTTGTCCGCAAATGTGTTAACTTGATTGAAAACGTTATATCATGAACACAAATTAATCATAAATCATATCTAACAACTTTAGCTAAAGGCGTAAAATCTTCGAAACTCGAAGAGAAGAACTTCGATCTAATTAAGTAAACAAAAAGTGAAAAACGTAAGATAACATTGAAAAAATTTCAAGCTAGCTTAACGAGAATCATCATGCATAACTACTTAAGTAACTAATTGCGATAACTATAAATAAATAAATAAAACTCGCATACACGTTCAATGAAAATAGAAAGAGTCCACTCAATGTCTTGCCGGATTACTAGCTCGTCGAGCGCTTTGGCTTGCTAACACACTTATATATTGCCCTCCTTGTATTCCTAGATCTCGTTCGTCGATACTATACAACTAGTTGATACCTAATAATTCCTATTTCAATTTCCTATTTAAATACCATACTAGGCCTGGGACTTTGGAACCAGGAACCGCAAAACCGATTCGAATCGAATCAAAATTGGATGATTCGGTTAGATTTCAAAATTTTAAAGTAAATATTTTGTTAGGAACTAAACCATATTCAGACGGTTCGATTCGGTTCGAGTTCCTCATTTTCATTTTGCAAGGAACCATCAAGAACCGTATATAGTCCATATTTTAACTATATATTAAAATTGTTTGTCATTATATCATTATATATGAATGATTTGTTATTTTGTTTGTCAGTCAAATCACTAAGTTGATGATTATGGGTCATATATTGGGTATGTAATTTGTTATTTTATTTATGTCACTTACTTGACTTGTTCGGTGATCATCATATCATGAGTCAACCATCTTTTATAAAGTTTTATGATATTTTTATTTGTTTATGTCACTCAACAATAGAAATATAAAATATATTTGTTTGTTAATATTAATCAGTAAATATAATTTGATGAGTATAGACTTATATATAGTAGAAATAATAATCACAGATTTTAGTTTGGTTCCAAATTGAGGAACCGTGGTTTGGTTCCAAACGGTTTTATCTTTCAAATATAAGGAACCAAATCATATATACATTAAACGGTTCAGTTCCGATTCCTGAAAATTATGGTCGGAACCAAACTGTTCCAAGGCCAATACCGAACATTGACTAATAAGTTAACATGATAAAATTATAGAAAATGGATTGAAATGGGCTCTTATACCTACCAAAATGAGTTCTAAAACCTCACACGAAAAAATAGGAGTTATGTCTAAACTTAGAAAACAATGCTTGGCGGCGCGTGGGCCATACACACACCACAAGCGGCGACGTGTGAGCTTCACGCACAACCACCACCAAACTCTTCCAAAACCTACAACCCATATATCATTGCAAATATCTCAATGAGCCCAACAATATTCACAACACAACCTATAGCAGATTTGGGACCAAAGTGGCCGAAGTATACCTCAAAAGATTTTAAAATTTGTCAGAATAATCTCGACGTCGCAGTGGCCTCAAATGATTGAGTCAGGGTTTGAGATTGGTTTCATTCGACTATAGAGGTGAAGGGTTACAAAAGCTCGAAGGAATTGCGGTCGAGGGATGTCAGAGGAGTCGCCAGAGACCAATGGTGACACTATAGGATTCTTCCTCCTTCTCCCTTTCGAATCTCTCTCAACCTTGCATGCATGGTTAATTTGAGTGTATAAGGACCAAGAGGATGACACAAGCTTCCTTTCCCATTTGGTTTCAAAGAACACGGTGACTAGACGGTTAAATTCTGATTAGGTTGGTATTCGGGTCGAGCATGGCGACCGGGTTATGTATCCAAGTCAAGGGAAATGGTTCTACCCATCTGGGGTGGAATTTTTGAATTTATACTCTTGGTTGAAATGAATGAACGACTTAGATTTGATCTTCCAAATATCTTCCCAGATTTGAAATGAATGAATGAACAAACCACTGGTAGATGTTTAAATAAACATTTAATACTTCAAATTTCTAAAATTTGTAACAATTAGCTCGAACCTCCAAAAATAAAATAAAAACACGCTCTAGTTTGTAATAATTTTCTCTATAACTTACGTGAACAAAGTGAGTCGAGAATCACAACTTCAAAAATCTAAATTTTAAAATCGCAAGAAAATTAATAGTCTCGATAAATGTGTCAAGCTGGATTAACCCAATAATACACTAGACAAAAAAAGATTAACTGGGTAATTTAGGATCAGGTTGTTACATATTGTCATGTCATAGCTTGTTGTAGTGGGATTAGACATCAGAAAACCAGACTGGAGGGAAAGCTCCAGACCTGACAATGGACCGCGAGCTAGTAGAAGAGATGCCTAGCTAGTTAAGGGATGGTGCAATTGGTTTTTGATTATACATAGTGCTATCATGATCCGCTAATCTAGGTTTTATGCTAGAACACATTGTCTAGTATAGTAGTATGCATAGGTTGCACTTTATTGGGCCGGATCATCGTGTGAGGACCCGACCTCGATTTAGTTGCCTAAACCGAGTTAGGCCCGAATGAACATTAAAACCTAAACATGCTAGCCCAAAAGAAAACCAAAGAGATATTAAATAATCTGAAAATCATAAATTAAAGATAATGAATTTCAGAAACAACAAAATCTAAAACCATTTATGATGCTAGAGCTACTAAACTATCTAAACTACCTATGCTGACTAAGTTGCTAACTCGTAGGATCAAGCTTGGATCCTACGACGGATATTGATATATCTCGATTTACGTGCACACCTTACCTCAGCTGGGACTCTACAACCTGGGGTATTTGAAACTGTTAGAGTGAGTGGACGAAAATAAATATATGTAAGAAATCGTAAAACATATGTTTATGCCTTTCGCCAAAATATATAAAATAGAACTGAGCGAGTCTAAGCAAAAATATATCGTAGATGTGTATGGAGGCTTGCATAACAGTCATCTGGTCAGGTGTTGTCATGTCCTATCAGGAATGTACTCGGTGATCAGTAGAGTAGCCAATACATCGATGTATTCATACATAAACATGTGTACATGAAATCATAACATATAGACTCTGTGCATAATCGTAAATATATCGTAACATCATATCATATATGCATAAAGAAGATCATAAGCATAAAACTTTAGACTCGCTAATCGACTGTGAAAATAAAGATATCCACTCACCTGGCTAGTTGAAACGTAATTAGTCGATTACCAAACTCAAAGATCTTAGTAACGTTCCTAAGACAAAACAAGAGCCTAATATTAGTTAATGACATATGTTACGAGCATACGACTAAAGTGATATCAGAAATCGAGATAAAACGTCAATCGATAACTCACATTTTTATTATGATAACCGCGAGCTGATACCTAAATTTCTCGTATCGACAAACTCCGAGCTTAGTTTTAGTCGTCATGCCTTGCAACAAAACTCGGCCAAAGATGAGCCCCTGACTCGACACACGTTGCGTGATAGCATGAAAGTGTCGAGTCCGCCCGAATCCTGAAAATAGCTGAAACATCAAAAATATTGTTGAACCGCACAAAACTACCCAAAATATGGTCGTAAATGGATTTAGAAACTTCCAATAGAAAATTGGTCTTTCTGATCACCAGAACTCTCCCCCTCCCCCCCTAAGCTTCCAGAAATGACCACCTCTGATCCCTACAATTAATACACCATTTTAAACCTGCTTCCAAGCTCAACAACTTTCATCAAAGACACAATATCTAAATCGAAAGGGCTCAGCCAGAATTGACCTCAAAAAGTCAAAAATTTTGTCAGAATCCGACATTGTACTTTTGACGCTCTCTGGCCGAGTTGCAATGCCCGACAGGTCCTGTTTGATTCCTTGGATGACGCGCTTTACAAGCCCTAACGAATTGTCGTCCATTGCCAGTCAGAACTCCCTCGTAGGTGACACGGTAATTCAAAACCCAAACCTATTCGAATCCCACAATTACGTTCATGCATGGAGGTACAAATGCCATGGGAAGTTCGTGGATGGAACAAGGATGCTTTTCCAACCGGACCAGTGTCGGAGACGGCTCGATGCCGGCGTTGACTTCGACAGAGCTTGTCGTTGATTTTGGCTCGGTGCGAAGAGAGGGTGAGAAAATAAATCTCTTTTCCTTCGTAATTAATCTTGGTAATAACTTAAAGAGATGAACGACTGAGAATAAATCAAAGGATGATCAGACGGTCCACAAAATTCAATGAATGGTAAATTTCCCATATACTTTATTTTTTGCATACACTTGTAAAATACATAGAAATTAGCTCGAATCTCCAAAAAATGTGATCAAAGTATCAATAAACTCGCAATAATATTCTCTATAATTTTTTTGAAGAAAATATGTCCTAATTTATAATTTATAAAAAGTGAATTTTTAAGTCACTACGAATGACACACCTCGATAAACGTGACATAAGAGGATTAGCTCACTAATTAGGCACGACTAACAATGATTAACTTGCTAATTTAGGTTCGGGTCATTACAATCTGCCGCCCTTCCCCCCCCTGCAATAAAAATTTTGTCCTCGATATTTACATCTCTGAACGAAAAGTGAGACAATCTGACGTCA
Organism: Geum urbanum; assembly: GCA_946800695.1. Classification (NCBI taxonomy): domain Eukaryota; kingdom Viridiplantae; phylum Streptophyta; class Magnoliopsida; order Rosales; family Rosaceae; genus Geum; species Geum urbanum. The sequence continues at coordinate 7,302,329 of OX327015.1, forward strand.
TAAATGCTGCTTAATTTAATAGTGCTAAATTTTCTCAACTTCTCTGTCACTTGCAATCTGATCAACTGCAAGGATTCAACATCAATTTCCTGTTATAAATAACTCATCATGCTGAGAACTCTGCACTATTGCCCCATAAAAGCTATTGCAACAATGTAACTAATGCAACCCGTACTTCTGTTGCCGTCTCATCAAATTGAGGTACTTACTGTTAGCTCCAACATATCCGAAACTTTGCTACTACTTGGCACAATAACTTAACAATTTTCTTGGCCTATCATGAAGTTACCTAATGTTGGCTTTTAGTCGATAGTCTCCTACAAGTGGGCATCAGTACATTCTAGACCTTCATGAAATGAATCACTAATACCGATATCCACAATGGTCACTATTGGGGGGTAAAAAGTACTTTGAAGACTGGTTACTCCAACAAGAAATTCTCGACGAGCACCTCATGTACCAACTTCTCTCGACAAGTCCATGGAGTGACTTCTTCTCATCAGGAATGAGAGATGTGGAGGGGGGGGGGGGGGTACCTACAAAAGATACTTAGACGCCGAAGTCACTTAAGAGCTTGATATAAGAGTGTAAATGCAAGTATTTCAAGTGTTTATTTCTCAAATGAGTCAAATTTAATTTGAATGTAATGAATGTATAGTGAACCTATTGAATTTTTCTAGGAAGGGCAGTATATATATTACGAGCCTTCCTTGAAAACGGCCCGTGGGCCTCATGTTTTGGACTTTCCTGTCCAAAAAATTGACTTCTTACCCAAAGGCCCACATTCTGCTGCTCGTCGAGATATGCGCCCAAGATTCGCTCGTCGAGGCCGAAATATCCTTGTGATACTCTCGGCGAGACGGAGTCAAGCGCCGCGAATTTCTCAATGGGTTTGATTTCTTCGTACTTATTTTTGGTGCGCAACCTTCTCTAGTCAAAATTTTGGCTCACAATTCTGTCCTCGTCGAGCTTTTCCTCATTTTTCGAATCGTCTCGTTAATCTTTAATCTAGATGACTCGTGACCCCTTTCTCGTCGAGAACCTGATCCTGCTCGTCGAGGTGGAGAAATATTTCTCCCCCATAAATGCCCCCAAAATTGCTTTTGGATCTTCATCGAAGACTCCAAGAGGAATTTTATTTGTTCGTAAATTGAAAACTTTTAAGATTCATCAATTGTACCTCGACGAGAAACCAAAAACCTATTCGATTTCTCACACGTTTCAACCGTGTCCTCCACAATCAGCGTACTCGCCATTGCCTTAACTCCATTTCACTTTATCCATCTTTTAAAATTCTGAAACCAGTGTTCATCTCCTTGGTTTTCGGGCCTTATATATATCTTCATCCTCCTCCATATCTTCACTGCACCAAAAACCAAACCAGAGAACAAACAATACTTGAAAACCTTAGTTTTACTTACCCACCATCTCTGCTTCGATTTTTGATTCTCGACCATCACGATGACCACCACTCGCTCCAAAGCTCAACCTTAGCACTCTGTTGAGCCAACTCACGAGCTAATCATTGATGACTGCCTGATAGTCACGATAAAGTCGCCGATGAGGAAATTGAGACCGACAAGTCCCTCGAGGACGAACGACAGTGCTGGGCTCCTAGTGAGGCCTAACTATCCCTTACTTGTTCCTGACGGCGTTGATTATATTACCGGCGAGGGGCCCCGTGAGGACTGCCTCATCCTCTCAGCAGTCTATCTGAAATTACTGAGCTTCCAGCTACATCCAGCGATCTAACTTCTGCTCGTGCTACTCAATCTGCACCCCATGCAATTGAGTCCGAATTCCTTTACCCTGATCTCTGCACTGTTGGTCTTTGGCCAGTAGATCAAGGTCTCATTGGGGATCGGGGACTTCCTCTTTCTCAACAAATACTCCTGGATCAAGCAGACTCGTCGCAACTTCAATTTCCAGCCAGACCATTAACGCAAGTGCTTTGATTAGAAGAGCACTAACTACCGAGGATAGGATGCCCAACCGTTAATGATCAATGGCGACTGGAAGCCAAGGAATGCAAAATCGAAATTATCGGCGATATTTCGCCGATATTTTGGATTTTTGAACTTACATGAAAAATCCTTAAATATATCTCCAAATTTTCTGAAATTTTCTGAAATTTTCCGATATTTCCGATATTTCTCCGATATTTACCGAAATTTTTGAAATTTTCATTAACTTTTTAAATTTAACAAAACTTGTCAAATGACTTGTCATTCACTCATTTGTCAATCAATCCATCATTCCATCATCACGTCAGGCAGGCTTCCCACGTTGCTATGCTTCCCAAATAGAAAATCTTTATACTAAAAAATAAAACGGTTTGCACTCCTTGACAAAAGTCACAAAACCAAAAGCACCATTATGTGTATATAAATCATATAATACTTATATCTATGATTCTATTTCAGATTTTATAACCATAGCCGATGCTTTTTATATATATATATATATCCCCTAACCTATGTCAGATTTTAGAATAGGTTAAAAACTTTTACACTGTAAAGTAGATATCCTCATATCCACCGAGTAGCTTGATCGTTTATAGACTTTTGTAAAATATAAAAAATCAATTGAAGCTATCAAATTTATCGCACCATTACTACTTTTCTCTCTCTCTCCCTCTCTCTCACTCTCAAACATATATACATATTTGCATTCTGAGTTTCTGGTTGAATTCATTACACCGATCACTTTTCTCTCACTCTCTCAAGTCTCAACAAAACCTTCTCTCTCACAACTTCTCTCTCACTCTCTTAACAAATTTCTCTTTTACTCTCTCAACAATTTAGAGTAGATTACCCAATCAGGTATGTTATTATTTAGTCCTTTCTATGTTGATAAATATATTATTATTGTTCTAATATTTCTTGTTAAATGTATTTATGTTAAAGTACTTAATTATACTTTCTATGTTGATAAATTTATTATTATTTTTCTAATATTTCTTATTTCTTGTTAAATGTATTTATGTTAAAGTACTTAATTATATGCATGCTACGTTAATAATGTGATATTGATGCCATATTGATTAAGATTTGATCATGTAAAAAAAATTATATGTAGGAGTTCATTAAATTATTGTAATGGATAGTGGGTCAAGTAGACGTGATCCAGCATGGGAGCACGGTGATTCAATTCCTGGAAACAAGAATGGCTCTATATGCAAATATTGTAGGTTTGTGATGAAGAGCGGAGGTGTCACACGTTTAAAGTATCATCTCAGTGGACTTGATCCCGGTTCAAACGTCAAAAGATGTGAATCAGTTCCAGATGCAGTCAAGCAATTTATCACTTCAATAATGAAGAGTAAACAGAAAGAAAAGGCCAAAAAATCTCATATGATTGACGACATCCGAGCTGAACTACGTGGAGATCCGATCGTGCAGCTCGAAGATACAAGTGAGGACGAAGACTGTGACGGTGATGACATGGGGCATGAGGAAATGGCACAATTACGACAAGCAATACGAGCGTCTAAGGAAGTCCAATGGCAAAGAGAGCATCTCCACAAACTCCCTAACAGAGGACAAAGTAGTGGCTATAATGTGCAACGAGCACAGAGCTTTAAAGAATCACAACCAACGGCACCATTGGCGCCAAACCTCAGCAAATCAACTCGAGGACGGAAAAAGAGTCTCAAGAATATGTTCTCAGGCGGTTCAGTGAAAGAGGCAATGAGCCGTTTAATAAGCAAAATTTTCACATATGAAAATGTCCCTCCATCAAAAGCCGCATCTCCTCACTTCCACAACATGGTAATTTGATGCCAAAGAGCCGGAGAGGGAGTAAAACCCCCCACACCTTATGAGATCAGGCACAAGTACTTGGATATAGAGTTCAAAGAGATTACTGAACATGTTGCCACATTGAAAAGTCAATGGGAGACGTATGGGTGCACGATCATGTGTGACGGATGGACTGGTCCAACAAGATTGTCTATCATAAATTTCATGGTCTACTGCAAAGGTAGCACTGTATTCATGAAGTCTGTTGATTCTTCTAAGCATAAAAAAAGATCATGAATATATATATATATATTTATTATTGAAGAACATTATTAGGGAGGTTGGGGAGCATAATGTTATTCAGGTGGTGACAGACAATGCATCCAATTATGTTAAAGCTGGAAAGAAGTTGATGAAGCACCATAATGTTTACTGGACTTCTTGTGCAGCTTATTGTATTGATCTTATGTTTGAAGAGATGGGGAAAAGAGAGAGTGTCAAGGATGTGATTGATAAGGGTAAAGCTATTTCAAATTACCTTTATAATCATAATACATTGTTAGCAAAGATGCGTGAATTTTGCAAGGGGGAGATTGTTCATGCCGCACCTACTTGATTTGCCACCAACTTCATTTCAGTAAAGAGCTTACTCAAGAGGAAGTCTGGGTTGAAACAATTGTTCACAAGTGATTGGTGGAGCACTAGCAACTTTTGCCTTACAAAGTATTTGTTGAAAGTTTAGTATTTGATCAACTATTTTGGAGTCAAGCAGAACATGTGTGTGAACTATCTGAGCCTCTTTACAAAGTATTATGTATCGTGGATACATAAGTTTATCCGACTATGGGTGCAGTTTATGAGTTAATGCGTGTAATGAAAGAGCAGCTGGAAAAAAAGTCAAATGCAAAATGGGTTGTGAAAATTATCAATGACAGATGGTTTAAAACTTTAAGACACGATTTGCATGCTACAGGTAATAATAATCTTAATTTTTCATTCCTAGTTTTACTTAACCATAAGTTATTAACATTATAATGTATAATAGATTTTTGTATTTGTATTTTTTTTTGTAGGTTATTATTTGAATCCTCGTTACAATTATAAACAAGGCGTTGGAGATGACCCCATGCTTATTCAAGCTGTGCATAATGTATTCTCTGAGTTGGACCCTGATTGTCCGACACTAGGCAATTTTGGAAGAGAGGTTTGGCTTATAACGAATTATTTTTACAATCTATAATTTAAAATTATGACAATGAAATAATTCATCTTTTACATTCGGCTCACATATTTCAAAGATTCAAAGCTTAATTTTGCCATGCCAGCGACAGTTGCTTCTAGAGAAAAGATGGCTCCTGGTATGTATACATAGTATATAGTTATAATTAATGTACTCTTTCATTAATCAAAAATTGAACTTGATTAGGAAAATTAATAATTTTTTTCTTATATGATAGTTGATTGGTGGATGATGTACGGGACAAGTGCACCTACCGTAAGAAGATTGGCCATTAGAGTATTATTGCAAACTGCTTCAGCGTCAGCTTGTGAAAGAAATTGGAGCACATTTGCTCTAATTCATACAAAACAAAGAAACAGGTTGGGATATACTAGGCTGGAGAAATTGGTCTATTGCTATTATAACATGAAGCTTATGCTCCGAGATAAAGAAGCTGAGCAAGCAAATGTTGAGGCCAGAGATCCATTAGATGTGTTTGAAATTGGTACTGAATTTGATGATGAAGAGAGATATCAACTTTATCAATGGATTAGACCACTACACTTGGATGATGAGGAACAAAATTCAGCTGAGAGAATTGCTGCTGCTGCCCGTGCTGAAGGAATAAATGTCGAGCAGGTACTTCGTGAAGAGGTTATAGGACATGTTAATGAGAATGATTCATTTGAATCTCTCATGAGTTAAGACAATATTCAACCTAATCCAAAGCCTAGAAGTTCACATGCTTCCCAACCTCCACGGTTGAGGAGGGATACCTCAGGTACGAGATCTAGAAGTTCATCAAGCACTAGAGGAGGAGACAGCGGAATGCAGAGTATTGGAACCAGTGGTTGTGGCAGCGAATATGGTGGTTACAGTGAAGATGAACCATTTTACTTGACAAAGGAACAAAATTTCACATATGCAACCCAAGATGAAGACCATGGTGACTAAAGAGCAGGTCATGGATACGGTGGAGGAGGCAGAAGAAGTGAATATAATCCAAGAGAAAGGGTCTAGGGAGTTTATCAAGGAATGTTGAAGATGTGTTATCCACCACTTTTGGCTCAATAGGTGTTGGAGATGGTAATTACCAACCCTATTATTATGGTCAAAATTTTGCAATGCCTTATCCTTCATATGCCATGCCTTATGGTCTTTCAACAAGTGATAACTCATCGTTACAATCACAAACAAATGCCTCAAATGATGATAGCAATGAAGAAAGTCGAGCAATGCCTGGTTCATACTACGAGCTCCAAAATCTTCAAAGACCGCCCCCTGACCCATATGGTTGGCATGTAAGTCAATACGTGCAGAATTACATAGGAGAGCAATCATTTAATGAGTACTCTTCACAATACACACATGATTCTGCATAGAGAGATGAGGAAATAGTGTGAATTTCGAACCTCATAGGTCCTCTACGTGGTTTTGGAGTATTTGTATATTTGATTTTGTAACGTGTGATGTGTAACATATTGTACAAAAATGTGATGGCCTAGCCTCCCATTAAAGTTTAGCCATCAAAAAAATAAAAATAGAACTATTAAATTATATTTTAATAGTTATCAGCACTTAACACGTACTAATTCATATAGTAATATAGCAAATTCATATGTTTTGATGTTTGATCAATATTTTCTTTTCACATAAGGTAGGTAATTGACCATATAACAACTTCCAAAAGTTTCATTACAAATTTCCATATATTTTTATTAGTTTCCGTCATTTCCGTCAGAATTTTCAGTGAATCGATATTTCTGTCGATATATCCAAATTTTGGACTGTCGATATATCGTCGATATCCGATATTTTACTCCTTCCTCTCCAGATATCCGTCTTTACAGTAATCCTTTCCTTGATAATGATTGTTACGAGTGGTTCACTAAGAACTTGGCTGTCCACTATTTTCCAAGCCTCCTCTCCTACCACAGGGTGGGCTGTCCCTCACCGAGAAGAGGTCCACGAGCTCCCTCAAAAAGAGCTCCTCGGCCAGCGGCTCCACATCACAACAGGAACCGCCATTGCTCACTCTTGGGCAGTGCCTCCTCGGAAACGATGACTCTACTAGCCGAGTGGCTGATGTGCTCTATAAGCATTCGCCGGACCATGAGGCTCTTAAGGAGTTGACCCATGAATCTCATGAGGAGGCCATACTGACCAACGCCTTCGACGTAAGTCCACCGAACATCTTCATCCTCCCTAAATCACTTCTTCCTCTCTACTCCATCTTTTGACTATCCTTGTTTTCACAGATCGTGCTCTATGCTGCAACCCTCTTTTCTTCGAACTCACACGAGGTCAACGCCCTCTAGATTGAGCTCAACGAAGCGAAGGTGAAGCTGAAGGCTATGTCCCATGACTACTGGACTCAAGATCGAGCGTACGAGGCTCTTCAGCTGCATTTCTTTGACCTTGAAAAGTCAAACCAGAAGCTCGTTAACAACCTCAGGTTCACTCAGAAGTGATGCCTGACCAAGGAGAGGGAGGTCGAAGACGCCTTGAAGAAGTATGCTCAGCTCGAGCAACTACACACAAAAGCCTTGGAGCGCATCTCCTCCCTGGAGTCGTAGCTAGACAAGGTTGAGAATGCTCGAGATGAGGAGGACGAGAATGCAAACCGTATGGTGAGGACTTCGTCGGTGAAATACTTCCGGCTGGCCTGGCATTAAGCTTCTCTTCCCGCAGAGGAGCGTATATATGACGGCCGTGACGCCATCGAAGAGATTCTCCAGTGTATCGGTGAGTATAAGCCCAGGGGACATCCGCACACTATCAACGGAGACTGAGCTCGTCGAGCCTCCAGCCGGTGACACAATCGTCTCTTCTTTAGCTCAGGTGGAGCCCGTCAACGCTATTGCTACCGACTTCGAGCATGTCGAGCCTTCCTCCTCAACGGCGCAGGACCTCGACGAGGGAACCCAGTGCACCCAAAAGCCCGTTGAGGAGAAGACACCGGAGGAGTCGGCCACCGAGGAGAAGATCGTTGAGGAAGAGACAGCCAATACTACCACCTGAAGCTTTTACCGTTTGCTTGCATTTTCTTTTCTTTCTGGTTTGTAACTTTGCTCGACATAAGTCGACCTGCAAAACTTCTTTGAACAATTTTTGGGTTTTGTAATTCCACATATAAGTACGACTTATAAGTACGACTTAATTTATCATTCCACATATAAGTACGACTTAACTTAACTTTTGAAACCTTACCGTACTTTGTCGACTCTGTGCTTGTTGAGCGCAACTTTTACCTTCTCCTTAACAAACACAAGCTTTTACCATGAGCCATCGCTCTTCGATCACGCGTCTCGTGTAGCCAGACTTAACCTCCTTTTCCTGATGAGATGGTCCTCTATCGATCCCTCCACGATCATTGTTCTTCGTCGAGATTAACTCAACCTTTCTCTTGACGAGAACCTATGTGGCTCTAAAGACATAAGTTTATTCCACAAGTAATATCTTCAACGAGAGAAGTCTAACCTCTTACCGTTGAGACAGCTCTCGATGAGATTTTGACTTCTTCTTTCCACCAAAACGGTTTTCAGTTAGGGAAATTTTAAATTCCCTTAATCTCGACACTTGAATTTTAAACCCAAACTTTCCTTGCGTCTCGCATAAGGAATCCTGCATCACTTGGGTTATATAAACATGTTTCATCATACCTTAAACGTGTATATCCAGGGAGAGATCCTCCATCATGTCTACCTCACTCTCAGAAGTCGACTTCATCATGAACTCACCGTGAAACAGCCTTATCCCCCTTCTGCCTCCCCTGAGGTACGGCAAAGAGAAGGAACTCGTGCAAATGCCCATCGAACTTTCTCCCGATCAATCGTTATCGAGGTAACATCTCTTACCTCGTACTATGCATATTCACTTCCTTTTGCACGTTCATACTAACATGCAAGTCAATTGCAGGTCTCAAGGATCATCTTCCCCTTTTGGGATGATCACTAACTCTGAATGGAAAGCGTATACCAAAGAAAACATAGATCCAATTGCAGGTTAGGGTTCTCAACCTGGAGTACGTTGTCTTTCCCATGCTCCTGTCTCTTGGATATCGTGATTCTCCTACATGCCAAAGTCGAAGCTTCGAGAATCTCTGTCGTCCAACTGCTGCTCCTCCTCCATCCAACTTCTGTGCTCTTCCTCGAGATAGGGAGTCTGATCCTCGAGCAAGTAGCCATTCCAACTATCGCAGCCGTGTTTTCCCCAATTTCCCTTGATTAGGTCATCGATGAACTTTCCATGACCTCGAGTACGAATTGGAGGGTTCACACTTTAGGATCAACTCTTTGGAATGCTCCATCAACCGTTTTCCTAGTCAGCTCGTGCATGCCGAGGATACCATCAGGCACCTCCAAGCTAATGCCACTCACCACCAGACAGAGATAAGCATCGCCTATGACCGTGGGATGATTGCCGATGCTAGCATTTACCAGAGTGACTTGATAACCAGACAAGGGCGCAGTAGTTTTTCTTCTTTGCACCTGTAATTTCTTTTTTCGAATTTCATCGAACAAAAGTTCGTCGAACGGTTGGATGAACATTGCCTACGACCGTGGGGTGATCACCATTGCTAGCAGCTATTAGAGCAACTTGATCACTAGACAAGGGATCCCGGCTCACTTCCTGCCTCTGTTTACCAGCCCACAGTATGTTCTCTTTGCATCGAACAAAAGTCCGTCGAACGTTTTCTCGACGACAAATAATTTTGGGCTTCGCGGAGGGCGAGTTTGTTTAATTCAAATTTTCGAGCCTTAATTCCTGCAAGCATTGTTAATTGCAACATATATATTTCTGTATATTTCTTGCTTATTCCCCTATAAATGCCCCCAATGTCTTTCGTTGGAATTCTTCCAGCAAAAGACATTTTCTTGAAGATAGGAAATAATTCAAATCGAAGAGTACCTTTTGTTGGTGTTGTGCCTTCTTACCCCTTGGTATTTTGGCTTCCTCACGTATGCTCGTCGAAACATCGATACACTCTGAAGCTCCTCGATCTCGTATATTGATCCCATGCTACCCGAGGCTTTTGGGTCACTACTCGCTGAGAATTATCTCGTCGAGCGTTTTCGTCGACGTGCTCTAAGCTCCTCGACCTTCTGGCATTCCTGCTTTGAAGCTTATATGCCAAATATCCCATACTGCCTGAGGCTTTTGGTTTTTTTTTCTCTTGGAAAATTTATTCGTCAAGAACTCTCCTCGATATGCACTCAAGCTTTTTGACCTTTTTTTTGTAGCTTCTATGCCTTTCCACACCTTTATTTCCCGAGGCTACTGGGTCTCACAAACTCGATGAGAAACTCTCATTTGAGTTTTATATCGATATGCTCTTAGCTCCTCGATCTTACGCATCGTCGAACCATTCTCGACGAGCATTTATCCTCGTTATGCTCTGGCTTTTCGATCTTTTTGCATTTATGCTCTAAAGCTTATATGCCTTTGTATACCCTTATTGACAGAGGATTTTGGGTCCCAAAACTTTCATAACAACACGGTTTGGCCTCAACAAAGACTTTTATTTATGCTCATTTTTTCTTTGCCACATGCTTTTACAACTTTGAAAATAAAGTATTTCGACGAACTTGAAATGACAGCTTTCGGTTGCTCGGCGTACCTTCTTTTTGCTTTGGTAGTACTTCTTCAAGTACACCGCGTTCCATGGCCTTGGGAGATATCGTCTAGTGCCCACCTCTTCGAGCCTGTAAGATCCTTTGTTGTATACCTCCATTACTCGGAACTTCCCAAGCAGCTTCAAACTTGGCCGTTCCATAAACTCGAATCTCCTCTACCGTCCTCTTCATCACAAGCTCACCGAGCAGAAAACTTTGTGGATGAACATTTTTATTAAAGTATATTTCAACTTGCCTTTGGTACTTGGCCACTCGAGTAGTAGATTCTTCTCGACATTCCTCTGCGAGATCTAATTCGAGGGCGAATCGTTCATCGTTGCCCCCAGCAATATATGCCATTGTCCTTGTCGTTGGGAACATATTCTCGATAGGAATCACCGCCTTGATACCATACACCAATGAGTAGGGAGTCTTGTTAGGACCAAAATTGTGTTCCAATTATGTACTTAACCTTATGCTTAAAGCTTGCCTTCTTGGAATAAAGCATCATTTTTATACGTTTCCTTGTTATGCTAGAAAATGGGGAGTTTCTGAGGAAACGAGCTAAAAGATGGAAATTAACCCCTTTTTGGGGAAGCCAAGCAAGTTTCCTAAGCATTGGGAGAAGAAGAAGCAAAATCGAGAAAATGACGAAAAGTTAACCGCCGGTCAAAGTCAACTCCGGCCGGTCAACGGTCAACTCCGACTAGTCCTTGTCGGAATGTGTCAAGGTCCAAGACTTCAAGTCCAAGCCCACAAGTCCTATATTTTGAAGAGTCATGTGCCATTCATATGTTGCTGATGAGTCATCTTTGGACCACCAACATGTCCTTAAAATTGTGGATCATGTCTTGATTTATTTTTGAATTATTTCAAAGCTAAAATAACTCCCAAAAAGCCTTAGGGTCGAGCTCCCCTTTTGGACCATAACACAACTCACTTCAATTTTCAGATTTTCATAGTTTTAGTCTCTCTCTTAGGCCTCCATCCATACCCAACCCATATAGCCATCTCTTCCACCTCTCAAACACCTATAACCACCATCTAAAGCCTAGAAATCTCCATCACCACCATTACACTTCCATTTGAATCACCATCCCTCTAGCTTTAGGTGGGTGACTCAACTCTTGGAGCTTTGGAGCAAGGTTGGAGCAAGAAGGAGAGAAGAGTTAGAAGACCTTGGAGCTTTTGGGAGACTCTTGGTTATTTCTCATTCTACCTTGTATTTCAATCATGTATCTAGAATATATGCTTGTTATGGGTGGTGAGTAGACAATTTTGGGTAGCTAGGGTTAGAACCCTAGCCATGTGATGTGATGACCATGTCTTAGATTATGTATGTTTCGTGATTTTAGTGTATGTTATGAAGACTTATGTTGTGAATGAGTTCATTGTGTGATTGCTGTATGTTTATATGCTTGAGCTTGTTGTGTAGTTCTCATACCCATGTGTTGACTCTAGCTAGGTTGATGTATGTGTTAAAGGACTTAAAAATTACCCTTGAATGAATTAGCTACTCACTTAAGGATAGATGAACATGTAAACATGATTATGGTATTATCTATGAGATTTATCTTAAGATTTGGTTCCCTAGAACTTAGCATGGACTAGAGCTTCTTTGAGTCTCTATAGACTTGAAAGACTCTAGTCAAGCACACATTAAATCCAAAAGGTTATTGTGGTAAATAGTAGACTCACTTGACTCGTAACTTACTAGATGTGAGTTGATGGAATCACATAGACTTTCTCTCCGATTCTCCAATAGAGATTTGAGAGGGGAACTTTTCCACATATTTCACATGATATACTTGTTGACTTCACAACGTGACATAGAATCGAGATGCAAGCTCCAAAATGGCTTGGGTCTTGGTTCCGATTCACAAAATACTTCAATGTTGGGCTCAAGTCATCTAGAGTTTAAACTTGGGTTCAAAACCAAGCGTGACCCAAAAGGTCACGATTTGGGCATTAATTTGTGTGAATAGACTTTAATCTATTACATAAACTGGGACATTGTTTGATGCATCATATGGTTAGCGGGACTTCCCTAGCTGACCTACTTTCCTTATCTTGAATTTGTGTTATTTAGTTTTCGCATTCGATCTAGTGTAACAACCAACCAATCAAACTTCGTTAAAACACTCAGCTTAATCTCACCATCCCTCGCAATGCTAAGTCTCCAAAGGACTTAGTAGTGTGAGATTCACTTTCACATTTTATTTTCTTTTAGTATCAAGTATTGTCTAATGAGTCGTAGTCTTTGTGCTTTTCACTCCAAGCTAAGGAATCTAAGTGTTTAATCCTCGTGGGTTCGACACTCGATTTCCTTTTCTATACTATTACTTGTCCCCGTATACTTGTGGGTGAAGATCGTTCTTGTGCTTATGAGTTAGCCAATAATTTACTAAGTGTGGGGGTATAAATCTTCCAAGAAGTCTCCCCTGTGGTCTTCTACTGGGTAGTCATGTACACACAGAGTACTCTCGGGAGGTTCTCTGCCTATGCACCTCATTTCTTTTCCAGCCTTTTTTTTCACCCCATCGAAGATTATTTGATTGGTGATTTCAGCTTGGCCATTTCCTCGAGGATAGCTTCTTGACAAGAATCTTAGTTTGATCCCATACTTGTCGCAGAAGCTCTCGAACGATGCATTGTTGAATTGTGTTCCACTATCCTACGTAATTTCTTGGGGAATTCCAAACTTGCATATTAGTGGTTTCCATACGAAAGTCACCACGTCCTTTGAGGAAACTGTGACGTATGGTTCTGCCTTTGCCCATTTGGTGAAGTAGTATATTGCGATGAGCACTAACTTTAGCCCTCCGGGTGCAACTGGTAATGGTCCCACAATGTCCATTCCTCATCAGGAAAAAGGCCATGGTCCTGATTGTGCAACGAGCTCCTGTGCAGTCGCATGGCTCACAAGTGCATGTATGAAAGGACCCGACCCCGATTTAGTTTCCTAAACTGGAATCAAACCCCTTCTGAAAACACGAACTTTCAAAAACTATAGAAATTTTGGCAGAGTTTCACTATATCGCGAAGTTATTATTAACCTGCACCCGAAAATACACTTCATCCTATGCCACAAAAGCCAAACCGTGGGCACCAATCCCATCCGGATTTCTCAAAAACATATCATACTATAAAGCAATAAGCAAAACTGTAATTTTACAGAAATCCGAGAAAAATCATATGAAAATATAAACATTAAAGTATTCAGAGCAACCTCTAGTATATATACATAAATACACAACAGTAGGTCAAACAATAAACCTACTGAGAAGGAAAAGTAGCTCGAATACTAAGCTTCCAACCTTGACGTGCGACACCAGAATCCGAACTGCAAACTAGGCATTGAAAACAAAGAGCCCAGGGAAAGACATATAAACCGTTAGAGTGAGTGGACGAAAATAAATGTCTTTTGCTGAATAATATATGTTATAAAAATATATGCGAGTCTAAATACAAGAAAATAATATGGTACACGAGGGAGACTCTGACTCCTCACGCGTACAGAGCATGCATCAAAAATCCAGCGGGGTCACTCATGGACACGACCGCGCTAGTATAGTCCGAATCACGAGATCCTAGACCCACACGTGATTCTAGCTAGAAAGGCCTCAGGTCAGGGTATCTGCCCCCCCAGGTAAACATCCTCGGGGATCAGCCGGGATGCTAGGTGTATCTATACAACAATATATACTGAGATTGTACTTTGTGTAAACCAAATCATAAATAGTTTCAAGCAAATGTATAAAGCATAATATAAATGCATATTCGTAAGATATAATTATGAAAGTATATTCGTCGATGCATATTCGTAAATGCATAATCGTAAAGCGCATGCTCGTATAAATCATAATCACATACGCATGCCCATGCTCCTAAAACGTATAATAAAGACTCCCAACCAATTAGTGAAAAGAAAAGTGTCCACCCACGGACAAGCACAGTGCGCAAACGCGCTAAACCTGAGATCTGACGAAAGATCTCTCGCCAAGCGTACGATCTCGATCTCCTGAATAATCACAAAACATCACATCACTGATCAAACATCACAATTCAATACTCCGAACCACACCTCGGAAACCAACCATTTTCGGAAATATATAACTCGGATATCAAGAAAATCATCGAAAATCCCATATAAGCTCCACATAAACCCTTGACATAAAATCCACTACTCAAATCAACTCAAAAACCTCAAGGTGACGATCAGGGCGCGATTACGAATAAAACGGCATAAAAATTTCTAAAATCTAAAAAGTTAACGCGTCGCCGGAGCTCCGCCGTTGACCGCCGCCGTCGGCGGCGGCGCGCCGTCACCGGTGAGATTTTCCGGCGACCAAGACCACCAGAGCTTCCTCTCCTCAATCCAAGGCTAAAACTCTTCTTCACCAAGACCCAATTCGTTCGGGAACCCCTCCAAAACCACCCCGAAAAAGTCCACGGCCAAGGGGGTTTTCATCCTTGGCTCAATCCTAACCTAATCCAAGCCAAAAATCAGCCGGAAAGTCGCTAGAGCACCACCCACCGTTAAACCCGATTCCGTTCACCTTCCTCCTCAAAATTCTCCAACCAAATCACAACCAAAATACACTATACATACATCAAATGAAAGCCCATAAGACAAGCTTCAAAACCATACCTCAATCTCCGGCAACCGTGCCGTTTTCTAGAAGCCACCACGACGGCGATTCACGGCTCACTGAGTCAACACGGGTTGACTCGGTCAACTCGGCCAGAACAAGTCAACTCGGTCAAACAGCCCATTTTTCAAACTTGTCGATAACTTTATGACTATTCGGCTATTTATACGTCGCGAATCAACTCTATCCGCAATTCGGATAACTCAAACTCAAACGGATAAACATGACTAACTCGACGATAATTTCAAATATTCTTTTTATATTCCTCGATTATCTGAAAAGTCCTTGGAAAGCTCCTACGAACTTGAAATTAGATTCTCTACATTTCCCACGAACAAACCCAAATCAAATTTGTGTCCGAACATTAAATCGTGAACAAAGTCGCATATCCAATTTACGGTAAACCACAACTATACGTGAAGCTCGCGAATTAAGCCGATTAATATACCAATTCCAGTTCAGGTCGTCACAATGTAGTTGGGATTTCAGACATTTCCTCACGTATTACTCTACTTCTCGAGCCATGTATTGCCAGAAGTAACCATATGTAATTATTCTCTTGGCGAGGCTCCTTTCGCCAATGTGACTTCCACAAAGTCTTCCATGCACTTCTTCCATGATACTTATGGCTTGCCTTGGTCCAACACATCGTAATAGAGGCCTACAAGGAGGCGTGCATAACATAGTCATCTGGTAAGGTGTTATCGTGTCCCACAAAGAGCATATTTGGTAATTAACAGAGCAGCTAATGCATCAATGCATTCATACATAAACATGTGTGCGTGAAATCATAAAATCATAACATATAGCCTCCGTGCAGAATCGTAAACGTATAGTAAATCATATCATATATGCGTAAAGAAGATCAGATCCGTAAAACTTTAGGTCACTAATTAACTGTGAAAATAAAGATGTTCATTCGCCTGGCTAGATGAAACGATTGATTACCAAACTCAAAGATCGTCAACGTTCCTAAGACAAAACGAGAGCCTATAATTAGTTAATTACATATGTTACAAGCATACGATGAAAGTGAGAAAGGAAATTGAGATAAAACGTCCACTGGTACCTCACATTTATATATGATAATCGCGAACCGATACCCAAATTTCTCATATTGATAAACCTCGAGCTTGGTCGTAGTTGTCATGCCTTGCAAAAAAACTCGGCCAAAGATAAGCCTCGACTCGACACACGTCGCATGAAAGTGTCAAGTCAGCCCGAATCCTGAAAATAGTCGAAACATCATTAAAATTTTTGAATCATATAAAACTACCCAAAATACGGTCAGAAATGGATTTAGGAACTTCCCATGGAAAAGTTCTCCTGTTAGTCTCCGGAACTCCGCAGTGCATGACGGCGCATTGGGCCCACCCATGGTCATGCTCTGCCAAAAATGACCACCTCTGATCCCTACAATTAATGCACCATTTAAAATCTACTTCCAAGCTCAACATCTTTCATCAAAGACATAATACATAAATCCAAACGGGATCGGTTAGAATTTATCTCGAAATGTCAGAAATTTCGCTGGAATCTGACGTCGTGCATTTGGCGACTTATGGCTGAGTTGCGATGCACTACAGGTCAAGTTTGATTCATGGGAAGACATGCTTCAAAAGCCCTAACGAATTGTCGCCCATCGTCAGTCAGAGCTCCCTCATCGGAGACACAGTAATTCAGACCCCAAACCTTTTCGAATCCCTCAATTACATCGATGCATGGAGGTAATAACACCATGGGAAGTTCGAGGATAGAACAAGGATGCTTTTCCAACCGGGTCAGTGGTCAAAGATGGCTCGACGCCGGTGTTGACTCCGACAGAGCTCGCTGTTGGTTTCGGCTCAGCGCGAAAAGTGGGAGAGAAAAAAATAATCTCTTTCCTTCCTAATTAATCTTGGTAATCACTTAAAGAGATGAACGGTTGAGATTAAATCAAAGGATGATCGGACGGTCCACAAAATTCAACGAAAGGTAAATTTTCCATATAATTTGTTTTTATCATAAACTTCTAAAATACACACAAATTAGCTCAAATCTCCCAAAAATGTGATCAAAGCATCGACGAACTCGCAATAATATATGCTCTACAATTTCCGTGAAGAAAATATGTCATAATTTATAATTTATAAAAAGTGAATTTTTAAGTCACAACGAATGACGCACTAAGATAAATGCGACATAAGAGTATTAGTTCACTAATTAGGCACGACTAACGATGATTAACTTGCTAATTTAAGTTCGGATCATTACACATCCGGTGGAGTCTATGTACTACTATTGCATCTTAATGGAATATTATCAACATTCCAAAAAAAAAATTCACTATTTCACAATTCTATCTCTTAAATTTTTCTGCTTGGATAAGCTGCTTGTGGATTTTGTAATTTTCATTTTTTTTTTAAATTCGGAGGAATTGGAGATCAAACTTTGTTTGTTTCCTTCAGAAATATGTGTCTTTCTAGAAATCATTCAAATTGTTCATAAAAGTTTATAACTTTTGTTATTTTTAAATTATTACATGAATGAAACCTAAACACTAGAATTCACAAATTATGAAATTTAAAATGATGAAATTCTAATTTCATTGAGTTTTGAATTTCAATAAAAATAAAGAATACTTCATACAAACACATCGTTAGTTCATTTGTCCATACTTGATTAAAATTCATTGTAATTTTTTTTCCTAAATGTTATCATTTATGATTCAATAAGTTGTAATTTTGTTTGTTTTTTTTTTAAATTTCACTACTGTAGTAGAATACTAAAGAGAAATAGATCGAGCAAATCCCTAGTGTCACGGGGGTGTAAGTTTTATCTAACTTTTTGCCTCGTGATGGCGTCTAGTAAGCCCACTTACTAAACCAGCCCTTCCCTCTCATTCACTCGTCGTTGCACAGAGGAATAATATCAAGTAAATAAACACAACGAATGCAAGCATACACACATACAACCCAAGCACAAGTATTTCTCGGGTCCTTGTTTTACAAGAAGGTCCGCCTCCTCAACCTTTTATTAAAAAGGGAATACTCCTCCGGAAGTATTCTGACACACAATGTTTACAGCCTTAGCGCTCCAACGCTTTCTATCTGCCTAACACTAGTTTTCCCAACCCGATGGTGTGTGCTTTATAACTCAGCAACCCTCCTATTTATAGGCACCTCCGGATGCCTCGGCAGTTAACACCCATAACTGCCAATGGGTTATGTGGCGGCTTGCATGCTCGCCAAGCCTTACAGCAAATAGGACACATGTCGGTCATGCCAACATTTTCTGGGTAGTGGACAACCTCCACTACTTAGGTTCTTATCCGTAAGTAACCACCAGCTCTTATCCTTTCCAACAAACCAGCAGGTAACTTCCATGCCCACTAAGTCCTCCAGAACTTCCTCGTAACCGCCCATTAACAAGCTTGGTAACCGTCTGTCCTTATCAACAATAACTACCTTCCATGTTTGCCACGTACTGGGACACTTGTGATAATCTTTGCTCCCTTCTCGTAGAGCCTTTGCACATGTTGATAACTGCCTATCCGAGTCTGTAACCGCCTGAAGACGTGGGTGCACTCCAGCGCACCCGGATGCTAAAATCCCGCCCCCAGTAGTTACTCGGCTCGGACTGCAACCTGTCTGGACACTCCTGGATGCGCTCCAACGCACCTGCTCAGTTTACCTTGCTGCAGTCAAGTGTTAGTGAGGTTCATCGGGTCTGTTGTCTTGCTTGCTTTCCATGCACTTGCCCGCCAATGCTTCCACTAGTACTCCGTCTAGTGCCATGCCACTAGACATGCTCCGAAGCCAACCCTTGCCTTGTGTTTTCTCTCGACATGCGCCCGCAGGCTCCGCATATCGTCTTGGCCCCATGCGATGCGTCAAGGCGTGCACCGCACAGCCCTTGCCAAGTATTAAGGGGCTAACAAACCTCCCCCACCAGAGCTAGACGACGCCTTCGTCGTCGGTAGGTTCTCGAGGTACTTTTGTATCTGCTTCTCAAACTGCCACAGGGTCACATCTCGCTCCCAAGTAGCATCTGCTTCACTGCCACCATCCCATTGTACAAGAAAATCGGTCCGTCGATTCTTCTTATTTTGCCCCATAGTCCTATGCTCGAGTATCTTCACCATGCCTTTGTCAAACTGTTTTCGAATGACTGGAGGGGCTCGTTTTTGCTGCAGCCGCCCCTCATCCACCATATCCTTGTGGAAAGGCTTAAGATAACTCACATGAAACGTAGGATGAACCTTCAACCTGTCAGGTAGCTTTAACCGGTATGCCACTCTTCCGACTTATTTCATAACTTGAAATGGACCATCGTACTTCGGGATTAGACCTCGGTGGACAGACTTGGAATTTATCTTCTTCCAAATCTGTGGTGTCAGCTTTAATAACACCATGTCGCCAACTTGAAACTCAAGCGGTCTTCTTTTTGCATCAGCGGCTTTCTTCATTTGACGCTGTGCCTTCGCTAAACTGTCTGCAGCTTGCGTAATCATCTCTTGTTTGTTCAAAGAAAACTTGTATGCTGCCGGGCAACTGACTCCAGCCTATTGCCTCGCTACCTCCATTGGAGTGATCGGTTGTTGTCCCAATACCAACTCCGATGGGCTTCTTCCTGTTGAACTTGACCGGTGCATGTTATAACAAAATTAAGTCGAATCCATGAGACTCACCCAATTTTCCTGGCTAGCTGTCACATAATGCCTCAGATATTCCTCAAGTAAGGCATTGATCCTCTCCGTCTGGCCATCCGTTTGAGGATGATTGGCTGTAGAGAATTTCAGCTCCGTACCCATCATGTTGAACAATGTTGTCCAAAACCTGCCAGTGAACCGTGTGTCTCGATCACTGATTATATCTTCCGGTAATCCGAAGTACTTCACCACGTTTTTGAAAAAAAGCTCCGCTGCCACGTCCGCTGGACATGCTTGTGGTGTAGGAATGAACACAACATACTTAGAGAATTGGTTGACCACGACCATGATGGAAGCCATTCCATCAATCTTCAGTAACCCGCCAATGAAATCCATGGAAGCAGATTGGCATGGTCTCTCGGGTATAGGCAAGGGCTGCAACAAACCACCTGCCTTCATCTTCTCGGACTTGCCCTGTTGACATACAAGACATGTCTTGACGTATAGCTCTACGTCTTGATCCATCTTCGGCCAAAAGTATGACCTTTGTAACAGTGCAAGCATTCTTTCCACTCCTGGATGTCCTGTCCATAATAGATCGTGAGTTTCTCTCATCAACTCATTTCGTAGTCCCCCTCCGATAGGAACATACAATCGGCCACCCTTTGCATATAGCAAATCCTTTTCCAGCCAATACCTTCGCACCAAGCCGTCCCTGACTTCTTACTGTAGCTTGATGTAGGACTTATCCACTTTGGCTTGCTCTTTCACACTATCAAGAAAATCTGAGTTAACCGTCGTGAGACTGGCAACATATGCTTGCACCTCTACTTCCTTGCGTCTAAGTGCATCTGTGACATCATTCTGCCTTCCAGGCTTATGTACCCAATCGAAGTCGAATTCCGCCAAGAATTCCTGCCATCGTGCTTGCTTCGGAGTCAGTTTCTTCTGAGTCTTGAAGTAAGTATTCGCGACGTTATCAGTAAATACCGTGAACTTCGTACCCAGCAAATAATGTCTCCATGTGTGAAGGCAATGCACTACAGCCAGCATCTCTTTCTTATGGGTTGAATATCGATGTTCCACGTCCTTCAACTTACGGCTTTCAAAGGCTAATGGATGACCCTCTTGCACCAACACTCCTCCAATTGCTCGATCATAGGCGTCGGTATGGACTTCAAACGGTTTCTGAAAATCCGGTAACCCCAACACCGGTGCCGTTGTCACAGCTCCCTTCAGCTGATTGAATGCCTCCTGACAATCGTGTGTCCATTCCCACTTCCGGTCCTTCCTCAGCAAATCTGTCAACGGGCACACCTTCTTGGAATATCCCGTGATGAATCTCTGATAGTAGTTTGCTAGACCCAAAAATGAGTGCAAATCCGTCACTCTGAGATGTTCAGGCCATTCTACGATGACTCTGATCTTCTTCTCATGCATTTTGTTCTTGCCTTTGCTGATCCAATGCCCCAAGAACATTACTTCTTTCCGGAAAAACTCACACTTTTCTTTCTTGACATAGAGCTGGTGTTCTCTGAGCCGCGAGAACACTCGTCTAAGGTGATCGAGGTGATCATCCAAAGACTCACTGTAGATCACAATATCATCCAAGTACACCACCAAGAATCGATCCAGGAACTCATATAACACATCATTCATGAGATTGCAAAAGGTAGCAGGTGCATTTGTGAGTCCAAATGGCATTAATTACTAAGAATTCATACGAACCATACCTCGTCACGCACGCTGTCTTAGTCTCATCACCTTTTGCTATCCGGACCTGCCAATATCCTGATCGTAAATCCAGCTTTGTGAAGTAGAAAGCTTTACTCAACCGGTTGAACAAATCTGCCGCATTTGGATAGGATACTTATTCTTCACAGTCACCTTGTTGAGTGCTCGATAATCCACACACATTCGCATAGATCCATCTTGTTTCCTCTGAAACAACACCGGGGAACCATATGGCGCTTTTGAGGGCTGTATGTATCCTGCGTCCAACAGCTCGTCTAGTTGCTTTCGCAACTCCGCCAACTCCGATGGTGCCATTCGATATGGGGCCTGCACCGGGGCCTTTGTATCTGGTTCCAACTCAATCTTGTGATCAATATTTCGACGGGGAGGAAGTGTCTTGGGCAATTCCTTAGGCATTACATCCATGAACTCGTCCAGAATGGTCACCACTTCCTCGGGAACTTCTTCGAACTGATCTGGCTTGATCTCAATCAAGGCTGCTACCAGAGTCTGCTCCCCTCTTCTCAATCTCGCCTTCAATTATTGAGCCGACATTTCTCGTCTCTGTTTGGGGTTCAGCAAGTTAACCGCAAACGATGCTTTCACAAAGCACGGGGCGTCTTCGTGATGAATGAAGATACCGCCCAAGTAAGGCACCAACCCTACTTTCGCCTTCATAAAGAAGTCGATTCCAAGGATTAGATCAAAATCATCCAAAGGGACTACCATCAAACTGCACTCGCCCTGCCAATCGCCAATATTCAAGGTTACGGTTGTGGTTCCTTGAACTGGTGTGGCTGCTGAGTTCACGACTTTCAGCTTGCTAGAGTTTCTCACCACCGACAGGCGTAGTCTATTTGCTTCGCTTTCTGCAAGGAAATTAGTGGACGCACCAGTGTCCAACATAGCCAACACCTTCATGCCATTCACACGCACCGATGTGTACATAAGTAACTTATATGGACTTGGCTTCTCCGTTGTGACTGCGTTGAGAAGCTGCAATGGCGTCAATAGTGTTGTCTGCCCCTCACCATCGTCTTCTACGACTAAGGCATTAAGCTTCTCCTTCTTCGGGCATTCCCTTGCTCGATGAGATCCATTGCATATGAAGCAACCTGTCGTCCTCGGGTCCTTATTATAGGACTGAGAACTCGAACTCTGCTTGCTACCGCCGTCTTTCTTCTTCGACTCATTTTTTCTTCTGCTCTTGGAAGGGGCATCCCGTGCCTTTTTGCCCTCCGTGGACTTCTTTGAGTTTGTTGAAGAAGAAGGACCATATTTGTAGTTGACCAAACTGTCCGCTGCTGCCATGGCCCCTTGTAAGTCCCTTACACCTTACCTCCGTAGTTCAGCCTGTGCCCATGTCTGCAACCCAAACATGAAATTGAACAACTTGTCTTCCTCTGACATATTTGAAATATCCAACATCAAAGAACTGAAGTCTTTGACATACTCCCGTACTGTGCTAGTGTGTTTCAGCTTTTTGAGGGATTCCCTTGCAAGCCAGGCTGCATTGCAAGGCAGGAATTGAGCCTTCAACTCCCTTTTTAATACTTCCCACGTCTCGATTCTTGGCCTCCCCATATTCGCATCCTCTTGAACTCGAGTCCGCCACCATAGTTTGGCATCTCCAGCCAAATACATGCTAGTAATGGAGACTTGTTCTCTCTCGGGGATATGAGCAGCGAGAAGATATTGCTCGATGTCCCAGATAAAGTTCTCCAACTCCTTAGCATTACGAACGCCATGGAATGATTTCGGCTCCGGCACCTTTAACCTTGTTGCCGATGATGATGCACCCTCAGTGTTCAATGCTCTCTTTAACACAGTGATCTCCACCTGCAAGTCCTTGAGATAGGACTTCTGTTCTCGATCATTTTGCTTCACGACGTCGAACATAGCATTGAAGTCAGTCATCATCTGCACCATCTTCTCGTTCGTCTCGGTGATGTGTTTCTGTAGGTTCGTCTCAATACCTACCACGGTCTCGTCCATCTTTGCGATCTGCGACGAAAGCGGCATCGCACCATTTGTTTGCGGGGTTCCAAC
Source organism: Geum urbanum (assembly GCA_946800695.1). Lineage (NCBI taxonomy): Eukaryota > Viridiplantae > Streptophyta > Magnoliopsida > Rosales > Rosaceae > Geum > Geum urbanum. Next base: position 7,325,968 of record OX327015.1, read on the forward strand.
GAAATCTTCGATGCGGACCACACGTTCCGTCAAGGTACCTAAGCCTCCGGCCATTGTAGAAGTAAAAGAGCGTCACCAAGGATTGGTTCGGCTCTGATACCAAATTGTCACGGGGGTGTAAGTTTTATCTAACTTTTTGCCTCGTGATAGTGTCTAGTAAGCCCACTTACTAAACCAGCCCCTCCCTCTCAATCACTCGTCAATACACAGCGGAATAATATCAAGTAAATAAACACAACGAATGCAAGCATACACACACACAACCCAAGCACAAGTATTTCTCGGGTCCTTGTTTTACAAGAAGGTCCGCCTCCTCAACCTTTTATTAAAAAGGGAATACTCCTCCGGAAGTATTCTGACACACAATGTTTACAGCCTTAGCGCTCCAACGCTTTCTATCTGCCTAACACTAGTTTTCCCAACCCGAAGGTGTGTGCTTTATAACTCAGCAACCCACCTATTTATAGGCACCTCCGGATGCCTCGGCAGTTAACACCCATAACTGCCAATGGGTTATGTGGCGGCTTGCATGCTCGCCAAGCCTTACAGCAAATAGGACACATGTCGGTCATGCCAACATTTTCTGGGTAGTGGACAACCTCCACTACTTAGGTTCTTATCCGTAAGTAACCACCAGCTCTTATCCTTTCCAACAAACCAGCAGGTAACTTCCATGCCCACTAAGTCCTCCAGAACTTCCTCGTAACCGCCCACTAACAAGCTTGGTAACCGTCTGTCCTTATCAACAATAACTACCTTCCATGTTTGCCACGTACTGGGACACTTGTGATAATCTTTGCTCCCTTCTCGTAGAGCCTTTGCACATGTTGATAACTGCCTATCCGAGTCTGTAACCGCCTGAAGACGTGGGTGCACTCCAGCGCACCCGGATGCTAAAATCCCGCCCCCAGTAGTTACTCGGCTCGGACTGCAACCTGTCCGGACACTCCTGGATGCGCTCCAACGCACCTGCTCAGTTTACCTTGCTGCAGTCAAGTGTTAGTGAGGTTCATCGGGTCTGTTGTCTTGCTTGCTTTCCATGCACTTGCCCACCAATGCTTCCACTAGTACTCCGTCTAGTGCCATGCCACTAGACATGCTCCGAAGCCAACCCTTGCCTTGTGTTTTCTCTCGACATGCGCCCGCAGGCTCCGCATATCGTCTTGGCCCCATGCTATGCGTCAAGGCGCGCACCGCACAACCCTTGCCAAGTATTAAGGGGCTAACACCTAGCCACTGGTGTTTTTTTTGAGTGCTCCTTTGTGACGGCTCCGATTTAGAAGCTATCGTAAGCGCTAAATGTCAGCGACACCGTGGAGAGTGCAGCATCGTTCTAGATGATCGAGTACGTGGTCGAACAAAGGGACATTTTGTTTGAGAGATATGGCCACGAAGGAGAGGATAAGTGGGATGCTGGCGGGCCTGGGCTGGAGCCGACATGGCGGAGGATCCGGGCTAGGCTCTGTCGACTCAAGGCAAGGCCGCAGATTGGACCTAATGACGTCGAAGCTTGGTTGAGGTAGCGTGTGTGACTCGGGAGGACAACCGACGGTTCTGTGCCGACGAGATTTAGTAGGTACCGAATGGAGAGATAGGTTTGTCAATCTAGCGGTTGGAATCTCCACCCACTAGTTACAGGGCTCCGCCCACTGCGAGCGCGACTTTGAGTCGGGCGGCCAAGAGCAACGTTGGCGGACAACAGCTGGTCAACGTCTTGTGAAGGCAGCATGCCCATGGTGACGCCGAGTCCCTCCCTACCACGGTCAATCTATTCAACTATGGTTTAGAGCTGGTATTGGATATGTGGGAATGCGGTTAATGCCTAAGATCGACCAATGGTGTGCTTACTTTTTTGGTTCTGGGCTTGAGATTTAGGAGAGTCATTATTTTTCGTTACGGGAGACCTCAGTCCGTCTCAACCAGCCTTTGTATTTTCTTATGGCACAGGTTGGGAATACGGTGGTGATGGAAGTACGTTCCATATTCAGATACCGACTGAAGAATGCTTGTTCCGGCAAATGTTATTAAAGCATGATATGGAACATCCAAAAATTCACTTAGCAAAGTAGCGACCGAGTACACGGCCGTCTACAGCGACTGAAGTGTAGCTAAAGTTTAGATCAGTTTCTACTTTAGTAAATTTTACCTTTGTGCTTTTCAATTATCTGTTTTAGATTCCCCCTAGTTTTATTTTTCAGTATGTTATGTTTTTTAGTTTAGGTAAGCTTGCTAAACAAGCCTTACTTAATGCAAGATGTCTCTATGGTTGTATTCAACACCAACGTCATGTAAGGATAGGTGACTTAATTTTAATGGTCAAGATTGAATACAATTTCTATTGTATCACTAAAAAAACAAATTATTTAACTAATTATAAATTAAATTTTAAGGTGGATCCCCGTACCATTTCATGGAATACCAACCTCTAGATTCCTTCATCTATATATTATAAGAAATTTTTGAGCAAATACTCGTAGCCATGAAGTTAGTGATACATACAAGTTGTCAATCTTGGTCACGAAACGAAGAAGATCAATCGTGGTTGAGGAATGGAAAAACAAAAGTACCATCTATAATTAATTATTTGCCTAATTAAGTTGTGTTTTCTCTTCCTTACGGTACTTTGTGGTTGAGGAACTGAAAAATAGAAATACCGTCTATAACGTATAACATATGTTAACTCACTCTAGCGTAGCCTGTGAATGTCCTAAAACATCCTTATTGTGCAATTTTTTTTTTATTTTATCTCACTTAAACATCAAATTTTGAAAATCAAGATCATTTATACTATAGATATTACTTCAACTAAGCCACTCACAAAATTTGAGTCCAATAGGAAATCATTTGGCAATTTATATTGCCATTTATATATCGTCAGCATTTATCTGACGCTCTTTATTTGTTTGTAATATTTCACCATTTTGAATAACCAAACGATTACCGAATTGGATGAAATTTTGTAGGTCTACTCCTTAAATAGATATCTATAACATCAATGATTTAAATTGTTGAAATCAAATGTGAGATGATCAAAATAATCAAATATGCACAATCCACACGATCTAGAGGTACTTACCTGATATCCATAAATACACTATATATATATATATGGACAACATTAAGGATACAAAATCCAAAAGTGCGCTCGAGAACACTTCTAAGGGAAGAGTGTCTCTAGTTGAATAACTCTTCAGAATTAGTCGGTTGCCTCCTTCGATATTGTTGATAATGAGCTTTTGCACCTTTTTATGGTCCTATAACCATTCATCTGTGGGTACCCAGAGTCTACAAGATAGTATTTACCTATATAATGTTGACAATCACAATAAATCAGATAAAACCAGTACAAGACGTATTATATGTTAGTCGAATTAACAAACAAAAGCGAGTAAGAGCAATTACCTTGTGGAGTTTTTGGAAAATTCATGGCGTTGCCTCGTAATATCAATAGGAAAACTCTAGTATCATGAGCAGATCCTTCCTATCCCGCACATGCAAATATAAATTGCATATCAAAGTCACAAACAACCATCACATTTTGTGTCGGTATTCCTTTCCTTCCAATATATGGCACTTGCTTGTGAGGAGGAATTGAAGCTTCAATGTGGACACCATCAATGACACCAATGCAATCCTACATTCAATATAAAAATATTACAGAAGACAAACGAAGATGCAATCAAATACAAACAACTATACATTAAAGTATTAGTGTAAGATTCTATACATACCTTAAAATGAGGTATGTATTTTATCATTTAGAATTTTTGGAGAAATACTTCTGAATTCTGGATCCGTTCGTTTCAAGATATCTTGAGCCATACGACAAACGACATCCAAGACTTGTCCAAAATACCTACTGATTGTTTCACTAGAGTGTTGAAAACGCTCTTGGGCCAATCTGTTTCCAATCCCATGTCCAAGTATATGCAAAAATATCCCCAACACTTCAGTATGAATCATGCTTCTTGAACCCATTAACCCATAGTTAACTTCTAAATCATTAGATAATCTACTAAAAACCTCCTTATCCATTCTGAACATATGATAACAACGGCTTTCATGTCCTCTTAGAACTTCCATCAACAATTTATTTTTCATTTGCGTGGATGTCATGCACGGTGTCTTGTGAACATATGTATCAAAATAGTGTTGAGCCAAAAGACACGCCCCTAATACTCCATCATCACGTTTCAGCTCTTCTATTTCATCCGATGCTCGAGTGTCCATAGTATAAAACCAAGTTGTTACACCAACTAATTAATATTCAAGCTAGCTTCTGTTCATATAAGTTAGGAAAAGAACACAGATTAGACAACATAACACATAAGTTGAAAATGAAAAAAAATAAAAGTGTCAAACTTAAGAGAAACAGCAAATTGGACTTTCAACAATGTGTATAAAATAAACAAAACTAAATCAGAAAAGCCAAACAATGTATGCACAAACTCCATACAGTTCAGCCTATAATAACATTGAGTATAGTGACCAAACAAAACTAAAGCTTTAGAAGCTATCAATTCCATATTAACTCAGAACATCCATACAAGATAGCCTTAAGAAAACACAATAGTCATTACACATAACAAAAACAACAACTCTCTCTCTCTCTCCTGACTTCTAGATGTCTTTCTTCGACATTTCAAACTGTAGCCACGCCAACTTATCCTCGGGATCATCCATAATACAAAACATCTTTTTCTTCTCTTTGTTGAGAAATAAACGAGTAGCAAAATACCATAGAGGGGTTCTTATTCCAGCTCCTGGTAATGAGGTAACCACACTCATCACACCCTTAATACTAGTAGGATCCATTTCAACATTCTTATTGCCAATGGCCTCACAAAGCTTATTAATTAGTTCGGTCATATAGGTAGCACCTCCTCCCTTCCTCTTTCTACTTGTCTCAGATGTTCCACCAGATGTTCTGGCACTTGAAGCTTTTCTTTTTCTTACTTGAGAAATTGACATATTTGAAAGATCATCAGAGTCATCACTACCTTCAAGAGTGTAGTCATCAATAGAGGTATTCAAACTACTAGGAGGCGGTAGACCAGATGACGGTGCCCATGCATGAGATCCAGTGGCGGAAACCCAATAAAACAACTTGTCAAGATTGCCTTCCAATTCAGGGTCCAAACCCTTCTTTCGCAATTTCTCAAATTTGTCATTTATCTACAATTAAAGTGATATATTTGTTATAAAGAGCTGGAAAAAACATAAATAGAATAGTTCATGAAAGGACCCAACCCCGATTTAGCTCCCTAAATCGGAGTCAAACCCCTTCGAAAACAAGAACCAACAAAAACCGTAGAAATTTTGGCAGAGTTTCGTTACTAACGTGGAATTACCATTACCTGCACGCAGAAAATACACTTCATCCTATGCCACAAAAATCAAACCGTGGGCACCAATCCCATCCGGATTTCTCAATATATCAACAGTAAAGTAAAACAATAAATATAATAGTACTTTACTGAAATCCGGTGTAAAATCGTATAACATAATCAATAGATTACTCAGAGCGACCTCTAATGTATATACATATAAGTATACCACAGTAGGTAGAACAATAAACCTACTGGAAGAAAACAAGGTAGCTCGAGCACTATGCCTCCGACCACGACGTGCGACACCAGAGTCCGAATTGCAAACTGGGCACGGAAACCGAAAAGCCCAGGGGAAAGACATGAAAATTGTTAGAGTGAGTGGACGAAAATAAATGTGTTTCACCATATAATATATACGTTATAAAAACATATGCGAGTCAAATACATGAAAATCAAATGGTAAGTGAGGAGACGCTGACTACCACTCACGTACAGAGCATGCAACATAAAATGTATCGCGGAATCTCTCATGGAGTACCACGCGATAGCACAGTCTGAATCACGGGATCCCAGACCCACACGTGATTCCTAGCCAGAGAGGCCTCGGGTCAAGATATCTGTCCCCCTCCCGGAGCGTACTCGGGGATCAGCCGAGAAGCCAATGTGTATCGATACCACAACATATACTGTGACTGTACTCTGTGTAAACCAAATCATAAATCCTTTCCATGCGCATGCATAAAACATAATATGTACGTATATGTATATATTCGTATACGTATATTCGTATAAGCATAATCGTAAACACATGCTCGTAAAATCATAATCAATCTGCATGCTCAAGTTCGTAAATCATTTATAAAAGACTCGCAATCAATCTGTGAAAAGAAATGTCCACTCACAGACTAGCGTAACGCAGTTCGCGTTAACCCGTGATTCGGCGGAAAGTGCCTCGCCAAAAGAACGATCACGAACACCTGAATATCCACACAGTTCATTTCTCAAAATCATATCTCGACAATACAAAACAAATCACGAGAAACCACCGTTCTCGGAAACACGTAATCTGATTACGACAAACTGTCGGAAATCCGGAAATCACACCTCAATACCTCGCTGTACTTTCAGACGCTCAACTCGAAAAACAAACCTCCCCACTGCGATCGGGGCGCGATTTCGAGTGAAATGACATGCAACTCGTCGAAAATCCCAAAAAGTCAAACTTTGACCGCCGTTGACCGTTGACCGCCGCCCATGGCGGCGCCACCGCCAAACTGAAAATCTTCCGGCGGAGCAACCCGTATTCCACTCAAAATTCTCCACTGACCAACTTTTATAACTGCAACAAAGGCCAATTCAATCTCTAACTAGCTCAATTTCATGCAAAACTGAATTGGTACCAAATTTTCAAATCCAAAATTCTCCATGTACACATCGAATTGAAACACCAAACTTACATGGTAGCTTATAGGTGAGGAGAGCTACAAAACCCAGTCCTTTTTGTAGTTCAATTCAACCGAAATCATTGAACCCGAAATCCCCAATTTTTCCTTGAATTTAGGCCGGATTTTCCTTCCTCCACCGTCCACCACGCCGTGAACGGTGCCTGGAGCCTTCAAGAGGAGACCGTGGCAAGTCGAACAAGGCCAACCCCGTGCCTTGGGGTGGCCGGAAAAGGCCTCACCGCCGTGAGCCACCGTAAACTGTCGCCACCTTCATTTCAGCTCGCGTTGACCGACCTATTATTAATGACCAATTTTGACTTTCCAAAACAGGTAAGTGCACTGTTTATACTTTCCCAAAAAGGAAACCTCCATAATTCACTTTTCGGCAAACTTCAAACTCACGTAACTTCCTCGTCGTAACTCCGATTCCGATAATTCTCGCGGCAACAAACTCGTCTCGACATGATCTTCAATTATCACCCGAAGTCAAACACATCGACAAACCGATAAAAAGTCAACCATTCAACCCAAACACATAAATAATCCGACTAAACAATCAACAATCGGAAATGATCATAACTTAATCTCCGTAACTCAGAAAAATGCTCCGGAAGTTCCCACGAGCTCGAAATTAAATTCTGAACAACTTCCGTAAAGAAGCCGAAACCAAATTATCGTCCGATAATTTAGTCGTTAAGAGCACCACCATTTAAATCCGAACTTCAAATATTCATAATTAATTCCTCGGTCGTCCAAATAACGATCCGGAACCTCCCACGAACTCGAAATCTCGCATACAACGACTCTCGAGAAGAGACCCAGCTCCAATTCTTGGCCAATAATTAAGTCGTTAACAAACCATGCGATTCAAATAATGTCGGAACTCTGTAACTACGCAGTAACTCACGCATATAGCTGATCATACTGCTGATTCTGGTCCGGGTCGTCACAAATCCACCGGCCTTAAAAAAATTTCGACCTCGAAATTTCCGAGTCTGCCAACGAAAAGTAGGAGCACTGCCTCTGCATACTGCTCAACTGCTCAGTGGCAACATCAATTGAACAATTCAGACAACTGACTTCACAATAGGAGATAGCTCCATACTGAAATTCCTGTACCCTCAAATCACAAATCTGAACTGGCTCAACACAATAGCCAAGTGTTCCTGCATAAGGAACAGATAGGGTACACAACACGAAACAAGCTTGAAACATAGTTCCGACATACGGAACACAACACAACACACACAAAAACCAATAATATAGGCGACGCCGAACTATACGGCATAACACAAACTTGCCTATGACCACATCTGGATCAAAACAACATAGCAAATCACAACTCAGTCTACACACATCAACATGACTCAAACAATTATCATCTCGTTTCCGCTAATCCGAAAGTTTGTGGTAACACATTTCACAAAATCCGAAACAAACATCAACTCAAACTCAAACCAAACTCGCTCCAGCATAATGGAGTACAACATCGTCCCCAAAACGACATCATGCAACATCAAAACCACAGTGGTCCACAAACTGGTACTGCAAGCAATTTCAAACAAGTGAAACTGCTGGTCCCAAATCCTCCAGAACTGCAATACCGAGGTCCACAATATGCCCTCCAAGGTCTGAATAGTCCTCAAAGATCGCCAACCAATCTGAGGATAAGAACCGGTACTAACTCGTAATCTGGTCCCCAATGCTCGCTGCAAAGCTTGCCAACACATAGTTGTAGCTGACTATCTCGGTCTGCGAACTGGAACACAGGTACACCGCAGAAATGGCCAATCTCCATCAAACACAGCTATACCAGCCTGCCACTGAAATCATCTCCGAAAGTACAAGGAAATATAGTAAGTTCGTCAAATGTCCACAATGGCCTAACAACTGGTATCACAACCAAAGTGCGTACAAACACACACAAGATCACAGCGACAAACGTCACGTCTAACCGGAAATTTCCAATGGCTATAACTCTCTGGCAAGTCTCCGCCTCCTAGTCATCGTCTGTCGATAGATGTGACATCTGCACACATAAGCTACTATATTGCTCTTCATGTTGCGTCACGAGTAGTAAACTCGAAGTATCTGATACATCTCCGCACCACTAGCGCCAAATGCACGCAAAACAGTGAGCTTAAACATAATCATACTCGAACTCAGTTCTCATAGCTCGCAACTCGGTTAACACGGAAACTCGAGCCACACACATACATGAATCACTGAAGCTCTCGACTCTCGACTGAATGCATCAACAACAACATCCCAGACGGATGGTCAAGGTACAACCTCTAGCCTCTCTCGAACAAACTCAAAGGTGCAGCCATAGTCGTGAGTCAACCCCATCCATCTACACTGCCTCAAGCCCAAATCTGGCCGAAAATGCAAGTGGATGAAACCCAAATGATCAGTGTACGTCCTACACTGTGCTGCACGCCTTAGCAGTAGTGTCTCGAACTCTCTGATGCTAACATAAGGAGAGCTACACCCAAATCATACATAGGATACGTAGCTACATAAGGTTTCCACCGCCCGAACCATGAGCCACCGCTCTGCTACACAACATCAAAACATAACCAAATCTAAACCTCGATGCATCGTCATAACCCACGAACTCATCACGATTGTCAGGTAAGGTCAAAACCGAAGCAACGGTCAACCATCCTGCAGGAGTAAGTAACTCTCCTCGCGTGCATCGAACCACTCGAACTTGACATCTTCCTCGACAATCCGGAAAGTAGAGTGGCAATCCAGGAAAATGCTGTACAAGCCGTCGGTAATAGCTTGCCGAACCCAAGAGACTCCCAATCTCTGGTACAATAGTAGGGCAATCCCCAAATCAATACGGCTTCTAACTAATCAGGATCCACGCCAACTCCCTCAGACAACATCACGTGACCCCAAAATCTTCATGCTAATCGGCCAAAACTCACACTGGCTGAACTTCGCAAACAGCTGATCGTCTCGAGAAGTCCGCAAAATCGCTCACAATTGCTTCAGGTACTGGCCCACACTCCTGTGATACATCAGAACGTTGCCAATGAACATGACCGCAAACTCGTCCAGAAACCGTCCGAACACCTGGTCCATCAAGTCCGCAAAATCAACGGGGCATTGTTCAACCAAACAACGTGACCAAAAACTCCTAATGCTGGCACCATGATCCGAAAGTCATCCAGACCACATCTGACTCATCGATCCTCAACTGATGGTATCCGGACCCGAAATCAATTTTCGACAAGACTGAAGCTCTCACAAGCTGATCAAACCAATCGTCAACCCGAAGCGGAGGATACTCACACTCCTCTGAAGTGAATCAGGCTTCGGTAGTCAATGCACCACCATGTCTAACCATCCATCATCCGTACACACAATGCAAGAGCATACCACGCAAATACGCGGGATCGCATGAAATCTCCTGAAATCTCCTCCAGCAACTCCTGCACTCGAAACTGTAGCTCATCAGCTCCGCTGGCTCCGAACGACAAGATGCCGATAAAATGAGTCCAGCGCCCGGTATAAGCTCAATGATGTAGTCGGTCTCTCGAACTGGAGGAACACCTGGTAATTCCTCCGGAATATACCTGGAAACTCGGAAACCACCTCAATGTCACTAATGTCGGGCACAGCAACCATAATATCCACAACATGAGCTGAGCAAGCAACAAAATCCGTCTCTACCATCCGCTCGACCATCACCGCGAAACAGTATCTCAGGGAAACCTGGTCGTCGAAACATAACCTCCTTCTCGAGGTACTCGAACACAGCCAAATGCGTCGTCAGTAAGTCCATACTCACAATCACACCAAAACCACGATGTCCAGCTATAACAGATCCGCGGCTAAGCCATTTCCTCCAACAAGGATCTCGCAACCTCCGGATGGATGCAATACTCTCCAAAACTTCGGAAGTGGAGATGCAGGTACAATAGCCATGGATATCAAACAACAGTAACCTCGGAGAAAAGTTTGCCCTTAAACAAGGTCATGGCACGAACTCCAACATGCCCAACTAGCCGCCCACATCAATAGTGACATTGCTGATTAACTCATCAAAAAGGTACATTGGTCAAACTTTAGGAATAGCCTCATGACCTCCCCGTGAACTCTGAGCTGTCGAACCTCAAACACAGCTGGCTGAGGGCGCTCCCACGTAACGTGACCCTCCTGGCCACCGAAATAGTAACTGAAAGTGCTCCACAAACACAAGTCACCGCAACACCTGCTGCGTGAAAGGATCACCAACGATTGCCCAAACTCATGCCACAGGAACAAGTCCGCTACTCTGTGGTCTCCAACATCGCCAAACGGATCCTCTGCTTTAATCTGATGACCCTCAACATAATCGAAAAGGCCACCGCCTGATGAAGTCACTGATCCCGAAGGGTCGGAACTCAACCTCATCAAAATCTCGACTAAGTCCACTTTCCTCAAACCAACACATCGAAAAACCGTGTACAACTTCCCCTTTCGATAGCCTCGCCACTGAGTGCAACACACTAAGCTCCTCACGGCTAACTCGAGGCACATCAATCAGACTCTCTCTGATGCTCAGGTTCAAACTCATCTCGAACCTCATGCATAGCTTCCTCTGAAGCCACATAACTCATGCAAATGAGGATAAACATGTGGACAATGCATCTCTGCCTCATGTGGGTAAACACTCCTCATTCAAATGTTGGATAGCCTGATAAAATCATTACCGTATAAACAACACTCTGAATGTAGGCCATGGAGTCGCAACAGGAACTCACACAATACCAGCCCACCAAATACAATGATCTGACTCAGACAAACATCAACTGCCACAATTCTCTGCTCTGAGGCGACATGTAGACGCTCATACACACACAACCAGGCAAACTGTGCCACACAAATCTCTGAACTCAGAATACTCATCCAAACCCATAATTCACTGGTGAATCGCGCGTCGATTGATCCTCAATAGGATCCACAACCAAAACGACACGGAAAGCACGTCAGGAGGCATCCTAATGATAAAACATCATTCACAACAAATGGAACGTAATCATGGAACTTCAAATATTTGAAAGCATACAACACCCGGAATATTGATGAGTATCCGCCGGCCGGTCGGGTCACCATTCCAGACATGCTGTACATTCTCAAATATCCTTAGTAAACACGACTACAGAAGTCTACAGAACCTATACCTAATGCTCTGATACCAAGCTGAAATGACCCAACCCCGATTTAGCTCCCTAAACCGGAGTCAAACCCCTTCGAAAACACGAACCAACAAAAACCGTAGAAATTTTGGCAGAGTTTCGTTACTAACGTGGAATTACCATTACCTGCACGCGGAAAATACACTTCATCCTATGCCACAAAAATCAAACCGTGGGCACCAATCCCATCCGGATTTCTCAATATATCAACAGTAAAGTAAAACAATAAATATAATAGTACTTTACTGAAATCCGGTGTAAAATCGTATAACATAATCAACAGATTACTCAGAGCGACCTCTAATGTATATACATATAAGTATACCACAGTAGGTAGAACAATAAACCTACTGGAAGAAAACAAGGTAGCTCGAGCACTATGCCTCCGACCACGACGTGCGACACCAGAGTCCGAACTGCAAACTGGGCACGGAAACCGAAAAGCCCAGGGGAAAGACATGAAAACTGTTAGAGTGAGTGGACGAAAATAAATGTCTTTCACCATATAATATATACGTTATAAAAACATATGCGAGTCAAATGCATGAAAATCAAATGGTACGTGAGGAGACGCTGACTACCACTCACGTACAGAGCATGCAACATAAAATGTATCGTGGAATCTCTCATGGACTACCACGCGATAGCACAGTCTGAATCACGGGATCCCAGACCCACACGTGATTCCTAGCCAGAAAGGCCTCGGGTCAGGATATCTGTCCCCCTCGGAGCGTACTCGGGGATCAGCCGAGAAGCCAATGTGTATCGATACCACAACATATACTGAGACTGTACTCTGTCAGGATATCTGTCCCCCTCGGAGCGTACTCGGGGATCAGCCGAGAAGCCAATGTGTATCGATACCACAACATATACTGAGACTGTACTCTGTGTAAACCAAATCATAAATCCTTTCCATGCACATGCATAAAACATAATATGTACGTATATGTATATATTCGTATACGTATATTCGTATAAGCATAATCGTAAACACATGCTCGTAAAATCATAATCAATCTGCATGCTCAAGTTCGTAAATCATTTATAAAAGACTCGCAATCAATCTGTGAAAAGAAATGTCCACTCACAGGCTAGCGTAACATAGTTCGCGTTAACCCGTGATCCGGCGGAAAGTCCCTCGCCAAAAGAACGATCACGAATACCTGAATATCTACAAAGTTCATTTCTCAAAATCATATCTCGACAATACAAAACAAATCACGAGAAACCACCGTTCTCGGAAACACGTAATCTGATTACGACAAACTGTCGGAAATCCGGAAATCACACCTCAATACCTCGCTGTACTTTCGAACGCTCAACTCGAAAAACAAACCTCCCCACTGCGATCGGGGCGCGATTTCTAGTGAAATGACATGCAACTCGTCGAAAATCCCAAAAAGTCAAACTTTGACCGCCGTTGACCGTTGACCGCCGCCCATGGCGGTGCCACCACCAAACTGAAAATCTTTCGGCGGAGTAACCCCTATTCCACTCAAAATCCTCCACTGAGCAACTTTCATAACTGCAACAAAGGCCAACTCAATCTCTAACTAGCTCAATTTCATGCAAAACCGAATTGGTACCAAATTTTCAAATCCAAAATTCTCCATGTACACATCGAATTGAAACACCAAACTTACATGGTAGCTTGTAGATGAGGAGAGCTACAAAACCCAGTCCTTTTTGTAGTTCAATTCAACCGAAATCATTGAACCCGAAATCCCCAATTTTTCCTTGAATTTAGGTCGGATTTTCCTTCCTCCACCGTCCACCACGCCGTGAACGGTGGCCGAAGCCATCAAGAGGAGACCGTGGCGAGTCGAACAAGGCCTTACCGCCGTGAGCCACCGTGAACCGTCGCCACCTTCATTTCAGCTCGCGTTGACCGACCTGCTATTAATGACCAATTTTGACTTTCCAAAATAGGTAAGTGCACTATTTATACTTTCCCAAAAAGGAAACCTCCATAATTCACTTTTCGGCAAACTTCAAACCCACGTAACTTCCTCGTCGTAACTCCGATTCCGATAATTCTCGCGGTAACAAACTCGTCTCGACATGATCTTCAATTATCACCCAAAGTCAAACACATCAACCAAACTGATAAAAAGTCAACCATTCAACCCAAACACATAAATAATCCGACCAAACAATCAACAATCAGAAATGATCATAACTTAATCTTCGTAACTCAGAAAAATGCTCCGAAAGTTCCCACGAGCTCGAAATTAAATTATGAACAACTTTCGTGAAGAAGCCGAAACCAAATTATCGTCCGATAATTTAGTCGTTAAGAGCACCACCATTTAAATCTGAACTTCAAATATTCATAATTAATTCCTCGGTCGTCCAAATAACGATCCGGAACCGCCCACGAACTCAAAATCTCGCATACAACGACTCTCGAGAAGAGACCCAGCTCCAATTCTCGGCCAATAATTAAGTCGTTAACAAACTTGGCGATTCAAATAATGTCGGAACTCTGTAACTATGCAGTAACTCACGCATATAGCTGATCATACTGCTGATTCTGGTCCGGGTCGTCACAGTTCAGTATACAGTACATAACATATTACAAACCTTTATCTTATTCTCCCACAATTCATCACTCACATCAATGGTCTGTAACCTATGATTCCACGCAAGACCAGTTTCTTTGCCCTTGAGATCTTTCCAGTTTTTCGATATATCTTTCAGTGAATCCCACATGTTTTTCAGCTGCTTCTTGGTGTATTTTTCACTAGCTTTTTTGTTAAAGTTGTTCCTTAAATTCTCCCATTCCACTAGCGAAAAATGACTGTGTGGACGATTATCTGCTTCTAATTCTTTGAAGCATAGATCTAGAAAGAAGTCCACATACGTTGGAGTCCATGACGCCGAACCTTTTCCCATATTTTACAAATTCTAGCTAAACTAATCTGTGTAAAGAAAGTGACTCAATTCTTACATCTAATAGACTAACAACAATTGTAAAGGAAATTATAAACTGTAGTTAAACTAATGAATCCCCTGTATTATCTAAACTGTAGACTTCAGTTCTATCGACTAGTATTAGTTACTATCACAGAGACACACAATCTATCGACTTGTTCATGTACAGGTCCATAGACTAAAACCACATTTAGGAAGGAAAATGATGTTTTTATACACTATACAGAATAAATTATTATAGCTTGAAAAATCGGTAGAAACATGCATATATATTCTGCAATAAATTGAAGAACAATGAAGTCAATGGGATATGTTTATCAAGCTAGCTAGGCTTGATTGAGTTGATTCTATATATCTTTCTTTGTTGGTGGGAAAGGATAAGGAGTTTGAGATTTTGCATCTCAAGTTATGAACTCACTATCTTGATAAGACAACAATGAATGCTGAATCCTTCGATTCAATGACTTCAGTCCAGGTTTTTTAATGAGTTAAGACTAGGCTAAATTCAGATTTCATTCTTATTTTAATGAGAATCCTACTTATTGGTGTCGATAAAGAGCTAAGTTTTGTTATCCAAATACTTACCCACCCATTCTACAAGGACACAAGAACACAAATAAGATCCACACTATTAACTTTTACATTTTTACACATCGGTGACATTGCAACCCTGAATTGAATTTCTGTTCCAGCTAATAAGCAAATTAGTGCAGATTGTTTCACTAGCTAGTGCGCTGATCCTTTATCTCATTTCCTAATATAGCCTAGTAACAATCTCCTAGTAACAACTCAAACATCTATACCAACTTTTGATGTTAACAAATTTGAAACAATCTAAACAGGTAACTTTGCTATGCTATAGTAAACCATTCTTGAAGAAGTTTGTGTTCACAGTTGTTCATTCAACTTATAGCTTCCTATCCGATCATAACATGACAGCTCAAGAAAAAGTAGAACAAGAAAAAAATATACCATACTTGTGATCCTGATAACAAAAATTGGTGAGGAAGAAAACACATGGTGGTGGGGTGAGACAGATTTAACTGCAGAAAAGGTAGGCCTTGGACTCAAAATCTAATTTTTCATTTTTAGGAAGAAAATATATGATTGATATGATCTAGCAACATAAATAATTTGCTATATCAGGTCACCAAGACTATAATCAAATAATCAAAATCAAAAGACAATTATAATAGCCCTTACCTGAGTTTCAAGAATTGTCGATAAAGTCTTTGTTCTTTACAAATTGTCAAGCTCTATCCGTTTCTGCTTGACAGAATCATACAGTTCTGGTATCTTGAGTGCAAGGGAATAAAGTCTTATCTGCAAGAAAGTAAGGGAAAAAAAGTTAGCTTGGCTGACTAGTTGTTGTATTAGAAGTGAAGACAGTCATTGATTATGATCTACTGTACTAAAGACGAAGATACATGAATAAATTTATATTCATGCAATGGATACAAGTAGACAAGTTGAATCCGAGTAAACGAATATATACAAGTAGCTAGGAATGATTGGGATACTAGGAGAACATATGCTAATACACAGCAAAAGCGACAACTCCAATGGTGTCTCAATCAGTACAGATACTAATACACAAAAAAACTCTGCATACAGTCAGGAATTATATGCAGCAATACACCTCCTTAGACTAAATGAGAAGTGTGTATATATCCCACATTGGAAGAGAGATGTTTATAATAGTTGTGTACATATATATCTCACATATTCCAACAAGCAACTACATCAATTTGAACCTACATATACATATGCCCTTTATGGGTTCTTGGTGCACTACAGTAATTTAGTTGGAAGTAGTAAAAAGATCCAACAATAGTTGAAACCTGTTCTTGCACGGAGAAAATAAAGAACTGTGTTAACACAACTAAATTTTTTGCAAAGAAAAAAGAATCTAGCTAAATGACCAAAAAACAAATTTACAAACAGTACACTGTAAGCATCCCACAATGATCATGCATATTGCAAACCTTCAATCACCAGTTGTAAATAACCAAAAGGCAAAGACGGTGACCGACCCCTTCTAAGTGGAATAAAAATAATCCTAGTTTGTGGAGGTCCATAAGTTTTCCTCATGATCATTGTTGTTCTTTCTTGTGACCTCATATCAAAAGAAAGAGAGAAATAGAAGATGGATACATTGTTAATCACCTTGAAAAGGTTCAGCTAATATGAGGATGTCTTCTAAAGTCTTCTAGGTGCTTACTTAGGGAGAACTTTTATTTGAAATTGGTGAAGTGGAAATATACATTGATATGACATGGAACAAGGGACTTGAAAATACTATAGCCATTTTATATATATAGCATATAGCATCAGAACATAACTATAAAGTGGAAAGACAGCAAATAAGAAAATACTACAGTGCAAAATGGTACAGAAGCCAAATCATATAGCAGGATTTAGATATTAAGGCATTCTAGTAGCAGGAATGTCTTATATTTTCAGTTTAAAGCACCTACATTGCCATCTTGCCTATGTAGATCATCGCTCTGAAGTCTACATTTACACAAGCTTGCAGCCAAAAGAATATCGATAAATAGAGAGTTAGACGAATTACCTGTTACAATTTTTTTTTAAAAAAAAAAACTGCCAAGTATAAAAGTACTAGCAAGAGCAATTGAGTAATGACTAAAAAATCACACAAAAATACACAACCTCCCTCTCAATGTTTGTTTCCACAAGAACCTTTATTTGTACACCACAGTGGATATCAATTTTACAATTAAAATCAAAATATCCATCGAGTTACACGAACAAACCCAGAAACCAATCATACAAATCCAAAAGAACAAACCTTGGGATTTCTAATAGCATTGCCTCAAAGACAGAGAGAGGTCTTTCAACACTCACAGACAAAGATCAACGTGTAACACAAATGAATTTTGGAGAGAAGCAACAACGTACGTACTGAACAACTAATAATGATAGGAACTTGTCTTGCTCATTTCATTGCAGAGAGAAAACAAAAAAATGTATTCTTAGGGGAAATCAAAGCAGCACCCAGAAATCAATAAGGGGATCAAACCCATATCTAAAATCAAAGCAGCACCCAGAACAAGTCTCAAACACAGTACAAAATATAAGAAGAGTAATAAGACATAGCACATTTTGTCCGTCTTCAAAAGCTTTGGACATGGCCTTGTTAACTCCTTCCTCACTGTCGAATTCAAAGAAAGAGACAGGAACTCACAAGAAACCATTGAGAGATGATGGTTCAACCCCATTGCCTTAGACCCAGACAAGCGAAACCCAGATCTTAAATTCAATTTTCAGATCGACAAAACCAAATTACACACATTCTCAAGCCTCAAAACCCAGCACAATAGTAGTGTCGATAAAAAACTAAAGACCCAATCAAACAAATATATCACTTAGACAAAATCAACACAATCTGGCTTATTCAAAAGATCCATTTCAATTCAATGAAAACCCAAAACACAAGTTCAAGTAACATATCAATGATTTGAACAGATTTGAACAAAACCTAAAATCAAAATTGCCTGAGTTCGGGATTATGGAACTTATTGAATTCTGAACTTCGAAAATCATGCAATGGTCACCGAAGGTCGCCCAAGAGTAGACTCGGCATAGCTATGAAGAAACTCTTGTTTTCATGGTTGTCGATTTGTTGAGAGAGACTTGTGTGGTGTCGTCTGTGGAGGGAGAAATCGAAAAATGGAGAACCGGAAAAGATGGAGGGATACGTGGGTCAAACCAGAATTGTTCAGGGATAATTTTGGTATTTCAAAATTTTCATTTAAATTATTACGGTTTACGCGTGTTTTGGCAAAAAGTCAGCTTTTAAAAGTATATTTAGAATTCCTTTTTGAAATAATAAATAAAACCTCCTTTTCTATAAACTCCTATAAAAATAAATCAGTTTATCAAACACTACTTATTCTATAAAAATTGATGAAAAAACTCTTTTTTCTAAGATAAACTTTAGCAAATGCAGCCTATGCTGTAAATGGTAGTGCCAAAGGTATATTGCATTTAATTTTCCGAAGCAGATCGGTGACGAACAAGGATCACTGTTCCTTTGTACAAGTGGTTGACAGTACATGCCTTTCTCAATTTTAAAATATATGTACATATATATATATATATATTTAAAGTTAGGAGCTGAGAGTTCTACACAACGTGACAAATCATTTTCAACATCTCTGTATTTCTCTTATAAAAAATACTGCTAGTAAAGAGCACCAAGTCCACGGGACAAAGAATTGCCTAATTAGTGTAAGACAGACAAGTAGCAGGAACCTGCACAACAGAACTTGCACTTACCTGAACTTTTTTATTATATTTACTGGTAAGTAGTAGAACTATGTCAATAGAAAGTCACTAAATTGACTGTTCCACATGCTTTTGCTTCTATCTTTGCCTTGCCTTATTTTTGCGGCAGCTTGAGAATGCATAACAGTAGATGCTTGAAGATTAATTTGGTTTGTCTTCAGTCCATAATGTGGCTTATTATATATGGACTAAAGACTGCATTTGATTTTTCAGAACGAACATGGTAATGTTGAAGTATGGTCTCAGAAGTGCCTTCCACCTGGGACTGTGCATTTGAGGTTGCCAAGGGTGTTTTCTGTTGCCAAGAGATTACACATTGGTTATGCTCCTGCCATGGTTAATTTCGAATTCAAAAATGGTCAATCGTATCCTGTTTTTGATGGTATAGTAGTGTGTGCTGAGTTCAAGGATGCAATATTGGAAGTAAAGATTGCATCTTTTGGGTGACCTTGATTTAATATTAAATAGATCATTCTTAAATAAATTTTTAGTTCACTTCTCGTGTCTTGACAGAAGTTGTTTGACGATAATTTAGGCTTCTACTGAGGAACAGGACAGAAGAGAGGCCCTAGAGAAGAAAAAGAATGAAATGCAAGTTATTTCACGGTGGTATCAGCTTCTGTCTTCCATTATAACTCGACAAAGAATTAAAAAGATGGTGTAGAGTAGGCAATTAATTTGCAGCTCCAATTCTTAATCTATTGAAATGTGGACTCAAGGAAACAAGAAAATAAATAATTTAAATGGGTCGGTTTGAATGTACTTTGAATGATTGGTGTCTCTCTGTTTGAACTTTACTCCATGTTGTAGGTACCGTAATCCAAAGACAGGGCTACCTTATGCAACAAAGGAGGCTTTTAAGGTTATCCGGCAGCAGTATGCTTTCTCCATTTATTGGACTACTATGAACCATATATATGCACAGCTCCGATTAAGGTATAGTATGGAATTCTTGCACTCCAACTGTTCGACGTAATGTCCCACTGAAACAAAGCTTGTTGTGTTTTCATTTTAGTACAAGTTTGCCAATTACTCCACTGCTAATTATTCATAGTACATAAACAGAAGTTTATGTGAATTCTGATGCTGATGATGAAAATGAGTGAATTAGTTCCTTTGCATGTTTTTAGGAAAGATGATTGTACATAAACAGAAGAAACATTGCTGAATCATGTCAATTTGGACCAATCAGAATAAATTAACATTGTTGTCCATTTTTTATATCTTTTAAAGGGCATATTCATTTATATACTGCTCGTTGCACCAATCAGAATAAATTAACTATAAATTTCAAGGTATGTTATCTGCTTCTTAATTTTTCTAGAGGCAGATCTTGTTTTGAGGTTTAATGGATTGGAGATGGAGCTGAATGGTTATAAGAGCAGGGCTGGGGGTAGTACTAGAACATTGTATGATTCTAATAGGGAATCTGAACATGTGACTAAGAGGGTTGAAGCACCCAAGGCTTTGCACAATAAACTGTTGTGAAGCCAAAGCCTGAAGAATTTATCAAAGCTAAAGTGCAGATGTGGATTGCTTAGTTTTCACTTTAGATTTTGTAGCTATTCTTTGGGTTTTACATGAATCTTTTGAGTTAATGTAGTGTAGATTGTGGTTTTGATTGTAATGATACATCATGTACCTAATATTTTTGTTTGAAATGAAAGTGTTCTAGTAGTTTATACATTTGTGCATATTTTTGTTTATAGCTTTGTTGTTTCTATGATGTGTGAGATTACTATGGAGAGGAAGATTATATATCAATCAACTGATGTTAATAACACCATTACACATCAAATTATTACAAAAGCACTGATGTCTACATTTAATAAAGACATCGATTTTGTGAGACAAATCGTTGTCTTTTTTTAAGGACCATTGTCTAAGATTAACATACACTACCACATTTTTAGATATTGCCGGCGACTTAAAGTTGCCGGCCTTTCATTTTAAGTCGTCGGTGATAGTCATTATCGGCGACAAGTCGCCGGTAAAACTCTCGCCGGAAATTTGGCGCCGGTTAAAGTATTATCGGCGACTTATTTTTCAAGTCGCCGGCAATGATCAAGGGATCACCGGCGACTTCAGTCGCCGGCAATAGGGGGCCATCACCGGCGACTTGAGTCGCCGGTGATTCCTAAACCATTGCCAGCGACTCCAGTCGCCGGCAATGCCTTGACCATTGCCGGCGACTTGAGTCGCCAGCAATGTTGCTCCGCCGTGGCCGGAAAATGAGAGGTATTGCCGGTGACTTGAGTCCAACTCGCCGGCAATACCCGGGGACATTAGTCAAAAAAAAGCCGGTTCTGGATTGGGCCCAATTCCAGAACCTGCACTGAAAAACAGAAACTGTACAAATACAAGTTCAACAAGTACACACATAATTGTCCAACGTACAGTACAAACAGCAACAATACGAAAATAAACTACAACTACACTAAGGGTCGAGGAAATCCATGCGGACGTAATCATTTGAACTCCGGTGGCTACCCTGGTCTTACTGTGGCGGTGACGACTGCGGTGGTGGATCACTGTGGAACACAGGGATCGGGGAAGGTGTGGGGAGCGGTTGTCCGGTAGTCTGGCACGCGTACATCGTCTGCATCCATGTGAACATTTGTGTCTGCTGCTGGACCATAATTCGGTGTTGCTCGACCATCACCCGGTACTCGGCATCTCTGACTGCCTGCTGCTCGGCCAATTGCCGCATCTCCTCCATCTGCCTCCTTTGCTCCTCCAACTCCCTCTGCGTCCTCTGAAGCTCCGCTGTTAGGTTAGAGTTCCTAGAAGAAGTTCTTGACCCGCTAGAGTATTTCGAAGTGTTCTTTAATACTCCTTCGCCCGCCGAGCCCATTCCCCTGCAGTAGTAGATATTCTTTCCCGTCCCGCACGCTTTTGCCATGATCTGAGCCGCTATAGGGCGATCAAGCATATCGATCTGAGATGCATACTGGGTCACTTCTTCCTCCGAGCAGTCAGGATGGTTGTTTCGAGCTATATTCATGGTGATTTCTGTGATCGCATCCTCCACTCTCGCCTAATTGAAAAGCGAATATGAATAGCGTATTATTAAGCAAAATAAATTAATAGAGAAAAATAGTTTTATTAACACATGCATATGTGAACTACAAAATAATGAGGCTAAAGACTTACCGCTTCTTCAGGGCACTGCGGATAGAACTTCTGATGAACAAACACTAACGGGTTAACTTCTTGTTGTTGCTGCGCCTTACTCGACCAACCCAAATAGTTGAGTGAACCTGTATGATGGGCCTTGGTGTTTTTCAATCTGTTCTCCCTGTTTGTCTTGGAAATCGCCTTGTTTGATAAACATATGTAAAAAAATTAGTAACTAACTATTTCAATGTGATACGATACATTAGGGTTGTAAAATATATTCAGGATGCATACCTTCGCTTTGGGGTGCTCGAAGTGGGCTACCAGTCACAGCCACTCATACTCCCTAAACCGGAATTCGCTAGGGGTAGAACCTCGACCTAGCTCCTTGTACTGTGTGTAATGTTTTGAAAACTCGTTCTTCCACTCTTTATACCTATATTAACACCAGAAAAAAAAGTTAGAGATATTAAAACACTTGATAAACAAAAATCTAACTCGATATATACTCAAATAACTCGAATCACATCACCTGATATGTAGTTGACGCTCTACCCATGTGTGAATAAGGCATTCATCCACGTCAAACCACAGCTGCAAGATGAATATATAAACGGTAAAATTATATATTTATTCGGACTTACTTAATAAATGTAAAATTTACGTAATGAAAATACGATTTAACTCACACTCAGTGCATTATGCACTTGCATCTTCACGTAGCGAGGCACAGATCCCCAATCTGGCCACGCATTGGGACCTTGTCCCGCACGACGGCCCCTGCCATGCTGGCATACTTTCGCGTGGTCTCAAATGTCTCGATCACCTCACCATGCTCATTGGCCCTAATGAGCGTTTTCCTTCCCCCGCTGGCCTGCTCAAGATTCTTCCCGGTGCAGGGGCCTCTAGTCTTTCGTTTTCCAGTGCCATTAACGATATTGCCTAATAATACAATGTCAACAAATTGATATTATTAATTGACACTATTTTTAGTCTTAAGTAATAATTAAGTAATCAATCTTGTTAAATATAATTTACCTGCATCGTCTGTTTGCTGGTTGTTGCACCTCGCACTCCAAAGATACACGGGGTCGAACGGGATGAAGTTGTACGCTTCCTCCATGCTCAGGAACTCCGGCCTTCCTTCAATATAAATAGGCCTCCCCCTATCATCGAATTCAGGGATCACAGGAATCTCGTCGGGCAGGAAGAGACCGGACGACTGAGATAGACGAGGCCTGGACGATGAGGCGCCAGCACCATCTGCCTCAGATGATTCCCGTGAAAGGGGAGTAGGCACCGGGCCAATGTGGGGCATTTCGATGGAGGGTGTTTCTGATGCGGCCGTTGAGTGTCGCTCGCTTGACTGTCTGGTGACTGAGGGTCGAGCCTGGACTGAGGGTTGCACAGATCCGGATCGTGCAGCTTCCTCCTCTCCTCGTGCAGCTAGCAACATTTGTGTGCGAGCAGTCATAATTGGGCCACTGCGCGTGTTGCTGACTGCGGCTGAGGAAGCTTGATTACTGCTCCCTCCACTGGATCTAGTCCCTCTCCGTTTGATGCCTCCAAGCCAATTTGCCGCAAAACCTCTTGGACATCCAACAATTAGTCTTGGATTCGGTTATATGAAAATTAAGGATGGAACCGTTTGGAACCGGAACCGAACAGCGGTTATCGGTTCTCGTAGAAGATCCATTTGAAAAACAAATAGAAAAATTAACAATGAAATTTTTGTAAATTGGACTTCAAAATCCTCTTACTTTCTGTTTGACATAGTTGCATATATAATCTATCTATATAAAAACGTATAATTTGCATATTAAATCACATATGATCATCAACATATCAACAATGTCATTCATCAAGATCATATTTGCATCATATCAAACATTAAATTAAATTTCATAGGCCAAATACTTATGATATCATATCAAACATTAAATTAAATTGCATCATATCATATCGATCATTACGAATATAATTATCAAAATATAAATTAATTATTACCCAAATGCTTATTTAACCAATTAATTAAGTTAACAAATATATTCTACTAATTAGCGTAACAAATATAATTAACCAACACAAAAATACATAATTACATAATTAAATAATTAACTTATCAAAAATACAATATAATTATGAACTATATCAATTAATCCAAATCACCTTAATTTGCCCAACACCTTAAATTACCTTAAATTACCTATATCAATTAATCCAAATCACCTTAAATTACCTAAATATTTTCTACATATTTACATACATACACTTGCCTAATAATTATCAAAAATTAAAACATCACCCAAAACTTAATTAATCAAGTTAAT
Source organism: Geum urbanum (assembly GCA_946800695.1). Lineage (NCBI taxonomy): Eukaryota > Viridiplantae > Streptophyta > Magnoliopsida > Rosales > Rosaceae > Geum > Geum urbanum. The sequence continues at coordinate 7,350,630 of OX327015.1, forward strand.
TAAAATGCATACAAATATAATTAAAATGCATATATATATATATACATAATTATAAAAAACAAAAATTGAGAGAGAGAGAGAGAGAGAGAGAGAGAGAGAGAAGGAGCTAGGGGACCTGTCATGGTCGAGCTCGGATTCCGGCGGCGGAGGTAGGGGAGGAGGTAGAGGAGGAGGGGAGGAGGAGAGGAGGAGGGGAGGAGAGGAAATTGAGATTTCGGGTTTTTGGGGTATTTTTGTGTGGAGAGGGGAGAGGGGAGAGGGGAGGAGGGGAGGGGAGAGGGGAGGAGAGATTTGAGGAGAGGAAGAGATGTTTGTGGGCGGCGAGGTGAGGAAGAGATGGATTAATTTTAGGGTTTGCAAGGAGCTCGGTGAAGAAATGAGGAAAAACTCGAGTTGGCTGAAATTTAAGGGAGTATTGCCGGCGAGTTACTTATCAACTCGCCGACAATACTATTACCAACGAGTTAACTCACTGATGGTGCCAACAAGCATGGCATGCATTTGAAACATCTCATTTTTGAACCTATCGTAAGTGGGGTGGCCACAATCACTCAGGTACTTAAGCTCCTCAATCAAAGGCCTCAAATACACATCGAGACACTTTCCTGGATAACCCAGGCCCGGAATTAACAGAGTGAGCATATTGTATTCCTTCTTCATGCACATCCATGGTGGAAGGTTGTACGGTACCAAAATAACTGGCCATATACTGTATTGAAGACTCATGTTGCCAAAAGGGTTGAATCCGTCAGATGAGAGCCCTAGCCAAACATTTCGGACCTCTGCTGCAAAATGATCAAACTCCCTGACTATGTGCTTCCAAGCCTCTCCGTCGGAAGGGTGTATAAGGGTGTCTTCGTCAGGCAAATTCCTCTCAGCCCACCATCTCATAGCTTCGGCCATGAAAGCACACATGAACAACCGCTCCAGCCTATCAATAAGCGGGAAATATCGAAGTATCTTCACAGCTTTCTTGTTGCCTGCAGGAGTCAACTTATACCTTTCTGTAAAACATACCGGGCAGGCTTCAAGGTCTTCAAGATCTTTTCCCCAGAAGAGAATACAATCATATCTCCATGCATGGATTTTGATGTAGGAAAGCCCAAGATCTTTCAGGATATGTCGCACCTTATGATGAGTGGTAGGAAGACGATGACCGGGTGGCAGTAGCGAAGCAGTCCACTTCAGCCAAGAATCAATAGCTTTGACAGACATTTTGTTCTCCATTTTGAGCTGCATCACTCCCATGACACTTTCAAGAACAGTCTTACTACAACCGCCGTACAACGGAGTCTGTTGCAATGCAATCAGGTTGTTGTACTTGTCTATACCGCTTGTGTTGACATGAGCTCCAAGTAATGGCTCGACTGGCTTAATATCGGGGAAACCCTGCACGACGGGAGGGACATTTGGTGTTTGATCAGCAAATACACCGCTCTCATGAGGAAACATATCATTGATTAACATCGATGTTGGATCATAGGATGGACTGGCCCTCTCACCAAATTGTTCATGATCATAAGGACTCGCTAACGATGTTTCACCGTGATAAATCCAACAAGTGTACTTATCCCAAAACCCATATTTAGTCAGGTGCTTCTAGACTTTATCAATGGGAAAACGAAATCGATCGCTGCGACACTTACATTCTTTACACGGGCAATAATGAAGTGTAGTGTCTCCACAATTAGCCTTCACAAAATCCACAAAACTCCTAATTCCATGGTGATATCTCACATCCCATCTTTCGAGACTCATCCAACTCTTGTCCATCCTGAAAATTCTAACATTACGTACTATAAATATATATATATATATACACATTCACTACTAATTAATTAATAAATCATCATTAATTACATTCGAATTCATTCGATTAATTAACAAAAAAGTTGACCCATGCATGCATATAAATTAAAAATATATATATATACCAACAATTCACAATTACAAATTAACATGCCCTGTATATATATATAGACATATTAACAATTAATATTCACAAAATAATTTTATATACATACATATATATATACACAAATTAACATATTTTCATCGAAATAATCTCAAATCAACTCAAAATCAACAGTCAATCACTCGAAATCAACAATATATCCACTCTATTTGCATATCAAACCAATAATCAATATCTCAACTCTAAATCAACACATGCATGCATATATATATATCGATCTAATTAAATCAACACACATATATATACATACGTATATACGTACATATATATAGCTACGTATATAGCTTCCCGAGCAGGTTTTCGACGCCTTTTGACAATACCGAAGGATTTCAAAGCGTTTTCCTTCTTTCGATTTCACCGGATTTTTCTATATCTAAATGAATGAGCTGCTGCGATCTAGATCTGATATAAGAGTTATTGCCGGCGATTCATTAAATCGTCGGCAATGGAGTTATTGCCGGCGAAATTCCGGCCAAAAAATCGCCGGAAATTGTGGGAACTTATTGCCGGCGACTTTCTCCATCGCCGGCAATAATTTTGACCATTTCCGGCGATTTTTGGAACTCATTGCCGGCGATGGTCCATATCGCCGGCAATGCTTATTATTTCCGGCGACGGAGCAAGTCGCCGGCCTTTTTATTTCCCTTGTCGCCGATAATAATGTAAAATGTGGTAGTGATAGACATCAGTTTTGTAATTGGAATCGATGTTAAATTAGATAAAAAACATAGTTTTAAAAATATAACCGATGTCTTATGTGGTAATAGACATTGGTTGGTCGACCGATGTCTATTTTTTTCTTACAATAGACATCGCCCACCTAGACATCGGTTTGGAAATTTTTTCGATGTCCAGAACCGATGTCTATTACCCTTTCTAGTAGTAATTTTTCTCCATGTTTTGTGTGATTTGTGATGTGTTATGTGTCTCATTCCATGCTTGTTTGACGTATTGCATACTTTAGTTTTGTTTTACATTGGAGACAATGAAAATTTCAAGTGTGGGGTGAGGTTTATATCATATCCTTAGCGTCTATGTATAAACTTTTTGTTTTTATGGCAGTTAAGTCGGAATTGTGTAGTATGCTGTCTTGTGTAATTTATTTGACATGGGTAAAGATCTCGAAAAATTCTGAAATTTTGAGGGAGTGTTTATATATGTGTCTAATTTATGCTCATAAAATTTCAGCTCATTCTAATATATGATTAATTATTTGTAAATTATGCAAGTGGGTATGCTCAATTTTGGATGTACAGGTGGCCCATTTCAACCCGTTGAGGAAAATCCTTGATCCGTCAAACGTTGTTTAGGTCTTTTTCTTTTTTATGAATTATCGATATCAGATTTTTGACTCATCGAAGAAATTCTTCAACCCGTTGAATTTTGGCCGATTTTCGGACAGGAGCATGTTTTCGACCCGTCAAAGGGTGAGGAAGCATTTTCCGACGACTAGTTCGTCATGGAAGGGTTTCTGCGTCCAATTTTGATATTTTTGAGTTTTTCTCTGTTTTTCTTGTGTGTTTTAGTGTTCTATATGGAAAACTAAATACAAAAGTAAAAAGTGTCAAGAAAAATAACACAAAAAGAGTTTTAATTTTTGTTTTGAGCCTTAAGGGCCCTTAACTAGCCTATGATTTGATTATATCTTCCAAAATTGTGACTCAGAGTGAACCATGTGACTATGTGATATGAATTTTCTTGGTTAATCTTGATATATGGTGCATGTGCTAATGTGTAGTGGATGTAGAAACAAGTTAACATGGTATAGATCTTTTGAGCATGCTTAAGCATTGTTGAGATTCATTTAATCTGTGAGCGATTGAGCTTAAATGTGATATATATGTGTTTTTTTGTGTGTAAATTGTTTACCGTAGATTAAGTTAATGGACTCTAGAGATTACTAGAACTTGCTCTTGTGTTTTTTCAAAGCTTATAATCATTACATGTCTTGATTGAGGAAGTGATAAAGGTACTTAGGATCTACCACTATTGCCATATGTAGCCTGTGTCCCGATGTTGTATACACAAGTTGTGCACCCCTTAGTTAACCACTTTGAGCCTACATGTTTGAACTTTTTGTCATGACCCGCATAATCTTAACTTTGAATCTTAGAATAGTTATATCTCTGCCTTTGTTCTAGGACTTAGTAGAGCTATACATGAGATAGATCTATGAAGACCAAAGTGAAAGATTGTGAAGGTGATGCAAAGGAACAAGTGTGGGGTATCAAGCTAGTTGTACGTGTTGTATTGAAAATATAGCCGAATGAAAAAAAATGAAAAAAAAAATATCGGCAAAGAAAGACAAAAGAAAAGTTCTTTTGTGATGTTCTAGCTTGATACCCCAAGTTAACTGTTCATAAAAAGAATAAAGTAAAGGCCCAAAAATGAAATCCGGCCACAATGGTGATACATTTAAGAGAATTCAATGGTGAAGATGCTTCAATGCTTGTAAAGTTCAAGAAAAAGTCTCTTATTCTTGGTGCTCTACTAAGTTTTAGAACTTGTGTTCGAATTTCATATCCTTTTGCTCTATAAAACCATGAGCCTAGCCCAATTACAACCTTATGAAGACCTTTTGATCCTCAAGAAAGGCAGCCTTCCATCTGTGGAGATAAGCCACAAGAGTTGAGCATATGATTTGGTCCATTTGGAAAGTAATTGAGTTGAGTGAAAACACTTATGAGAGCATATCTATGTGAGGTTGAATATTGATTTGTTTATTGCATGCTAAACTTTACATTCACCATGATTATGTCTTTGTCCGACATATTATATGTATGTCATGCATTGACATTAACATTCAAAATTTTGTGGATTGAATTGAAATGATATGTTATCTTGGTGTTACAATGTTAGGAAGATTACTGAGACAATGTGTTGAGGGTATTAAAGTGTTGTAGTTAGTTGAGTCTTTTCAAAGTCTTAGTTTAGTGTTTTGCTCGAGGACTAGCTAAAACTAAGCGTGGAGTATTTTGATAGTTGCATAAATAAGCAACTCTCTTGTGTTTATTAATTCTAAAATACTCAGTTTATTTGTTTAGTTTTCAGTAATTAAATATGTTTTTGTTTATTTAGGTAATATGTAGGAAAATCCAAAAAGGAGCAATAAAAGGAGAATTCTATTCAAATAAGAATTGGTGATGTGGAAATCCATGTGGCGATGACTCAACCCTATATTAATAAAGAAAAGGTCCAAGAAAAAACCTATATAAGCATAGAACAAATTAGGGTGGTTGATTTTTAGAGAAAGAAACCTAAGAAGAGAAGAAGAGCCGTAAGAAGGATTCCCAGCCGTGCCATTTCGACCCGTCGAGCTAATACCTCGACCCGTCAAAATTCTTCTTCCAAGAATTCTAGGGATTTTGGTTTATTATTTCTTCTCCATTATATTTTTCTATTGTATTCTTATGACTATGAGTAGCAAAACTTCCTTAGTTAGTGGCTGATCGAAGCCCTAGGTATGCTTACGATTTTGAACCCATTTTCGTCTTAATAACTAATGGAAGAGTTTTGTTTCACTATTTTTCCATTGATGATTTCTATGCTCATATTACTTTGGTTTCAAACTTAGTTACATGGCTTAAGACCTAGAGTCTAGGATGTGTGATTGACCGCTATATCAATATTTGTTCAATAGAGACAGAACAAGCTTCTATGTAAAACAATTCATTAGTGATGTTAATGCGACCACTATATCGACCATAAAAGCTTTGTTGGCTTTCAAACACTCTTAGAAATTAATGAATTTAATTTTCTAGGTTAGGACGCCGACATGTACCAACCTATTAGTTAAAAATCAAGCTAAGTCAGTACCGACATGTGCTTAGCACGACCAGTAAGAGAGTGTAATACAATTGATGTCCTACTGACATTGGCTCGATTGTGGAAGTCAGTCATCAATGGTTATCTAGATTAGATTTGGGGTAAATGGTAGGTTGTATAGGGTGGAGAGAGGTTCCTAACATTCATCTCTATCTGATTTTCATCAACAGTTACTTTACTGAAATTTATATTTTTCTGCATTAGCCGTAAATTCGTAGAATTGTTTCGGCAACCAAATCAACTCCGAATACCCTCAAATTTTTTGTGATAGTCCATCACTAAGTCTAGTTCATTTTTGTAGCATTTTGTTTACATTAGATTACGTTAGTAAATTAGTTTGTGTCTAGTGGTCGAGCCTACCAAATTTCTGGCTTTCGCGTCTTGTTGTGTTTCTTGTATTCCTGAGTTTTAGTTTCACCAATCCTCTACGGGTAATGATCCTTATTTACTATTAAACTACATTGATACAATTGACATAAAAATAGAGTATCTTTGATAGGTGGTTTTCTGCCTACCAATAACCTTTATAAGAAGATTATTCAGTTTTCTTTTGTGTCGTCTGAAGAGCAGTTAGCTGATATTCTTAATTACTTAAAGATTGTCACTTGAATCCTTTAGTAAATGGATGGTAAATTGGGCATGATTGACATCTACACGCCAACTTGAGAGAGAGTATTGACAAGTATTGAAGTTGTAGATATTTAGGATTCCTATTGTAATTAGAGTTCATTTATTCTTTACTGTAGATATTCCTTCCTATTAGGAATCTGTCTTATAAAGTTTTATATATACCCAATTCTTAACTGAATAAAAGTTTTGCATTCTACCCTAAACACTTTTATCCATCTTTTTCTACTGAATACTCATAAATTGTCTGCATAAACTATGGAGTGAGATGTAACCTGTTGATATTGTTGTCTTTAATGACATATTCTAGGTTTGAGCTGATAGCTTAAAACTCTGTCTAACTGGATTAGTTTTCTTTGTTTTCTGCTTCAGATTGTTGTCAATATGGATTTGCAGTTTGTGATTCTGTGGGTATCTATAATTCTTTATACAACTAATTCAATAACTGCTTACTCTCATTTAGCTATGCTGATTGTGATTCCTTTTCCCTTTTTGCCCTTTTTGTAGTATATTGGGTGCTTCATAGGAAACAACTGCACTATTCACTACAAGAAAAAACTCTCTTGGACGATGAAACAACTGCTCTTAAGTATTTTTCCGTCGTCTAAGTGACTCTTAGACGACGGAAATAAGTATGTGTCGTCCAAGTTAGAGATCAGACGATGCACCGACACGCCGTCGTCTATGTGACCACTTAGATGATGCAGCGTCAGTGCGTCATCTGATTTCTCACTTGGATGACAAAAACTACACATAGTCTGTCGTCTAAGTGACTACTTGGATGACGCACCGACGCTGCGTCGTCTAAGTATGCATTTAGACGAAAAATACTCATTTCCGTCGTCTAAGTGATGCATTATATATTATGCCAGACTCTTTTTCTCTTCGCTCGCTCGTCTCATTTTCATTCTCATATCATTCTCATTCTCATTCTCATTCTTATTCTCTCTCGATCAGACTCTTCTCACACGTACAACTATCACTATATATATATATATATATCGATTCGCCATATATCGGAGAATGCTAGGTACGTACGTAGTTAATTTTCGACAATCTTAACGTTTATATATATAATTAATTGAACGTTTGATTGATTGCATTGTTAGTACGTCTAATATTTATAATTACATTAGGTAATTGATTGATATAATTATATAGCTTAGTTAATTAATTAACTACTATATATGCATGGATGTTTAAAAATTTGGTTAATATTTAGTTAAAACGTACATGCATGTTAGAGATATTAAAGTAATTGATTTATAGTATATTCACTATTAATTAATAAATATTTTAATTAATTATACGTTAATAATTAAGGTAGTTGAAAATTTGTATATATAATAGTTTAATAATTACTTGAAAATCTGTATATATAATAGTTGACTAATATGATAATTATTAAATTTCGTAGAAGTATGGACAAGAGTTGGATAAAGTTGCGGAATAGAAGTGATGTCCGGTATATGGACGGAATTAGAGAATTTGTGAATTTTGCGTTGGAACATGGTCAGGGAAAGAAGCGTTTTAGCTGTCCGTGCAAAAAATGTCTCAACTATCGGTATGTGGAGGTTAATGTTATGATGCAACACCTATACGAAAATGATATGATATGGAGTTACACTACGTGGAGTGAGCATGGTGAAGCAGTAGACTTCAGCTCAGCAGACCTCAGCTCAGGGTACAGTTACCATGATGCATCATCAAGCGGTAATGGTGTCGGCCCCCCTTCTTGGAACCCAACTGTGGATTTGGTCCATAATGCGTTTCCTGGATTTAGTCATGGTGGACACCAACACCAAGAGGGAGGTTACGATACCACTCATGGGCATGATGACATATTCCCTACTGCTAGCTTGGCCATTGACACTAGTGAGATGGATAAGTACAACAGGATGCTACTTGAAGCCCAGATCCCGCTGTACCCTGGATGTCGAGAGAATGTGTTGGAATATGTGATGCAGCAAATGCTAATAAAAGTGAAGAACAAAATGTCAGTCAGTGCTTTTGACAAAATTCAGGAACAAATATGTAAGTTGCTTCTTGATGATCACAATCTTCCTAAATCCCATTATAAGGTTAGAAATATCTTGAGTAGGCTTGGCCTAAAGTACAGGATAACTGATGCCTATCTAAATGATTGTGTGCTATTTTATAAAGAGTATGCAAATTTGGACTATTGTCCCATATATGGCCAGTGCAGATATGAGCAGAATATGAAGAGTTCGAAAAAGAAAATTCTTGTGAAGGTTCTTCGATATTTTTCATTGATTCCAGATTGCAGCGTCTGTACATATCTCTATACACAGCAGTGGTGATGCGATTGTACGCAGAAAAGTGAATAGCTGACGATATGGTGAGACATGCCGCGGATGGAGAGGCTTTCAAACATTTCGACGGCAAATTTGGAGACTTTACAGCAGAGGTTCGAAATGTTAGACTCAAACTATCTATAGACGGATTCAATTCTTGGGGTAGTAATAGCTCTGCCGTTAACACTTGGCCAGTTATTCTGATCTCGTACAACCTGCCTCCATGAATGTGCATTATCAAGGAATTTAATATCCTTACTCTGCTACTTCCAGGTCCTAAATCTTCGGGGAAGAGCTTAGATGTCTACCTCAGATCTTTGATCGATGAGCTGAAACTGTTGTGGAAAAATGGAGTCCAAACTTATGACAAATTCACTGACACAATGTTCATGATGAGGGCAGTCGTAATGTGGACGATCAGTGATTTTCCAGAGTATGGGATGTTGGTAGCCTGCTGGACGAAAGGATACAATGGATGTTCTATATGTTTAGACGACGTGAACTCTAGTTGGCACGCAGGGAAGGTGTGTTACCTGGGTCACCGTAGATGGCTTCCTGACGATCACCCGTGGCGACATGATGAACCTCATTTCTACGGGAAGGTAGAAAATAATCCTAAACCCCGTAGTTGGTCTGGCGAAGGGATTTTAGAGAGGTTGAGCTATTTCGACTTTGGCGTGCTGACTAATGACAAAGATGTAAAGAAACGCAATCCAATACCTCCACATGATCTCAGCTATTGGCATCACAAGAGTATATTCTTTGAACTTCTTTACTGGTCGAAGTTGAAGCTGAGGAACAACTTGGATGCGATGCACATTGAAAATAATTCTCGCTATTGGCATCACAAGAGTGGTGGAAATAATTCTCGGTGTTAAGTTCAAGACTAAAGATACTCCCAAAGCGCGCAAAGATCTGGAATCTATGAATCTACGTCGTCCCTTATGGTTGAGGAGGGATAGAAGATGAGTGTACAACAAGATACCAGCTGCATCTTACACAGTGAAGCCGACACTTAGAGGTTCTGTATTCCACCGGTTTAAGAGCGTTCGTTATTCGGCCACGTATGCAGCTACTATAATTGGAGCAGTGGATGAGGTGCAACAAAAGTTTGTTTGTCTAAAGACACATGACTATCACGTTATGCTACAACGTCTGATTCCAGTGGTAATTCGGCCATATTTACCTCATGACGTCGTAGAACCAATAGTGGCATTGTGCAGATGGTGGCAGAGGCTATGCACCAGAGAGTTAAAGAAGTCAGATGTGGTGGAATTGCAACAACAAACTGTGCACATCATTTGCTAACTAGAGATGATATTTTCCCTTGCTTTCTTTGACTTCATGATTCACCTACTGATCCACCTACCCGAGCAGGTGCTCATTTCTGGTCTAGTCGAGTACACTTGGATGCTCAAGAAAGGTACGTACAACTAATTAATTATACAGGCCAGATTACTAGGTATATGTACACTACAAGAAAAACGGACTTAGACCACGGAGCATTTCCGTCGTCTAAGTGACGTTTTCCGTCGTCTAAGTACTTAGACGACGGAATCTCTGTCGTCCAAGGTCCATGCTCCAAGTGCTGTCGTCCAAGCACTTGGACGACGGAGATTTAGTTCTCCGTCGTCCAAGTTCACTTGGACCGCGGACGTTCTCCGAGGCCCAGGTAAATACCTGGACGACGGAGAACTAAATCTCCGTCGTCCAAGTGATTACCTGGGCCACAGAGATTGATACGTTCTCCGTGGCCCAGGTAGTCACTTGGACGACGGAGATGTAGTTCTCCGTCGTCCAGGTGTTTACCTGGGCCTCGGAGAACGTATCAATCTCCGTGGCCTAGGTAGTCACTTGGACGACGGAGAACTAACTCTCCATCGTCCAAGTGACTACCTGGGGCACGGAGAACGTATCAGTCACCGTGGCCCAGGTAATCACTTGGACGACGGAGAGTTAGTTCTCCGTCGTCCAAGTGACTTTTTAATTTAAAAAAAAATTGTAAATAAATATTATTAATTTAATTTATTATTAATCGAATTTAAATAATGAAAAATGCTAAAATTAATTAAATAAACTAAATTTTGAATATTACTTAATTATTAAATAATTAAAATTAATTTGTACATACATGAATAATCGAAAAAACCCATAAATTAAAAATTAAAATATTGTTCGGAATGCGGAAAGAAACGAGATAATAAACTACTAGCTAGCTAATACACTGGAGGAGCAGATGCGCCGCTGAGTCCTCCGCCTCAAGCCGGGTCGTCGTCGTCGGGGTGTGGGTTCGGAGGAGGTTGACATACTTCTCGATTTTGTTGCATGAGGGCGATGAGTTGGGCTATTTGTGCTTGTTGTTCGTCAAGTCTTTGCTGCATGGATTGATTCTCCTCTCGTGCCAGTCGAGCCAATTGAATGGCTGCTTCGACGGCCGCAGCCGTAATCCTTCTCCGCTGGCCTGAACCTCCCGTAGATGATGAGTCGGAGGTCGTCGACAAATCTCGTACCACCTTAGGCCCGAAGTGCCTAACCTCCTTGCCAGCTCTACGACCGTAGACCTCATCCGCGATTGCAATTTGGCTCTCTAAGGATAGAGGAGGCAGGTCTTCCACTGGCACATCTGGGAACGCAAGCTGAGTGTTAGCCAACTCTTCCTGCGCACGCTCTATCACCCTTTCCTACATAATTAATTTATTATAATGAAATAATATTTAAATAATAATTACTATAATTAAAAGCACATATATATATATATATATCACTTACGCCGCATTGACTCGCTTCATTATCGAGCCCAGGCGTCACGTACGCACTTATGCTTGCATCAAGATAAGGGTGTTTGGAGCCCTTATCCTTGTGCTCCTTGGCTATTTGAATGAACTGTTTGGCGCCGGTAGTATGGTGTTTGTCCTTCTTCCCCCGGTTGGCTTTGTTGACACCGGAGAATTTCTGTTACACAACATAATTAAATCATTAAAAAATTAATAACTAAAATTTAAATAATTCAATTATCTTAATTGAAATAAAAAAAGTAAATTAACACCTTAAAGGAGTCATCGGCAAAGTGGTTACACAACCACTCCCACTCATCTTCTCTATCCCCACGCAGCTCTACGGGGGGAGGCGAGGGACCGTAAGTTTGGAAGTACTGATGGAGCCTGTACTTCCAATCTTTGTAGATGGAGTTGGCGGTTTGGTTGATATGCCTCAACATCGCCGGTGTCGGATCCACCGCAAATTGTTCCTATCAAAAATAAATAGAAAATTATAATCGTATATATTATGAAATTATAACTAATATTAACAATATTATATAATAACTAAATTGGACGTATTACGTACCGAAAGATCTTTAAAGACTTTCGCCTTCTCATTATCCGGGGCCTCCTTCCAAGTAGGGGTAGTGAGACGAACTCGGCTATGGACGATTGATCCTATGCTATGCGTCGAGAGACTTGCTAGCTGAGCTGTGGGAGGGCCACCGGTGAATTCGTCGTAGGGCAAGTCGATCTTTTTCCCGGTCTCCTTGCAAATTTTCTCCGCTTTGCCCCCTTTAACGAGACCCCGAGTCCTTTTCGGTTCCGGGTCAGTGGGGGCCCTCCTTTGCTTACGGAGGGCGCTGTACATGATTGATTCAGCGGTCGAGGACGCCTGAGTACTTGCCGTTGAACTGGTACCGGGTGTCGGAGTTGAAAAAGGGTCGACGTCATCATCGCCGGAAATAAATGGGGCAGATGGAATTTCCCCAAGAGGCGCCGCCTCCGAACCAGATGAAGGGTCCGGATTGAGGGCGTCGTTGCCCTCTTGTTGAACCCAACCGACTTGGTCCGCCAACATTTGGAGCATGGCATCTTCTGCCTCCTGTTGCGCTTTCTTCTTGCCGGATGGAGCCATTTAAACCTAGGAGTACGTTGTTAAAATACCTACTTACCATAATAATTACAAGTGCAAAATTTACGCTAATTAAGTACGGTTAAGATTTAAATAGAGTACACAAGCTTGGCTTTTTCGGTGGTTCAATGGACGTGCGACCCGCGCGATAAAGTGTAAATTTTTAATTAATCAGCCTTGGTTAAATCGAAAAACATGGCCAGTTAGGGATAGAGATAACGCGAGAGGCAGGACTAATTTCGACAAAAGTCTTTCTTAGATCCTAATCCTGTCACCAGTCATAACCCGTTTCTAGACACCATGTCCGACATTCGGCCAATTTTTCGAAAATTTACACTCCCTCAAGTCCTTTGCAAACTCCGCCCTCAACCTCGTGTCCATAACTTCACTTAGGTTATGGTGTGCGGTGATGAAATCCACACATCACGAGGGGTTAAGGAGATAAGCTAGGAAAAGAGGCGCCATCTATTCCAAAGAGTGCGACTTAATAAACCAAGCATATGTACTAAATTTAAATCGAAGACGTACTACCATGCAATTTACTAGAAAATACGTACACGTAATTATCAATTAAGTAAAACAATAAATAATGACAATAATAAATTATTATTTATCAACTAATTAATTATGAACTAATTACAATAATAAATTTATTCATTTATCAACTAATAATAAATAATTACAATAATAAATTTATTCATTTAATTAATTATCAACTAATTACAATTATGAATTTAATTAATTATTAATTACAATAATTAACCAATAAAAATTATTATAATTACAATAATGAAATATTTAAAACTAAATAATCAATTATATTTATAATTTAATTAATTAAATGAAAATAATTTTAATAAGGAAAAAATAGAAATTTACCTCACCGGAGTAATCGAGAATATAGCCGGAGTTGAGTCGTCGGAGAGGAGGAACTACGCCGGAAAAATTGTCGTCGGAGCGTCGCCGGAGGAGGATCGCGGGAGGAGAGGAGAGGAGAGGAGAGGAGGAGAGGAGAGGAGATGAAATGAGAAAAGGAGGGGGAGTGCTGTTCTATATATAGAGTTTCACTTAGACGTCGGAAACAGTGTTTTCCGTCGTCTAAGTGCACTTAGACGACGGAAACAGTGTTTTCCGTCGTCTAAGTGAAGGGTTAAAAATTTTCAAAGCGGCGCGTAATTAATGGGCGGGACGTTTCTCCATCGTCTAAGTGCACTTAGACGACGGAAACAGTGTTTTCCGTCGTCTAAGTGAAGGGTTAAAAATTTTCAAAGCGGCGCGTAATTAATGGGCGGGACGTTTCACCCGCCATAAATTTGGACTTAGACGACGTAGAATTTATTCTCCGTCGTCTAAGTGGAAATTCAAGCGGCGCCGAAAATTGAGGCGGTAAATCGAACCGCCATGATTTTCGACTTGGACGACGGAGGATGACGTTCTCCGTCGTCCAGGTGAACACCTGGACGACGGAGAACGACATCTCCGTCATCCAAGTGAAATATTCATTGAAAAAAAAAATAAAAAAAAACGAACCGCCATGGTAAATTGAACCTGGACGACGGATCTTGTACGTCATTCTCCGTCATCCGGGTGTTCACCTGGATGACGGAGAACGTCATTCTCCGTCGTCCGGGTGTTTACCTGGATGACGGAGAACGTCATTCTCCGTCGTCCGGGTGTTTACCTGGATGACGGAGAACGTCATTCTCCGTCGTCCAGGTTCAATTTACGTTAAAAAAAATTTTAAAATTTATTCGCTAGGAATTTAGCGATCTATCATTCGAGTGAAATAGTCGTCAAATATCGATGAACACATCGTATATATGAACAGTTAAATTTGAACCGACGAATAATTTTTCGTTTTGAAAGTTGTCAAGTATCGACTAATCCTTACGACTTAAGTGTTCATGAGTAGAGGCTCATTTGCAGCAGAGTATTAACGAAATTGAATTTGGACAAAACAACCGTTGGATATGTTCGTCGTAACATAATATATAATTGTCTTCAAAGGACCATAAAATAATAAGTTCGGGAAGGGTTTCATCGGCACAGTCAACCGCAAAACCGAGAATTTAACAAACCGGAAACGTGGATACAAGGCATTTCGCAACTCCGATTTTCGAACCGTCGAAGCTCACACACCAAGAATTGTTTACTCTAAAGTCTTGACGAAAAGAATATGCATTGGAAGAAGGTCTAGATGGTCATTGTCTTAGAAAAATTTACGATATCTGCACCTGGACGACGGAGATGAGATATTGGGGTTAGGGCCTTACTGTATAGGGTTTAGGGTTTGTTCACTTGGACGACGGAGAATGACCATCTCCATCGTCCTAGTGTGTACCTAGACGATGGAGAATTACCATCTCCGTCGTCCAGGTGTAAAAACCCTGAATTCAGGGGTTAGGCCCTTAGGATTTAGGGTTTAGGTCGTCCAAGATCATTTGTGTGTCCGTTCAATTATTTTGAATCAAAAAAAAAATTAATTAAATAAATGATCGATCGATCCGATTTGCTATATTTAGGGTCGAGGATTTAGGGAGATAGCCAAAATACCCAAAGGCGACAACCTGCAATTAATTTCTCCGTTGTCCAGGATATATAATTCGGATTAATTAATTAATTTAATTTAGTTTACGTACGTCGGTCGATCCGATATATCTGATCGAGCATGGACGTAAAATAATTCGTCGTCTTTAATCTCACTTTTTATATATACAATTCTTTAATTGATATTTGTGACGACCCGGACCAGAATCAGCAGTATGATCAGCTTGATTGATGAGTTACTGCATAGTCGCAGTTTGTCGGCAGTTGTTCGAATCGCCGAAGCTTCTTAACGACTTAATTATTGGGTGATAATTGAAGAGTACGTCGAGACGAGTTTGTGGCCGCGAGAATTATCGGAATCGGAGTTACGACGTGAAAGTTACGGGTAATTGAAGTTTGTCGAAAAGTGTGATTTTTGGAAGTTTCCTAAAATAGCAGGTATAAATAGTGGTTGCCATAAAGGGAAAGTCAAAGGAAACAATTAATGGTTGACCACGTTTGACTTGGTTGACCGTGGTGGAGGAGTGGTCACGACGGTGACCGGCGGTCCGTGACGGTGGCATGCCGTCCGGCAACCCCCGAGGTCGACGTTGGGCCCGTTCTGCTCGTCTCAGCCTTCCGAGTCTCTTTCCGGCCACCCCTCACGGCGAGGGTGGCTGTGGGGAGGAGAAATTCCGATCAAAAATGAAGAAAAAAATGGTGAATCGGGTTCCATGATTTTGATCGATTCGAGTTGAATTTCTTAGTGGGTTTTGAAGCTCTCAATCCCTTGATGCTCCCCTGTAAGTTTCGTGTTTCAATTCGATGTGTACATGGAGAATTTTGGATTTGAAGATTTGCTACCAATTCGGGTTTTCATGAAATTGAGCTAGTTAGAGTTTGAATTGGCCTTTGTTGCAGTTGACAAAGTTGCTCAGTGGACAATTTGGAGTGGAACAGGGGTGGCTCCGCCATGAAATTTCACGTCCGGCGGTGGCGCCGCCGTGGACGGCGGTCAACGGTCAACGGGTTGACTTTTTGGACTTTTGGCAAGTTGCATGTCATTTGACTCGAAATCGCGCCCCGATCGCAGTGGGGAGGTTTGTTTTTCGAGTTGAGCGTCCGAACGAAAAGCGAGGTATTGAGGTGGTATATATGGATTTTCGGCGATTCGTCGTATTCGAATTGTGTATTTCCGAGAACGGTGGTTTCTTGTGATTTGATTTGAATTGTCGAGTTATGATTTTGAGAAATGGTTATTGTGAATATTCAGGTGTTCGTGATCGTTCGTTTGGCGAGGGACATTCCGCCGGATCACGGGTTAACGCGTTACGCGTTACGCTAGTCTGTGAGTGGACATTTCTTTTCACGGATTGTTTGCGAGTCTTTTAATATGATTTTCGAACTTGAGCATGCGTATTGAGATTATGGATTGCATGAGCATGTGTTTTACGATTATACTCGTATACTTATACGAATATACGTATACGAGTATACATACCTTTATATGTTATTTATTGCATTTGCATCGAATTGTTCATGATTTGGTTTACACAGAGTACAGTTTATATGTGATGTTGTATCGATACACTTGCATCCCGGCTGATCCCCGAGGATGTATGCCAGGGGAGGCTGTGACTTCTGACCCGAGGTCTTTACCGGGGGGAGGCAGACCTCTGACCTGAGGCCTTTCTGGCTAGAGTCACGTGTGGGTCTGGGATCCCGTGATTCGGACTGTACTAGCACGGAGGTGTTCATGAGTGACCCCATGGGATTTTTACTTGCATGCTCAGTACACTGGAGGAGTGTGAGTTTTACCTCGTGTACTCTGTTGTTTTTATTTACCTGGACTCGCTTATGTATTTTAAACATATATATGAACTAGTGAAAGACATTTATTTTCGTCCACTCACTCTAACGTGTTTATTGTCTTTCCCCTGGGATTTTCGGTTTCCGTGCCCAGTTTGCAGTTCAGGCTCTGGTGTCGCACGTCGTGGTCGGAGGCATAGTGCTCGAGCTACCTTATTTCTTCCAGTAGGTTTATTGTCCTACCTACTGTGGTATACTTATATGATTATGTATTAAAGGTCGCTCTGAGTTCTCTGTTGAATATGTTATACGATTTTAAACCCGGATTTCAGTAAAGTACTATTATATGTATTGTTTACTTTACTGTTGATATATTGAGAAATCCGGATGGGATTGGTGCCCACGGTTTGCTTTTTGTGGCATAGGATGAAGTGTATTTTCCGCGTGCAGGTAATGGTAATTCCACGCTAGTAACGAAACTCTGCCCAAATTTCGAAAAGTTTTTGTTGGTTCGTGTTTTCGAAGGGGTTCGATTCCGGTTAGGGAGCTAAATCGGGGTTGAGTCCTTTAATATTTTACGACAAAAAAAATCAAATTACAGATCGAAAACTTCCTTATGAATTATTTTTAAATATTATTTTTACGAGAAATTGTACTTAGACGACGGAGTAGGAGGACTCTCCATCATCCAGGTGAGCACTTAGACGACGGAGGACATCTCCGTCGTCTAACTTCAAATTTTAAGCTATCCAAATTTCACTGTTATTTATTTTAGGAACCGCTCAAAATTTGACCTGGACGACGAAGATGGCCAACTCCGTCGTCTAAGTTAAAATTTTGAACCGTTCTCAAAATATATGGCGGTCAACTTCCACCCGTCAATTAATTGGGGGAGAAACCGAGATTCACTTAGACGACGAAAATAGGATTTTACGTCGTCTAAATGGACACTTGGATGACGCAAAATGAGTTATCGTCGTCTAGGTAAATCTGGTTTCACTTACACGACAGAAAATCACCATCTGTCGTCTAAGTGAAACAGTATAATTTAGTTTCTGAGCAGTTCGATCGATCGCTTCTCCTCTCACACCATTCTCTCTCTCTCGTCTAGGTAAATCTGGTTTCACTTACACGACAGAAAATCACCCTCTCTGTCGTCTAAGTGAAACAGTATAATTTAGTTTCTGAGCAGTTCGATCGATCGCTTCTCCTCTCACACCATTCTCTCTCTCTCTCTCTCTCTCTCTCTCTACCTTTCGCACCCTCACGTCTCCCTCCAGCGACTCCCACTGGCCGGCCTCCCACCTCATCTACTGTCGGCCTCGATCGCCTCCCTCCCTCCACCTCGTACATGGATCCTCCTTGCTAGCTCCCTCCCTCCGTCTGGCCTCCTCCCTCAACCTCCGACGCCTCCCACCGTCACCGCCACTGGCCGGCCCAGTCTCACCATCAGTAATTTTTATTTTTTTTACATACGTATGTATTTATCATTTCTTATTATGTATTTAGGTATAACACTATGTATTTAGGTATTATACAATGTATTTGTGTTTAATTATAAATTGATAAATTGGGTAAATTGGTAAAAATTATAAATTAGTAAAAATTGTAAATTAGTAAAAATAATAAATTGTTAAATACTTTATAAATTAGTAAATATTGTAAATTAGTAAATATTAAAAAATGGTAAAAATAATAAATTGCTAAATATATTATAAATTAAGTAAATATTATGAATTAGTAAATTTTGTAAATTAGTAAAAGTTATAAAATGGTAATTATTGTAAATTGGTGAATATTGTAAATAGGGTAAAAATAATAAATTGATAAAAATATATGGTAAAAATATACAAATTGAAGATATATATTAAAGATGATAAAATTTAAAAATACAAAATATGAAAAAAATGGTAAATAGAAACATGATAAAACTAAATAGTAAATAATAAAAATTATAAATTGTTAAAAAAGATAAAAAAAATAACAAATAGTAAATATTATAAATTGGTTAATATTAAAAAATGATAAATATTAAATATGGTAAATATTACAAATGAAAAATATTAAAAGTAGTAAATTTTGTGTAAATATGAAAAAGAATAAATATTGTAAATTGTTAAAAATAGTAAATGGTAAAGTAGTTATAATTAATAGTAAAATTGGTTTATTAGTTTATGTTTACGACACCTAAGTTAAAATGGCTCCATGGAGTAAAAAGAAGGCACAAAAAGAGGCCGAAGATGCTCAGCTCCGACGCTTCGCAGAGCAAGTGGGTTGGCAGAGCTTGGAGGACAACGTCGCGCCTTCTACAGACCCGTCAGCTAGTCCCTCAGCTGTGGCGACTGGGAAAATTTATAATGCCCCAGTTATACAGACCGATGACGATAACACCCCTTCCGGCCGATCATCGATGTCGAAAAGTTCCCAGGATTCGACTTCCGAGTCTATTCTCTATAGCGCGCGGCACAAGGTCAGGAGGGCCCCGTCAGACCCTCAACCGAAAAGGACCCAAGGACTCGAAAATGGCGGAAAATCTGAAAAGTTGTTTAAGGCGACCGGGCAAAAGATCAAGCTGTCGTACGACTATTTCACCGATGGCCCTCCTACCTTGCAGCTAGATAGTCTCTCATCGCACAACATCGGGGCAATTATTCACAACAAGATTCGTATGGTTGGGCCTAACTGGAAGGAGTTGTCGGACTTGGAGAAGAGGAAGGTGTTTAAAGAACTCTCGATACTTAATACAATTTTAAATTCATTTTTTAATAATATAAAAATCGTAATTTCATAATATATACGATTATAATTTTTTATTCTTTTCTTGTAGGAACAATATGCGGTGGATGACACATCGGAAATGCTTAGACACATTAACACCACCGCCAACACCATTTACCGTGATTGGAAGTACAGACTTTACAAGTATTACCTCCAATTCGGCCGCTCACCTACCCCGTAGAGCTACGTGGAGATAGGGAAGATGAGTAGGAGTGGTTGGTCAACCACTTCGAAGAAGAATTGTGTCGGGTTCGTCTTTTTTTTTAAATTGACAAAATCTAATAATTTATTTTTTAGTCATTTATTAGTTTTTTAATGATTTATGTTGTCGAACGCAATCGAACATAAACAAAGCCAATCGGGAGAAGAAGATCAAACATTATACATCCGGCTCCAAGCAAATGATACAAATCGCCAATGTGCACAGAGATAAGGGCTGTAAAGACCCTTATCTGGATGCTAGTGTCACCGCTTACATGACGCCTGGGCTCGACAATGAAGCCGGTCAAAGCGGTGTAAGTGTCGTATATATTTCTTCTCAATTAACGTCATTATTATTTATTATTTATTAAACTCTCGTACAAATTTATAAATATTTAATTTCTATTATTAATTTCAGGCGAGGTTAATAGAACTGACGCAACAGGAATTGGCCAACACGCAGGTTGCACACCCGGATTTGCCACCGGAAGACCTGCCTCCTTTATCGAGGGAGAACCAAATTGCAATCACCGATGAGGTATACGGTCGTTGAGCTGGCAAGGACGTTAGGGGGTTGGGACTCAAGGTGCAGTGAGATTTATCTTCTTACTCATCTACAGCACGCTTGGTGAGGACAAGTGCTCGGGATGCGGTGGTTCAAGCATCCCTTGAGGCTCGACTTGCACGGACAGAAACGATATCTATGCGTCAAAGGCTTGATGAGCAACGTACAAGTACAGATAGCCAACCTCCTCACCCTCATGCAAAACCAGGTTCAACAAGATTGTCGTCCTACTCCGACCCCACACCCCGATGATGACATGGGTGGAGGCGTGGGACTCGGCGACGCGTCTACTTCTGCTATATTTTAGTAGTTTGTACGTAGTTTTTAATATTTCATTTTTTCTGAACGATATCGATGTACGTATAATTTTAATTATTTTATTATTTAAATTAAATTTAGTATTTTAATTAATTTATAAATATTTTACTTTAAATTCAAATTTTAATTAAAAAATTATATTTACTTAGACTACAAAAGCATATATCACTACCACATTAAGTACCATTGCCGGCGATTTTTAAAAAAACAAGACCGGCGACCGGGGAAGTCGCCGGCAATGCTCATTATTGCCGGCGACTTGCTCCGTCACCGGCAAACTAGCCGGCAATGTAAAAAACTATTGCCGGCGACCTATTTCGTCGCCGGCAATGATTGCTCAATCATTGCCGGTGAAATTCCGACCGAAAAATCGTCGGCAATGGTTGAGCAATCATTGCCGGCAACGGAATAGGTCGCCGGCAATAGTTTGAAGCATTTCCGGCGATTTTTGGCCGGAATTTCGCTGGCCATAACTCCATTTCCGGCGATTTAATGAATCGCTGGCAATACCTCTTATATCAGATGCAAATCGCAGCTGCTTATTCATTTGGATAGAAAAAAATCCGGTGAAATCGAAAGAAGGAAAACGCTCTGAAATCCTTGGGTATTGTCAAAAGGCGTCGAAAACTCACTCGGGAAGCTATATACGTAGCTATATATAGGTACGTATATACGTATGTATATATATGTGTGTTGATTTAATTAGATCGATATATATATATATATGCATGTGTTGATTTAGAGTTGAGATATCGATTATTGGTTTGATACGCAAATAGAGTGGATATATTGTTGATTTCGAGTGATTGACTGTTGATTTTGAGTGGATTTGAGATTATTTCGATGAAAATATGTTAATTTGTGTATATATATATATGTATGGATATAAAATAATTTTGTGAATATTAATTGTTAATATGTCTATATACATATACAAGCATGTTAATTTGTAATTGTGAATTGTTGGTATATATATATATTTTTTTAATTTATATGCATGCATGGGTCGACTTTTGTTAATTAATCGGATGAATTCGAATGTAATTAATGATGATTTATTAATTAATTAGTAGTGAATGTGTATATATATATTTATAGTACATAATATTGTTAGAATTTTCAGGATGGACAAGAGTTGGATGAGCCTCGAAAGATGGGATGTGAGATATCACCAGGGAATTAGGAGTTTTGTGAATTTTGTGAAGGCTAATTGTGGAGACACTACACTTCATTATTGCCCATGTAAAGAATGTAAGTGTCGCAGCGATCGATTTCGTTTTCCCATTGATAAAGTCCAGAAGCACCTGAGTAAATACGGGTTTTGGGATAAGTACACTTGTTGGATTTATCACGATGAACCATCGTTAGCGGGTCCGCATGATCATGGACAATTTGGTGAGAGGGCCAGTCCATGCTATGATCATTGACATTTTGCTGAGAGGGCCAGTCCATCCTATGATCCAACATCGATGTTAATCAATGATATGTTTCCTTATGAGAGCGGTGTATTTGCTGATCAAGCACCAAATGTCCCTCCCGTCGTGCAGGGTTTCCTCCATATTGAGCCAGTCGAGCCATTACCTGGAGCTCATGTCAACACAAGCGGTATGGACAAGTACAACAACCTGATTGCATTGCAACAGACTCCGTTATACAACGGTTGTAGTAAGACTGTTCTTGAAAGTGTCATGGGAGTGATGCAGCTCAAAATGGAGAACAAAATGTCTGTCAAAGCTGTTGATTCTTGGCTGAAGTGGATTGCTTCGCTACTACCACCCGATCATCGTCTTCCTACCACTCATCATAAGGTGCGACATATCCTGAAAGTTCTTGGGCTTTCCTACATCAAAATCCATGCATGCAGATATGATTGTATTCTCTTCTGGGGAAAAGATCTTGAAGACCTTGAAGCCTGCCCGGTATGTTTTACAGAAAGGTATAAGTTGACTCCTGCAGACAACAAGAAAGCTGTGAAGATACTTCGATATTTCCCGCTTATTGATATGCTAGAGCGGTTGTTCATGTGTGCTTTCACGGCCGAAGCTATGAGATGGTAGGCTGAGAGGAATTTGCCTGACGAAGACACCCTTATACACCCTTCCGACGGAGAGGCTTGGAAGCACATGGTCAGGGAGTTTGATCATTTTGCAGCAGAGGTCCGAAATGTTTGGATATGGCTCTCATTTGACGGATTCAACCCTTTTGGCAACATGAGTCTTCAATACAGTATATGGCCAGTTATTTTGGTACCGTACAACCTTCCACCATGGATGTGCATGAAGAAGGAATGCAATATGCTCACTCTGTTAATTCCGGGCCTGGGTTATCCAGGAAAGTGTCTCGATGTGTATTTGAGGCCTTTGATTGAGGAGCTTAAGTACCTGAGTGATTGTGGCCACCCCACTTACGATAGGTTCAAAAATGAAATGTTCCAGATGCATGCCATGCTTGTTGGCACCATCAGTAATTTTCCTGCCCGCGGTATGTTGTCGGGCAACGTAACCAAGGGTTACAAGGCTTGTTTAGAGTGCATGACGGTTGATTGTTGCAGTCCTCATTGCAGTAAAATTATTCAGATGCGTCACCGTTGTTGGCTTCCATATGATCACCCATTTAGGCAGGATCCAGACGCGTTTGATGGGACTGTGGAAACAAGTGTGGCACCCAGGCGATGGACAAGGGATGAAATTTTGGAAGTGTTGAATGAATATGATTTTGGCCAGCTGAGCAATCATCCTGAGATAGTGGCGTCAATTCTAGACAAGCCCGAAAGGTATAAGTTTTGGACACACAAGAGCATATTCTGGGAACTCCTCTACTGGCCCAGGTTGCCTATCAGACACTACCTAGATGTCATGCACATAGAGAAGAATGTGTGTGAAAGTGTGGTGGGCACAGTTCTTAACTTGGAGGGGAAAACAAAAGACATCCCTAAGGCACGCATTGATCTGAAAGCTATGGGACTGCGGAAACATTTGTGGTTAAGAGATGGTAAGAGAAAAATGCCGCAAGCTCTTTACACCATCAAGCCGAAGCATAAACATGAAATTTTTGGGTGGCTGAGTAATGTCAGGTATATATTCTTATGGCTATGCAGGAAATTAGCCTTAAATTTTTACTTATATATGGTTATATGCGAGAAATATATTTGTTGCCTATGGCTATATATATATATATATATATATGCAGGTATCCTTATGGCTATGCAGGAAATATAAGCAGGTGTGTTAACTTCCGGGACAATAAGATGTACGGATTAAAGAGTCATGACTGTCATGTACTGCTTCAACGCCTTTTCCCTATTTTCATTCGAGGGTACCTGCCCAAAGAGGTGGTGGAGCCGTTGGTGGCCTTGTCAAGATTCTTTCAGAAGTTATGCACCAGGGAAGTTAAAAAATCAGATCTCAGGGAGATGCAAGATGACATCATTTTTATCATGTGCAAGCTTGAGAGGATATTTCCCCTAAATTTCTTCGACATCATGCCTCACCTGATGATCCATCTTCCCGAAAAATTGTTGCTTACCGGTCCCGTACACTACACTTGGATGTATCCCATGGAAAGGTACAAATGATTCATACATTTGGTTAGCCTCTGTAAATTCTTAATTTTTAAGTATCATAACATGTACTTGTTAACTTGTAGACAATTGGGAGCCTACAAGGACTATGTGAAGAATAAATCTGCACCTGAAGGGTGTATCGCTGTAGCATATATTGCGCACGAGTGTGTAACGTACACCAACGTGTATTTGGGAGCGCTTGAGGACCCCTAACAACAAATGCCGATAGATGAACCCCAGTTCAACCTTTCTATCATCTCCAATGACGTGGTAGTACATGGAAGCTTGCCAAAGTCGTACAAGTTGGATGGAAATGAGGTAGCCATTGCCTACTGGTCGGTACTGATTAACTGTCAAGAAGTACAATATTGGAAAAACTATCATCTTCACTGCCCTGTTATTGCCGGAAATGTTGATTACCACAACAGGACGTTTGCAAACTACTTTGGTCAATGGGTAAGGGTATATGTGTATATATCTATTTTTTATATCCTTATATAGCATGTGTGTACGTACGTGGTTTTGTGGTTTCTATGTTCATAATTTCTTGTGTGGGTTTTTATCGTTTTCAGATGAACCATGTAGCAAATGATGGTTGCCCAGAGTGGTCAAACGAATTGAGGGTCCTGGCGATGAAACCGATAGCTTCAAAAGTTTACTCGATGTGTCAGGTTAATGGCGTGAAATTTATATGTGAAAATCGAGACGACCGATGGAAAACACAGAATTGTGGGGTGATGGTCCATAGTGGGCAGGATGGCGTTGACTATTACGGTGTCCTTCATTCAGTTGTTGAACTAATTTATGGGAACCGTATGAAAGTGCATTTGTTCAAGTGTAGATGGTTTGATACTAGCCCGGAGAACACAAGGACCGATCAGTACGGAACATTTTCGGTGAATACTGCTACAAGCTGGTATAAAGAAGACCCTTTCGTTCTTGCCACATCAGTAAAACAAGTGTTTTACCTTGACGATCTTCTGAACAAAGTCCCGTGGAAGGTGGTTAACCATGTTGCTCATAGAAACATATACAATGTTGCCACACTTGGTGAGACCGCAGATGATGAGGAAGTTACTGCATACCAAGAGCCGAACGCTTTTGACATTCCGGAATCATGTACGATTCGCCTTAATAATGTGAGATCTGGGAGTGTGGTTCGAATTACTGGAGCATAACTTCTCGATGTTAATCCATATGAAGTTGACGCTGATTCAGATGACGAGGAGCGACACATATTGCCAGAGGTTACCTATGAAACCGAGTCAGACTCAAGTTATGAAGATGATTACGATTATCATCCTTAGTACGTTAATGATGTACGTATTTTAATTATAGTTGGAAATTCTAGTCAGAAATTATAGTCGGAAATTCTAGTCGTAAATTGTAGTCGGAAATTGTAGTCGGAAATTGTAGTCGGAAATTATAGTCGGAAATTATAGTCAGAAATTATAGTCGGAAATTCTTGTCGGAAATTATAGTCGGCAACTCTAGTCGGAAATTGTAGTCGGAAATTATAGTCGGAAATTATAGTCGGAAATTCTAGTCGGAAATTATAGTCAGAAATTCTAGTCAGAAATTGTAGTCGGAAATTGTAGTCGGAAATTGTAGTCAGAAATTGTAGTCGGAAATTATAGTCGGAAATTGTAGTCGGAAATTATAGTCGGAAATTCTAGTCGGAAATTGTAGTCGGAAATTCTTGTCGGAAATTGTAGTCGGAAATTCTTTTGCCGGGAATCATTATCATTACCAACGAGTTGATAACTCGTGGGTAATGACATTGCCCACGAGTTAAGTCGTAACTCGCCGGCAATGGTGGCTTATATTCCAGATCGGGCAGCTCCTCCTCCCCTCACCTCATTTCTTCACATTTTCCTCTCAAACCCTAAAATCTTCCCCTCTCTTCCTCACCTCGCCCCCCACATTTCCTCTCCTCAAATCTCTCCTCCCCTCTCCCCTCTCTCCTCTCCACACAAACACCCAAAAACCCCAAATCTCCCCTACCTCTCCTCCCCTCCTCCTCTACCTCCTCCCCTCACCTCCGTCGCCGGAAGCCCACTTCGAGCTCGACCATGACAGGTCCTAGCTCCCTCTCTCTCTCTCTCTCTCTCTCTCTCAATTTTAATTTTATTTTTATGCATTTTAATTAACTTGATTAATTAAGTTTTGGGTGATGTTTTAATTTTTGATAATTTAACGTGATGTATATATGTGATGTATGTATGTGGAAAATATTTGGAAAATTTAATTAAGGTGATGTATATATGTTGAAAATTTAATTAAGGTGATGTATATATGTATATATGTGATGTATATAATTAAGTTTTGATAATTTTTGATAATTTAAGGTGATGTATATATGTGGAAAATTTAATTAAGGTGATGTATATATGTTAATATGTGATGTACATAATTAATTTTTGATAATTTAAGGTGATGTATATATGTGGAAAATATTTAGGTAATTTAAGGTGATTTGGGTGGATTAATTGATATATATGTAGTTCATAATTATATTGTATTTTTAAGGTGTTGCATATATGGGCAAATTAATTTAGGGTTTGGATTCATTGATATAGGTAATTTAAGGTAATTTAGGGTGTTGGGCAAATTAAGGTGATTTAGATTAATTGATATAGTTGATAATTTAAGGTATATTTGTAGTCGTATATTAATTGGTTAAATAAGCATTTGGGTAATAATTAATTGATATTTTGATAATTATATTCGTAATGATCGATATGATATGATGCAATTTAATTTAATGTTTAATGTTTAATTTAATGTACGATATCATAACCGCATTTAGAACCGTTTGGAACCGGAACCGTTTGGTTTGGAACCGATAACCACTAGAACCGGAACCGAAACGTAATGGTTCCGGTTTCAAACGGTTCGGTTTCAAACGGTTCTGGTTCCAAACCGTTATCGGTTCCAACAATTAGTCCTGGATTAGGTTCTATGAAAAACCAGAACCGGAACCGTTTGGAACATGAACCGTTTGGAACCGGAACAGTTTGAAACCGGAACCGTTTGGAACCGGAACGGTTTGAAACCGGAACCGTTTGGAACCAAAACTGTTTGTAACCAGAACCGTTTGAAACCGAACGGTTCCGGTTCCAAACGGTTCCGGTTCTGATTTGTCATAGAACTGAATCCAGGACTCATTGTTGGAATCGATAACTATTTGGAACCGGAACCGTTTGGAACCGAACGGTTCCGGTTGCAAACGGTTCCGGGTCCAAACGCTTCCAGTTCCATCCTTAATTTTCATAGAACCGAATCCAGGACTAATTGTTGGATGTGCAGGAGGTTTTGCGGCAAATTGGCTTAGAGGCATCAAACGGAGAGAGACTAGAAATAGTGGAGGGAGCAGTAGTCAAGCTTCCTCAGCCGCAGTCAGAAACACACGCAGTGGGCCAATTATGAATGCTCGCACACAAATGTTGCTAGCTGTGCGAGGAGATGAGGAAGCTGCACGATCCGGATCCGTGCAACCCCCAGTCCAATTATATTCAAAATCGTTAACAGACTCTCAGTCAGCAGACCCACAGACGAGCGACAGTCAACGGGGGCATCAGAAACTCCCTCCATCCGAATGCCCCCTATTGGCCCGGTGCCTACTCCTGTTTCACGGGAATCATCTGAGGCAGATGGTGCTGGCGCCTCATCGTCCAGACCTCGTCTATCTCCGCCGTCCGGTCTCTTCCTGCCCGACGAGATTCCTGTGATCCCTGAATTCGATGATAGGGGGAGGCCTATTTATATTGAAGGACGGCCGGAGTTCCTGAGCGTGGAGGAAGCGTACAACTTCATCCCATTCGACCCCGTGTATCTTTGGAGTGCGAGGTGCACCAACCAGCAAACGGACAATGCAGGTAAATTCTATTTAACAAGATTGATTACTTAATTATTACTTAAGACTTACGATATGTTCAATTAATGATATCAATTTGTTGACATTGTATTATTAGGCAATTTCGTTAATGGCACTGGGAAACGGAGAGGGACTAGAGGCACTTGCACTGGGAAGAGACTTGAGCAGGCCACCGGGGGAAGGAAAACGCTCATTAGGGCCAATGAGCATGGTGAGGTGATCGAGACATTTGACACCACGCGAAAGTATGCCAGCATGGCCGGGGCCGTCGTGCGGGACAAGGTCCCAATGCTTTGGCCAGATTGGGAATCTGTGCCTCTCTACGTGAAGATGCAAGTGCATAATGCACTGAGTGTGAGTTAAATCCTATTTTCATTACGTAAATTTTACATTTATTAATTGAGTCCGAATAAATAGTTAATTTTACCGTTTATATATTCATCTTGCAGGTGTAGTTTGACGTGGATGAATGCCTTATTCACACGTGGGTAGAGCGTCAACTACATATTAGGTGATGTGATTCGAGTTATTTGAGTATATATCGAGTTAGATTTTTGTTTATCAAGTGTTTTAATATCTCTAACTTTTTTTCTGGTTTTAATATAGGTATAAAGAGTGGAAGAATGAGCTTTCCAAACATTACACACAGTACAAGGAGCTAGGCCGAGGTTCTACCCCTAGCGAATTTCGGTTTAGGGAGTACAAGTGGCTGTGGCTGGTAGCCTACTTCAAGCACCCCAAAGCGAAGGTATGCATCCTGAATATATCTTACAACCCTAATGTATCATATCACATTGAAATAGTTAGTTACTAATTTTTTTACATATGTTTAGATAAACAAGGCGATTTCCAAGACGAACCGGGAGAATATATTGAAAAACACCAAGGCCCATCATGCAGGTTCACTCAACTATTTGGGTTGGTCGAGTAAGGCGCAGCAACAACAAGAAGTCAACCCGTTGGTGTTTATTCATCAGAAGTTCTATCCGCAGTGCCCTGAAGAAGCGGTAAGTCTTTCGCCTCTGTATTTTGTACTTCACATATGCATGTGTTAATAAAATTATTTTTCGATATTAATTTATTTTGTTAAATAATACGTTATTCATATTCGCTTTTCAATTAGGCGAGAGTGGAGGAGGCGACCACAGAAGTCACCATGAATATAGCTCGGAACAACCATCCTGACTGCTCGGAGGAAGAAGTGACCCAGTATCCCTCTCAGATCGATCCGCTTGATCGCTCTATAGCGGCTCAGATCATGGCAAAAGCGTGCAGGACTGGGAAGAATACCTACTACTGCAGGGGAATGGGCTCGGCGGGCAAAGGAGTATTGAAGAACACTTTGGAATACTCTACCGGGTCAAGAACTTCAACTTCTAGTCGTAACCTAGCAGCGGAGCTTCAGATGACGCAGAGGGAGTTGGAGGAGCAAAGGAGGCAGATGGAGGAGATGAGGCAGATGGCCGAGCAGCAGGCAGTCAGAGATGCCGAGTACCGGGGGATGATCGAGCAACACCGACTCATGGTCCAGCAGCAGACACAAATGTTCACATGGATGTAGACGATGTACGTGGCTCAGACTATCGGACAACCGCTCCCCACACCTCCCCCGGTCCCTGTGTTCCCCAGTTATCCACCACCGCAGCAGTCACCGCCACAGCAAGACCAGGGTAGCCACCGGAGTTCAAATGATTACATGGATTTCTTCGACCCTGACCCGGGAGTTCCTCGACCTTGACGTGTAGTTGTTGTTTATTTTCATATTGTTGCTATTTGTACTGTACGTTGGACAATTATGTGTGTACTGTTGAACTTGTATTTGTACGGTTTATGTTTTTCAATGCAGGTTCTGGAATTGGGCCCAATCCAGAACCGGCTTTTTTTTGACAAATTTCTCCAACCATTGCCGGCGACTTGGACCAAAGTCGCCAGCAATACCCCTTATTTTCCGGCCACAGCGGAGCAATCATTGCCGGCGACTCAAGTCGCCTGCAATGCTTTCACCGGCGCCCAATTTTCGGCGAGAAAAAAAACAAGGCCGGCGACTTAAAGTCGCCGGCAATGGTACTTAATGTGGTAGTGTATGCTTTAGTAGTCTATGTGATGAGTTAGACTTCAAAATCATATATACATACGTGATCTAAGTCATCACTTAGACTACGAAATAGTTTCGTGGTCTAAGTCATCACTTAGACCACGTAATAATTCTGTAGTCTAAGTGATACTTGGACGACGTACGCAGCTGTTGTTTGCGTCATCTAATCCTCATTTGGACGACGGACCATTTGCATCGTCTTAGACGTCACTTGGACAACCTTATGATGTATTTCTGTCGTCTAAGTGCTTAAACTACGGCACTTGAACGACGGAGATTCTGTAGTCTAAGTACTTAGACGACGGAAACTCTAGCCTAGACAACACATAGAATATTTCTTGTAGTGATTCTATTTTCTTGTCTGCTAAATTTCGGCATGACTGTTATTTTCAGAGCCATCATTTTATATCAAATGGTCTTTGCTAGTTTTAGCTGCTTTTGCCTTATGATCAGTGCCTCTGAAATAACTGCTGAATGTGCATTCTACCAATTGAACTTTTTATAATTCTATGTGCAATCATCTATTTTTTGCTGTAAACTGTACTCGCAAACAAATCTTGTTCTTAATATCGTTGATGTCTTTGGTGGCAGATGTTCCATTTGATGCCTACTCCACAGGGAAGCTTTTACGTGTTCAACGACATCTTCCGATTGAACTACGCTTGAAGACAAATGATGAATCATCCACATCAAACTACTGGTGGGATTGTGTGTGCCCTCTCTGCTTATGTTTTGTTCAAGACATGTTAAATCAATTGAAAGAGTGAACGTTCTGGTTAAGTTTAGTGTTTTGTTTCTTAAATGCCATTCGGGATTATCGTCGACCGAACATTCAATTGACAATAAGTTTGTGTTCACACAGATGGAAGAGTTTATATCATGCCTACATTTTGAAAGTGAACATGTGTTGATGCCACAAGATCAAGAACCAAATATCTGTTTTTTTTGTAAATGAATTCTCGGAACAAGAAAATTCTGCTAGTAACACTAATATTAAGGATGACCAAGTTCCAACAGATGAAATCATTGATTATTCATGAAGTTGCGGTTGGAAAAGGCTTATGTTGTTCTCAGTGGCCACTTTTAACAAATGCAAAATACCCAATGTAATGTATTGGATTTGATTATGATTTCTTGTTCTCAAGGAAGAGATTTGTTTAATTTTGCTCTAGCGTGAGTCTTTCACATGGATTCATTAGTATACAACTTGTTACAGTCTCAAGTCTGTAGAATCTGCTACTATTTTCTTTTTTCTTTAAGTTAATTACAAGGAAATTTATGCTATTAATCTGTGGACAAGGACAAAACTCTTTTCAGTTTGTGATGGGATTAGTGAAATGATTAGAAATTGGGGGATCCCGGCCTAAATATTGGTTCAAGGTATTTGTTCAAGTATTATCATCAAAAGTCTGAATATCTGTCCAAGTATTTGTTCAAGTATATGTCTAAGTATCTGTTTAAGTATATGTCTAAGTATCTGTTCAAGTATATGTGTAAGTATCTGTCAAAGTATATGTCAAAATATCTGTCCAAGTATTTATTTAAATATCTATCTTTCATCAAATTTGAAAATCTCTACTTTCCTTTAAAAAAGAATCAGATTAGAAGAATAAACGAAAAATAAGAATTTGATCATAACCTAGTTGCTAGAAATATCAAAGTCTGAATATTTGTTCAAATATCTATTTAAAAATTTATCTTTTGTTACGTTTAACAACACTGTAAATAAGACACTTTATATGTCGACTTTCTGGACGGAGTGTTGGAAGTTTGAAAGCGCGAGGCACCCGGGGATTGAGAAGAAGTGAATCGAGAAATGCTTCGTCGTGGTTAGTTTATTTGGCGGGTTTAACTTTCTGTCTGTTGGGACCGAGATTTGTGCAAGGAAGCCTTTATGTGCGCCAGGAACTAATTAAGAGTGGAAAGCAGTGCAGTTCGAAAAAGACACAACGTGGGAGGTTGATGTTTAAAGTGAAATCTTTAAGAAATAAAACAGACGAAGGTCTTTCTCAATATCATTTCAAACCATGATTATAGAGTCATTCTACTGTACGTAAATGCATCCACTAACACTGCTACCTCTCAACAATATGAATTTACTCTAATCAAGTCTATAATGGGAAGCTACAGAACCGGCGCAGGGAAATAGACATATAATGGAAGAGCAGCCAAGAATGCATATTCACCGATAAGTTTCGGATGAATGATGTCAAAATAATGGGACTGATTGATTCTCTCTTCATATTGGTCGTCTCAATTGCTTGTGGACTGTGCAATGGATGAGAATTATGCAGGCCACAGAGAATACTAGAAACAATGTCACTCTGCAAGTAGAATCAATGATCAGGGTAGATATAATTCCACAATTTTCATGAGAATCCAAGGAAACAAGACGAGTATTCAAGACAAGATGAAATAGCAAAAGGGTCCAATTCAAATGTGACTTTTAAGATTTACCAGAAAGCTGCGTAGCTGTAGAACTCAACGTTCAAACACATGAAGAGAAGAGAAGTGGTGGAGAATGTGGTCTGTCCCAAACGTAGGGCCAAGCTTGTAGACGAAATTAATCATGTCCGACGACAACCTTGAAAGGCCACAACTCCATGTCTCCTTGAACAGCGTCATCACTAAACCTCCTATCAATCAACCTCTAAGCATCTGTAGTCATAACAAAGCTCAATTAGAAACCATTACATACGGAACCAGAAATCAACAAAACGCAACCATCAACTAACCAAACAAACCAAACTAGTTAAACAAATAACTACTGTATATATACTACCAAAGCATAACATGGACATAGAGCAACACAATTTGACCAACCAAATTCTTTACTAATCTCACTTAATCAGAAGATCTAGAGCCATATTCTATGAAAAGATAATCTTTCCTACATAAACAGAAGATCAATAAAAACACGATTTGACAGACAATTTCATTGATTTAACAGATAAACAGAGGTCCAATAGCACAAAGGGACACCTCAATTTCTATAATATTAGCTAGGTATAACCTTTTCAATCACTATTAGAGAAGAGATCCGAGGCAACGAAGCCTTATGGTCGCCTCAGAAGCTTTTATATATGGTCGCCTCGATGAGAGGTGACCAAGCCTTCGTCGCCAACGCCTTGTCATCTGAGATCAGTCTCTTCAATTTTGGGGCAACGAAGGCTAATCAAACTTCGTCGCTTCATTCATCTGACGTGATAAATGCTATCTTCGTCACTTCGTATTAGTGCCGCGAAGATAGGAGTTGTCGCTCCTTAGTTTGAGCGACCAACATTGGTCAAATTGGGGCGACCAAGGGCAGTAACCAAAGGCGATGAAGATTGATCAATCTTCGTCACCTAATTTGAACTGAAGTGACGAAGATTGATCAATCTTCCACTACAACATTTGGAGACATTGCCGGCGATTTTCGCCGGAAAATCGCCGGTAATGTCTTTTTTTTTTTTTTTTTTAACATTACCGGCGATTTTTGTCGCCGGTAATGTCCGTCGCCGGCAATCCCTCGATGGTAATGTAAAAAAAAAAAAAAAAAAGACATTACCGGGGACTTTATTTATGTCGCCGGTAATGTCTTTTTTTTTTTTTTTTTTTTTACATTACCGGCGACATGAATTTATGTCGCCGGCAATGTCTTTAGCTTCGAGACATTACCGGCGACATAAATTCATGTCGCCGGCAATGTCTAAAAAAAAAAAAAAAAATTACATTACCGGCGACTTAAGTCGCCGGTAATGTCCAAAAATCGCCGGCCTTGTTTTTGGACATTACCGGCGACTTAAAAGTCGCCGGCAATGTGTAAAAATGTTGTAGTGTTCGTCACCTCATTTTAACTGAAGCGATGAAGATTTATCAATTTTCGTCACCTCATTTGAACCGAAGCGACGAAGATTGATCAATCTTCGTCGCTCCATTGGGTGACAGGAAAAAAAAATATTAAATATTGACGTACAAAGTTACGACAGTTCACAATTTCAACGCACAATATATGATAAACGAACTCATTCAACCACAAATCAAGTCATACATAAAAATAAACCACAAATCAAAACATACACAGTTTTTACATACCCTAACTACTATTGTTCATAAAGTAGACTCATGGTCGGGGACGGCGTTGCAGCTGGATTGCGTGCCAGGAGCGGGTGGAGGAACTGGAACTTGTTGACTCCCATCTTGGATCGATCGCATGAGGGCCTCCATTTGTTGCACCCTTTAGGCGAGTGAATTATAATCCTCTTCGGATTTGAGCACTTCCTCTTTGGCTTTTGTGACCTCCCTTTTCTGGGATTGGGTTTCCTCTACATTGTCAATCACCCAGGTCCCTCCCCTGGGTTTGGGGTCGCGTGTGACTGCACGCCCCACCCTTATCACGTCGAACAAGAACAAATAAATATGTTTGAATAGTACACGAAAAGCGAGCAAACCGTAAATCGAGATAAACGACCACAGGTTTTATAGTATTACCTCTTATAGAAGTCTCGGGCCTTGAACCCGCCTCTTCCTCTATGATATTTATTTGTGTATCAAGAGGAAGATGATGGTCTCGGGAAACCACATCGCCGTCATCGTCACCCGCTGCACTATCTTGTTGCGACAAGACTTCGTTGAGCTTTCGCTTCATTGCTCCGCCTGCTCAATTAAAATATATTAATTAAATAATATTACAATATGGTAAACAAATATAATTGTAATAACGTAACGTAAAATATTTTCGCTCACCAGTTTCTCAGCCGTATTCTTGTCCGGCTGGTATACGTCAATCCAAGTCTAGACGGCCGGCGCTTTATGACCCTCCTTCTCCAACACCTCGCTTCGGTATGAGAGTGCGAGGGATCCTGAATGGTGGTTGAGTTGTTGCTCCTTGTTCTTGTTTCGGTTTCCTCGATTCCGTTCGCACAGTTTCTGCCACATAAAATAATCATTTAAAAATTAAGAATAGATAAACATGTAAATTTTAAATCATTGGCGAAAAACTGTGCGGATAGTTTATGAAGCTTACTAGGTAAGCAGGGTCTTCGAAGTGGTCTTTTAACCACACTCATTCTTCTTCCCTCCCTAGGAACTCGACAGAAGTCTCCTGGCTGACGTGGAGATAATGCTGATGGCAATCATGCTTCCAGTCCTTGTAGATTGTTTGCGCCGTCGCATCTATAAAATTCCACATCTCCACATCGGTTGCCGGGATGTCATAGTTCGTCTAACACAAAAATTTAAAATGTGTTAATTAAAAGTTATAATTACATAAACCGTAAAGTAACAAACTAACCTAAGCTTAGTAAGTATACCTCAATACTAGTATTGACGACGTCGCGTTGCACATCGCTAAGTGACAAAAAGCTAGGGGCAAGCATTGGAACTTTGCCGCGTATGATGCTCCCAATGTCTCAGGATCATGCTTCCAGTCCTTGTAGATTGTTTGCGCCGTCGCATCTATAAAATTCCACATCTCCACATCGGTTGCCGGGATGTCATAGTTCGTCTAACACAAAAATTTAAAATGTGTTAATTAAAAGTTATAATTACATAAACCGTAAAGTAACAAACTAACCTAAGCTCAGTAAGTATACCTCAATACTAGTATTGACGACGTCGCGTTGCACATCGCTAAGTGACAAAAAGCTAGGGGCAAGCATTGGAACTTTGCCGCGTATGATGCTCCCAATGTCTCAAGACATCAGACTTCTAAACTCTCTCGTCGCAGGCCCCCGATGCCTCGTAGAGTATTCCACCTTTAGTCACTTATTGTTGTTCAGCCGAACGAGGTACTCAGTCTTTGTCCTGACAACGACCCCGCGCTGCATCGTCGTCGCGTTTCTGGTTGCCATGTCCACCATGTCTGGGAGTTTGGTCTTCTTGCATCTGATGCTGAGGGCGGGAGGGCACTCTGAGGCAGTAGTGGCGTCATTGTTTCCCACTAATGGAATGGTGTCCTCAAGCATTGGGGCTGGCGTGAAACTCCCTAAACCCTCCGAATGATGCTGCGACGGGGTTCTGGATTGTCCCGTGGAGCTGCCCGACACGGAAGGACCCGCTTCGCTCGTTGCTTGCCCCGCTGCCGCTTCACGACACTGGAGCGCCGCTTTTCTCTTTTGGTGACATGTATTTCCGGGAGCCATTCTATTATAACATTAAAAAAATGTTCATGTAATACCGAAATGTACATATACCGAAAACAAAGCAACGTATTCCAAAGACATACCGAAAGCCGTATAGTTAGTCTGAATTTAAGCATGATTTATGCATTCCTAATATAATCATAAATGAATATGTACGTACAACCTATTTTATTTCTTTATGCAACAGAATGAAAAAAGCATCAAATCCAATGAAAACAATCAAAACATATTGCAGGGGATGGGAAGTATTGAAAAGCATAAAAAAGTTCATTTCATGACTAGCTAGTCTGAAAAGGATACATTGAATGACAAAACGTTAATCAGCAACCATAACATCATTACACATTTACGTGGACTTTAACTTTGATTGGATTTTAGAGTTCCAAACAGAGAGATATGAAAACCAATATAGAGGAAATGAATTCTTGGGGAAGTTTTAACAAAAAGTATAAATTTTTGTAAACTGGGAAACCTCAATTATAACTAAAACATTCACATGAGAAAGTTGAAGGAGTTCCATGTTATCAATCTACAAGGAATAATTTGGAAAGTGCAAATTTTATTATAAATTTATGACAACGACTATAATCCGTAGAACATACTAGCTAGCATGTCATATTGTTAAACTTCCCAATACATCTTGTCGTATTCTGCTTAGTTTTCTTCTAGCTATCGCAAGGAAAGATAATACAGGACTTCAGACACTAAGATAAAGCTTTTCAATCTCTCGTTTACTAGTTGTGTAATTGTGCTTTAAAATTGTTTTGGAAGCAGGAAGAAAATCTACACTGTCATCTGAACAATTATATTATATATGTTACACATAACAATGGTGTGTTGTGATAGAGAAGAGAAGATTCCATTGGCCCAGCTATAAAGCATGTCATATTGTAAAACATTCCAATGCATCTCGTCATATTCTGTTTAATTTTCTCCTAGCTCTTGCAAGGAAAGATAATACAGGAATTCAGACACTGAGATAAAGCTTTTCAGTCACTCGTTTACTAGTTGTGTAATTCTACTTTAAACTTGTTTTGGAAGCAGGAAGAAAATCTACACTGTCATCTGAAAGAATTATGTTATATATGTTACACATAACAATGGTGTGTCTCGATAGAGAAGAGAAGATCTCGTTGGCCCGGCTGTATAACTACATTATTTTAGTCCAAAGACCCCAAAAGAAAGCATTCACGTTACTTTAACAGTTTAAACACGAATATCTGCTATATAGTTGAAGGGGATATATTAAGTCTAAACACGAGCATATACTTATAGTTGAGACTACAACAACTAAAAATCTGAACAAGTGATACAGCAAGTCCACAAGATATACTATCTGCTGCCTAATTAACAGATTGAATCTAGTGAAAAATAATTGTAGTTTGAGGGTTGGTGCCTTGGTGTCTCCTCTCCTACCTTGTTTTCTATCTTCTTCCCTTCCATTCCCCATTTCCCCAAGTTCCTGCAACTAAAGCCTATAATACTTATCTCTTTTAGAATCATTCTGCACTTGAATTTCAATCTTTCTAAGTCCACTACAAACATACCCATAGCCACCTGGCTTCGTCCTAGACCACACTTAAAAGCTTTTTCTTAAGAAGTTCAGTTTCATACAAGTATAACATCAACCATAAAAGGACCAACATAACAAACATAAACAACTAGGAACTATAGTGCAAACATACAATGAAGGAAATAAATTCATAGTTAAGGTCCAAATCTCCTAAGTCACTCGGTACAGTGAGTTCCTCCGTGCACTACAATCATCTCAAACATAAATCAATGTAAAGTAGTATTCATATACAGATTTGAATATATTTCAAGTGTATGTGTGACGACCCGAACCAGAATCAGTAGAGTAATCAGCTTAATTCACGAGATAGCGCGTAATCGCAGTTTTTCGATAATTGTGTGATTTGCCGGTTTTGATTACGACTTAATTATCGGCCGAGAATTTGAGTTGAGTCTCTTCTCAAGAGTTGTTGTACACGTGATTTTGAGTTCGTGTGCGGTTCCGGATGATTATTTCAACGACTGAGGAATATAATATGATTATTTGAAGTATCGGAATATCGTCGAGTTTATCCGTTCGTATCGAGTTTATCCGAATCGTATTGGTAATCCGTTTTGGACCATCGATCGTCCCGAGACGTGAGTATAAATATCAGAAATAGTCGAAAAATTGTCGAAAACGCTGTTTTGGGAAGTTTGACCGGCGTTGACCATATTGGGAGCGTTGACCCGCGTTGACCGGAGAAGAAAAACTCCACCGCCGCTGACTCGCCGGCGACCTTCATTTTCCGGCCATCTCCGGCTTGGACCTTGATATGGATCGATTCCTCTTTCAATTTCCTACTGTTTAGAACTTGGAATTTTGAAATTTGATGTTGATTTGAGGGAGAACGGTGAGGTTGAAGTTTGGGTTTTTCCGGCCAAAATCGGCCTCGTTTGGGGGCGGTGCTCCAGTGTGACGACCCGAACCAGAATCAGTAGAGTAATCAGCGTAATTCACGAGGTTTTTCGTAATCGTGGTTTATTGATAACTGTGTGGTTTGCCGGTTTCGTTTACGACTTAATTATCGGCCGAGAATTTGAGTTAAGTCTT
This sequence comes from Geum urbanum, assembly GCA_946800695.1. NCBI lineage: Eukaryota > Viridiplantae > Streptophyta > Magnoliopsida > Rosales > Rosaceae > Geum > Geum urbanum. Next base: position 7,389,727 of record OX327015.1, read on the forward strand.
TTCTCGAGAATTGTAGTACACGTGATTTCGAGCTCGTGGGCGGTTCCGAATGATTTTTCCGATGACCGAGGAATATAATATGATTATTTGAAATTTCAGAATATCGACGAGTTTATTTGTTCGTATCGTGTTTATCCGAATCGTGATGGTTATCCGTTTTAGACCGTCGATCGTCCCGAGGCGCGAGTATAAATATCAGAAATAGTCGAAAATTGCTGAAAATCACTATTCGGGAAGTTTGACCGACGTTTGACTGCCTTTGACGCGTTGACCAGCGTTGACCCGCGTTGACCAGAGAGAGAAAACCGGCCACCGTTTGACTCGCCGGCGACCTTCATTTTCCGGCCACCTCCGGCTTGGACCTTGGTATATTTCGATTCCTCTCTTAATTTTATGTTGATTAGAACTTGGAATTACTTGATTTGGTTGAGATTTGATGGAGATATGTCGATTTGAAAATTAGGGATTTTTGGCCGGAATCGGCTTCGACGGTGGACGGCGTTCCGACGACTTTAGGGGGGGGGGAGGGGGGGGGGGGGTTGTGGTGGAAAAGGTTTGGCTTGAGGTAGATAGGTGACCCTTGAGGTTGGGAGGCCGTGATGGCCTCACGGTGACGGAATCGGGCGGTGGAGCAAATTCCGGCCGGTTTGGGTTTGTGGACTTTCGAGCTGGATTCCGGCCACGGTGGTGGTCCCTTTGTTAAAGTTGTTTGGCTTGAGGCGAGGAACAGTTTGGCAGCTCGGTCGCCGGTGATCCGTTGACTTTTTGGAATTTGATGTTTTTAATGTCATTTTTCTCGTAATCGCGCCCCGATCGTCGCCTTGAGGTTTTCGAGTTGATTTGGGTATCGGATTTTCAGTCGAGGGTTTCGTGTGGAGATTTCGGGAATTTCATCGATTAATTTGCACTGTGTTGTATATTTCCGGGAACGGTTGGTTTCTGAGGTGTGGTTCAGTGTTGTGGATTATGATTTTGATTAGATATATTTTTATGACTATTCAGGGGATCGAGATCGTGCTTCGGGCGAGGGATCTTCCGCCGGGCCACATGATTAGCGTGAGTGCGCGTTTTACTCACCTGTGAGTGGACATTTCTTTTCACGGATTGACTACGAGTCTTTTAAATATGTTTTACGAGCTTGAGCATGCAGTTATGATCATGATTTAAATGAGCATGTGTTTTACTATTATGCATTTACGAATATGCATCTATGAATATACGTACATATATATATATATATATAATGTTTTATGCATGCACATGGAAAGTATTTGTGATTTGGTTTACACAGAGTACAGTCTCAGTAAACAGGGTTGTATGGATACACATGGCTTCTCGGCTGATCCCCGAGTACGCTCCGGGGGGGGGGGGACAAATATCCTGACCCGAGGCCTTTCTGGCTTGGAATCACGTGTGGGTCTGGGATCCCGTGATTCAGACTGTACTAGCGCGAGGGAGTCCATGAGTGACCTCGCGGTATTTATGATGCATGCTCTGTACGCATGAGGAGTTAGAGTCTCCCTCGTGTACCATTTGATTTTTATGCATTTATACTCGCATATGTTTTTATAACATATATTATTCAGCGAAAGACATTTATTTTCGTCCACTCACTCTAACGGTTTTCATGTCTTTCCCTGGGCTTTTCGGTTTCTGTGCCCAGTTTGCAGTTCAGATTCTGGAGTTTCACGTCGTGGTTGGAGGGTAGTTGTTCGAGCTACCTGTGTTTTCCAGTAGGTTTCTTGTTTCACCTACTGTTGTATATTTTGTATGTATATACACTAGAGGTCGCTCTGATATGTTTTGATACTTGTTTTATACAGCTTTTCTCGGATATATTATGTATTACAGTTATGTTTACTGTTTATTGCTATTGATATGATATTGAGAAATCCGGATGGGATTGGTGCCCACGGTTTGGCTTTTGTGGCATATGATGAAGTGTTATTTTCCGGGTGCAGGTTAAGGCAATTCCGCGTTAGTAGCGTTACTCTGCCGAAATTTTTATGGTTTTTGTTGGTTCACGTTTTCAGAAGGGGTTTGATTCCGGTTTAGGAAACTAAATCGGGGTTGGGTCCTTTCAGCTTGGTATCAGAGCATTAAGTTGTCAGATTCTGTAGACTCTTGGAGTTGTGACGCTTAGGGTATTTGAGTTTGTACAGCATGACTGGAGTGATGACCCGACTGGCCTGTGGTACTCATCAATACTTCGGGTGTTGTGTGTTATCAAATATCTGAGGTCTCATGATTGCGTTCCTTCTGCTTGTACCTAATGCTTGTCCTGTATCAGTAGGATGCCTCCTCGACGTGGTCCCCGTGTTGATCGGGAAGTGGATCCTGATGAGGATCGCCAGACGCACGACTTGCTGATGCGAGTGTTGCGTTTGGAAGAGCGTTTTGACCCTGTGGTCAAAGCTCGTACTGCTGGTGCGATTGTCTTTTCGGGTTCAGCTGATCCAGAGATTTGTAAGGGATGGTTAGTTCAGGTTGAACGTGTATGTGAGTGTCTACAATTTACCCCTGAGCAGATGACAGTGGCAGCAGTCGGATTACTTGAGTCAGATGCATACTTCTGGTGCGTTAGCACCGATAGAGTTCCAGTTGATACTCTGTGGACTTTGTTCTGAGATTTGTTTATGCGGAGATACTTCAACCAGGCTACCCAGCAGCGTAAGTATGAGGAGTTCACGAACTTCAGACAGGGAAGTATGTCTGTACTTAAGTACCGGGATAGGTTTACCCGTTTATCTCGTTTTGCTCGTGACATGGTAGCTACTGAGGAAGCCAAGTGTCGCAGATTTGAGCTGGGTTTGAACTTGAACATCAAGGGGACTCTGACTACGATGCCTCGGAACAACTTCGATGAGTTTGTCCGTGCAGCACTCTGAGGTGAGGATATCGAGAAGGAAAGGCAGATGAGGTATCAGTCTAGACGGTTTGAGGAGGGTGGACCGAGTCAGGGGCCTTCTAAGAGGCAGAGTTTTGATACTTCCGGTTCGGCTTCATCCTTGGGTAGTGGACCATATAGACCAGCAGCTGGTGCATCGAGACAGAGGCAGAGATAAAGGAGAGATCGACCGCAGCGACCACAGTCTAGTGGGGGTTCTGGTGGTTCCAGTTATCCTCGACGACCTTTTGGCACTTTTGCTACACTGAGGGAGTACCCATTATGCAATTTGTGCAATAGGTATCATGTTGGTCCATGTCAGCAGGGTACCCTCAACTGTTATCATTATGGCCAGGTGGGTCACTTTGCGAGGGAGTGTCCTCAGTTGGTAGGTGTTGGTGGCCAGATAGCCTAGAGTTCCGGAGGAGAGCGAGGTGCCACTTTGGGAGCTCGACCAGTACAGTATGCGGGCAAGGGAGGACAGCAGGGACAGCCTCAGCGTGGACGACCAGCCGGACAGGCGAGGGTTCATGCCATGACTTTGCTAGAGGGCAGAGCTTCACCAGAGGTCGTTATCGGTACGTTGCATGTTTTTGGTATTCCAGTACTTACATTGTTAGATCCAGGTGCCACGCATTCATTCATGTCATATAGACTATCATTATTAGCTACGGTACCTGTGTCTCCACTTTCGGGGTTGTGGAGAGTGTTGTATCCGTCCGGTGAGATTGTGAGTATTGGCTGGGTATACCGAGACTGTGAGATTTTTATTGGAGGCCATGGTTTAGCCGCAGATTTGTTGTTGATTGATATCGTTGATTTTGATCTGATCTTGGGAATGGACTTCTTGGAGACGCATTGGGCCATGTTTGACTGTCACAAGAAGGAGGTCACGTTTCGACGACCGGGTTTTTCCCGAGATATTGTTTTGCGGCGAGAAGAACACTTCATTACCGTGTTTGATTTCCGTGATGAAGGGGGATCGGATGATGAAAAAGGGCTGTGTTGCTTACTTAGCTCATGTGGTAGACACTACGACTGTTGTGCCGGACCTTGGTGGTATTGAGGTTGTTTCTGAGTTTCCGGATATGTTTCCAGATGAGTTATCGGGCATACCTCCAGTTCAGGAGATTGATTTTACTATCGAGCTGTTACCAGGTACAGGACCCATTTCTCAGGCACCGTATCGTATGGCGCTAGCAGAGTTGAAAGAGTTGCGGGTTCAGCTCTAGGAGTTGTTGGAGAAGGGCTTTATTCGACCCAGTGTTTCGCCATGGGGTGCCCCGGTTTTGTTTGTGCGGAAGAAAGATGGATCTATGCGGTTGTGCATCGACTACCGGAAGCTGAATCAGGTTACAGTAAAGAAAAAATATCCGTTGCCGCGGATTGATGATTTGTTCGATCAGCTCAAGGGAGCTTCAGTCTTTTCGAAGATTGACCTTCGATCTAGATATCACCAGTTGAGGATCCGAGAGTCAGATGTGGCCAGGACAGCTTTCAGGTCGCGGTATGGGCATTGAGAGTTTTTGGTTATGCCGTTTGGGTTGACCAACGCCCCCGCAGCTTTCATGGACTTGATGAACCGGGTGTTTAGACGGTTTCTGGACAAGTTCGTGATTGTGTTCATTGATGATATTTTGATCTATTCCAGGAGCGTGGGCCAGCATAAAAAGCATTTACGAGCGGTGTTGCGGACTTTGCGGGACCATCAGTTGTTTGCGAAGTTTAGCAAGTGCGAGTTTTGGCTGGACAGTGTGAAGTTTCTGGGCCATGTGATATCGGCTGAGGGAGTCATTGTTGATCCTGACAAGATCGAGGCCGTGCTGAATTGGAGTAGACCTACCACTGTACCGGAGATCCGGAGTTTCTTGGGCTTGGCAGGCTACTACCGGCGGTTTGTACAGGATTTTTCTCGGATTGCTACTCCACTGACCAGATTGACAAAGAAAGGCATCAAGTTTGAGTGGTGCAATGCATGTGAGGAAAGTTATTTGCTCTTGAAGGAGAAGTTGACTACTGCACCGGTTCTGACATTACCAGACGATAGCGGTGAGTTTGTGGTTTATAGTGATGCTTCGAAGTTGGGACTTGGTTGTGTACTGATGCAGCATGGCAGAATTGTAGCCTACGGTTCCAGGCAGTTGAAACCACACGAAGTTAACTATCCGACCCATGATTTGGAGTTGGTCGCTATTGTGCTAGCGTTGAAAAGTTGGAGACATTATTTGTACGGGGCTCAGTGTAAGATCTACACCGACCACAAAACTGTGACGGGGAACTCACATGGCAATCATGCGTCTTCAATCCATAAGATTGTGACGGGGAACTCACTTTCACCTTACTTCTCAAACTACCTGCATAACCAAGAGGATACTTAACATCCCTGAACCACTAGAACACATCTTCTAGAGCATCCTTTTTAACTAAAAAGGATGCATGATGAACTTTCGCCCTCCCCTCGTCACCCTCTCTTTACCACTGGTTTTTTCGCACATTTCTCTTCTTCAAAGCAGCGCGAGCTTTTGGACCATCCTTAGACTTCTTATCAATTGCAAAAATGGTTCCAAGGATGTTGTCACACACATTTCTTTCAATGTGCATGACATCTAAGTAATGTCTGATCTTCAATGATGACCAATAAGACAGCTTCCAAAATATGCTTTCGTGAGTCCAACACTATCTGTTATTCGGATTGTACGGCACCTTCAAGTTGTCATGTTGTCTAAGAATAGGGTAAACGTATGACCTAACGTCCTCCAAAATTTCATCTACACTCTTCTGATAGGGTCTTCCGCCAAACTCCACCTTCCAGCTAAATGCCTTACTCAATCACTAAGGGTGGTCTTGGTGGAGCCATTTTTTATGACCTTCATAAACTATCCTCCCACATATATGCTCTGAAGTCAGCTCATTTAGACAAGTTGGACATGTCTTGTACCCTTTCACCGTTGACCCCGCAAGCATCCCTAAACCAGAAAAGTCGCTGATAGTCCACATCACCGCTGCCTTCATCAAGGATACCTCATTGTCTACTAGATCAAAAGTATGGACTCCAACGACCCATAAATATATTAGCTCCTCGATCATTGGCTCAATGAGTACACTGAGGCATTTTCTGGGAGATTTAGGGCCCAGAATCAACACTGATAGCATGTTATATTCCTTCTTCATGCACATTGACGGTGGTAGATTGTACGGCATCACAACAACGGGCCATGTACTATGCAAAGTTCCCATTGTTCCGAATGGATTGAAACCGTCTGTTGCAACTCCAAGGCCCACATTTCTGCAATCCCGTGCGAAACCTGGAAAAGTTCTGTCAAAATGTTGAAACACTTCTCCATCAGCTGGGTTGCTGAGGCTACCAGCCACGCATATCTGCTCCCCGAGCCATCGCATATGCTTGGTAGTGTGTGGGGACATAAATAAACGCTTCAGCCTTGGTGTTAGAGGGAAGTTACGAATCATTTTTTTGGGAATGTTATTCGTATATGGCTTATATCTTTCAGAATTACACACTGGACAAATCCTCTCGTTTACAAGCGCCCCCCTGAACAACACACAGTTGAACTCACACGCATCAATTCTTTCGTAACCGAGTGAAAGATCACTGAAGATTTTTTAATTCTCGAGTATGAACAGGGGAATGTGTGCCTTTTAGGAAGAAGTTTATTAATGTAAATACATAAAGAGTCAACACTTGTATCCGACCATCCTTTTTCATTTTTCATTTCCATTGCATCTAATATGGCACTCAAAACAGTTTCCTCACTGCCTTCATATAATGGGGTCTGTGACTCCTTCAATAATCTATCATACTTTTCATAATCATCGTCTACCATGTCATTTAAGTTCATGCCAGAATTATCTTCCACAAATTGTTGGGGTGCATTTGCATGGTATGCAGGATAAAAGAATATGCATCATGTAGAATCTCTAACTGCGGGTTCACTGAAGGACCGGCACCACTAGAAGGACCGACTCTGTCTTGAAGCCACTGTCTTCGTTGACTGAGCATTGTCGGTTCACTAGAAACTTCCCCGTGAATGTGCCACACAGTATAATCCATACTCAAACCACTGTGTGACAAGTGATGATACATGGCATCCATAGTAACCTTGAACGGACCGTTCTTACAACGTTTGCACGGGCAGAAGTGATAATCGGCTTCATTACTATGTCGCCGAGCCAAATTCATAAACTCGAATATGCCTGTGATGTACCTTGGATGAGCATGAGGATATGTCATCCAAGTTTTGTCTGGGTGTCCTTCCATGTTTCCTGTCAACATAAACAATCAATATGAACAAAGTTACCACGCCACAGTTACGATTCAACCAAAACCCCACACTTCTTCGCCTTATGCCTCCGGGTTGGGTCCTATCCCCTTCAGGGGAACACGGCATTTGTCAACCCTCTTGCACCCATGCGTTTCAGCTTCAGTTTAGGGAAATTTTGGCAGCATCTCTCTACAGTTCCCCAAGTGCACACATATCTAAACAATCTAATTTGCACTCGGGGAACATTGAAAGAAGACACTGTCGAAACCATATTCCAAAACTGAAACTGAAACCACATGAATAGCAAAAGGATCAACAAAGTCATGTTCACCTAAAGTGTCTAAAAATGGGACAATTCGAGAATCAACAACTTAACTCGATCAACTAGATGAGTTGTTGATTCTCAAGCGGGAGTTCTAAGTTGATAAATACCACAATTATATTTAACCATACACTAAATTTAATGATTAACCCTAATAACACTACTAATTGAGACCAATACACCTAATCTACACTAATCATCACAAATTTCACTAAATTTAACCAAAGTTCAAACATTATTTATGAACCAGTAACATGATTTATCACAATTCAATGATTTAAACACTAAAACTACAACATAAGACTAAATTCAATTCAACTTCAAAAATTTCACATAAACTTCATTTTCACTTCTAAATTAACATGTATTATGGTCATAAAGAGGGTTAAAGAGATACAAATCAAACTAACCTTACTTAAGAATCAAATGAATGGCAAGAACAACCTTCTTTCTCAATTTCCTCAAATTTCTCTCAAAATCGCATAAGAACAGCTCCAAAACACGAATGAACTATTTTCCCAAAATTTCAACTTTATGAATGGTTTGACTTTAAGAAGGAGAGCAGATTCAGTTTAAAAAAATTGGGGCGACGAAAATTGATCAATTTTCGTCGCCTCAGATCCCTTCGAGGCGACCAAGAATATCTTCGTCGCTTCAGATGTAAAATAGTGGTCGTCTCAGGATATTGAAGCGACGAAGAACAATCTCCATCGCTCCAGTGCAGTTGAAGCGACGTAGGTCATTTTTGAGGCTATGATTTCATTCTTCATCGCCTCATTTAGATTGGGGCGACGAAGAAACATAACTTCGTCGCTCCAAAACTCTCCTCCAGTAGTGAATGTTTCCTCATAACGCTAGCTACAACATTATCAACACCAATAGTACTACTGGGAACTACTACGAACAAGTCATGTCCTGGCCTCATGATCAATCATTTTCATTCAATATAACACACAATATCCAAGTAATCTCAAATCGCTTGCCTAACGATAGAAATCTAAGAAACTCTTCGTAAATCTCAGCATCCTTATTAGAAATCTGTTGAAGGTCGACTTTTATACTAATTTCAACAAAGATTAACAACTGAAACAACAGTGAGATCCAAATTCCAATTCCAATTTGACAGAGAAACAATAAGATTACAATTACGAAATCAAATTTCATTTTTCAGATCCTCATTTTTTCCGATGAACCGAACCAAATCGAAATTTCCAATTTCAATTTTCATTGTGAGATCTCAGTTACATAATCATATTTCGTTTTCAGTTCCTCGATTTTTCCAACGGACGGAAAATAATCGCCGGTGAAAAAACAACCAGAGTTAAAGTCAGAGTATAGTGAAACGAGAAAGAGCAGCAGAGATAAACGAGACAGTGAATTCGAAATCCGAAATCGAAAAGGTGTACCTGACGATGTGACATTCGTCGACGATCCGTCGATTTCATGATTGCCAATCTCTAAAAGCTCTGACGAGTATCACACAGAGACGGAGGGAAAGAGAGATTGATTGGTTTTCGGTGATTAATTAGCTCGTGGGATTTTTTCATAAATAATTCACATACCATGTGAAAGAACCCAATCCCGATTTAGTTACCTAAACCAGAATCAAACCCTTTCGAAAATACGAACCAACAAAAATTTTTCAAAAATTTGGGCAGAGTTTCGTTACTAACGTTGAATTACCATAACCTGCACGCGGAAATTAACACTTCGTCCTATGCCACAAAAAGCAAACCGTGGGCACCAATCCCATCCGGATTTCTCAACATCAATATAATCAACAACAGTAAGTAAACTGTACTATGTATATATGTATATCTGTGGAAATCCGCACAACATGTATCGGAATGTATCAGAGCGACCTCTAAAGTATAACATATACAATATGTACATCAGTAGGCGAAACAAGAACCTACTGGAAAAACACAGGTAACTCTGATCACTAGCCTCCAAACCGCGACGTGAAAACACCAAACCTGAACTGCAAACTGGGCACGGAAACCGAAAAGCCCAGGGGAAAGACAATAAACACATTAGAGTGAGTGGACGAAAATAAATGTCTTTCACCAGTTTATATATATGTTATAAAAACATATGCGAGTCCAGATAAATAAAAACAACATAGTACACGAGGTAAAACTCACACTCCTCCAGTGTACAGAGCATGCAAGTAAAAATCCCACGGGGTCGCTCATGGACACACACCGTGCTAGTACAGTCCGAATCACGGGATCCCAGACCCACACGTGATTCGAGCCAGAAAGGCCTCAGGTCAGGGTATCTGTTTCCACCCGGAACTACATCGGCACAAGAAACAGACATCTGTACCCACCCGGAACTACATCGGCACAAGGTACAGTTCCCCCCTGGTAGGCACCCTCGGGGATCAGCCGGGATGCGTGTGTATCGATACAACCACATAAACTACGACTGTACTCTGTGTAAACCAAATCATAAACATTTCGATGCAAATGCAATAATCAGCATATAAATGCATGTATACTTGTATACGTATATCCGTATAAGCATAATCGTATAATCGTAAAACATATGCTCATAATAATCACAATCTCGAAAACATGCTCAACATCGAAAATCATATAAAAGACTCGCAAAGTTTCCGTGAAAAGAAATGTCCACTCACACTCGAAACGCGCACACGCGCTAAACTCGTGGTCCGGCGGAAGATCCCTCGCCTGAAGCACGATCACGATCCGGATCTCGATCTCGATCTCCCACGCCGACACCTGAAGTGGCCGGAAAATGGTCGCCGGAAATCAACTTCCCGTTTGGGAAACTTTCCCCTTTCGGCAGCTAGTCCACTTTCCAATTTTGGAAAGTCAACGAATTCCAAAGTTGGTCAACGCCCAAAGTGAAGTTTTTCGACTAACTCTCGACTATTTTTCGACTTTTCGATACTTATACTCGTCCCTCGGGTCGATCGACGGTCCAAAATGAAAATACGAAATGATTCGGATAAGCTCGAAACAAACGGATAACCTCGTCGAAACCCGAAACTTCAAATAATCATAAAATATTCCTCGGTTATCGGAAAAATCTTCCGAAACCACTCACGAACTCGAAATCACGTACTCTACGTTTTCCGTGAAGATACTCAACCCAAATTCTCGACCGAAAACCAAGTCGCGAATCAAATCGGCAAACCACAATATATATCGCAAAACTGCGACTAAACTCAAATCTCGAGAATCGTGCCAAACGCACCTCTGATTCTGGTTCGGGTCGTCACAAATCTACCCCCCTTAAACAAATTTCGACCTCGAAATTTACATACCTGTCAGGTGAACAGATGAGGATACTGCTCTCGCATATGCTGCTCGGTCTCCCAGGTGGCCTCCTCAACCGAGTGGTTCTGCCACAAGACCTTCACCAGCGGAATCACGCGGTGCCTCAACTCCTGCTCACGACGATCCAGAATCTGCACTGGCTCCTCAACATACGATAAATCCTCTCTGATCGGCAACTGCTGTGGGGCTATCACATGTGAAGGGTCTGAGATGTACTTCCGCAACATCGAAACATGGAAGACATCATGAACACGAGCCATCTCTGTCGGTAACTCAAGTCTGTAGGCAACAGCTCCAACCCTCTCCGTAATCTCATACGGACCAATATACCGCGGCCGAAGCTTGCCACGCTTCCCGAAACGCACTACTCCCCTCCACGGAGACAGTTTCAGGAAGACCCAATCACCGACCTCAAACTCTAAGCTCTTCCTCCTCACATCCGCGTAACTCTTCTGCCGATCCTGGGCGATCTTCAATCGATCCCGAATCACCTGTATGTCTTCCATCGTGGTTTTCACCAAATCCGGACCAATGAGCCAACGCTCGCCCACCTCACTCCAACACAATGGAGTGCGACACTGCTTCCCGTACAAAGCCTCGTACGGTGCCATCTCAATACTGGCCTGATAGCTGTTGTTGTAGGCGAACTCAATCAAGTGCAACTGCTGATCCCAGTTTCCGCGAAACTGCAACACACACGATCTCAACATATCCTCAAGAGTCTGAATGGTCCGCTCGGACTGCCCGTCAGTCTGAGGATGAAAAGCTGTACTAAATCGCAACTTCGTGCCCAAAGCTCGCTGCAATGCCCGCCAAAACTCAGATGTGAACTGACTATCACGGTCAGAAACAATAGACACAGGCACACCATGCAAGCGAACAATCTCAGACAAGTACAACTTGGCCAACCTACCCACTGATACCTTAACTGGAAGTGCAAGAAAGTGTGCGGATTTTGTCAGTCGGTCAACAATAACCCATATACCAGTGTTGCCCGCCGAAGTACGTGGCAACTGATAGACGAAATCCATCGTAATATGCTCCCACTTCCAAACCGGAATCTCAAGTGGCTGTAGTTTCCCTGCAGGTTTCTGCCTCTCCGCCTTCACCTGCTGACAAATCAAATACCGACTCACGTACGCGGCAATCTCCCGCTTCATGTTGCGCCACCAATAGTACGCTCGAAGTGTACGAAACATCTTCGTACCCCCGGGATGCATCGCATACGCTGAACTGTGAGCCTCATCTAGAATCTCCTTCTTCAAGCCCTCGTCCCTGGGTACACATAACCTTCCCCTGAACAACAACGTACCGTCGTCGCTCAATCGGAACTCTGTAGGCACACCATTCTGTATCATGGTCTTCTTGCCTAACAGGTAAGGATCTGAATCCTGTGCCTCCCGCACCTGATCAACCAACACGGGTCGTACCTGAAAGCTAGCTAACAAGGCTCCATCATCATCATACCCAAATACAGCACCTGTAGCTCGAAGCTCGGCTAACATCGACATTCTGGCCACACACATGTGAAATAATGAGGCTCCGGATTTCCGGCTAAGTGCATCTGCCACAACATTGGCCTTCCCTGGATGATACTCGAAAGTGCAATCGTAATCGTTGATCAACTCCATCCATCGGCGCTGCCTCATGTTCAAGTCCGGCTGTGTCCGCAAGTAAGTGAGACTCTTGTGATCAGTGAAAATCTTACACTGAGCACCATACAGGTAATGTCTCCAACTCTTCAACGCTAACACGATAGCGGCTAACTCCAAATCATGCGTCGGATAGTTGACCTCGTGCGGTTTCAGCTGTCTGGAACCGTACGCCACAACTCTACCATGCTGCATCAACACACAGCCAAGGCCCAACTTCGACGCGTCGCTATACACAACAAACTCACCACTGTCATCTGGCAACGTCAAAACTGGTGCGGTAATCAATCTTTCCTTCAGGAGCAAATAACTCTCCTCGCACGCATTAGACCACTCAAACTTGACGCCCTTCTTCGTCAATCTAGTCAGTGGTGTAGCTATCCGGGAGAAATCCTGTACAAACCGTCGGTAGTAGCCCGCTAAACCCAAGAAACTCCGAATCTCCGGCACAGTAGTGGGTCGACTCCAATTCAGCACGGCCTCAATTTTGTCAGGATCAACACTAACACCCTCGGCCGAAATCACGTGGCCCAGAAACTTCACACTACCCAACCAGAACTCACACTTGCTAAACTTCGCGAACAACTGATGGTCCCGCAAAGTCCGCAACACCGCTCGCAAGTGCTTCTTGTGCTGGCCCACACTTCTCGAATATATCAAAATGTCATCAATGAACACAATCACGAACTTGTCCAAGAATCGACGAAACACCCGATTCATCAAGTCCATGAAAGCTGCGGGGGCGTTGGTCAACCCAAACGGCATAACCAAAAACTCATAGTGCCCATACCGCGTCCTGAAAGCTGTTCTGGCTACGTCTGAATCTCGGATCCTCAACTGGTGATATCCGGATCGAAGATCAATCTTCGAAAAGACTGACGCTCCCTTCAGCTGATCGAACAAGTCGTCAATCCGCGGCAACGGATACTTGTTCCTCACTGTAACCTGATTCAGCTTCCGATAGTCGATGCACAAATGCATGGACCCATCCTTCTTTCGTACAAACAACACTGGAGCACCCCACGGAGAAACACTTGGTCGAATGAATCCCTTCTCTAGCAATTCCTGGAGCTGAATCTGCAACTCCCTCAACTCCGCAAGCGCCATCCGGTACGGTGTCTGGGAAATCGGTCCAGTACCCGGCAACAACTCAATAGTAAAGTCAATCTCCCGCACAGGAGGTATACCAGGTAACTCCGCTGGAAACACATCCGGAAACTCAGACACAACCTCGATACTACCAAGGTCCGGCACTGCAGCTGTAGTGTCCACAACATGGGCTAAGTAAGCAACACAACCCTTCTTCATCAACCGATTCGCCCTCATCGCAGAAATCAAACACGGTAGGGAAGTGTTCTTCTCGCCACGAAACAGTATCTCAGGTAACCCTGGTCGTCGAAATATTACCTCCTTCCTGTGGCAATCAAACATAGCCCAGTGCGACTCCAAAAAGTCCATACCCAATATCAGATCAAAATCCACAATATCAAGCAACAACAGATCAGCGGCTAAACCATGGCCATCAACAAACACCTCACAGTCCCGGTAAACCCAACCTATGCTCATAACCTCACCTGACGGATACAACACTCTCCACAACCCCGGAAGTGGAGATGCAGGAACCGTGGCTAATGATGACAGTCTAAATGATATGAATGAATGTGTGGCACCTGGATCTAACAATGCAACAACTGGAATACCAAAACATGTAACGTACCGATAACGACCTCCGGTGATACTCTACCCTCACGCATAGTTATAGCATGAACTCTCGCCTGTCCGGCTGGTCGTCCTCGCTGGGGATGTCCCTGCTGTCGGCCCTGGCCTGCAAACTATGCTGGTCGAGCTCCCGTAGTGGCACCTCGCTCAACTCCGGAACCCTGAGCTACCTGACCATCTGCTCCAGCCAACTGAGGACACTTCCTCAAAAAGTGACCCACCTGGCCACAACGATAACAAGTGACAGGGCCTCGCTGACAAGAACCATAATGATATCTGTTGCAGAGGCTACACAATGGGTACTCACTCGGTGCAGCAAATGAACCACTAGTACGTCAAGGATAACTGGAACCGCTGGATCCTGCACTAGTCTGTGGTCGCTGCGGTCTATCTCTCCTCCACCTCTGCCTCTGTCTCGATGCACTGGCTGGTGGTCGATATGATCCACCGCCTGAGGACGAAGCTGAACCGGAAGTATCAGAACTCTGCCTCTTCGAAGGCCCCTGACTCGGTCCACCTTCCTCAAATCGCCTCGGCTGGAACCTCTGCTGTCTCTCTCGCTCTATATCCTCGCCTCGGAGTGCAGCACTAACAAACTCATCAAAGTTGTTCCGAGGCATCGTAGTCAGTGTCGCCTTAATGCTCAGATTCAATCCCAGCTTAAACCTGCGACACTTGGCTTCCTCTGTAGCCACCATATCCCGCGCAAAACGAGACAAACGGGTAAACCGATCCCGATACTCAAGTACAGACAAACTGCCCTGCCTCAAGTTCGTAAACTCCTCGTACTTGCGCTGCTGGGTAGCCTGATTGAAGTACCTCCGCATAAACAAATCACGGAACACTGTCCACGGAGTATCAACCGGAACCCTGTCGGTGCTAACCCACCAAAAGTATGCATCACCCTCAAGTAAACCAACTGCGGCTACTGACATCTGCTCAGGAGTAAACTGCAGACGCTCGCAAACACGCTCAACCTGAACCAACCATGCCTCGCATATCTCTGGCTCAACTGAACCCGAAAACACAGTAGCACCCGCAGTGCGAGCCTTGACCACAGGGTCAAAACGCTCCTCCAAACGCAGCACTCGCATCAGCAAGTCGCGCGTTCGGCGATCCTCATCAGGATCATCATCCCGATCAACACGGGGACCACGTCGAGGAGGCATCCTACTGATACAAGACAAGCATTAGGTACAAGCAGAAAGAACGTAATCATGAAACCGCAGATATTTGAGGACACACAACACCCGAAGTTTTGATGAGTACCGCTGGCCAGTCGGGTCATCACTCCAGTCATGCTGTATCAACTCAAATACCCTAAGCATCACAACTACAAGAGTCTACAGAATCTGAAAACCTAATGCTCTAATACCAAGCTGAAAGAACCCAATCCCGATTTAGTTACCTAAACCAGAATCAAACCCTTTCGAAAATACGAACCAACAAAATTTTTTCAAAAATTTGGGCAGAGTTTCGTTACTAACGTTGAATTACCATAACCTGCACGCGGAAATTAACACTTCGTCCTATGCCACAAAAAGCAAACCGTGGGCACCAATCCCATCCGGATTTCTCAACATCAATATAATCAACAACAGTAAGTAAACTGTACTATGTATATATGTATATCTGTGGAAATTCGCACAACATGTATCAGAATGTATCAGAGCGACCTCTAAAGTATAACATATACAATATGTACATCAGTAGGCGAAACAAGAACCTACTGGAGAAACACAGGTAACTCTGATCACTAGCCTCCAAACCGCGACGTGAAAACACCAAACCTGAACTGCAAACTGGGCACGGAAACCGAAAAGCCCACGGGAAAGACAATAAACACATTAGAGTGAGTGGACGAAAATAAATGTCTTTCACCAGTTTATATATATGTTATAAAAACATATGCGAGTCCAGATAAATAAAAACAACATAGTACACGAGGTAAAACTCACACTCCTCCAGTGTATAGAGCATGCAAGTAAAAATCCCACGGGGTCGCTCATGGACACACACCGTGCTAGTACAGTCCGAATCACGGGATCCCAGACCCACACGTGATTCGAGCCAGAAAGGCCTCAGGTCAGGGTATCTGTTTCCACCCGGAACTACATCGGCACAAGAAACAGACATCTGTACCCACCCGGAACTACATCGGCACAAGGTACAGTTCCCCCCTGGTAGGCACCCTCGGGGATCAGCCGGGATGCGTGTGTATCGATACAACCACATAAACTACGACTGTACTCTATGTAAACCAAATCATAAACATTTCGATGCAAATGCAATAATCAGCATATAAATGCATGTATACTTGTATACGTATATCCGTATAAGCATAATCGTATAATCGTAAAACATATGCTCATAATAATCACAATCTCGAAAACATGCTCAACATCGAAAATCATATAAAAGACTCGCAAAGTTTCCGTGAAAAGAAATGTCCACTCACAGACTCTCGAAACGCGCACACGCGCTAAACTCGTGGTCCGGCGGAAGATCCCTCGCCTGAAGCACGATCACGATCCGGATCTCGATCTCGATCTCCCATGCCGACACCTGAAGTGGCCGGAAAATGGTCGCCGGAAATCAACTTCCCGTTTGGGAAACTTTCCCCTTTCGGCAGCTAGTCCACTTTCCAATTTTGGAAAGTCAACGAATTCCAAAGTTGGTCAACGCCCAAAGTGAAGTTTTTCGACTAACTCTCGTCTATTTTTCGACTAACTCTCGACTATTTTTCGACTTTTCGATACTTATACTCGTCCCTCGGGTCGATCGACGGTCCAAAATGAAAATACGAAATGATTCGGATAAGCTCGAAACAAACGGATAACCTCGTCGAAACCCGAAACTTCAAATAATCATAAAATATTCCTCGGTTATTGGAAAAATCTTCCGAAACCACTCACGAACTCGAAATCACATACTCTACGTTTTCCGTGAAGATACTCAACCCAAATTCTCGACCGAAAACCAAGTCGCGAATCGAATCGGCAAACCACAATATATATCGCAAAACTGCGACTAAACTCAAATCTCGAGAATCGTGCCAAACGCACCTCTGATTCTGGTTCGGGTCGTCACACCATGGTCTGTTATTATTCAGAAAATAGAATGAGTTTTTTTTTTTGGATTGAAAACTTATACTGAATTTTTTAGAAAAGAATGTTAAAAATGGATTTTTTTTAATTTTTTTATAATTTTCCCTAAAATTAAATTCTGCTTCTTCATATGTCATATGTTGTAGTGACCAAATACTTTTATTCTTTTTCTTTCAATTTTTCATTTGAAAAATTGCATTAACTAAATTACATGACATACATGAAGCAAGCGTCCTTTTCAAATTGGAACTTGGGTGTACGTATACATGTATCGATCATTGGCAGTGGATCACAAGTCTGGTACATAAATAAACATGAGTGGAATTGTATATCTGGAGGTATCGGACCAATGGTGGGTGCATATTTAGATTCCATGAACACAACAAAGCCAGCTCCAACGTACAAAGCCAAGATCACTCCATCAACTTTGCTTCACCTATAGCTCGAACATAGATATCTATCCAAGTGTCCAGCAACCTGCCCACTTTGTGAGTGGCATGGATTCCGCATCAAAGACGTCAGCGGCAACTCTAATTATATGAGAGAGAGAGAGAGAGAAGCTTAATATCTCTGGGATTCTCACATTCTCTCGATCAATCTCTTACATTAATTAGCTCAATGGAACTATTTGTGATATTTGAGAGATTGACGTACGTAACATACATGCAGATCAGAATCTAAGGCAAAATCCCATGAAATTCATATCAAAAACTCTTTACAAATTCTTATAAGGGCTTGAAAATACCAAAAAAGAAAACCTCATCCCCAATTTCCCCACGATACACTCTTCAACGTACTCGGATGACCTCTGATATATTAGGGTTTCTTGGGATCATCTGACATGGGCATACAAATAGCAACCGAGGCAAGCTTGTTAGTTTCTCCTTTCTTCATTTCATTAGCTTCAATGTCTCCGTTAATGGCCGGCACCGCAGACACTACACCATTGACGTGAGAGCCCTTTATTGCCTCGGGTATTTCTTCGGCGTTGGTATCCAAACCTTCCTTGTGCTTTCCCCATAGGACCGAGTAAAGACCGGCCACAATCAACACTGCTCCCAGTACACTACACGAACCAGCACAATTCATCAGCTAATTAAATTAATTAGTGAGAGATGAAAAAACAACTGCATGCATGCAAAGAAAGTCATAGAGAGTTAACTATATATATACGTACGTACCTTCCAAGAAAGATTTTTTCTGCCAAGATGAAGGAGCCCATGATAGCCACAATGATCATCATCAAAGGGCTAAAAGCAGTAGCAAAAACAGGACCTCTTTTCTTCATCACTAGCCCTTGTACATAGTATGAAATACTTGACGTCACAATCCCCTACATAAGTCAAATTCAACATTATATGAGCATTATTTGTTTCTATATATACTTCACTAATTGATGGAGTACTAATCAATGATATGAGATCGATCAAGTTACGTACAGCATAGGCAGCAGCAAGCAGGTTCATGTCAAATCCAATTTTCCAGACAGATGGTTTGTGCTCCATCACAAAGGTAACAGCAATGGCCTGGAGAGTCCCGATAAAGCACACCAGGGATGTGAGTGACAGCTGATGGTCCTTGTATGTCTTTAATGCTTTGTTCTGGTTAGGTCGATTAATTAGTTACTTTTATCATATCAAAAATCAAACCCTAAAGTATATAGAGGATCATTGTGGTAGCTACTTACTTGCAATACAAACAAAGAAGCCCATGCAAGAGTGGCGATGGTGAGTAGAATGGAGCCTAAGAACCATTTTTTATCGCCGGTGCCGGTGGTATCTGTTACATATGATGCTTTGGGATGAATGTATTTAGACCACAACATCTCAACAATGGGGCCTTTGTACAAGGTCATCAACATGGCTCCAGCCACTGTCACTAGGGTTCCTGCTACCTTGGCTTGGCATCTCACTTTCTTAATGTCTAGCTTTTCCATCCTTTTGTGAGTTTGATTCCACCACAACCAAAGTACGTATCACAAGTGATTAGTATAGGAACGTATCATCAGCTAGTAGCCAAACAATAATTTAAAAAAAAAAAAAAACTTGCATTAATTTTGTTTATAATTAGCGGCTTACCGGAATATGACTGCCAGCACAAAAGTCATGGCCGGGAGCATGTTGCTCATGGCACAGGAGAACGTTGGAGACGTAAACTTCAATCCAGCATAGTACAAATTTTGGTCGATCACTGGCCTGCAAAATTAACCATATAAAACTACCCTTTTAATTTCGACCAAATTAACCTAATTGGTAATTTACGATTTAACATTTCAGACTTTTGGTAATTTACAAATGATCTAAGAAAGTTAAGTTAAAGGACTAACCCAAGAAGAGCAAGGACAAATATTTGCATGAAAACTGGAAATGTTATCTTCGGCTGTGCTTTCCTGCAATATTTGAAACCAAAGTTTAAGGGTTGATCATATTCAAATTAATCTTTTGCCAGGTTCTTGATCACCAAGCTAGAGATTTATTGATTCACACCTCTCAAAGAAGAAGGCAAAGGGGGCAATAACCGCGGTAGCAAAAGCGTGGCGATAAACCACAAGCACGTAGTGGCTCATTCCACGGTTAAGAGAAACTTTGGTGATGATGTTCATCCCGGCATAACCGAATTGCAATGAGATCATTGCAAAGTAGGGTTTTGAGGTCTCTAGGAAGTTGCTGAAGCATGTTGGCTTCGCCATTTTACAGGCTTAATGCTGAGAAGTACGGACCTTCTGCGAACTAAGATCGAATAAAGGATTGGGACTGAGAGAGGAGGAGGAAGAACACTTAAAAAGATGTGTGTTTCTCCCTAGTCAGAAGCAAGGGATGCTCACATATTTATATTCAGTTGGGAAGGAACTGTGCCACTGAAATATACGACGTCACTAGCTAGCTCTCTGCTTTAATCCTCTCCGACTTTCAGAATTAGTATCCACTATACGAATACTGTCGGAAATAAATGGAGCTTACTTTTCCTATTTTCTATGTTTAAAATCTCTTTGAAGATTCCCATCATCCTATGATAATCGAGATAATGGAAACCGAGTGTAGTTTCATTACTAAACGTACAAGTCTCATGGATGGATACATTTTTTTTTTCAGCGATATACACTCTTTCAGAAACTCCACATATACGTCAGTGAGGTTTCTTTTTATCTAAAAATATGTCACTGTGTTTTTTTATAACTTGTACGCTACCAATTAAATCGAAACATTTCATATAATTATAAAGAGATCATTGTTATATGAAATAGTTTTTAGGACAAATTTTACTTTAGT
Source organism: Geum urbanum (assembly GCA_946800695.1). Taxonomy (NCBI): domain Eukaryota; kingdom Viridiplantae; phylum Streptophyta; class Magnoliopsida; order Rosales; family Rosaceae; genus Geum; species Geum urbanum. The sequence continues at coordinate 7,410,271 of OX327015.1, forward strand.
ACCCTGAAGTTTGGGTCAATCTTTATGTCATTACCTGAGATACTTTAGCTGAGGCATCGAGAATTTTCCCAGTCGTCGCTACTGAAGGACCAGCTGAAGGGTCCGGAGGAGGTGCGACGTTGTCCTCCTCTAATTGTCAACCGACTTGCTCTGCCAAGCGTCGGAGTAGAGCATTTTCGGCCTCTTTTTGGGTCTTTTTCTTACCCCACGATGCCATTTTAACCTAAGAGTTGTAAAAATATAATTACTATAACAATTATATATAATAATTACCATAATTAATCACTTACCATAATTAATAATTTTTAATTATTACAATACTTACATAATTACCAATTTATTATTTTTATGTATTACTAATTTACCATAATTACAATAATTACCATAATTACCAATTTATTATTTTTGATAATTCAATAATTTACCATAATTACTAAATTTCCATAATTATAAATTTATTATTTTTAATAATTCAATAATTTACCATAATAATTACTAAATTACCATAATTACCAATTTATTATTTTTAATACTTCAATAATTTACCATAATTATTACAAATTTACAATAATTACAATAATTACAATAATAATTAAAAATTATAATTACAACAATAATTACAATAATAATTATAATTTACAATAATTACCATAATTACTAAATAACCATAATTATCATAATTTATCATAATTCCAAAAATTTACTGTATGTAATTACCAATTTACCAATTATTATTAATTAATTTATTATTTTTACTAATTAATTTATCAATTTACTAATTTATTATTAAACACAAAATTAAAATATAATTATGTTAAAAATTACCGGAGAGAGGAGTCGCGGGAGAGCGGAGTCACCGGAGAGGGAAGTCGCTTGATTTTGAGTCGCCGAATTTTGAGAGAGTGAGAGAGAGGAGAGGAGGAGAGTTGGATTGAGGATGAGATAAGGAAAAAGGGATTGACCACTGCCTTTATATAGAGTTTCACCTAGATGACGAATGTCTTTTTTCCATCGTCTAAGTGCACCTAAACGACGAAAAAGTCTGTTTTCGTCGTCTAAATGAATCGACACAATGTTTGGAAATGGCACCCAATTTATTTGGTGGGTGCGAGTTAACCGCCTTAATTTTGGAGAACAGTTCAAATTTCACTTAGACGACAGAAATACCCATCTCCATCGTCCAGGTGAAATTTGAACCATTTCCCAAAAAAATGGCGGTGAAATTTGTACCGCCAAAATTTAGAAACCTAGACGACGGAGATAGACCATCTCTGTCGTCCAAGTCTATCTCCGTCGTCTAGGTTCAAAATTTCGTAAAATTAATTTTTAAAAATAATTCGTAAGGAAGTTTTCGATCTGTCATTCCAATAAAATTGTCGTAAAATATCGATTAAATAATCGTATGTATAAAAAAATATAATTTAAGATGACGAATATTCTTACGTCTTTAAACTTGTTAAGTATCTACTAATCGGTATAGCTTAAATGTTATTAAGTATAGACTCATTGCACATCGATATTAACGAAATTGAATTTGGACAAAACTGTGACGACCCGGAACAGAATCAGTAGTGTAATCAGCTTTATTCACGAGTTAGCACGAAATCACTGTTTTTCGATAATTGATTAATTTGTCGGTTTTGATCGCGACTTAATTATCGGCCGAGAATTTGAGTTGAGTCTCTTCTCAAAAGTTGTTGTACGCGTGATTTCGAGTTCGTGGACGGTTCCGTACTATTATTTCGACAACCGGGGAATATAATATGAATATTTGAAGATGCAAAATTTCGTCAAGTATATCCGGTCGTATCGAGTTTATCCGAATCGTAATGGTTATCCGTTTTGGACCGTCATTCGTCCCGGGACGCGAGTATAAATATCGGAAATAGTCGAAAAATTGTCGAAAGCACTGTTCGGGAAGTTTGACCGACGTTGACCACCGTTGACCGTGGAGATTTCGGACCGTTTGAATTCCTCATGCAAACTGGGCGATTCCGGCCATTTCAGGCCACGACCTTGGAAGGTAAATTGTTCTCCTCGTGATTCTAAGCATTTTAGAACTTGGTTTTGCTTGAATTGATGTCGAATTGAGGGAGAAATGTTGAGTTAAAGTTTTGGGATTTTTGGCCGGAATTAGGTTTTGTGGACGGTGGCGCTTCGGCCACGGGGTGGCCGGGGATTATGGGGGTTTGGACCGTGGGGCCACGGCGGTGCCTTTGGGAGCGGTCTCGAAGGCCGCCGTGCGCCGTGGACGGAGATCGGAGGAGATCAGAGGCTGCTGGCGGTGGAGTTTCCCCGTGGGTTTCGAGCTGATTTCTGGCCAATCTCGCCGGAATTGGACTTAGCCACAGTTGAGAGATGTGTTGGGCTCATTGAGGAGAATCTTCAGTGAGCTTGGCCGCCGGAAAATCTCTCCGGGTTGATGGCGCGCCGCCGGCGGTCAACGGCGGAGCTCTGACGACCGTTGACTTTTTTGGAAATGTGTTTTGCTTACCTGTGAGTGGGCATTTTTATATTTTCACAGTCGTTGCGAGTTCGTGATTTTTCCGTATTTATTTTTTTACGATGTTGAGATTATTTATTATTTTTGGAGATATTATTTCATATTTTATGGTGATGGCATACTTGCATCGATGCTTCGGCTACTTGGCTGATCACCGGTAGTCTGACCAGAGTTGAGAGATTCCTCTGGGCAGGGTTGAGAGATTCTCCTGTTATACCGCCGGGGTTGAGACATTCCCCTGGCCTATCACTGTCTGGCTTGAGAGATTCGCCTGGCACCTCCATATATATTTTCCGAACTCGCATTCTTTTACATTGATTATGTATATGAAATTGGTGAAAGGCATATGTTTATTTTCGTCCACTCACTCTAACGTTTTATTTGCCTTTCCTCTGGGATTTTCGGTTTCCGTGCCCAGTTTGCAGGTCAAATTCTGGTGTCTCACATCACGGTCGGAGGCTAGTTGTTCGAGCTACCTTTCTTTTTCAGTAGGTTTCTTGTTTTGCCTACTGTTGTATATTTTGTATATATATACACTAGAGGTCGCTCTGATACGTTACTGATACATGTTTTTATGTGATCTTTCCCAGATTTTCTATATATATACAGTTATGTTTACTGTTTATGGTTATTGATTTAATATTGAGAAATCCGGATGGGATTGGTGCCGATGGTTTGGCTTTTTTTGCATAGGATGAAGTGTTATTTTCCGGGTGCAGGTATAGGCAATTCCGCGTTAGTAGCGTTACTCTGTCGAAATTTTTATGGTTTTTGTTGGTTCGTGTTTTCAGAAGGGGTTTGATTCAGGTTTAGGAAACTAAATCGGGGTTGGGTCATTTCAGCTTTGTATCAGAGCATTAGGTTGTCAGATTCTGTAGACTCTTGTAGTTATGACGCTTAGGATATTTGAGTTTGTACAGCATGTCTGGAGTGATGACCCGACTGGCCAGCGGTAGTCATCAATGCTTCGGGTGTTGTGTATATTCAAATATCTGAGGTCTCATGATTATGTTCCTTCTGCTTGTACCTAATGCATGTCTTGTATCAGTAGGATACCTCCTCGACATAGTCCCCGTGTTGATCGGGAAGTGGATCCTGATGAGGATCGTCGAAAGCACGACTTGCTGATGTGAGTGTTGCGTTTGGAGGAGCGTTTTGACCCTGTGGTCAAAGCTCGTACTGCTGGTGCGACTTTCTTTTCGAGTTCAGCTAATCCAGATATTTGTGAGGCATGGTTGGTTCAGGTTGAACTCGTATGTGAGCATCTACGTTTTACCCCTGAGCAGATGACAGTGGCAGCAGTCGGATTACTTGAGTCAGATGCATACTTCTGGTGGGTTAGCACCGACCGAGTTCCAGTTGATACTCTGTGGACTTTGTTCCGAGATTTGTTTATGCGGAGATACTTCAACTAGGCTACCCAGCAGCGAAAGTATGAGGAGTTCACGAATTTGAGACAGGGCAGTATGTCTGTGCTTGAGTACCTGGACAGATTTACCCGCTTATCTCGGTTTGCTCGTGACATGGTGGCTATTGAGGAAGCTAAGTGCCGTAGATTTGAGCTGGGTTTGAACTTGAACATCAAGGGGACTCTGACTACGATGCCTCGGAACAACTTCGATGAGTTTGTCAGTGCAGCACTCTGAGGTGAGGATATCGAGAAGGAAAGGCAGATGAGATACCAGCCTAGACGGTTTGAGGAGGGTGGACCGAGTCAGGGGCCTTCCAAGAGGCTGAGTTCTGATACTTCTTGATCGGCATCATCCTCGGGCAGTGGACCATATTGACCACCCGCTAGTGCACCGAGACAGAGGCAGAGATGGAGGAGAGATCGACCGCAATGACCACAGTCTAGTGGGGGTTCTAGCGGTTCCAGTTATCCTCAGCGTACCGGTGGCACGTTTGCCGTACCGAGGGAGTATCCACTATGCAACTTCTGCAACAGGCATCATTTTGGTCCTTGTCAGCGACGCCCTACCCTTTGTTATCGTTGTGGCCAGGAGGGTCACTTTACATGGGACTGTCTCCAACCTATTGGTGCTGGTGGAGATGTAGCCCAGAGTTTCGGAGGAGAGCGATGTGCCACTTCGGGGACTCGACCAGTTCAGTTTTTGGGCCAGGGAGGACAGCAGGGACATCTTCAGCGTGGACGACCAGCTGGGCAGGCCAGGGTTCATGCCATGACTTTGCACGAGGGCAGAGCTTCACCGGACGTCGTTATCGGTACGTTGCATATTTTTGGATATCCAGTACTTACATTGTTAGATCCAGGTGCTACGCATTCATTCATGTCATATAGACTATCATCTTTAGCTACCGTACCTACGTCTCCACTTTCGGGGTTGTGGAGAGTGTTGTATCCGTCCGGTGAGATTGTGAGTATTGGCTGGGTGTACAGAGACTGTGAGATTTTTATTGGAGGCCATGGTTTAGCCGCGGATTTGTTATTGCTGGATATCGTCGATTTTTATTTGATCTTGGGTATGGACTTCTTAGAGAGACATAGGGCCATGTTCGATTATCACAAGAAGGATGTTGCGTTTCGACGACCAGGCTTTCCCGAGATATTGTTTCGTGGCGAGAAGAATATTTCATTGCCATGTGTGATTTCTGCGATGAAGACAGACCGGATGATGAAGAAGGGTTGTGTTGCTTACTTAGCTCAGGTTGTGGACACTACGGCCGCTGTGCTGGACATTGGTGATATCGAGGCCGTTTCCGAGTTTCCAGATGTGTTTCCGGAGGAGTTACCGGTACACCTCCAGTTCGGGAGATTGATTTCACTATTGAGCTATTACAGGGCACTGGACCCATATCTCAGGCACCGTATCATATGGCGCCAGCGGAGTTGAAAGAGTTACAGATTCAACTTCAGGAATTGCTGGAGAAGGGTTTCATACGACCCAGTGTATCGCCGTGGGGTGCCCCAGTTTTATTTGTGCGGAAGAAGGATGGATCCATGCAGTTGTGCATCGATTACCGAAGGCTGAATCAGGTCACTGTGAAGAACAAGTATCCGTTGCCACGGATTGACGATTTGTTTGATCAGCTCAAGGGAGCTTCAGTCTTTTCGAAGATTGATCTCAGGTCCGGATATCATCAGTTGAGGATCCGAGAATCTGATGTGGCCAGGACAGCTTTCAGATAACGGTATGGGCATTACGAGTTCTTGGTTATGCTGTTTGGGTTGACCAACGCCCCCGCATCTTTTATGGATTTAATGAACCGGGTGTTCAGACGGTTTCTGGACAAGTTTGTGATCGTGTTCATCGACGACATCCTGATTTATTCCAGGAGTGTGGGCCAGCACAAGAAGCATTTGCGAGCGGTGTTGCGGACTTTGCAGGACAATCAGTTGTTTTTTAAGTTCAACAAGTGCGAGTTTTGGTTGGACAATGTGAAGTTTCTGGGCCACGTGATATCAGCTGAGGGAGTCAGCGTAGATCCTGACAAGATCGAGGCCGTGTTGAATTGGAGTAAACCTACCACCGTACCGGAGATCAGGAGTTTCTTGGGCTTGGCAGGCTACTATCGGCGCTTCGTGCAGGATTTTTCTCTGATTGCTACTCCACTGACCAGATTAACGAAGAAAGGCGTTAAATTTGAGTGGTCTGATGCATGTGAGGAGAGTTACTTGCTCCTAAAGGAAAAGTTGACTACTGCACCGGTTTTGACCCTACCTGACGATAGCGGAGAGTTTGTGGTTTACAGTGATGCATTGAAGTTGGGATTTGGTTGTGCGTTAATGCAGCATGGCAGAGTTGTGGCCTACGATTCTAGGCAGCTGAAACCACATAAAGTCAACTATCTGACGCACGAATTGGAGTTGGCTGCTATCGTATTAGCATTGAAGAGTTGGAGACACTACTTGTACGGAGCTCAGTGCAAGATTTACACCGATCACAAGAGTCTCACCTACTTGCGGACGCAGCCAGACTTGAATATGAGGCAGGACAGATGGATGGAGTTGATCAACGACTACGATTGCACTTTCGAGTACCATTCAGGAAGGCTAATGTCGTTGCCGATGCACTCAGTCGGAAATTCGGAGCTTTGTTATTCCATGTGTGTGTAGCCGAGTTTCGGGCTACGGGTGCTGAGTTCGAGTTGGACGATGATGGAGCTTTGTTGGCCAGTTTTTAGGTTCGACCCGTGTTGGTTGATCAGGTTCGGGAAGCTCAGGATTCAGATTCCTACCTGTTGGACAAGAAGACCATGATTCAGAATGGTGTGCTAACAAAGTTTCGGTTGAGTGATGATGGTACGTTGCTATTCAGAGGTCGATTGTGTGTGCCCAGAGATGAGAGATTGAAGAAGGAAAATTTAGACGAGGCTCATTGTTCGGCATATGCGATGCATCCCGGTGGTACGAAGATGTTTCGTACACTTCGAGCGTATTACTGGTGGCGCAACATGAAGCGGGAGATTGCCGCATATGTGAGTCGATGTTTGATCTGTCAGCAGGTTAAAGGGGAGAGGCAGAAGCCTGCGGGAACGTTGCAGCCCCTGGAGATTCCAGTTTGGAAGTGGGAGCACATTACCATGGATTTCGTGTATCAGTTGCCGCGTACTTCGACGGGTAATACTGGTATTTGGGTTATCATGAATCGACTGACGAAATCCGCTCATTTTCTCGCACTTTCGGGGAAGATTTCAGTGGGCAATCGGCTAAGCTGTATTTGTCGGAGATCGTTCGACTTCACGGGGTGCCTGTATCTATTGTTTCGGACCGAGACAGTCAGTTTACTTCCGAGTTCTGGCAGGCATTGCAGCGAGACATGGGTACAAGGTTGCATTTCAGTACAGCTTTTCATCCTCAGATTGATGGGCAGTCTGAGCGGACTATACAGACTCTTGAGGATATGTTGCAGTCTTGTGTGTTGCAGTTTCGTGGAAACTGGGACCAGCAGCTGCATTTGATAGAGTTCGCTTACAACAATAGCTATCAGGCCAGTATCGAGATGGCACCATACAAGGCCCTGTACGGGAGGCAGTGCCGTACTCTGTTGTGTTGGAGTGAGGTGGGCGAGCGATGGCTTATTGGCCCTGATCTGGTGAAGAGCACCATGGGGGACGTCCAAATTATCCGGGACAGATTGGAGATTGCCCAGGATCGTCAGAAAAGTTATGTAGACGTGAGGAGAAAGAGTCTCGAGTTTGATGTGGGCGATTAGGTCTTCCTGAAACTATCTCCATGGAGGGGAGTTGTGCGTTTCGGGAAGCGTGGCAAGTTTCGACCATGGTACATTGGTCCGTATGAGATTACCTAGAGGGTTGGTGCCATGGCTTACAGACTTGAGTTGCCAGCTGAGATGACTCGTGTTCATGATGTTTTCCACGTTTCGATGTTACGGAAGTATATCCCAAATCCGTCACATGTGTTAGCGCCACATCAGCTACCTATCCGAGAGGATTTGACATATGTGGAGGAGCCGGTACAGATTCTCGATCGGCATGAGCAGGAATTGAGGCACCGTGTTATACCACTGGTGAAGGTCTTGTGGCAGAATCACTCGGTTGAGGAGGCCACCTGGGAAACTGAGCAGTTTATGCGGGAGCAGTATCCTCATCTGTTCACTTAACAGGTACGTAAATTTCGAGGTCAAATTTTTTTTAAGGGGGGGTAGATTTGTGACGACCTGGAACATAATCAGTAGTGTAATCAGCTTTATTCACGAGTTAGCGTGAAATCACTGTTTTTCGATAATTGATTGATTTGCCGGTTTTGATCGCGACTTAATTATCGGCTGAGAATTTGAGTTGAGTCTCTTCTCGAGAGTTGTTTTACGCGTGATTTCGAGTTCGTGGGCAGTTCCAGACTATTATTTCGACAACCGGGGAATATAATATGAATATTTGAAGATGCGAAATTTCGTCGAGTATATCCGTTCGTATCGAGTTTATCCGAATCGTAATGGTTATCCGTTTTGGACCATCGATCATCCCGGGACGCGAGTATAAATATCGAAAATAGTCAGAAAATTGTCGAAAGCACTGTTCGGGAAGTTTGACAGGTGTTGACCGAGTTTGGAGGCGTTGACCACCGTTGACCGTGGATTTCGAACTGTTTGAATTCCTCCGGCAGACTGGCCGATTCCGGCCGTTTCAGGCCACGACGTTGGAATGTAAATTGTTCTCCTTGTGATTCTAAGCAGTTTAGAACTTGGTTTTGTTTGAATTGATGTTGAATTGAGGGAGAAATGTTGAGTTGAAGTTTGGGGATTTTAGGCCGGAATCGGGTTTTGTGGACAGTGGCGCTCTGGCCACGGGGGTGGCTGGGGATTAGAGGGTTTGGACTGTGGGGCCACGACGGTGCCTTTGGGAATGGTCTCGAAGGCCGTCGTGCGCCGTGGACGGAGATCGGAGGAGATCGAATTCTGCCGGCGGTGGAGTTTCCCCGTGGGTTTCGAGCTGATTTCCGGCCAATCTAGCCTAAATTGGACTTAGCCACAGTTGAGAGATGTGTTGGGCTCGTTGAGGAGAAGCTTCGGTGAGTTTGGCCGCCGGAAAATCTCTCCAGTTCACGGCGCGCCTCCGCCGCCGGTGGCGGTCAACAGCAGAGCTCCGGTGACCATTGACTTTTTTGGAAATGTGTCGAGTTATATCTCGTTTCGCTCGTATTTGTGCCCCGATCGTCGCCTTGAGGTTTTCGAGTTGGTTTGGGTACCGGATTTTCAGTCGAGGGTTTTGAGTGGAGATTTCGGGAATTTCGTTGATTATTTTTGTATCAGATATACGTTTCCGGGAACGGTTGGTTTCCGAGGTGTGGTACAGTGTTGTTAATTGTGATTTTGATCAGATATATTTTATGATTATTCAGGGGATCGAGATCGTGCTTCGGGCGAGAGATCTTCCGCCAGACCACATGATTAGCACGAGTGCGCGCTTTGCTCACCTGTGAGTGGACATTTTTATATTTTCACAGTCGTTGCGAGTTCGTTATTTTTCCTTATTTATTTTTATACGATGGTGAGATTATTTATTATTTTTAGAGGTATTATTTCTTATTTTATGGTGATGGCATACTTGCATCGATGCTTCGGCTACTCGACTGATCACCGGTAGTCTGACCAGAGTTGAGAGATTCCTCTGGACCAGAGTTGAGAGATTCCTCTGGGCAGGGTTGAGAGATTCCCCTGTTATGCCGCCGGGGTTGAGAGATTCCCTTGGCCTATCACCGTCGGGCTTGAGAGATTTGCCTGGCACCTCCATATATATTTTCCGAACTCGCTATACTTGTTTATTGTATATGAAATTGGTGAAAGGCATATGTTTATTTTCGTCCACTCACTCTAACGTTTTATTTGTCTTTCCCCTAGGCTTTTCGGTTTCCGTGCCCAGTTTGCAGTTTGGATTCTGGTGTCTCACGTCGCGGTCGGAGGCTAGTTGTTCGAGCTACCTTTCTTTTCCAGTAGGTTTCTTGTTTTGCCTACTGTTGTATATTTTGTATATATATACACTAGAGGTCGCTCTGATACGTTACTGATACATGTTTTTATGTGATTTTTCCCGGATTTTCTATATATATATATACAGTTATGTTTACTATTTATGGTTATTGATTTGATATTGAGAAATCCGGATGGGATTGGTGCCCACGGTTTGGATTTTGTGGCATAGGATGAAGTGTTATTTTCCAGGTGCAGGTACAGGCAATTCCGCGTTAGTAGCGTTACTCTGCCAAAATTTTAATGGTTTTTGTTGGTTCGTGTTTTCAGAAGGGATTTGATTCCGGTTTAGGAAACTAAATCGGGGTTGGGTCCTTTCAAAAAAAACTCTTGGATACATTCGCCATAAGTCAATATATAAGTAGACTAATTTCCACTAAATAGTAAGTTCGTTAGGGTTTTATCGGCACAGTCAACCGCAAAACCGAAATTTTTACAAACCGGCAACGTGGATACACGAAAATCTGTAACTTCTATTTGAGAACCGTCGACGCTCACACTCCAAGAATTGTGAACTCTATGGTCTCGATGGAAATAATATGCGTTGGGACATGGTCTACATGGTCGTTGTCTTAGATGTCAAATTACGAATTTTTCACTTGGACGACGCAAATACACGTTTACGTCATCCAAGTGAAAATTTTAGGGTTTAGAGTATATTTAGACGACACAAAAAAGTATTGCGTCAGCCAAGTGAATTTTTACAATTAATTTAGGGTTTTTAATTTGATCTGATATATCGATTTTATCCTCGATTTGGTCCATCCAGGATTAATTAAAGGGTTCTTAATTTGTATTTAAAGTCAGTCTGTTGAACTGACCTCGCTCTTTAATTAATTTGAAATTAATTATGTGAAAAAATTAAAATTAAAATTAATAAATTAATTAAGTTACTTGTACGTAGGTACCTACTCCTCCTCATATTATATATAATTAATCATGCCTCATAATGACAAAAAAGTACAATTACAATATTTAATTATTAATTAATATTTCCTGTCGTTATATTGTACTTTTCGTCATAATCATCATCATCCTCACCACTGTTATCTGATTGCTCCTCCTCCTCATCATACTCAACATCATCTGATGAATATCCTGAGTCCTCGTCCTCGTCCTCATGTTGCACCTCTTCTTCATCTACCTCATTTATTGCATCAATAATCTCATCTTCAGTTAGATACGTACAACCATCAGGCATGGATAAGCGTTCACCAGCTTGAACCATATCCATTATGTCGGAGTGAATGACAGAAATATTAGGCTCTTGATATGCAGGAATGTCTCTTTCCTGTTCAGCATCTTCAGTCGTCGGCGTCCCTTTAGTTGTCGTGGTATTTCATATTCATCTATGAGAGATATGGTTCACTATTTTCCACCATTCACTAGCTTTTAGATCATCAAGTTAGAACACCTGCTTAACTAAGGTGGCGAGAGCGAAAGGCTCATCCTCATACCAGCTTGAGTTTGTATTGACTAATAAAAGTCTCAGGTCTTCGTTCGTACGCTTGAACCATTTGCACTTGAATAGGAAAACGTTGACATCATTCCCGTAACATAGCTTAACGACATATACAATAGCCCCGTAATATATACCATTGTCTTTCCCAATCGCTACCCCACTATTTTGTGTTCTTCTTCCTTCATCTGGGGACAACGAATGAAACTTTACACCCTTCACAAAACATCCGGGGTAAATATAGTGTGTAATCGGCTTCCCTGCCAGCAAGTGCTTTGGCCAAGACCACCACCCCCGGTGGTTTTTGGATTTTTGTAGATCAATCATCTGGGAAAATGGGATATATATATATATAATTAAAGGGTTTACTTTCTACAAACATGTATATAAACTAAATAACAAAACATACGTACCCATTGGAAGAAATAATCGAGGAACTTCTTCTTAACCATTTTCTCAAACTATGCCGAACGTTTGTCCAGATTTAACGCATGAAACCGCTCCCTGTACCCAATCATGTACTGCTTAACTACATCACAGTCCCGCAACACTACCCAATGTTCCTCAATAATTTCATCTTGTGTTAACGATTCCTTTAATACTCCTCTAAACGATTGTACGACATTTGTGACGACAGAAAGATTGATGCGGGCACTGGGATCAGAGGCGGTAGGAGGAGGAGAATCTTTGAGGTACCTGTTGCAGTAAGTAACACACTCATGCATTAGGTATGTCTCTGCTATGGAGCCATCCGTAGCCGACCTGTTTTTGATGAATCTTTTATACTGTCCAAGCTGTCTACAAAATCAAACATTCAATTAATTCATTGTAGAATAAATACATATAGCTAGTAATCTCAAGTGGAACAAATAATGGAAAGAAAAACCTGTATAATTAATTAGTTGTACGTACCTTTCTTGAGGATACATCTAAGTGTACTGAACTGGACCAGAAATGAGCACTTACTCGGACAAGTGGATCATTAGGTGATTCATGATGTCAAAGAAAGCAGGGGAAAAAAAATCCTCTCTAGTTTAAAAATTATGTGCATAATTTGTTGTTACAGTTCCACCACATCTGACTTCTTTAATTCTCTAGCGCATAACATGTGCACAATGCCACTATTGGTTCTACAACGTCACGAGGCAAATATGGCCAAATTACCACTGGAATCAGACGTTGCAGCATAACGTGATACTCATGTGTCTTTAGACCAACAAACTTATGTTGCACCTAGTCCACTACTCTAATTATAGTAGCTGCATACGTAGCCGGATAAAAAACTCTCTTAAACCAGTGAAATACTAAACTTCTAAGTGTCGGCTTCACTGTGTACGGTGCAGGTGGCATCTTGTTGTACACTCATCTCCTATCTCTCCTCAACCACAAAGGACGACGTAGATTCATAGATTCCAGATCTTTGCGCTCTTTGAGAGTATCTTTAGTCTTGAACTTAATAGCGAGAATTTTTTCCACTACACTGTCGCACACATTCTTTTCTATGTGCATCGCATCAAAGTTGTTCCTCAGCTTTAACTTCGACCAGTAAAAGAGTTCGAAGAATATACTCTTGTGATGCCAATAGTTAAGATCATGTGGACGTATTGGATTGCATTTCTGTACATCCTTGTCATTGGTCATCACACCAAAGTCGAAATAGCTCAACCTCTCTAAAATCTCTTCGCCCAACCAACTACGAGGTTTATGATTATTCTCTACCGTCCCGTCAAAATGAGCTTCATTCTATCACCACGGATGGTCGTGAGGAAGCCATCTATGGTGACCCAAGTAACACACCTTCCCCGCGTGCCAACTAGAGTTCACGTCGTCCAAACATATAGGGAATCCATTGTATCCTTTCGTTCAGCAGGCTGCCAACATCCCATACGCTGGAAAATCGATGATCGTCCACATTACGGTAGCCCTTATCATGAACATCGTGTCAGTGAATTTATCATAAGTTGGGACTCCATTTTCCCACCACAGTTTTAGCTCGTCGATCAAAGGTCTGAGGTAGACATCTAAGCACTTCCCCGAAGATTTAGGACCTGAAATTAGCAGAGTAATGAAATTAAATTCCTTATTCATGAACATCCACAGAGGCAGGTTGTACGACATCAGAATAATTTGCCAAGTGCTGACGGCAGAGCTATTACTACCCCAAGGATTGAATCCGTCTGTAGATAGTCTGAGTCTAACATTTATAACCTCTGCGGCAAAGTCTCCAAATTCGTTGTCGAAATGTTTGAAAGCCTCCCCATCTGCGGCGTGTCTCAGCACATCGTCATCTATTCGATTTTCTGTGTACCATCACATCGCCTCTACTGTGTATAGAGACATGTACACACGCTGCAATCTGGGAATCAATGGAAAATATCGAAGAGCCTTCACAAGAATTTTCTTTTTCGAACTCTTCCTATTCAACTCATATCTGCACTGACCACATACGGGACAATAGTCCAAATCTTTATACTCTTTGTAAAAAAGCACACAATCATTTGGACATGCGTCAATTATCCTATACTTTAGGCCGAGGCTGCTCAAGATATTTCTAACCTTATAATGAGATTTAGGAAGATTGTGATCATCAAGAAGCAACTTACATATTTGCTCCTGAATTTCGTCAAAAGCACTGACTGACATTTTGTGCTTCACTTTTATCTTCATTTGCTCCATCACATATTGCAACACATTCTCTCGACATCCAGGGTACACCGGAGTCTGAGCTTAAAGTAGCATCCTGTTGTACTTATCCATCTCACTAGTGCCAGTAGCCAAGCTAGCAGCGAGGAATGTGTCATTATGCCTATGAGTGGTATTGTAACCTCCCTCTTGGTGTTGGTGTCCACCATGACTAAATCCCGGAAACGCATTATGGACCAAATCCGCCGGTTCTAACCAGGGGGGCTGGCACCACTGCCGCTGGATGAGGAACCGTGGTAATTGTACCCTGAGCTAAAGTCTGCTGAGCTTAAGTCTTTTGCTTCACCATGCTCGCTCCACGTAGTGTAACTCCACATCATACTATTTTCGTACGGGTGTTGCGCCATAACATTAACCTCCACATATTGACAGTTAAGACATTTTTTACACGGACATCTGAAACGCTTCTTTCCCTGACCATGTTCTATCGCAAAATTCACAAATTCTCTAATTTCGTCCATATACCAGACATCACTTCTATTCCGCAACTTCATCCAACTCTTGTCCATACTTCTAAGAAATTTCATAATTAATTATCATTTTAGTTAACTATTCTATATATACAGGTTTTCAAGTAATTATTAAACTATTATATATATACACAAATTTTTAACTACCTTAATTATTAACGTATAATTAATTAAAATATTTATTAATCACTTTTATTAATTAATGGTGAATATACTATACATTAATTACTTTAATATATATGTCTAACATGCATGCATGTACGTTTTAACTAAATATTAATTAACCAAAATTTTAAACATCCACACATATATACGCACTACTGGTCTATATTAATTAACTAATATATATATATATCATCATTTACCTAACTTAATTATAAATATTAGACGTACTAACAATGCAATCAATCAAACATACAATTAATTATATATATAAACATTAAGATTGTCGAAAATTAACTACGTACATACCTAGCCTTCTCCGATATATGACTAATCAGTGGTCGGAGCCGGAGAAATATATAGTGCTAGCTAGTTGTACGTGTGAGGAGAATCTGATCAAGAGAGAGAATGATCGATATGAGGATGAAGTTGAGACGAGCAAGCGGAGAGGAAGAGAGTTCGGTATTGACATTATATAATGCTTCACTTAGACGACAGAGCGTCGGTGCGTCATCTAAGTGACCACTTAGACGAGGGACTGAGCTAGTTTTCGTCGTCGAAGTGGTCATATAGACGACGGACCTAGATGTCGTCGTCCAAGTTGCCACACAGACCATGACGTGTCAGTCTGTCGTCTGTTTGTCCATTTGGATGACGGAAAAAGTGTTTCCGTCGTTCAAGTGTGTCTTAGACGACAAAAATTGCTTCCGCCATCTGAGTTACACTTAGACGACGGAACCGTAAAGGTTCCATGATTTAAGTGTGTTTTTCTTGTAGTGATATATACTAGTTAATTAATTAACTAATATATATATATATATCAATCAATTACCTAACTTAATTATAAATATTAGATGTACTAACAATGCAATCAATCAAATGTTCAATTAATTATATATATAAACGTTAAGATTGTCAGAAATTAACTACGTACATACCTAGCCTTCTCCGATATATACCGAATCTATATATATATAGTGGTAGTTGTATGTGTGAGGAGAGTCTGATCGAGAGAGAATGAGAATGAGAATGATATGAGAATGAAAATGAGGTGAGCAAGCGAAGAGGAAAAGAGTCTGGCACAATATATAATGCATCACTTAGACGACAGAAATGAGTTTTTGTTGTCTAAGTGGATACTTAGACGACACAGTGTCGGTACGTCATCTAAGTAGTCACTTAGACGACGGACTATGATTAGTTTCCGTCGTCCAAGTGAGGAATGAGACGACGCATCGACGCTACGTCGTCTAAGTGGTCACATAGACGACGGCGTGTCGGTGCGTCGTCTGATCTCTAACTTAAACGACACATACTCATTTTCGTCGTCTAAGTGTCACTTAAACGACGAAAAAATGCTTAACACGACACAATTTATTGTGTCGTTTAAATTCTACTTAGACAACGGAACTTATACTGTTTCGTCATCTAAGAGAGTTTTTTTTGTAGTGAATATAACTTATTTGTTTGGAAGAACAATTTTAGAAGATCAATTTTTTTGTTATTAAAAATAAATAACTTGAGCAAAATATCCTTTTGCATTACATTTTTTTCAAGGCAAAAATAAAAAGTGATAAGAAAATAAAACCTCAAGTAGGAAACTGAAAAAAATAGAAGCTTATGTAGTAACACGAAGAAAAACTCAAATTTCAAGTAGTAAACTGAAAAATTTAAAATCTCAAATAACAATATGAAGTACTAAACTAAAATTTGTCTTAACAAAAAGTTTTATTGTAATTATGCATCCTACGATAGAGTTAGAATGTTGAACTTGATTTAGCTAGCTAGTT
This sequence comes from Geum urbanum, assembly GCA_946800695.1. Taxonomy (NCBI): domain Eukaryota; kingdom Viridiplantae; phylum Streptophyta; class Magnoliopsida; order Rosales; family Rosaceae; genus Geum; species Geum urbanum. Next base: position 7,426,806 of record OX327015.1, read on the forward strand.
CTAACATGCATGATTGCATGTTTGCTTATGATCAGTTAGAAACTAGGTGTGATACATGTACGTGTCACATTAAAACAAAGCATCAAGTAACTATAGTGTGGGTGAAGTAGACATTTGATGACATAGAGACCATTTTCAATTAAAGTATACATATAGGACCGACCAAATTTTATGGCACGTCCAACAATCTATGTTGGTTAATTACAAAATTTCACGATGTGCTTGTATGTCTCGGATCAATCTACCTTCAATTGTTATAACAAAGATGCATGTATGGGATTTAATTATCATGCTATTGCCTGATATTTTCTTTCTTTTTAATTTAAACTCGGTTGGAAATGTGAGAATTGCTCAGCTAAGAAACAAGGTTTTCTCTCTGCAACTTTCGTTCAGTCATGGACTCGGTCACTCGGTTACTCAGCAATTCGCTGCATCGATCGATCTTTCTCCCAAAAATTTGACCACCCGCTTCTGCAACAAGCTAGCATGTCATTCCGGCAACTACCACGTAGACGGGCGACTACTAAACCATAAGAAGAATTTGGACCCCAAGGCCTTCATAAGCACCATGGCACAAAGTTAAGGTTGAGCAAGTGTATGTCGATGAAGCCATATATAGGGTGATTGTTTTTTGTTGATGTTCTCGAAGGAGGAGGCAAACCGTTGCACCGTCAATATGTAGCCCTTGGATTTTTGGACAATCTGAGTTCTTCAAGTTGCACTTCGATGAATTCAAGGCGGCTTCAGAGGTGCGGCTTCTCAGTCTTCCGGCCTGGCTTGAGATATTAGGGCTACCATCGGCCCTAATGGCTGAAAATGTTGTTCGTTTCACATATATTGTGGGAATGGAGCTAGGTTTACTTGTGTACGGGACCAAATTTTTTGAAGCTCTGGCGTGGGAAGGCTGGGGTTTGCATCTTGCACCACTATTGGAGGAGAGAATCGGGGCGACGTAGTTATATTTCTACGTCGCTCCGATTTTAGATGAGGCGACGTACATTGCCCTTGATAAAAAGTACGTCGCTTCAACAAACTGAGGTGACGTAGATTCATAGTTGTCGCTTCAACAAACTGAGGCGACTACTTTTTCATTCGAAGCGACCAAACTAATCTACGTCGCTTAGAATAAAAACGAGGCGACGTAGATTGAGCAATCTACATCGCCTCGATTTTATTCGAAGCGACGTAGATTAGTTTGGTCGCTTCGAATGAAATCGAGGTGACATAGAATGCTCAATCTACGTTGCCTCGTTTTTTAAAATCTGGATCTATTCTTCTTCTTAAAGTCAAACCGTTCATAAAGTTAGAATTTTAGAAAAACAGTTCCCCGTCGTTCTGCAGCTGTTTTGGGCAATTTTGGGAGAAATTTGAGGAAATTGAGAAAGAAGGTTGTTCTTGCCATTAATTTGATTCTTGAGTAAGGTTAGTTTGATTTGTATCTCTTTAACCCTCTTTATGACCATAATATGTTAAATTAGAAGTGAAATTGAAGTTTTGGTGATGCCGTACAATCTACCACCGTCAATGTGCATGAAGAAGGAATATAACATGTTATCAGTGTTGATTCCAGGCCCTAAATCTCCCGGAAAGTGCCTTAGTGTACTCATTGAGCCGATGATCGAGGAGCTAATACATTTATGGGTCGTTGGAGTCCATACTTTTGATCGAGTAGACAATGAGGTATTCTTGATGAAGGCAGCGGTAATGTGGACTATTAGCGACTTTCCAGGTTTAGGGATGCTTGCGGGGTCAACTGTGAAAGGGTACAAGGCATGTCCAATCTGTCTAGATGAGCTAACTTTAGAGCATATATGTGGGAGGATAGTTTATGAAGGTCATCGAAAATGGCTCCACCAAGATCACCCTTGGAGATTGAGCAAGGCCTTTAACGGGAAGGAGGAGTTTGGCGGAAGACCCTATCAGAAGAGTGGAGATGAAATTTTGGAGGACGTTAGGTCACACGTTTACCCTATTCTTAGCCAACATGAAGACTTGAAGGTGCCGTACAATCCGAATAACAGTCAGTGTTGGACTCACGAAAGCATATTTTGGAAGCTGCCGTATTGGTCATCATTGAAGATCAGACATTTCTTAGATGTCATGCACATTGAAAAAAATGTGTGTGACAACATCCTTGGAACCATTTTTTCGATTGATAAGAAGTCTAAGGATGGTCCAAAAGCTCGCGCTGCTTTGAAGAAGAGGAATGTGAGAAAAAACTAGTGGCAAAGAGCGGGTGACCAGGGTACGGCGAAAGTTCCTCATGCACCCTTTTTAGTTAAAAAGGATGATCTAGAAGATGTGTTCCAGTGGTTCAGGGATGTTAAGTATCCTCTTGGTTATGCAGGTAGTTTGAGAAGTAAGGTGAAAGTAAGTTCCCCGTCACAGTTTTATGGATTGAAGACGCATGATTGCCATGTCTTGCTTCAACGTCTTCTTCCTGTGGTTATCAGAGGGTTCCTGCCAGAAAACGTTGTGAAGCCATTGATAGCACTGTCAAATTGGTTTCGTCAACTATGCAGTAGGGAGCTTAAGAAGGAGGTTGTGCGTGACATGGAAACTGAGATAGTGATGATTCTCTGCAATTTGGAGCTCATATTTCCTCCACATTTTTTTACATCTATGGTTCATCTCATGGTTCATCTGCCCGAACAAGTATTCCTTACAGGTCCAGTACATTATACATGGATGTATCCAATTGAAAGGTAAAATATTTTGGTATTGCTAGCTAATATTATGTTCGTTATGTAATATGTCGGCAATTAGGGTTTATTGTACTAATCTTGAGTGGTGTTTTTGCAGGCAATTAGGAAAATATAAAAAGTCAATGAGGAATACACGTTACCCGGAAGGTAGTATTGCTGAACAGTACCTCGTACATGAGTGGGTGACGTATTGTAAGTCTTATCTCAGACGGATGGACAACGAAGATATCGACACTTCCATAGCTGAGTGGAATATCAGCTGTGTTTCACTCTTAGTAAGACCAGATATTAACGAGACTCGTCGCCAGTTCAGGTTGACTGAGGCAGAGACTACTGAGGCTCACTGGCAAGTCTTGGTGGAAACAGACGAAGTCAAACCTTACCTAGAAGAACATCTCAGAAGGTTCGAGGCTAAAAATGGTGAAGATTTCGACGAGCTTCGTCGGAGGAGGAGTTTTCTTCGATGGTTCTTAACATGGGTACATATGCCTATTAATTCTTGTAAGGTTCTTTGAGGGTTTATAACACTTATCTTTAACTTCTCTTAACCCTTGTATCTCTCAGGTGTCCCTTAAAGAAAAAAACTCGGACCCGAGCTTGGTTGCAGGAATAAAGTCATTAGCTCAAGGACCTCAGCAATGTCGGGTTTATAAGTCGTGTTATGTGAACGGTGTCAAGTTCACATCGTTTGATAGAGATCAAAGAACCGTGACTTAAAACAGCGGTGTCATGATAGACATGGGTTCATCCAAGTTCTACGGCCATGTTAACTACGTGGTCGAAGTATTATATGCAGGCCGTATGCCAGTGGTGTTGTTTAAGTGTACATGGCACAACTCCGAGGACCCTGAAGATCTTGACACCGTTATAAAAGATCATGGACTGATATCAGTGAATATAAACAACAGTTACTATGAGGATTCACCCTTCATAATTGCAACCAAAGCAAAACAGGTATTCTACATAGACGATTCAAAGGCTGGTGGTACTTGGAAGGTAGTACAAGAAATGTCGCACCGCAATGTCTACAGCGCCGAAGTACTGGCCATAGATGAAAACATATCGCGTACAGGAGATCATATATTCGAGCCTTACCAAGAAGACACTCCCACGGTGATACAATTTTACCCAAATTTTCAACTACTTTTGGACGAAGAAGGAGACGAGGACGAGGACGAGGACGACGAGGACGAGGACGAGGACGAGGATGAGGACGAGGACGAGGACGAGGACGAAGACGAGGACGAGGACGAGGACGAGGACGAGGACGAGGACGAGGACGAGGACGAAGACGAGGACGAGGACGAGGACGAGGACGAAGACGAAGACGAAGACGAGGACTAAACTAATATTGTTATGAATTTGAAACCTAAATTCGTATTTTCTTTAAAGTATAATTTATGTATTCGAGAAAATATTACTAACTTTATAATTCTAAACTTCATCGTTTCTTTCATATTCAGTTCATTACCTTTCCATAAATGTGTTAGAGCGATGAAGCGAGGTGTTGTTAGTATCTCTAATTTTAATCGACGTATATTGATCAATCTACGTCGCCTAACTGTATTTATTTTTATTTTTGAATAAATGAAGCGACGTAGATTGATCAATCTACGTCACCTCAACATATTTATTTTTTATTTTTTATTTTTGAATAACTGAAGCGACGTAGATTGATCAATCTACGTCGCTTCATTGTATTTAATTTATAATTAAAATAAATAGGCATTGAGGCGACGTAGATTGATCAATCTACGTCGCTTCAGTTATTCAAAAATACCAAAAATAACAATTATTTATGAAGCGACGTAGATAGACATTATTTGTCGCTTGAAATTATACGAAGCGACAAAGTTTGATATCTTCGTCGCTTCAACATATTGAAGCGACGTAGAAATCAATCTACGTCGCCTCGTTTCCTTTATAATTCCAGGATTACAGTGGCTTTCTTCTTCTTCTCATTTCACTTATCTCTCACTTTACCTCTGTTCGACCTCGCCCCAAACCCTAATCCCATACCAAATCGATTGAGACCAAATCGAATCCCGTCGTCTTCCTCCACCAAACCCGAAACCAACTTCTTCCTCCCCATCCCTCACCGTCGAATCCCGAAACCCAAAACCCCAAAACCCACCGTTTTGACCTAAAATCATCATCATCCATCTCTTCTCAAATTCTCCTCCCCAAAACCCATCGTTTTCATCAAATCAAATTATATCTCTCTGCCGAGCTTCTCTTCACTTCATTGAAGATTCTCTAGTAATCCAACTACTTCGGGTGCGTACTACTCTCTTTACCCACAATTTTGTACAAAGTGGTTTGGGATTGAATTGTGATACCATTTACTTCTATCTTGTACAGTAGTGTTTGTATAAATCTGCGTAATGGTCATCAATGTATGAAATATTCAATGGTCATTTGACAGCAGGCATCTGATATTCTGATTGCACAAATATGGTAGATTGTTGATGGCTTTGATTTTCTATATCCAGGTCGTTGTTTATCTGCAAATTGAGTGTACAAAACGAGTCATGGAATTAGGCATTGGTTTGAATCCCATCTCCACCAATCCTAACAAAGCCATAGTTGCATCATTCACTGGCATATTCAATGTGGCACAAACTCTACCCTTCATCAATCTCAGCATCTATCCATTTTGATCCTTCAAATCATTTCCTCAAACAGATCCATTGCTTTCGTCAAACTTCCTCTTTTCACATGAACAATGTTGTATTGTATCAATGCAGTTGGCTTCAATTAAGTCAAGACTTCTTCACACAACCGAACCCTTTTGTTTTTGAGATCGATGCATCTGTCTATAAACAACTAAACACAGCACAACTAAAACTGACCCCTTTTATTTTCTCTTGTTTGTTTGACGTGATTCAATGCATGTGTATTATGTAGTGTAAAACAAGTTGGCAAGAGTGTTATTCTGTTAGTGAAGGAATGTTGGAGGTGAAATTAATTGGCAAGAGTGATATTCTGTGTATTATTTTGAGAAGTATTGTTAGATGTCTGTGAAATTAGCTAGCCTTGAGTTGCCGGTATAGTAGAACCATGCATAGACTAGAGAGATGAATGGAAACGGAAAACAGGAGTTGGAGATGGTTTGACTGAATAAAGTGATGGTTGAGTGTCATAGATTATCATTTATTTGGCTCGTTTTGTAAGAAGTAACTTTGGTGCAAAGTTGCAATGCTTGAAATGTTGGATGGTTATGTATTTTGCATATGTTGGATGGTTATGTATTTTGCATATGTTGGATGGTTAGGGATGGTTAGGTATGAAATGTTTCCAATCTGTTTTGAATGTGTTAGAAATCTGTTTTCAATCACATTCGTCGTGTGTACCTAATATGTTTTCAATCTGTTTTCATGTAAGCATTGGCGAAATCTGTGTAGCTAAAGCAACCGAATCCGAGCCAACTCCGTGTAGCTAAAGCAAACGATTTGAGCCAACTCGAGAAGGTATGGAGCTTTGTGTTTTATACTGTGCCGAATGTGTATTGTGATAATGATTCCGAATGTGTTTTCAATCTGTTTTCATGTAAGTATTGTGTTTTGTGATGATGATGATTCTGAATGTGTTTTGTGATAATGATTCCGAATGTGTTTTGTGATAATGATGATTCCGAATGTGATTGAAAATGATGATGATGATTCCGAATGTGTATTGTGTTTTGTTATGATAAGGATATATTGAAAATTGAGTTTGGTTCACCGAATATGTAGTACTCTTGGGATTAAGGAGTCTACGGTTGTAATTGTGTGTACTTTACTGCCTATATGAGTCAAGTATATTTGGTACCTTCTGATAAGAAAAACTGCTTATAGAAGTTACAAATATGCTACTGTTATTGTTATGAAATTAGTTCATCAGAACTTTGATTGAGTTGTCATGTACATAAAGCTGTAATTTATGTAGTCTCTAAGCAATCTGTAAGTCTCTCTCATTCTGGATGTGCCATGTGTGAATGAATCAATATATGGTTAATTGAATGATGTTGAATGGGTTTGGGTAATTCAGAATGTTTGATATGAGTTTGAATGCTTGATATGAGTTTGAATGCTCGTCTATATTCAGAATGCTCGTCTAATTCAGAATGCTTGATATCCAAATTATGCTTTCATGATGTTGCTGACTTATTTGGTGTAGTACTTATTTAGTCTAGTTCAGTACATTTTGAGAAAATATGGAATATTGGCTTTACCAAACAGAGATTACTTTGAATTTCGTAGTTTGAATTTAGATGTTTTCTGTTGTATTTGGCTCAACCCTCCATCTCCAACTATAGACTATACAAACTAGTTAGTTTACATCATCTAATTAATACATAACAGTTTAGTTGATACAGAATGGCTCCCGGAGATACTGGATACCGGAGGAAGAAAGCGGCGATCCAGCGTCGTGAAGCGGCTACGGCGGCCGCAGCAGCAGCTGCGGAGGCGGCAGCTGCAGAGGCTACGGAGGCGGCGTGGCGAGCATTCAGCTGAGATGGGGCTTCCGGGTCGGGTTGCACCACGGGACAATCTGCGACCCCGACGATTCCAGAAGTAGGGGTTTTAACGCCCACCCCTCCACTTGAGGATGCGATTCCTCAAGTGGATGACAGCGACGCCACTACGGCGTCACAGCACCCTCCCGCCCATCCGGTGCAAGAAGACCAAACTCCCCGACATGGTCGACATGGCAACCGGAGATCCGACGACACAACAGCGCGGAGTCGTTGTCGGGACGAAGACGGAGTACCTCATCCGGATGAACAACAATAGGCGACTACAAGTCGCTTACTCTACGAGGCATCGAGGGCCTGCGACGAGGGAAATGAGGAGTCTGATGTGCAGAGACATCGGTAGCATCATCCGCGGAAAAGTTCCAATGCTTGCACCTAGCTTTTTGGGACTTAGCGATTTGCATCGCGATATCGTCAGTAACAGTCTTGAGGTATACTTACTGGCCTTAGCTTACTTACCTACTTGTAGTAAATGTAAATATAACTTTTACATAACGCAATTTAAATGTGTTGTGCTAGACGAACTACGACATCCCGGCGACTGATGTGGAGATGTGGAACTTCATTGATGCGACGGCGCAAACAATCTACAAGGATTGGAAGTACGATTGCCATCAACATTATCTCCACGTCAGCCAGGAGACTCCGGCCGAGTTTCTCGGGAGGGAAGACCAATGGGCGTGGTTAAAAGCCCACTTCGAAGACCCTGCTTACTTGGTGAGCTTCATAAACTATCCGCACAGTTTTGGTAGCCAACATTCGAAAAATATGCATGTTTATCTATTCTTATTTTAAAATGATTTTTGTGTGTGTGTAGCAGCGATTGTGCGAACGGAACCGAGGAAACCGAAACAAGAACAAGGAGCAGCAGCTCAACCACCATTCGGGATCCCTCGCCCTCTCGTACCGAAGCGAGGTGTTGGAGAAGGAGGGTCATAGAGCGCCCCCCGTCCAGACGTGGATTAACGTATACCAGCCGGAGAGGAATGCGGCTGAGAAAGTGGTAAGCTCAAATAGGTTCACGTTACGTTATTTCAATTATTTTTGTTTACTATATTGTAATATTATTTATTTTATCTATTTTAATTGAGCAGGCAGCAGTGAAGCGTCGACTCGATGAAGTCTTGTCGCAACAAGATAGCGTTGCGGGCCCAGTTGACGGCGATGAGGTTTCCCAACCCCAGCCTCTTCCTCTTGATACACAAATAAATATCATAGAGGAAGAGGTGGGTTCAAGGCCTGGGACCTCTATAAGAGGTAATAAATCTCCTAAACCACCGTTGTTCATCTCGATTTACGTTTTGCTTTACCATAGAGTATACTAATATTTATTCTTGTTCGACGTTACAGGGGTGGGGCGCGCTCTCACACGCGACCCCAAACCGAGAGGAGGGGCCCGAGTACAGGAAACCCAAACTCGAATGCAAAGGGAGATCGCTGAAGCCAGAGAGGAGGCGCGCAGATCGAGCGAGGTGGCGCAGAAGGCCATAGCGGATTACAGTGCGCTCGCCCAAAGGATGCAAGAAATGGAGGCCATGATGCGATCATTCCACGCTGCGAGTCAACAACCTCAAGCTCCTCCACCACCTCCTGGCTCGTAAACTGTCTCTAAGCTTTGTATAAACTTGATTTGTGTAAACTTGATTTGTATAAACTTTTAACGTTTTGATTTGTGCCAATTTTTTCTATATAACTTGATTTGTGGTTGAATGCGTTTTTTTTGTTAAATGGGTTTTTGTGTTTGTAAATTGCGATAGGTCGTGACTTGGTACAATAATATTTAATTTTTATTTTTTTTATTTTTGAATAAAGGAGGCGACGTAGATTGCTCAATCTATGTCGCCTCATTGTCTAAATAAAGAAAAAAAATAAAAATTAAATACATTGAGGCGACGTAGATTGAGCAATCTACGTCGCCTCCTTTATTCAAAAATAAAAAAAATAAAAATTAAATATAATTAAGCGACGTAGATTGATCAATCTACGTCGCCTCATTTATTCAAAAAGAAAAAAAAATAAACATTAAATACATTGAAGCGACGTAGATTGAACAATCTACGTCGCTTTGTTTATTTAAAAAAAAATTAAATATTAAATACATTTAAGCGACGTAGATTGCTCAATCTACGTCGCTTTGTTTATTTAAAAAAATAAATATTAAATATTAAATACACTGAGGCGACGTAGATTTCTCAATCTACGTCGCCTCATTGAGCAAAAAAGAAAAAATAAATAAATAAAATGAAGCGACGTAGATTGCTCAATATACGTCGCTTTGTTTATTTAAAAAAATAAATATTAAATATTAAATACACTGAGGCGACGTAGATTTCTCAATCTACGTCGCCTCATTGAGCCAAAAAGAAAAAAAAAATTAAAAATAAATAAAATGAAGCGACGTAGATTGCTCAATATACGTCGCTTCAGGGGGCGATAATATGAAGCGACGTAAAAGTTTTTACGTCGCGTGAAATCAAATGAAGCGACGAAGATTGGTTCTTTGTCGCCCCAATGTTGGAGTGATCAATCTGAAACGATAAGACGAGGCGACGTAGTTTTGGTCACAAGAAATCGAGGCGACGTAAAATCGAGACGAGGCGACCACCAATCTTCGTCGCCTCGATTCTCTCCTCCAGTAGTGCACTCTATATGTCACTACCAGGTCTCGGTGTAATACATTAGATTATTCTCCAACTCTTAATTTGTTATTTTGACGTACTATATATTCATTGGTAAAAAGAGGTTGTAAGTTGATGACCTATGTTGGCTATGTTCTCGATTCACCATATCGTGGCCAGATTCGTGAAATTAAAAAAGAAAACTAAGTTAAAGATGATATGTAGTAATGAAGATATTCTATGATGCTATCCAATCCAATTCATATTCGAATTCCAGATCGATAGATATATAGAATAATATTTAGAGATGTAGTCAAATTCATGAATTAATGGCGGCAACTTACTTCACAGTGGAGTTGGGCATATATAAACCACCTTCGATCGAATACCCACACTCATGACACTCTTATCCAAATGTGCTTAATTGCATAAGCAGCATAATCTTCAAGTGATCGATACTATAAATTATCAAAAAAAAATATCAAACGAGAGATTCTAGGTCGGATTCCAACCCTATAGTTAGGCTGATGAACTATATAACCTATTTTTATGCTATTTCAGAATATTCCTGTCCTCTTTTCTAGAAGAATCTACATTTTCATTGTTCTACAAAATGATACGAATTTATTTAGTTAATGAATTCGAGTAAATATCTATATGCCAATTGCTATAGTGCTTAAGATTCTATAATATCCAATTGTGAGTAATGTATATGAACATGTGCATGAGTGCATGTATAAAACAAGTGGTTCCGATATGAACAAGTCTACGAAACTCCCATTTTGCAAGTGGAGCAAGCACCAAATTAGTAGATACACAAATGGGGGTCTAATCAGCCCCCAATCATCTCAAGGGATTCGTCACCTACCTGTGAGAGTGTGTGTGTGTGAGAGAGAGAGAGAGAGAGAGAATCATGAACACACAATTCTTTTCCTACTGGCTCCATCTACATCGGATGGATCGATCCACTCATGAACGTGTATCGTACGTAGGATACAACATGCACTAGTGAAGCTAGCTAGGACGTCTCTCTTTGAATTGGCTCGGCCGACACATCAAGGATCCTGAGGAAGATGGCCGGTGACTACATGGACAAATTAAAGAAGATCGAGATGAGTCGATTGATCGATCGAGTAGCTAGAGGTGGCTCTGTCCATCTTGTTTGCTTAATTGCTTCCCAAGTTGATTAAACAAAAGAGGAACATATTAGCATATATATATATATATATATTGGTCAGTGTAGACATCTAGCTAGCTAATTAAGATAATTACAGAAGCAGTAAGGAATTGTCTTTGTTTTGTGGAAATGAATGAGGTATGATCGATCGATCTGATGCGGACTCAATTGAAGGCAACTGTGCTAGTGCTGCATGGTGTTGTTGTTGGTTGAGTGGGGGAAGTGATTTGTCGACCCACTAAGGCATGTAAATGTAAAATGTGTTGGAACTTCTGAGGCAGTTCAATGGAAGTAAAACAAATAAAACTTACTTATTCTCTACCTTAATTTCCTCACCGCTTTCTTCCCTAAACATGTTTTATTTAGTTTTTCTTTGATTTATTCATTGCTCTATTACTCAATCACATGAGTTTAACATACACTAGAAACTAATCAAAATTATATATTCATAATTTAATTACAGTTAAACTTTTATAAATTAATAATATGGGGTTAGCAAAAATATTAATTTATTAGTTAAATAATAACTTATTAATTTTAAAAACTATTATTATTGTACGTACGTAATTTAATGTACATCATTTTTTAATTTATTGTACGTGTCACATTATTAATGTGAGAAAATAACACCAGAAATGCATACCATGTTAAGAAAAGTTCAAAATGAAGTTCAAGATGACATCAATTTCAAGAGTAACAAGTCACACTTGAGTCATTTTTCATGAAGTCATATATCAATGAATAATTAATTATATGCATTAAGGCATTATTAATTTATATAATTTATATTAAGGCATGAGGTCTATATGAATTTTCTAATTTCTATTATATTATAAATTTAACGAATTATTAATTTATCACAAATATCGATAAAAAATATTATTTTAATGATATTATTAATTAATCGAGTATTAAATTATGTCATTTGGTAGCACTCAAAAATATAAGGGACCAGAATATAAGGGACTGGAAGGTACAACAGACAATAACTTACTCTACATAGTGTACGTAATACTAATTGGAGATTCAATCATCATCTGTTAGCACTTAGAAATCAAATTGGACTGTTAAGATTAATTGATCGATTACCAAAGTCAACATTACGTGATAATCTCAATCGAAGATTGCTATGAATTCGAAGGGAGCTTACAATAAGGAATAAGGTAATTCCCAGATGCACTAGACCGGAGAACTTCATTTGGCAAATTTCATTAAGTTCTTGCTTCAGGATTGTATGTGTTCATGACTGTAATTAATGAGTTGATCATTATGGTGTTTAGTGTTACATATCTTCTTTCGATCACATATACTAATACGATGAACCAAACCTAGCAAGGTGAATCACAAAGTCACAATGTCTAACACATGCACTCTGTTGTACTGGACAAGATGACTCGTCAATGAATTTGTGACAAAGGCCGATGAGAATAAGCTAGTCTCTCAGTTTTACCAAGACTGGAAACAAAAATGTTTTGGAAGGCAACCTACGCTATAGATGACGTCTAATACAAACTAACCTAAATTAGGCAATCAACGGTAGTGCCACTAACCAATTCAAGAAAAATTAAGTTAATTAAGTGTGCCGTGTCTGTTAACTAGCATATTAGTTAACAACGTTGATCGAGATCATGCGTTCAAATAGCACTAGATGACAACTCTACACCTGATGAAACATATATAACTGAGAACTTTAGCTATGATTGCATTAAAGTAACACGTTAATAATATCACCATGCATCTATATATGAATTCGACCAAGTAACATATTCTATCATGCATGAGTATCGATCATCTTTCCCATATAGATTTATGGAGTGGAGAAAGCACGCTAGCTCTTTTAATCTATGTAAATTAAAGCTAGACTAGCCTTTCAATCCAACAAACCCACTTTCATCGATTCTTTGTTGTTTTTCTTCTTTTATATTCATCGTTTTCGTATTCATGCAATCATGCATAAACTTCGTTCGTATTACCTTCGCTAGAAGCAAATTTACTGGAGCGTCCAAATTAAATAGAATTCCACAAAGCAATTATTTCTCTCCAACTTTAATTCAACAATAAATATCCGTATATGATAACTTGGTGATCGACAACCCTAACCTCTTCTAAGCAAAAGGACAAGACATTTTGTGTTGGGATCTCTTTTCCCACAACTTTCGTCACGCACGTAGGGAAAAGCAAGTTTAACAATCAAATTATTTGACCAGAAAGGCTTGTATTATTGAATCTAATAGGATACTTTGAAAAGTGATTTCTAGTCAAAAGAATTTCATTTCTCTAAGCTTAGTTAACCCTCATTTGATGAATAATGGCTTTGCATGAAGCCAACTGTGTTGCATTGCTTTACAACTTTTAGCTAATTTGGCGTACTGAATTGCTTGCACAGATGGAATTGCTTCCACAAATGGGTCGATACTAATCGAAAACGCATGCTAGAGAAGATAGAAAAAGAAGCAATATTGGAAAGCAATGAAAATCTAGCTTTGCTTGCTTGTTATTGATTGATAAATCATTGTTGAATCCATGTGTATTCCAGACATATATTCAAATCCACCACACACAAGTATACTCCATATTGCATGGTCATATATATCTGAAAAAGACCCCCAACAAATTATTTAATGAAGAAGGGTACGTTTATTGAATCATTTATAATCATTTAATTAATATGGAAGGGTACGTTCTTTAGGGTTTTGAAGTAAGTCTTGTGTAAACTGTTCTGGTATGTGGGAACAAAACTGGCATGCATGCATGTTCTAACAAATACTTTGTGATCATAAGAATAATCAAGTTACAAGATTTACCTAAACTGTTCCAAATTAAATTATGTATGTAGCTTTAGTGTTGATTAAAGGGGAGTCACTAACCTGGCTTAAGTCAGGAGCATTATAGTTCAAATACAGGAGCATTGGTCCGTGCTATAGGTTCTTGTGTGCCAAAACCTACTTCCAATACAGTTCTTGCGTGCTTGACATTACTGATCACATATCAGAAAGTCTGAACCTACTTATGCACAAGAAGAGAAGCAGAAATTATTACTCTTGTTCGATGCAGAAATATCTCTCGGAAGAGACTCTCTCCTTGAAGCAGTCTCTTTTGATATCGGATGTTTCAACCCTCGTGTACCGGTCTATCCTGTATGTGCTTTGATGCTGGCGTGCCACCGTTCTTCAACGGAATATGGACTAGTTACAGCTGCCTGACTTCTAATGTAAGCGATTAAGATAGGGAGAGCACCAACCCTATCCGAATAGGTTCTTTTTGCCTAGGAACCTAGGACTTTGATATGTGTACCTCTCTGCTAGATCCAGAAATTGATACCCCCACGTCTCTCGTGTAGAGCAGAGCAATCTCTTGATGAAGTGTTGAGAACACTCGCTTCCTTTGAGTATTCAAGCCCTCAGCATACAAGTGAGCAGCCCTTCCACCTTCAGGTTGCAATTGCTTCCTTGGAGTCGTAAATACCTTCACTCGATAGGTGAACAGCACTCAGACTTTTCTGGTTGCAAGAAGATAGATATCTCGAGGACGAGATAACCGTCTAGGTTGTATTGCGTATAGCAAGGATTGTTTGTATGTTTGTGTAGTCGTCCCTTCCATAAGATCCTTGCATTCCTTATATACTCGCTTACGTATCAGTCATTGATTCTGTTTCTAACTCCTTTGCTCTTGTAACCTTGTCTGAATCTTCATACCAGCATCAAATTATACCTCTCATAGGCATTCCAATTCTATCATAACTCTTCTAAGAATCTTGCATATTGTTCGACTAGTTCTGATAGAAACTGAGCCGCGTGAAACCAGCTCGATAAGACACAGTTCTAATAGAACTCTAAGTCTTCTTCCCATCGAAGCTCGATACGAATCTCGCTAGACCTTTTATACTTAACTTCCTCGATAGGAACTAATAAACCATGACGGGCCGCTCGATAGACCTTGGCCATCCAGGCCCAAAGTAAATATTTTATTTAGGCCCAAACATTGCCCCTCAGGTCTTGAACTTGGAAACTTTTCTGAACAAGTGAAAAGACTTGAATGTACCTTGAACGACGTGCTCATCGACTTCGAAACGCTATATCATCACTTGAACGCCACGTCTAACTAACTCTTCGAAAAAGTATGACGCTTGACTGACTCCTCTATAAGAGCAACAGTCCATATCCACAAGTTTCATCTTTCATCAAAAACTTTTCAATTGCTCAGAGACCTGCAACTTCTTAACTCTCACAGTCAAAAACTTAAACCTTTCTTCTCACCGCCGTCAAAACCCTAACCCAGAAAAAATGCCTCCTCATAAGGACATTACTATTCCTTTTGACCACGTCCACGCCAAGAAGTTTGTCAAACGGCTCAAGGAAGTCGCTACTCGATCGAACCCAGACACCATTTGCACCCTTACAATAGACGCTGAAGAAAACACAGGTCTTCTCGGCCCATTTCTAGAATCTCCATTGAATCCAGACCTACCTACTATCCTTCGGGAACCCATCTGCAACTCTTCCCTTCTTCTTCAGGTAGACCCCTCTGCAGACCCAAAGTCATGGTCTCAGAAAGACAGCCTCTGCTCCATTGGGAAGTGGCCACACTCATCCCCCGACGACCTCGACTGGTACCACCAACGCCGTAGGCAGGACAAAGATCGATGGGAAACGGCAGGAATTACTGAACTCATCGACTTATGCTTCTCCCTTCCGTCTGGAGCCAACAAACCCCCTCTCGCTGCAGCAATGTGCTTCTGGGATTGCACAGCGAACTGCTTCAGACTTCCCTGTGGAGATATAAGCATCACCATGCTCGACCTCTACACCATCTTTGGAGTTCCTGCCTCTGAGAAAAGCTGGACCCCTTATGATTTCAGCCAGACTACCGACAAAGCCTCAGAAAAACGGCCTCCATCCTACTCCGCCTGGGTAAAACATTTCTCACCGAAAAACACTGCACGAGGAGGAATAGCCTTCTTGGAGTACTGGCTATCGAAGTACTTGTTCTGCACAACCTCAGCAGTACTTGTTCTGCACAACCTCGGAATGGAGCACACTTGCCAGGATCTACCACTCCCAGATTCTGGGTATGAGCTTTACGCTCCCAACCATTTCTGCAGACAGCTTGGGCTCGGCCAGGATGCCCCTATGCCCCTTGCATGCTCCGTCAACAAGTATACTCTCTGGCGGGCAGAAAGCAAATCTAATGCAGCAGAAGTCATCGATGAAGAATTTGGCTTTCCATTGGTGATAGTTCCCGAGATTACTCAGCCACTGTCTCCATCGAGGTTGATTACCCCAACATACCTTACTTGGTATTCCCAATTCTGGGTCGAGCTGCAAAACAAGAGTCCAGCACTGTGCTTTGCCACCATCTTCAGTGAATTCAATGAGAAATTCCCGATGACAATAGACAAGGATGCACTCGTCGAGCCTCCCTCCAACTCGATCCCAACTCCATGGCCACAGGTATGCTTTTAGTTCAGAAATTTCCACTTATATTGGTAATTCTAGAACCAGAAATAACCATCCCTCTCTTCTCCCCATAGTGCAATCCAAAGCCGGATATAACCATGGCAATTCACTCCTTCAAGAAGAAAAGGACCCAGCGTTCCAGATCACCTGTAAGTATTCGATTTACTACCTTTCCAGAACATGTTGATTCTTATCACTGACCTCGATACTGGCCCTTAATCTCTGTAGCCCCAAAGCTCCAAGAAACTCAAACGGAGGGCCCCAGAGAGTGGAGTTTGGTTGGAATCACGGCTCAGGAGCAGAACCGACCGACTACGCCTCATCACTCAAGCCTTCTTTGCTTCATTCGATCAAAGGAGTAACAAAGCCTCAGGGTCTAGTGCTTGCTCAGCCATTGCTTTTACCATTGCACACTGGTTTTGTGCAAATCCAGGTAGCACTCCCACTCTCTCTCAGTTCGATGACCTCCTTCTCCAAGGCTCAAGAGAATGGCAAGAGTTATGCAAGGACGAGTCCCTGTCTAGGGAATACCCAAACCATCATTTTGATTTGGACACCATCTTGAAGGCAAACATCAGGCCGTTCCAATTCTCAGCCGATGACACCCTGATAGGACTCTTTAATCCTGAGAAGTTTGCTAACCTGAATGGTCACGGCTGCTACCCCTTCGACGACTTGTGGGAACACATTCAGAAAAGCAGAAAGCCTCAGGTTTTCATAGTGAGCTGGAATGATCACTTCTTCGTCCTCAAGGCTGAAGACGAAGCCTTCTACATAATTGACTCACTAGGAGAAAGGCTCCATGAAGGAAATAGTCAAGCCTTCATCCTGAAGTTCGATGAGTCCAGCACCATATCCACAGTTGCAGATAAGGCCATAGTTAGCAGCCACAAAGAGTGTTGCAAGGAATTCATAGTCCAATTCGTGGCTGGAGTTCATCGAGCAGAGCTTGAAGAAGAGGAGAAGAAACAACCTGTAGCCCTCACCACCTTGTTCCACCGTCTTCAGATCGAAATTCAAGGCTGCTACATTCCTTCCTCTTCTGGCGAAGATTCCAGTGCTCATGATGAACAAATTGTCTCAGAAGCTGAACAAATCGTCTGCTCACCAAAGCCCAGATCTGATCAATTACAAACTCCAGTTGAGACTAGCCCAGAGGTCGAAGCAGCAAGCTCTCCCTCACCAGAGCCACAAGTTCAGACTCATAAAGAAACAACAGTACTGTCTCCCCAACAAGTAAGCTATCGTAACCTCACTTCTTAGGTTAATAATTTGTTTGATATAGCCCTAACACTTCATGTTATCTTTATATCGAAGTTCGATGTTGTTCCTATGGACCTGGTCGTTCAGCAAAGTCTTCCTGACAGTCCAAGGAAACAAGTGGGTACAGTAGGAGAGCCAATTTCGATGGCCATCGAGGATCAACTTGATCGGTCTCTAGCCATCGAAGATGAAGGACCTTCCGTTCAACACGAGGAAATATCTGTCCCATCTTCATCATCTGGAAAGCAACTCCAACTACTCAGTGTAGAAGACTCAACCAAGATTCAAGAACTTGTAGGTTCGTTGAACACACTGAGAACCCCTTCAGGCATCGAAGACCTTCTTCATGACATTCTTTCTGGGCCCCTGGATTCTCTTGGAGACATTCAAGCCGTGCACAAGCAAGTGAAGGAACTGCATGCCAATGCCCCAGCAGACCTCATTCCCTGTCTCGAAGACATGGAAAGCAAATTACTTGAGCTTCTGCATAGTAGTGAAATTTCCCAAGCGTTGTCCATCGAGGCTGCTAGAAAGAAAGAAGCAGCAATGACCCTGGAGGAGAAAACTCACAGGGAGACAGAAAAGATCGAGAAATATCTAAAGGAACTGCCTTCACAAGAGGAACATCTAGCAGCCAAACGTGCCAGGCTCCTTGCCCTTGAGGCTGATGTCGCTGCACTTAGAACAGAGATAAATGCATTGGAAAGCAGCATCCCCAACTATCGGAATGAAATGCATAACTTTTTGGCAGAAGGCGAGATCCGAGCCCAACTCCTACAAGAGGCGCGTCAGGAAGCCATCGAAGCTCGCAAAGCAGCTTATCACGCCTGGAAGACCTCAGAAATGATTAAGATCTCGATAAAGAGCTTTCTCGATATGTAAAAATTTTGGGCCTCTAGTATAGGCTTTTTGTACTTGTTATCGTACAACAAAGAATTTCTCATATCCACGTTGTTTTGTCAACAAAGTATGTATTAGGTTTGAAAACTTGATTGGGCTTCTATAATAAGCCCTTTTCCAAACTCTGATCCAGCCTCGTATTAAGCTGTAATTAATTTTTTAACCTTCCGATTGTTCAGCAATAAATAGAATTGAATTCTATACTTAGAATCCGTATCGCGTCAAACCATCGAAATCTTTGAAATACGTTTTACCTGCCCCAAAGATCTTCTCATTTATCATGCATCCATTGCGAGCGGTCAAACCGCTTCCATGGTCCACTGTTAATTGAACACGTATTCACTATTGTTGGGTGTAATTACTCACGCGAAACCAAACCGTTGTAATTCCTGGCTATAAAAGGTTTCCTTCGATCCCTTGGTAAAATGAACCAAGTCGTTTGCGAGAATGAACCAAACCCAACTCAAAATGCTCTGGTCTTACTATCCAAAGAAACCTCCAGATAAATCCTTCGATGTTCTGTTCCTTTAGATAGCAATATCCATGCCCAAACCTGGACTAAATAGCAATATCTATGCCCAGGCGCTGCCTTGGCTCTCCCTGCTTGAAGGAGACTCTAAGGGAGAAGCCACAATCCAGAGGTTCCAGCCCCTTCGTCTTCTGCCTCGCACCCGTTCAGTATCGATAGGCATGGGGGTGAAAGTGCTGCCCAATGGCATCTGCAATCCATGGGGAAAGTTGGGGGCACATCCTGACTGGAGAAAAGGCAGACAATCGTCAAGGCAGGTGCAACTCTTGTTGTAATCCTCCTCCTCTTATCTTGACGATTCAGCTTCCTCTCCCTCTCCAATGCCGAGGTCGATCTCTTCCAATCACCGAGATCGATCTGCAGGCTTTATCTCTTTGTTTAGGTCTTCAGACCCCTTTAAGGAGATGGGATTGGGAACACAGAGGATCTTGTGAAGAATGAATCTTTTTTCATTCATCTTCTGCAGTTGTCCAAGATTCATCTTTACCATATGGTATCAAAGCCTGAGGCCGCAAAGCCTTTGTATTGTTCCAAGTATTTGAATGTAATATTTATTTTGAAGTATAAAAGTTCTTTGTATTGATAAACTCGTATATAGTTTGGTCAAAAATTTAAGCCACAAAGACTGGCCTGTATCGAACTTTTGACTTGGAATAAATCACTACTCTGATTACAAAATTTGGCCTCAACTATAGGCACTAACTAATTATTTTAACCCCATTAATAGGTTATTCGATGTTTATGATCCTCGATGAGTATACGTGTTGCCCCTGTAGTTTATTGATGCAAGAGCAGGAATAAACTAGATTAAGCAGTATCTGGAGGATCATCATACTCCCAAACTGGTTGTATGAATTTCTTTAGATAACGACCATTTATCGGGTTTGCATGTATAGTACCATCTCGATCTAGCAGACGAACTGCTCCTTTACCCAACAATCGATCGATGATGTATGGTCCTTCCCATTTTTCTGACCATTTTCCTCGTCCTGCCGTTTTCTCACCGATAGGCAAAAGCACTCTCCAGACGAGTTCTCCTTCTGCAAAACTCATGCCTCTTGTTCGCTGGTCATAGGCACGAGCCACCTTTTGTTTTTCGGCACGTAGACTTTCAAAAGCCTGTATTCGATGCTCATCGAGAGCTTCATGCTCTTGCCACATTGCTTGGACATAGTCTTCATCGATCAAATTGTGTTGCTCCATCACCCGTAAAGACTGAACGTTAATCTCTAAAGGCAACACCGCATCGTGCCCGAACATCAGTGCATAAGGAGTTGTACCTGTGGAGGTCCTCTTACTAGTCCTGTAAGCCCACAAGGTATGAAAAAGTTCTTCATGCCACAGTCTGGCATTTCCAGCGAGCATCCGTTTTAGGATATGTATGATGATTTTATTGCTCGCTTCTGCTTGACCGTTGGATTGGGCATAGTATGGAGAAGAGTGGAGAAAATGAATCCCCAGATCCTTCATTAAGGTATCTACTTCTCCAGACACAAAGGCTGCCCCTCGGTCTGATACAAAACACTCAGGGATGCCAAACCGACATATAATATCTTCAAACAAAAATTGGCGGATGACCTTCGCTGAAGATACCCTGAGAGGTCGAGCTTCGACCCACTTTGTGAAGAAATCAGTAGCCACTATGATGAATTTATGCCCCTCAGATGAATGAGGATGAATCATTCCAATTAAGTCCAAAGCCCATCCTCGGGCTGGCCAAGGCTTGATTATAGGCTGTAATGGTATTCTGGGCATATGGTTGACTGGACCATGTCTCTGGCATTCTTCACAACCTTTAGCGAACGTGATACAGTCTCTGAGCATTCCTGGCCAGTAGAAGCCATGTCTTCTTAATAACCATCTCATCTTGGGACCGGCTTGATGAGCCCCTGCACTCCCAAGATGGACCTCTCTCATTAACTTTTTAGCGTCACGTCCAAAGACACACCTTAATAGTAGGCCTTCTTCTCCCCTTCGATATAACTCAGCATCTTTGAGCACATAGTTGGGAGCTAAGAATCGAATCCGCTTGTCAACCGGATTATCAGGATCCTGGAGATAGGAGATGATTTCCTACCTCCAGTCTTTATCGATGTGATCAAGTGTAGCAACGTACCATTCGTTTTTATCTTCTTGTCGTGCAAGGAAAGATGGAAGGGTTCTTCTTTCAACCTTGAGTATTCTTTCTCGTACTCCATCTTGCAAACTTACACCCGTTGCTAGTTGAGCCAACTCATTAGCTGTATAGTTCTTCTCTCGAGGAACATGACTCAACTCCACCTCTGTAAACAACTTCAATAAATCACAGGCCCTCCTTGCATAAGGTTCTAGTATTGGACATGCCCTATACTTGGTCTCCAGTTGTCTGATCACTAGTTGGGAATCGCCAAGGATATGCACATCGTTGATCTCCATATCTAATAGAAGTTCTAATCCAATGATTAAAGCTTCATACTCTGCTTGATTATTTGTGCACTTGAAATCCAACCTGAAAGAATAGGAATAAGTTTGGCCGCGTGGGGAGATCAAGGCTACCCCTGCCCCAGCCATAGTACTCGTACTTGACCCATCGAAATATAAACACCAAGGAGCCAAATCGATACGAGCGAGATCCAGTTCTGGTCCATCGACCACTTCTTCCATGGGATGATGAGCCAAAAAATCAG
The DNA here is from genome assembly GCA_946800695.1 of Geum urbanum. Classification (NCBI taxonomy): domain Eukaryota; kingdom Viridiplantae; phylum Streptophyta; class Magnoliopsida; order Rosales; family Rosaceae; genus Geum; species Geum urbanum. The sequence goes on from OX327015.1 coordinate 7,448,636, forward strand.
CCACTGCCTGGCCTTTCACCGCCTTCTGAGGAACATATTGTAAAGAAAACTCGGAGAGAGCCAGAATCCACTTTCCAATACGACCACGGAGAATCGGTCTGGATAACATATACTTCACTAAATCTGTTTGTGCTATGACACACGTAGTGAAGGATAGCATGTAGTGCCTCAACTTACATCCTGAAAAGTATGCTTTGATGGTATCGAAGGCCTCCTGATGTATAGGCTCCCATACAAAGTCTTTCTGATTTTGAAGCTTGAGGAGAGTAGAGAATGATTGTGTCTTCCCAGCAGCATTGGCAATAAACCGTCGTAAGAAATTAATCTTTCCTAATAGACGTTGAAGTTCCTTCTTACTCTTAGGTGGGGCTGCACTGATAACCGCTTGTTTCTTATCATCCGGTATCTCGATCCCATGCTGATGAACTAGAAAACCCAGGAAGTCACCTGCCTGGACGCCAAACACACATTTGGCTGGGTTCATCTTCAGTTGATGCTGCCTCATTCTGAGAAACACCTGTCTCAAGTCTTCAAAATGGTCGCTTCGATGTTTCGTTTTAACTACCACATCATCGATGTATACCTCCATGGTCTTACCAATAAGATCATGAAAGATCAAGTTCATTGCTCGTTGGTAGGTTGCCCCTGCATTTTTGAGTCCAAATGGCATATCCACATACTCAAAAACACCAGCAAAGCCTGGGCATCGAAACGTTGTTTTATGTCTATCCTCTTCAGCCACCGGGATCTGATGATATCCTGCAGTACCATCCATGAATGTTAACATCTCATGGCGGGCAACTGAATCAACCAATAAATCAGCTACTGGCATAGGATAAGCATCCTTAGGGGTTGCATTGTTCAAGTCTCTGTAGTCGACGCATACTCGCATCTTCCCGTTCTTTTTCTTGACTGGAACTATGTTAGACAGCCACTCATTATATTTGGCCAATCGTATAATTCCTGACTTGAGCATCTTCTCAACCTCCTCTTTGACTAGAATTGCTGTCTCTGTATTCATGCGACACATTTCTTGTTTTACAGGCTTCTTTCCCCCGATGGTGGGCAAGTTGTGACAAACTAAGTCTGGTGAAAGACCCGGCATGTCCTCATATTTCTCTGCAAAACAATCTGCATATTCTTTCAGCAACTCAATCATCTTGAGCCTCTCTTCAGGCTCCAAGAAAGTACTTATAGCCACAGACATTGGCTCTTCCTGTGTCCCGATCTGAATGTGTTCGATGGGATCTTTGACTTTAGGAGGTATATCATCTAAGGCTGCTGGAGCTAGTTGAATCTCGTCCTCCTCTTCCAAGTCGTGCAGAACGTCTTCATCCACGTATTCCAATGCTGCAATCATTGGAACCTTCTCTAAGGCTTGGCTTTCTAACATAAAGTTATGAAAGCGTTCGTGCAACGAAAGACAAGCCTCGGTCTCTATTTCCGATAGAGACCCACTCATGGAGAACGTCTGGATGGTAGCTCGATGGTGTAGGGTCTTTGACCATCCTGATTTGCTTGAACAATCCCCCACTGAGCCAATTCAGAGGCCGTGACACCTATCGGGCGGCCTTTACTATCGACGCCACATACCTCTAATGGCCTAAGGTCACTGTGGTAATACCTGGACTCTAGAGCATTAGCAGAGACGGAATATGGGCGAGGGTCAGTGTTGACTATTTCTGCTTCTCCTGACTCCATGTTCCATAGCAGCATCTGCTGATGTAGCGAAGATGGTACACAGTAGCTTCGATGGATCCAATCACGTCCCAGGATGGCACTATATGGTGATGTACACTCCACCACAAAGAATGTATAAGTGCCTGAAGCTATCCCGATGTGTACCTGTAGGAAAACAATGCCCAAGGTCTTTGTTATGCTACCCTGGAAGTTCCGGACACTCAGCGAGGTCTCTTGGATAGCTGACTTGGGAACACCGATAAGGGCCAATGCCTTAAAGGTGATGATGTTCACCGCTGCCCCTGAGTCCACCAAAAGTTTATTTAGCTGGACTCCTTGGACTTGTCCTGTGACATAAAGTGGCCGCATATGCATGGCCATGTCAATGGTAGGCTTGGAGAACATCAATTGTCCTCTTGTTTCTGGTGAATCCAGTTCTCGTGTGTCATCGAGTATGGAACTGTCTGGCACTTCTGGTTCTTCATCTTGTAACATCACACTACTGATGTCCCTGGATTCATCTCTTGTTGCTGGTAAGGGCAGAGCATATTTGGAGGATAGGACATACACCATGTGAATGGCTGCAGTGTCCTCCTCGATGGAATCTTGTACTTCATCGACCTCATCCTCACCGTAATCCACTAACTCCTCCTCGTCGTTGTAGTTATCACGTTCAGCCGATGGCTGTCCTTCCTCGGTAGACCAAGTAGTTAATTCGAGGTGAGCAACTTGTTGTACTATATCCTCAGGGATAGGATCGATAGCTGCTGGTGGCGTCGGCGGTGTAGTTGTTCCTTTGGGAACCGGGGTTAGTTTCCTAGCCTTCGCTTGTTCTTCTGTAACTAAAGGCCTTGGCTTCCATTTCAAGACTGGTGGCTTGCTCGGAGTACTTTGTTGTGGTGACCCCTCTGTTCCCTTGGGAGGTGTCTTCAGCCCTACTTGTTTCATCGTGTCTTCTTCAAAGTTAAGGCGCCTCCTTACTGGTCGTTGTTTCTGAACTACACGATGAACCTCTAGAGTAGGTTCAGACTCTCTTCCTTTGTTTGCTAGTTCTGGGTTTCTCTCGAAAACCCCTGGTCTTTGGGCTCGCACTTTGGGCTCGTGAGATTTCTTCCCAAACACCACTAATGGATTTACTGCGAGGGTGTTCAGCCGCCTCTGCAGCACTTCTGGAGGAAACTCCAGGTCTTCTTCTTTGATAAGGCCAGCCTCGTAAGCATCCAATGCTCTCTTGGCCCTACCAAAGCGTCGTTGTAGGTTCCTCCTCTTACTTGGAGTCACCTCGACTGTCTTTCCCTTCTCCCTTATATACCATACCTCTTCCTTTGTGACATTCCTTGAAGCTGGAGGAACGTATGGTTTGGTGAGCGTATCAGCAACCTTAGATTCAGGTGTTTTAACCACACTGGCCTGTTTGGTTGCTCTTGGTCGCTTGGGAGCGGGAGTATTCCTTTGTTTCAATGGTGGGGACTGATGATCTTTATTGGAAAATAATTCCGGGAAGGCTTTGGCTGCCTGAGCCAGCTCTTCAAAGGAGATCTTCCGCCCACCCCTCAATTTGCAGTGTGCATAAAGGGATATTGGCGAGTCTGGTTTAGGGTCCACCTTCTCTTTTCCTTTACTCTTTGGTGTACGAGGTAGACTCTCGCCAGCTGTTGGTTGGTCATTGGATTGCTTTCTTTTGTTAGTTTTAGTACCTGTCACGTCCAGCATTCCAACGATCATGGGGATTAGAGTTGTTAAGTTGAGCAAAGGCTTTTGCTCAATCGCTATTACTCTGTCATCGATCAACTGCTGAATCCTATATTTTAGATCTCTACAGATAGCTGTTGTGTGACTTCCCCACTTGTGGTGATATTGACAATAAGGGAGACCCCTAACATCATCAGGATGTGGGTCTGATGATCCCCAGTTGTCAGGCACCACTGCTATTCCTTCTTGGCATAGATTTTCAAATATTTCTTCTCGCCAGGACGCGTCGTATGTAATACGTGTCCGCTTGGGTCGGACAAAGGCTATGTTTCGCCTGGTCCTTCGCTTGGACTTCTTCTTCTCTTGACTTGGTGTATCTTGACTACGTTCTGAAGAAGTACCGCTGACGGGAGGCTCTGTGATCGGTGGAGATGATGTTCTACGAGGACATTCAGGATGAAAATCCATCTCTCCGTCTTCAGTGATCACAATCACTTGCCAGTTAATCAAGCCCTGGATCTTGTTTCTCAGGGTTGAACACATCGATGTTCGATGGCCAAAGTGATTGTGGAATCTGCAAAAATGTTGGGCTGGCCCTTCATACCGTAGATGTCTAAGCTTATAGACAGGGTAGAAGAAGATCAGCCCCATATCCTTTAACCTATCCAAATATTCATCCACCATGTCCGTTTTGAATGAATAGGTTAAGTAGGCTGGTTGATTCCAAGCCTCTTTGTTTCCAAGGATTCTACTAGGTGTTGGCCAACTTACGTCAACCATGTTCACCTGTTGAGTCGGGAATGGCTCAGAATCCAAATGGCCTAACTGCAAGGTGAAGTAAGCCAAATGTGTTGCCGCATTAGCATCATCGTCACCAGAAAATGTCTGGAAGGTTTGGTGTTTATAGAACTTTGGCCAATGCCATTCATTAGGATCGTCTTTGCTTAAGGGAAACGGTGCTTCGTAAGTCTCATGCATCTTGGTTATTCTTACTTGATAATCATCCATGAGTTTATTTATACGTGCCTCCCACTCGAAAGCAAAATCCTCTGATCGTCTGGTTTTCCTAGCCAAGTCCGATACGGTTTTGGTTAGAGAACCCAGATCCCTATCGACTCTTTGAGTGATAGCTGCCGCTGACCGGCGGTATTCTTCCAATCCTTTGTCTAAAAGGCTTTGGACATCCGCCCGTACGCGTTCTTGACCTTCTGCCAAACTAGTTACCTGAGCGTTTATGGATTCTTTATCCTCTTGTTCTTGATTCAACTATAGTCGCATAGACCGCATAGTACTCGCTATCTCCTTTAAGGAGTCGGTCTGAGTAGCAAGATGATCATTATGTTGCTCAAGTCTGTCTTCGAATGATCGAAAACCACTAGCGTGGTGTAAGTCCCGTTTCGCTGCGTAGGCCACGTATTCGTTATACGTGAGTGCCTTTATCTCCGTTTCACTTAGAGTTTCGAACTCCATGGTGTTGAAGTCGCTAGCGAAGATAACTTTAACCGCTTGATTACTCAATGAACGACACTGGTTAGCAGTGTGTTCACGGTATACCGGTTGTGGATGTTTACGACACTGAGGGTAAACCCTTCGATAAGGGTCTCCAATTGTTCGATGCAGAAATATCTCTCGGAAGAGACTCTCTCCGCGAAGCAGTCTCTTTTGATATCGGATGTTTCAACCGCGTGTACCGGTCTATCCTGTATGTGCTTTGATGCTGGCGTGCCACCGTTCTTCAACGGAATATGGACTAGTTACAGCCGCCTGACTTCTAATGTAAGCGATTAAGATAGGGAGAGCACCAACCCTATCCGAATAAGTTCTTTTTGCCTAGGAACCTAAGACTTTGATATGTGTACCTCTCTGCTAGATCCAAAAATCGATACCCCCACGTCTCTCGTGTAGAGCAGAGCAATCTCTTGATGAAGTGTTGAGAACACTCGCTTCCTTTGAGTATTCAAGCCCTCAGCATACAAGTGAGCAGCCCTTCCACCTTCAAGTTGCAATTGCTTCCTTGGAGTCGTAAATACCTTCACTCGATAGGTGAACAGCACTCAGACTTTTCTGGTTGCAAGAAGATAGATATCTCGAGGACGAGATAACCGTCTAGGTTGTATTGCGTATAGCAAGGATTGTTTGTATGTTTGTGTAGTCGTCCCTTCCATAAGATCCTTGCATTCCTTATATACTCGCTTACGTATCAGTCATTGATTCTGTTTCTAACTCCTTTGCTCTTGTAACCTTGTCTGAATCTTCATACCAGCATCAAATTATACCTCTCATAGGCATTCCAATTCTATCATAACTCTTCTAAGAATCTTGCATATTGTTCGACTAGTTCTGATAGAAACTGAGCCGCGTGAAACCAGCTCGATAAGACACAGTTCTAATAGAACTCTAAGTCTTCTTCCTATCGAAGCTCGATACGAATCTCGCTAGACCTTTTATACTTAACTTCCTCGATAGGAACTAATAAACCATGACGGGCCGCTCGATAGACCTCGGCCATCCAGGCCCAAAGTAAATATTTTATTTAGGCCCAAACATTGCCCCTCAGGTCTTGAACTTGGAAACTTTTCTGAACAAGTGAAAAGACTTGAATGTACCTTGAACGACGTGCTCATCGACTTCGAAACGCTATATCATCACTTGAACGCCACGTCTAACTAACTCTTCGAAAAAGTATGACGCTCGACTGACTCCTCTATAAGAGCAATAGTCCATATCCACAAGTTTCATCTTTCATCAAAAACTTTTCAATTGCTCAGAGACCTGCAACTTCTTAACTCTCACAGTCAAAAACTTAAACCTTTCTTCTCACCGCCGTCAAAACCCTAACCCAGAAAAAATGCCTCCTCGTAAGGACATTACTATTCCTTTTGACCACGTCCACGCCAAGAAGTTTGTCAAACGGCTCAAGGAAGTCGCTACTCGATCGAACCCAGACACCATTTGCACCCTTACAATAGACGCTGAAGAAAACACAGGTCTTCTCGGCCCATTTCTAGAATCTCCATTGAATCCAGACCTACCTACTATCCTTCGGGAACCCATCTGCAACTCTTCCCTTCTTCTTCAGGTAGACCCCTCTGCAGACCCAAAGTCATGGTCTCAGAAAGACAGCCTCTGCTCTATTGGGAAGTGGCCACACTCATCCCCCGACAACCTCGACTGGTACCACCAACGCCGTAGGCAGGACAAAGATCGATGGGAAACGGCAGGAATTACTGAACTCATCGACTTATGCTTCTCCCTTTCGTCTGGAGCCAACAAACCCCATCTCGCTGCAGCAATGTGCTTCTGGGATTGCACAGCGAACTGCTTCAGACTTCCCTGTGGAGATATAAGCATCACCATGCTCGACCTCTACACCATCTTTGGATTCCTTGCCTCTGAGAAAAGCTGGACCCCTCATGATTTCAGCCAGACTACCGACAAAGCCTCAGAAAAACGGCCTTCATCCTACTCCGCCTGGGTAAAACATTTCTCACCGAAAAACACTGCACGAGGAGGAATAGCCTTCTTGGAGTACTGGCTATCGAAGTACTTGTTCTGCACAACCTCAGCGAAGGTCATCAAGACGTGGACCAATCTCGCTGAACGCATCTACAGCAGAGAACCACTGAGTTTGGTTGAACCCGTCCTGGCTTCCATCTACTGTGGTCTCAAGCGGATCACTCTATCGAAGCTCGACTTGAACCAAGCTGGGCCACTTTGGATGGTAGACCTCTGGCTGCAAGTCTATTTCCCTTTCTTCTGTCCATCGGCAACCCCTAGGTTCAGAGAACAGAAACTGTTGGGCAGGTCGATGGTCGCTACATTACCCAGGACTAAGCAATGGTCCTATCTTGACTGCTTCAAGCACCTTTGCTACCACAAGGACCTTCCTTATACTGCCATCGAAACAATTCTGGGTCGTCGTCACCCTGGCCTCCTCTCAAGTGGCTTCATGCCATCTCCTGACCAAGATAATCAAGCGAGGAGTTTGTTCGTTAAGTCGAACACTTGCCAGGATCTACCAATCCCAGATTCTGGGTATGAGCTTTACGCTCCCAACCATTTCTGCAGACAGCTTGGGCTCGGCTAGGATGCCCCTATGCCCCTTGCATGCTCCGTCAACAAGTATACTCTCTGGCGGGCAGAAATAAAATCTAATGCAGCAGAAGTCATCGATGAAGAATTTGGCTTTCCATTGGTGATAGTTCCCGAGATTACTCAGCCACTGTCTCCATCGAGGTTGATTACCCCAACATACCTTACTTGGTATTCCCAATTCTGGGTCGAGCTGCAAAACAAGAGTCCAGCACTGTGCTTTGCCACCATCTTCAGTGAATTCAATGAGAAATTCCCGATGACAATAGACAAGGATGCACTCGTCGAGCCTCCCTCCAACTCGAGCCCAACTCCATGGCCACAGGTATGCTTTTAGTTCAGAAATTTCCACTTATATTGGTAATTCTAGAACCAGAAATAACCATCCCTCTCTTCTCCCCATAGTGCAATCCAAAGCCGGATATAACCATGGCAATTCACTCCTTCAAGAAGAAAAGGACTCAGCGTTCCAGATCACCTGTAAGTATTCGATTTACTACCTTTCCAGAACATGTTGATTCTTATCACTGACCTCGATACTGGCCCTTAATCTCTGTAGCCCCAAAGCTCCAAGAAACTCAAACGGAGGGCCCCAGAGAGTGGAGTTTGGTTGGAATCACGGCTCAGGAGCAGAACCGACCGACTACGCCCCATCACTCAAGCCTTCTTTGCTTCATTCGATCAAAGGAGTAACAAAGCCTCAGGGTCTAGTGCTTGCTCAGCCATTGCTTTTACCATTGCACACTGGTTTTGTGCAAATCCAGGTAGCACTCCCACTCTCTCTCAGTTCGATGACCTCCTTCTCCAAGGCTCAAGAGAATGGCAAGAGTTATGCAAGGACGAGTCCCTGTCCAGGGAATACCCAAACCATCATTTTGATTTGGACACCATCTTGAAGGCAAACATCAGGCCGTTCCAATTCTCAGCCGATGACACCCTGATAGGACTCTTTAATCCTGAGAAGTTTGCTAACCTGAATGGTCACGGCTGCTACCCCTTCGACGACTTGTGGGAACACATTCAGAAAAGCAGAAAGCCTCAGGTTTTCATAGTGAGCTGGAATGTTCACTTCTTCGTCCTCAAGGCTGAAGACGAAGCCTTCTACATAGTTGACTCAGTAGGAGAAAGGCTCCATGAAGGAAATAGTCAAGCCTTCATCCTGAAGTTCGATGAGTCCAGCACCATATCCACAGTTGCAGATAAGGCCATAGTTAGCAGCCACAAAGAGTGTTGCAAGGAATTCATAGTCCAATTCTTGGCTGGAGTTCATCGAGCAGAGCTTGAAGAAGAGGAGAAGAAACAACCTGTAGCCCTCACCACCTTGTTCCACCGTCTTCAGATCGAAAATTCAAGGCTGCTACATTCCTTCCTCTTTTGGCGAAGATTCCAGTGCTCATGATGAACAAATTGTCTCAGAAGCTGAACAAATCGTCTCCTCACCAAAGCCCAGATCTGATCAATTACAAACTCCAGTTGAGACTAGCCCAGAGGTCGAAGCAGCAAGCTCTCCCTCACCAGAGCCACAAGTTCAGACTCATAAAGAAACAACAGTACTGTCTCCCCAACAAGTAAGCTATCGTAACCTCACTTCTTAGGTTAATAATTTGTTCGATATAGCCCTAACACTTCATGTTATCTTTATATCGAAGTTCGATGTGGTTCCTATGGACCTGGTCGTTCAGCAAAGTCTTCCTGACAGTCCAAGGAAACAAGTGGGTACAGTAGGAGAGCCAATTTCGATGGCCATCGAGGATCAACCTGATCGGTCTCTAGCCATCGAAGATGAAGGACCTTCTGTTCAACACGAGGAAATATCTGTCCCATCTTCATCATCTGGAAAGCAACTCCAACTACTCAGTGTAGAAGACTCAACCAAGATTCAAGAACTTGTAGGTTCGTTGAACACACTGAGAACCCCTTCAGGCATCGAAGACCTTCTTCATGACATTCTTTCTGGGCCCCTGGATTCTCTTGGAGACATTCAAGCCGTGCACAAGCAAGTGAAGGAACTGCATGCCAATGCCCCAGCAGACCTCATTCCCTGTCTCGAAGACATGGAAAGCAAATTACTTGAGCTTCTGCATAGTAGTGAAATTTCCCAAGCGTTGTCCATCGAGGCTGCTAGAAAGAAAGAAGCAGCAATGACCCTGGAGGAGAAAACTCACAGGGAGACAGAAAAGATCGAGAAATATCTAAAGGAACTGCCTTCACAAGAGGAACATCTAGCAGCCAAACGTGCCAGGCTCCTTGCCCTTGAGGCTGATGTCGCTGCACTTAGAACAGAGATAAATGCATTGGAAAGCAGCATCCCCAACTATCGGAATGAAATGCATAACTTTTTGGCAGAAGGCGAGATCCGAGCCCAACTCCTACAAGAGGCGCGTCAGGAAGCCATCGAAGCTCGCAAAGCAGCTTATCACGCCTGGAAGACCTCAGAAATGATTAAGATCTCGATAAAGAGCTTTCTCGATATGTAAAAATTTTGGGCCTCTAGTATAGGCTTTTTGTACTTGTTATCGTACAACAAAGAATTTCTCATATCCACATTGTTTTGTCAACAAAGTATGTATTAGGTTTGAAAACTTGATTGGGCTTCTATAATAAGCCCTTTTCCAAACTCTGATCCAGCCTCGTATTAAGCTGTAATTAATTTTTTAACCTTCCGATTGTTCAGCAATAAATAGAATTGAATTCTATACTTAGAATCCGTATCGCGTCAAACCATCGAAATCTTTGAAATACGTTTTACCTGCCCCAAGGATCTTCTCATTTATCATGCATCGCTTGCGAGCGGTCAAACCGCTTCCATGGTCCACTGTTAATTGAACACGTATTCACTATTGTTGGGTGTAATTACTCACGCGAAACCAAACCGTTGTAATTCCTGGCTATAAAAGGTTTCCTTCCCTTGGTAAAATGAACCAAGTCGTTTGCGAGAATGAACCAAACCCAACTCAAAATGCTCTGGTCTTACTATCCAAAGAAACCTCCAGATAAATCCTTCGATGTTCTGTTCCTTTAGATAGCAATATCCATGCCCAAACCTGGACTAAATAGCAATATCTATGCCCAGGCGCTGCCTTGGCTCTCCCTGCTTGAAGGAGACTCTAAGGGAGAAGCCACAATCCAGAGGTTCCAGCCCCTTCGTCTTCTGCCTCGCACCCGTTCAGTATCGATAGGCATGGTGGTGAAAGTGCTGCCCAATGGCATCTGCAATCCATGGGGAAAGTTTGGGGCACATCCTGACTGGAGGAAAGGCAGACAATCGTCAAGGCAGGTGCAACTCTTGTTGTAATCCTCCTCCTCTTATCTTGACGATTCAGCTTCCTCTCCCTCTCCAATGCCGAGGTCGATCTCTTCCAATCACCGAGATCGATCTGCAGGCTTTATCTCTTTGTTTAGGTCTTCAGACCCCTTTAAGGAGATGGGATTGGGAACACAGAGGATCTTGTGAAGAATGAATCTTTTTTCATTCATCTTCTGCAGTTGTCCAAGATTCATCTTTACCATATGGTATCAAAGCCTGAGGCCGCAAAGCCTTTGTATTGTTCCAAGTATTTGAATGTAATATTTATTTTGAAGTATAAAAGTTAGTTGTATTGATAAACTCGTATATAGTTTGGTCAAAAATTTAAGCCACAAAGACTGGCCTGTATCGAACTTTTGACTTGGAATAAATCACTACTCTGATTACAAAATTTGGCCTCAACTATAGGCACTAACTAATTATTTTAACCCCATTAATAGGTTATTCGATGTTTATGATCCTCGATGAGTATACGTGTTGCCCCTGTAGTTTATTGATGCAAGAGCATGAATAAACTAGATTAAGCAGTATCTGGAGGATCATCATACTCCCAAACTGGTTGTATGAATTTCTTTAGATAACGACCATTTATCGGGTTTGCATGTATAGTACCATCTCGATCTCGCAGACGAACTGCTCCTTTACCCAACAATCGATCGATGATGTATGGTCCTTCCCATTTTTCTGACCATTTTCCTCGTCCTGCCGTTTTCTCACTGATAGGCAAAAGCACTCTCCAGACGAGTTCTCCTTCTGCAAAACTCATGCCTCTTGTTCGCTGGTCATAGGCACGAGCCACCTTTTGTTTTTCGGCACGTAGACTTTCAAAAGCCTGTATTCGATGCTCATCGAGAGCTTCATGCTCTTGCCACATTGCTTGGACATAGTCTTCATCGATCAAATTGTGTTGCTCCATCACCCGTAAAGACTGAACGTTAATCTCTAAAGGCAACACCGCATCGTGCCCGAACATCAGTGCATAAGGAGTTGTACCTGTGGGGGTCCTCTTACTAGTCCTGTAAGCCCACAAGGTATGAAAAAGTTCTTCATGCCACAGTCTGGCATTTCCAGCGAGCATCCGTTTTAGGATATGTATGATGATTTTATTGCTCGCTTCTGCTTGACCGTTGGATTGGGCATAGTATGGAGAAGAGTGGAGAAAATGAATCCCCAGATCCTTCATTAAGGTATCTACTTCTCCAGACACAAAGGCTGCCCCTCGGTCTGATACAAAACACTCAGGGATGCCAAACCGACATATAATATCTTCAAACAAAAATTGGCGGATGGCCTTCGCTGAAGATACCCTGAGAGGTCGAGCTTCGACCCACTTTGTGAAGAAATCAGTAGCCACTATGATGAATTTATGCCCCTCAGATGAATGAGGATGAATCATTCCAATTAAGTCCAAAGCCCATCCTCGGGCTGGCCAAGGCTTGATTATAGGCTGTAATGGTATTCTGGGCATATGGTTGACTGGACCATGTCTCTGGCATTCTTCACAACCTTTAGCGAACGTGATACAGTCTCTGAGCATTCCTGGCCAGTAGAAGCCATGTCTTCTTAATAACCATCTCATCTTGGGACCGGCTTGATGAGCCCCTGCACTCCCAAGATGGACCTCTCTCATTAACTTTTTAGCGTCACGTCCAAAGACACACCTTAATAGTAGGCCTTCTTCTCCCCTTCGATATAACTCAGCATCTTTGAGCACATAGTTGGGAGCTAAGAATCGAATCCGCTTGTCAACCGGATTATCAGGATCCTGGAGATAGGAGATGATTTCCTGCCTCCAGTCTTTATCGATGTGATCAAGTGTAGCAACGTACCATTCGTTTTTATCTTCTTGTCGTGCAAGGAAAGATGGAAGGGTTCTTCTTTCAACCTTGAGTATTCTTTCTCGTACTCCATCTTGCAAACTTACACCCGTTGCTAGTTGAGCCAACTCATTAGCTGCATAGTTCTTCTCTCGAGGAACATGACTCAACTCCACCTCTGTAAACAACTTCAATAAATCACAGGCCCTCCTTGCATAAGGTTCTAGTATTGGACCTGCCCTATACTTGGTCTCCAGTTGTCTGATCACTAGTTGGGAATCGCCAAGGATATGCACATCGTTGATCTCCATATCTAATAGAAGTTCTAATCCAATGATTAAAGCTTCATACTCTGCTTGATTATTTGTGCACTTGAAATCCAACCTGAAAGAATAGGAATAAGTTTGGCCGCGTGGGGAGATCAAGGCTACCCCTGCCCCAGCCATAGTACTCGTACTTGACCCATCGAAATATAAACACCAAGGAGCCAAATCGATACGAGCGAGATCCAGTTCTGGTCCATCGACCACTTCTTCCATGGGATGATGAGCCAAAAAATCAGCCACTGCCTGGCCTTTCACCGCCTTCTGAGGAACATATTGTAAAGAAAATTCGGAGAGAGCCAGAATCCACTTTCCAATACGACCACGGAGAATCGGTCTGGATAACATATACTTCACTAAATCTGTTTGTGCTATGACACACGTAGTGAAGGATAGCATGTAGTGCCTCAACTTACATCCTGAAAAGTATGCTTTGATGGTATCGAAGGCCTCCTGATGTATAGGCTCCCATACAAAGTCTTTCTGATTTTGAAGCTTGAGGAGAGTAGAGAATGATTGTGTCTTCCCAGCAGCATTGGCAATAAACCGTCGTAAGAAATTAATCTTTCCTAATAGACGTTGAAGTTCCTTCTTACTCTTAGGTGGGGCTGCACTGATAACCGCTTGTTTCTTATCATCCGGTATCTCGATCCCACGCTGATGAACTAGAAAACCCAGGAAGTCACCTGCCTGGACGCCAAACACACATTTGGCTGGGTTCATCTTCAGTTGATGCTGCCTCATTCTGAGAAACACCTGTCTCAAGTCTTCAAAATGGTCGCTTCGATGTTTCGTTTTAACTACCACATCATCGATGTATACCTCCATGGTCTTACCAATAAGATCATGAAAGATCAAGTTCATTGCTCGTTGGTAGGTTGCCCCTGCATTTTTGAGTCCAAATGGCATATCCACATACTCAAAAACACCAGCAAAGCCTGGGCATCGAAACGCTGTTTTATGTCTATCCTCTTCAGCCACCGGGATCTGATGATATCCTGCAGTACCATCCATGAATGTTAACATCTCATGGCGGGCAACTGAATCAACCAATAAATCAGCTACTGGCATAGGATAAGCATCCTTAGGGGTTGCATTGTTCAAGTCTCTGTAGTCGACGCATACTCGCATCTTCCCGTTCTTTTTCTTGACTGGAACTATGTTAGACAGCCACTCATTATATTTGGCCACTCGTATAATTCCTGACTTGAGCATCTTCTCAACCTCCTCTTTGACTAGAATTGCTGTCTCTGTATTCATGCGACGCATTTCTTGTTTTACAGGCTTCTTTCCCCCGATGGTGGGCAAGTTGTGACAAACTAAGTCTGGTGAAAGACCCGGCATGTCCTCATATTTCTCTGCAAAACAATCTGCATATTCTTTCAGCAACTCAATCATCTTGAGCCTCTCTTCAGGCTCCAAGAAAGTACTTATAGCCACAGACATTGGCTCTTCCTGTGTCCCGATCTGAATGTGTTCGATGGGATCTTTGACTTTAGGAGGTATATCATCTAAGGCTGCTGGAGCTAGTTGAATCTCGTCCTCCTCTTCCAAGTCGTGCAGAACGTCTTCATCCACGTATTCCAATGCTGCAATCATTGGAACCTTCTCTAAGGCTTGGCTTTCTAACATAAAGTTATGAAAGCGTTCGTGCAACGAAAGACAAGCCTCGGTCTCTATTTCCGATAGAGACTCACTCATGGAGAACGTCTGGATGGTAGCTCGATGGTGTAGGGTCTTTGACCATCCTGATTTGCTTGAACAATCCCCCACTGAGCCAATTCAGAGGCCGTGACACCTATCGGGCGGCCTTTACTATCGACGCCACATACCTCTAATGGCCTAAGGTCACTGTGGTAATACCTGGCCTCTAGAGCATTAGCAGAGACGGAATATGGGCGAGGGTCAGCGTTGACTATTTCTGCTTCTCCTGACTCCATGTTCCATAGCAACATCTGCTGATGTAGCGAAGATGGTACACAGTAGCTTCGATGGATCCAATCACGTCCCAGGATGGCACTATATGGTGATGTACACTCCACCATAAAGAATGTATAAGTGCCTGAAGCTATCCCGATGTGTACCTGTAGGAAAACAATGCCCAAGGTCTTTGTTATGCTACCCTGGAAGTTCCGGACACTCAGCGAGGTCTCTTGGATAGCTGACTTGGGAACACCGATAAGGGCCAATGCCTTAAAGGTGATGATGTTCACCGCTGCCCCTGAGTCCACCAAAAGTTTATTTAGCTGGACTCCTTGGACTTGTCCTGTGACATAAAGTGGCCGCATATGCATGGCCATGTCAATGGTAGGCTTAGAGAACATCATTTGTCCTCTTGTTTCTGGTGAATCCAGTTCTCGTGTGTCATCGAGTATGGAACTGTCTGGCACTTCTGGTTCTTCATCTTGTAACATCACACTACTGATGTCCCTGGATTCATCTCTTGTTGCTGGTGAGGGCAGAGCATATTTGGAGGATAGGACATACACCATGTGAATGGCTGCAGTGTCCTCCTCGATGGAATCTTGTACTTCATTGACCTCATCCTCACCGTAATCCACTAACTCCTCGTCGTCGTTGTAGTTATCACGTTCAGCCGATGGCTGTCCTTCCTCGGTAGACCAAGTAGTTAATTCGAGGTGAGCAACTTGTTGTACTATATCCTCAGGGATAGGATCGATAGCTGCTGGTGGCGTCGGCGGTGTAGTTGTTTCTTTGGGAACCGGGGTTAGTTTCTTAGCCTTCGCTTGTTCTTCTGTAACTAAAGGCATTGGCTTCCATTTCAAGACTGGTGGCTTGCTCGGAGTACTTTGTTGTGGTGACCCCTCTGTTCCCTTGGGAGGTGTCTTCAGCCCTACTTGTTTCATCGTGTCTTCTTCAAAGTTAAGGCGCCTCCTTACTGGTCGTTGTTTCTGAACTACACGATGAACCTCTAGAGTAGGTTCAGACTCTCTTCCTTTGTTTGCTAGTTCTGGGTTTCTCTCGAAAACCCCTGGTCTTTGGGCTCGCACTTTGGGCTCGTGAGATTTCTTCCCAAACACCACTAATGGATTTGCTGCGAGGGTGTTCAGCCGCCTCTGCAGCACTTCTGGAGGAAACTCCAGGTCTTCTTCTTTGATAAGGCCAGCCTCGTAAGCATCCAATGCTCTCTTGGCCCTACCAAAGCGTCGCTGTAGGTTCCTCCTCTTACTTGGAGTCACCTGGACTGTCTTTCCCTTCTCCCTTATATACCATACCTCTTCCTTTGTGACATTCCTTGAAGCTGGAGGAACGTATGGTTTGGTGAGCGTATCAGCAACCTTAGATTCAGGTGTTTTAACCACACTGGCCTGTTTGGTTGCTCTTGGTCGCTTGGGAGCGGGAGTATTCCTTTGTTTCAATGGTGGGGACTGATGATCTTTATTGGAAAATAATTCCGGGAAGGCTTTGGCTGCCTGAGCCAGCTCTTCAAAGGAGATCTTCAGCCCACCCCTCAATTTGCAGTGTGCACAAAGGGATATTGGCGAGTCTGCTTTAGGGTCCACCTTCTCTTTTCCTTTACTCTTTGGTGTACGAGGTAGACTCTCACCAGCTGTTGGTTGGTCATTGGATTGCTTTCTTTTGTTGGTTTTAGTACCTGTCACGTCCAGCATTCCAACGATCATGGGGATTAGAGTTGTTAAGTTGAGCAAAGGCTTTTGCTCAATCGCTATTACTCCGTCATCGATCAACTGCTGAATCCTATATTTTAGATCTCTACAGACAGCTGTTGTGTGACTTCCCCACTTGTGGTGATATTGACAATAAGGGAGACCCTAACATCATCAGGATGTGGGTCTGATGATCCCCAGTTGTCAGGCACCACTGCTATTCCTTCTTGGCATAGATTTTCAATTATTTCTTCCCGCCAGGACGCGTCGTATGTAATACGTGTCCGCTTGGGTCGGACAAAGGCTATGTTTCGCCTGGTCCTTCGCTTGGACTTCTTCTTCTCTTGACTTGGTGTATCTTGACTACGTTCTGAAGAAGTACCACTGACGGGAGGCTCTGTGATCGGTGGAGATGATGTTCTACGAGGACATTCAGGATGAAAATCCATCTCTCCGTCTTCAGTGATCACAATCACTTGCCAGTTAATCAAGCCCTGGATCTTGTTTCTCAGGGTTGAACACATCGATGTTCGATGGCCAAAGTGATTGTGGAATCTGCAAAAATGTTGGGCTGGCCCTTCATACCGTAGATGTCTAAGCTTATAGACAGGGTAGAAGAAGATCAGCCCCATATCCTTTAACCTATCCAAATATTCATCCACCATGTCCGTTTTGAATGAATAGGTTAAGTAGGCTGGTTGATTCCAAGCCTCTTTGTTTCCAAGAATTCTACTAGGTGTTGGCCAACTTACGTCAACCATGTTCACCTGTTGAGTCGGGAATGGCTCAGAATCCACTAGAGCTGCTGTCTTGGACGAACCCTCCAACTCCAGCTTTCCTTCATTGATCCACTTCTGGATTTGGTCCTTCAGCTTGATACAGTCCTTGGTAAGATGGTTCCATGCTCCATGGAACTTGCAGTATTTTTTACCCTTTAACTGCTCAGCCGTGGGAAGCGGCCCGAAGTCTGCTTTGACAACCCGTAGACCGTACAGCTCGTCCAAAATCTCATGAGCCATGTTGGCGTCATAAGTGTACTTCTCAAACTCTGGCTTAGTAAAAGCTACTGTCGAGAGCTTGACGGGACCTCTATTCTTCTGAAGCTTTCGGGGTTTCAGCACTTTACTTGACATTCAATCCACAGCCCCTATATGGTCGTCTTCAGAATCTGTTTCCTGGTCATCAATCTGTTCAACATAAGCCACAGTTTTTGGCTTTAACCTGTCATAAGTTCTATTGCTATACGTCCCTTTGGATGCGTTCTTTCTGTTATCTCTCTCCTGCATGTTGCTGTATGCTCTGGTCACCGCAGCGATGAATTCATTTAGAGAGAAATACTTGCTATTTAAGAATAGCTGGTGATAAGTATCCTCCAGCCCATTCTTGGCCATCTCTACCACCTCTTCCTTGCTTAGAGGGGTCTTACAGAGGTTATACTCTGAACGGAAACGGTGTAGGAAAGTGACCGGACTCTCGGTCACCGATTGGCTAAGAGAAGCCAACTTTCCCACGGTGGTTTCTGGCCGTTCCTTTCCGAAGTGGTCTATAAACAAGGCCTCCATCTCCTTCCACGTACTGATCGAGCCCTTCTCGATGCCAGTGTACCATACGAGGGCTGATCCTGATAACGATGAACCGAAGACCCTTAGTTTGAGTCCATCGTCCTCGGCAAACTGGCCTAACTGCAAGGTGAAGTAAGCCAGATGTGTTGCCGCATTAGCATCATCGTCACCAGAAAATGTCTGGAAGGTTTGGTGTTTATAGAACTTTGGCCAATGCCATTCATTAGGATCGTCTTTGCTTAGGGGAAACGGTGCCTCGTAAGTCTCATGCATCTTGGTTATTCTTACTTGATAATCATCCATGAGTTTATTTATACGTGCCTCCCACTCGAAAGCAAAATCCTCTGATCGTCTGGTTTTCCTAGCCAAGTCCGATACGGTTTTGGTTAGAGAACCCAGAGCCCTATCGACTCTTTGAGTGATAGCTGCCGCTGACCGGCGGTATTCTTCCAATCCTTTTTTTAAAAGGCTTTGGACATCCGCCCGTAGGCGTTCTTGACCTTCTGCCAAACTAGTTACCTGAGCGTTTATGGATTCTTTATCCTCTTGTTCTTGATTCAACTCTAGTCGCATAGATCGCATAGTACTCGCTATCTCCTTTAAGGAGTCGGTCTGAGTAGCAAGATGATCATTATGTTGCTCAAGTCTGTCTTCGAATGATCGAAAACCACTAGCGTGGTGTAAGTCCCGTTTCGCTGCGTAGGCCACGTATTCGTTATACGTGAGTGCCTTTATCTCCGTTTCACTTAGAGTTTCGAACTCCATGGTGTTGAAGTCGCTAGCGAAGATAACTTTAACCGCTTGATTACTCAATGAACGACACTGGTTAGCAGTGTGTTCACGGTATACCGGTTGTGGATGTTTACGACACTGAGGGTAAACCCTTCGATAAGGGTCTCCAATTGTCGCTTAGAAACGCAAAGAAGTATTGACAGTCCCACTGGGCGTGCCAAAATGTTCGATGCAGAAATATCTCTCGGAAGAGACTCTCTCCGCGAAGCAGTCTCTTTTGATATCGGATGTTTCAACCGCGTGTACCGGTCTATCCTGTATGTGCTTTGATGCTGGCGTGCCACCGTTCTTCAACGGAATATGGACTAGTTACAGCCGTCTGACTTCTAATGTAAGCGATTAAGATAGGGAGAGCACCAACCCTATCCGAATAGGTTCTTTTTGCCTAGGAACCTAGGACTTTGATATGTGTACCTCTCTGCTAGATCCAGAAATCGATACCCCCACATCTCTCGTGTAGAGCAGAGCAATCTCTTGATGAAGTGTTGAGAACACTCGCTTCCTTTGAGTATTCAAGCCCTCAGCATACAAGTGAGCAGCCATTCCACCTTCAGGTTGCAATTGCTTCCTTGGAGTCGTAAATACCTTCACTCGATAGGTGAACAGCACTCAGACTTTTCTGGTTGCAAGAAGATAGATATCTCGAGGACGAGATAACCGTCTAGGTTGTATTGCGTATAGCAAGGATTGTTTGTATGTTTGTGTAGTCGTCCCTTCCATAAGATCCTTGCATTCCTTATATACTCGCTTACGTATCAGTCATTGATTCTGTTTCTAACTCCTTTGCTCTTGTAACCTTGTCTGAATCTTCATACCAGCATCAAATTATACCTCTCATAGGCATTCCAATTCTATCATAACTCTTCTAAGAATCTTGCATATTGTTCGACTAGTTCTGATAGAAACTGAGCCGCGTGAAACCAGCTCGATAAGACACAGTTCTAATAGAACTCTAAGTCTTCTTCCCATCGAAGCTCGATACGAATCTCGCTAGACCTTTTATACTTAACTTCCTCCACTACAAGAAAAGGAGACATTACCGGCGACGGGAGGTCGCCGGCCTTGTCTTTTTTTTTCGCCGGAAATGTCATTCCCGGCGACGAGTCGCCGGCAATGACGTCGCCGGAAATCTCCCGCCGGTGTTAACATTGCCGGCGACGGGAAACGGTGTCGCCGGCAATGTCGGAGACATTACCGGCGACGCCGTCGCCGGCAATGGTTCCGCCGCCGTGGCCGGAATTTGTGACATTGCCGGCGACTGAGGTCCATGTCGCCGGCAATGTCAGAAAAAATTTTGAAAAAAAAACGCGGTTCTGGATTGGGCCCAATTCCAGAACCTGCATTGAAAGACATAAACCGTACAATCATACAAGTTCAACAGTACACATAAATGTCCAACGTACAGTACAAATAGCAACGACGATACGAAAATTAACTACAACTACAGGTCAGGGTCGAGGAACTTGCGGGTCAGGGTCGAAGTAATCAAAGTACTCATTTGAATTCCGGTGGCTACCTTGGTCTTGCTCTGGCGTTGACTGGTGCGGTGGTGGTGGTGGATAGCTAGGGAACGGAGGGACCGGGTCTGGGGGAGGTGTGGGGAACGGTTGTCCGGTAGTCTGAGCCTCGTACATCGTCCGCATCCATGTGTACATCTGAGCCTGCACCTGTGTCTGCTGCATTTGGTACTCGGCCATCTGCCTCTTTTGCTCCTCCAACTCCCTCTGCGTCCTATGAAGCTCCGCTGCGAGGTTACGACTAGAAGTTGAACTTCTTGACCCGGTAGAGTATTGTGAAGTGGTTTTCAATACTCCTTCGCCCGCCGAGCCCATTCCCCTACAGTAGTAGGTATTCTTTCCAGTCCCGCACGCTTTTGCCATGATCTGAGCCGCTATCGGGGGATCAAGCGGATCGATCTGAGAGGCATACTGGGTGACTTCTTCCTCGGAGCAGTCAGGATGGTTAGTCCGAGCTATACTCATGGTCACTTCTGTCGTCGCCTCCTCCACTCTCGCCTAATTGAAAAGCGAAAATGAACAACGTATTAACTAACAACATCTATTAATATCGAAAAATAGTTTTATTAACACATGGAGAGGCGAAAGACTTACCGCTTCTTCAGGGCATTGCGGATAGAACTTCTGATGAATATACACCAAGGGGTTCACTTCTTGTTGTTGCTGCGCCTTAGTCGACCAACCCATGTAGTTGAGTGAACCTGCATGATGGGCCCTGGTGTTTTTCAATCTATTCGCCCGGTTCGTCTTCGAAATCGCCTTGTTTGATAAACATATGGAAAAAAATTAGTAACTAACTATTTCAATCTGATACGATACATTAGGCTTGTAAGATATATTAAGGATGCATACCTGAGCTTTGGGGTGCTCGAAGTGGGCTATCAGCCACAGCCACTCGTACTCCCTAAACCGGAATTCGCTAGGAGTAGAACCTCGGCCTAGCTCCTTGTATACAGTGTAATGGGAAGAAAGCTCGTTCTTCCACTCTTTATACCTATATTAAAACAAGGAAAAAAAGTTAGAGATATTAAAACAGTTGATAAACAAAAATCTAACTCGATATATATTCAAATAAGTGGAAGCACATCACCGATTATGTAGTTGACGCTCTACCCACGTGTGAATAAGAACTTCATCCACGTCAAACCACACCTGCAATATGAATATATAAAAGGTAAAATTATATATTTAAGTGGACTTAATTAATAAATGTAAAATTTACGTAATGAAAATACGATTTTACTCACACTGAGTGCATTATGCACTTGCATCTTCACGTAGATAGGCACAGATTCCCAATCTGGCCAAAGCATTGGGACCTTGTCCCGCACGATCGCACCGGCCATGCTGACATATTTGCGCGTGGTGTCGAATGCCTCGATCACCTCGCCATCCTCATTGGCCCTTATGGGCGTTTTCCTTCCGCCGGTGGCCTGCTCAAGTCTCTTCCCGGTGCAGGTGCCTCTAGCCCCTTTCCGTTTTCCAGTCCCATTAACGAAATTGCCTAATAAAACAATGTCAACAAATTGATATCATTAATTGAACCAATCGCAAGTCTTAAGTAATAATTAAGTAATCAATCTGATGTTAAATAAAATTTACCTGCATCGTCCGTTTGTTGGTTGGTGCACCTCACACTCCAAAGATACACGGGGTCGAACGGGAGGAAGTTATACGCTTCCTCCACGGTCAGGAAATCCGGCCGTCCTTCAATATAAACAGGCATCCCCCTATCATCGAATTCAGGGATGACAGGAATCTCGTCGGGTAGGAAGAGACCGGACGGCGGAGATAGACGAGGCCTGGACGATGAGGCGCCAGCACCACCATGTGCCTCAGATGATTCCCGTGAAACGGGAGTAGGCACCATCCGAATATGGGGCATTCGGATTGAGGGAGTTTCTGATGCCCCCGTTGACTGTCGCTCGTCTGAGGCTCTGCCACCGGAGGGACGTCTGCTGATTGAGCGTCTAGAGACTGAGGCTCGAGCCTCGAATTCCGGTTCGACGGCTCTTGATCGTGCAGCTTCCTCCTCAGCTCGCGCCTCTAGCAAGGCTCTCGTGCGAGCAGTCATCATTGGCCCACTGGGCGTGTTGCTAACTGCGGCCGAGGAGGAAGCTTGACTACTGTTCCCTCCACTATTTCGGGAACCTCTCCGAAGCCAATTAGCCGCAAAACCTCCTGGACATCGTAATAGTCATGGATTCGGTTCAATAACAAATCGGAACCGTTTGAACGGTGTGGAACCGGAACCGTTTGAAACCGAAACTGTTTGTAACCGGAACCGTTTGTAACATAACGGTTCCGGTTACAAACAGTTCCGGTTCCAAACCGTTCCGGTTCTATAACAAATCGGAACCGGAACGGTGTGGAACCGGAACCGTTTGAAACCGGAACTGTTTGTAACCGGAACCGTTTGTAACATAACGGTTCCGGTTACAAACAGTTTCGGTTCCACACCGTTCCGGTTCTATAACAAATCGGAACCGGAACGGTGTGGAACCGGAACCGTTTGAAACCGGAACTGTTTGTAACCGGAACCGTTTGTAACATAACGGTTCCAGTTACAATAAGTTCCGGTTCCAAACCGTTCCGGTTCCAAACCGTTCCGGTTCCAAACCGTCCCGATCCCGATTTCCACCTTCATTTATACGATTAATTAACAACTATATCACCTAAATTAACGACTATACATATTCGATGTGTATATATATATACATCATGCATCTTAATTAAATTTATCCATCACATATTCATCCAAATCACAAACCCTAATTAATTTTCCACATTTTTCACACATATATATATCATGCATCTTAATTAGGTTTAATTTCCGTATATATATATACATCACATATTCATCCAAACCACATTTATACATAATTTTCACATATATATATACATCACTTCATATTCACATACCTAAATATATATATACATCACATATATACATACATGCTAATTTAGATCTTATCACCCTAATTTCCAACTTAGCACCCTAATTAATTTACACATACACATACACATACACATACACATACACATACACATACACATACACATGCAAAAAAATAATTAAAAATTGAGAGAGAGAGAGAGAGGGAGAGAGAGAGGATCGGACCTGCCATTTTCTTCCACCTACAATGGTGAGGGGAGGAGAGGAGGGGAGGAGGGGAGGAGGGGAGGAGGAGATTTTCGGAGGAGGAGAGGAGAGGGGATCGGTGGAGAGGAGGAGAGGGAGAGGAGGAGTAGAGGATAAGGAGGAGGAGTGGGAGAGGAGGAGGAGGACACTCACCGGACCGATTTGGGAGGAGGAGAGGGAGAGGAGAGGGAGAGGAGGAGGAGAGGGAGAGGAGGAGAAATGAAAGGCTCGGGCTGGATAAAATCACAAACCAGAAGACATTACCGGCGAGTTGCTTATAACTCGTTGGTAATGTCATTACCAACGACTTCAACTCGTTGGTAATGACATTACCAACGAGTTAACTCGTTGGTAATGACATTACCAACGAGTTATAAGCAACTCGTTGGTAATGACATTACCAACGACGAGTTAACTCGTGGGTAATGTCATTACCAACGAGTTGCTTATAACTCGTTGGTAATGTCATTACCAACGACGAGTCAACTCGTTGGTAATGTCATTATTTCCCGAAGAATATCCGACAACATTTTCCGTCTACGATTTCCGGCTACATTTTCCGACTACATTTTCGATTATCAATTTCCGTATCCGTACGATTAATGACTACATTTTCCGTCTACATTTTCGATTAATGATTTCCGTATACGTACGATTAACGACTACATTTTCCGTATACGTCCGATTAACGACTACATTTTCCGTATACGTCCGATTAACGACTACATTTTCCGTATACGTACGATTAACGACTACGATTAACCACTACGATTTCCGTATACGTATGATTAACGACTACATTTTCCGTATACGTCCGATTAACGACTACATTTTCCGTCTACGATATCCGGCTACATTTTCCGACTACAATTTCGATTATCAATTTCCGTATACGTACGATTAATGACTACATTTTCCGTCTACATTTTCGATTAATGATTTCCGTATACGTACGATTAACGACTACATTTTCCGTATACGTCCGATTAACGACTACATTTTCCGTATACGTACGATTAACGACTACATTTTCCGACTACAATTTCGATTATCAATTTCCGTATACGTACGATTAATGACTACATTTTCCGTCTACATTTTCGATTAATGATTTCCGTATACGTACGATTAACGACTACATTTTCCGTATACGTCCGATTAACGACTACATTTTCCGTATACGTCCGATTAACGATTAATGATTTCCGTATACGTACGATTAACGACTACGATTTCCGTATACGTACGATTAACGACTACGATTTCCGTATACGTACGATTAACGACTACATTTTCCGTCTACGATATCCGGCTACATTTTCCGACTACAATTTCGATTATCAATTTCCGTATACGTACGATTAACGACTACATTTTTCGACTACATTTTCGATTATCAATTTTCGTATACGTACGATTAACGACTACATTTTCCGTATACGTACGTACCATTTCCAGCTATGCACATTTTCCGACTACAATTTCCAACGTACTAAGGATGATAATCGTAATCATCTTCATCACTTGAGTCTGACTCGGTTTCATAGGTAACCTCTGGCAATATGTGCCGCTCCTCGTCATCTGAATCAGCGTCAACTTCATATAGATTAACATCGAGAAGTTCTGCTCCAGTAATTCGAACCACACTCCCAGATCTCACATTATTAAGGCGAATCGTAGATGATTCCGGAATGTCAAAAGCGTTCGGCTCTTGGTATGCAGTAACTTCCTCATCATCTGCGGTATCACCAAGTGTGGCAGCACTGTATATGTTTCTATGAGCAACATGGTTAACCACCTTCCACGGGACTTTGTTAAGAAGATCGTCCAGGTAAAACACTTGTTTTACTGATGAGGCAAGAACGAAAGGGTCATCTTCATACCAGGTAGTAGCAGTATTCACCGAAAATGTTCCGTACTGATCGGTCCTTGTGTTCTCCGGGCTAGTATCAAACCATCTACATTTGAACAAGTGCACTTTCATGCGGTTCCCATAAATTAGTTCAACAACTGAATGAAGGACACCGTAATAGTCAACGCCATCCTGCCCACCATGGACCATCACCCCACAATTCTGTGTTTTCAGTCGGTCGTCTCGATTTTCACATATAAATTTCACGCCATTGACCTGACACATCGAGTAAACTTTTGAAGCTATCGGTTTCATCGCCAGGACCCTCAATTCGTTTGACCACTCTGGGCAACCATCATCTGCTACATGGTTCATCTGAAAACGTCCATATATTAATACGTACAGAAGAAATTATGTCATCTTGAAACCACAAAAGCACGTACATACATACATGCTATGTAAGGATATATATATAAAAATAGACATATACACATATACTTACCCATTGACCAAAGTAGTTTGCAAACGTCTTGTTGTGGTAATCAACATTTCCGGCAATAGCAGGGCAGTGAAGATGATAGTTTTTCCAATATTGTACTTCTTGACAGTTAATCAGTACCGACCAGTGGGCAATGGCTACCTCATTTCCATCCAACTTGTACGACTTTGGCAAGCTTCCCTGTACTACCACGTCACTGGAGATGATAGAAAGGTTGAACTGGGGTTCATCTATCGGCATATGTTGTTGGGGGTCCTCTACATTTTCGAGGTACACTTTGGTGTACGTTACACACTCGTGCGCAAGATATGCTTCAGCGATACACCCTTCAGGTGCATATTTATTCTTCACATAGTCCTTGTAGGCTCCCAATTGTCTACAAGTTAACAAGTACATGTTAACTTACTTAACCAGAAGTCATTACATATAAAAACCATAGGCAAACCAAATTTATGAATCATTTGTACCTTTCCATGGGATACATCCAAGTGTAGTGTACGGGACCGGTAAGCAACAATTGTTCGGGAAGATGGATCATCAGGTGCGGCATTATGTCGAAAAAATTTGGGGGAAATATCCTCTCAAGCTTGCACATGATAAAAATGATGTCATCTTGCATCTCCCTCAGGTCTGCTTTTTTAACTTCCCTGGTGCATAACTTCTGAAAGAATCTTGACAAGGCCACCAACGGCTCCACCACCTCTTTGGGCATGTACCCTCGAATGAAAATAGGGAAAAGGCGTTGAAGCAGTACATGGCAGTCATGACTCTTTAATCCGTACATCTTATTGTCCCGGAAGTTAACACACCTGCTTATATTTCCTGCATAGCCATAAGGATACCTGCATATATATATAGATGAAGCCATATATATGGACCAATTATATTTCTCGCATATAACCATATATACTCCGCTAAAAATTTAAGGACAAATTCATACATAGCCATAAGATCGAATATATACCTGACATTACTCAGCCACCGAAAAATTTCATGCTTATGCTTCGGCTTTACGGTGTACGGAGCTTGCGGCATTTTTCTCTTACCATCTCTTAACCACAAATGTTTCCGCACACCCATTGCTTTAAGATCAATGCGTGCCTTAGGGATGTCTTTTGTTTTCCCCTCCAAGTTAAGAACTGTGCCCACCACACTTTCACACACATTCTTCTCTATGTGCATGACATCTAGGTAATGTCTGATAGGCAACCTGGGCCAGTAGGAGAGTTCCCAGAATATGCTCTTGTGTGTCCAAAACTTATACCTTTCGGGCTTTTCTGGAATTGACGCCACTATGTCAGGATGATTGCTCAGCTGGCCAAAATCGTATTCATTCAACACTTCCAAAATTTCGTCCCCTGTCCATCGCCTGGGTGCCACACCAGTTTCAACAGTCCCATCAAACGCGTCTGGATCCTGCCTAAATGGGTGATCATATGGAAGCCAACAACGGTGACGCATCGAGACAATTTTACTGCAATGAGGACTGCAACAATCAACCGTCATGCACTCTGAACAAGCCCTGTAACCCCTGGTAACGTTGCCCGACAACATACCGCGGGCAGGAAAATCACTGATGGTGCCAACAAGCATGGCATGCATCTGGAACATCTCCTTTTTGAACCTATCGTAAGTGGGGTGGCCACACTCACTCAGGTACTTAAGCTCCTCAATCAAAGGCCTCAAATACACATCGAGACACTTTCCTGGATAACCCGGGCCCGGAATTAACAGAGTGAGCATATTGTATTCCTTCTTCATGCACATCCATGGTGGAAGGTTGTACGGTACCAAAATAACTGGCCATATACTGTATTGAAGACTCATGTTGCCAAAAGGGTTGAATCCGTCAGATGAGAGCCCTAGCCAAACATTTCGGACCTCTGCTGCAAAATGATCAAACTCCCTGACCATGTGCTTCCAAGCCTCTCCGTCGGAAGGGTGTATAAGGGTGTCATCGTCAGGCAAGTTCCTCTCAGCCACCATCTCATTGCCTCGGCCGTGAAAGCACACATGAACAACCGCTCCAGCCTATCAATAAGCGGGAAATATCGAAGTATCTTCACAGCTTTCTTGTTGCCTGCAGGAGTCAACTTATACCTTTCTGTAAAACATACCGGGCAGGCTTCAAGGTCTTCGAGATCTTTTCCCCAGAAGAGAATACAATCATATCTGCATGCATGGATTTTGATGTAGGAAAGCCCAAGATCTTTCAGGATATGTCGCACCTTATGATGAGTGGTAGGAAGACGATGACCGGGTGGCAGTAGCGAAGCAGTCCACTTCAACCAAGAATCAACAGCTTTGACAGACATTTTGTTCTCCATTTTTAGCTGCATCACTCCCATCACACTTTCAAGAACAGTCTTACTACAACCGTCGTACAACGGAGTCTGTTGCAATGCAATCAGGTTGTTGTACTTGTCCATACCGCTTGTGTTGGCATGACCTCCAGGTAATGGTTCGACTGGCTCGATATGGGGGAAACCCTCAACGACGGGAGGGACATTTGGTGCTTCATCAGCAAATACACCGCTCTCGTGAGGAAACATATCATTGATTAACATCGATGTTGGATCATAGGATGAACTGCCCCTCTCAGCAAAATGTCCATAATCATAGCGTGGACTGGCCCTCTCACCAAATTGTCCATGATCATGCGGACCCGCTACCGATGTTTCACCGTGATAAATCCAACAAGTGTACTTATCCCAAAACCCGTATTTACTCAGGTGCCTCTGCACTTTATCAATGGGAAATCGAAATCGATCGCTGAAACACTTACATTCTTTACACGGGCAATAATGAAGTGTAGTGTCTCCACAATTAGCCTTCACAAAATCCACAAAACTCCTAATTCCCTCGTGATATCTGACATCCCATCTTTCGAGGCTCATCCAACTCTTGTCCATCCTGAAAATTCTAACAATTTTACGTATTAATTATATATATACACACACATTCACTACTAATAATCGACGTGATCTCTCAATTCAACTCTAATTAAATCAACACATGCATATGTATATATATCGATCTAATCTCTGAATTCGATTCAGTACTCGATGATAGTACGTATTCAGTACTCGATGATAGTACTCAATGATATATCGATCTAATCTCTGTTAAGCCTGGCTCCGATAACAATACGATAATACCAGTCATTGATTCAGACACAAGATTAACTACAAGCTGTTTTCTCGTTTCGGTGACCGTACATCAACAACATTTCATATATATATATATATATATATATATCTCACGAATTGGATTTGATCAACACACACACACACACACATATATATATACCACATATACGTATATATACACCTACGTACCTATATAAATAGCTTCCCGACTGATCGAGTTTTCGACGCCCGCCTTAATTTTGACAATATACCGAATAATGATCGATTTCAGAGCGTACGTTTTCCTTCTTTCGATTTCTCTGGATTTTTTTCGCTCAAAATGATTGAATGATCGAGCTGCCCGATCCGGCATCTAATATAAGACACATTGCCGGCGACGGAGTAAGTCGCCGGAAATGAACACATTACCGGCGACTTTACGCCGGAATCTCGCCGGAAATGTGCCCTAGACATTACCGGCGACTCCAACCGTCGCCGGCAATGTCTAGGGCACATTTCCGGCGATATTCCGGCCGGAAAATCGCCGGTAATGTGCCCTAGACATTGCCGGCGACGGTTGGAGTCGCCGGTAATGTCTAGGGCACATTACAGGCGATTTTCCGGCCGGAATCTCGCCGGAAATGTGTGCCGAGACATTGCCGGCGACGGTTGGAGTCGCCGGCAATGTCTAGGCCACATTACCGGCGAGATTCCGGCAACATTACCGGCGACGGAGTAAGTCGCCGGTAATGATGGACATTACCGGCGACTTTTCCGGTCGCCGGCCTTGTTGGCCGGAATCTCGCCGGTGATGACTCATTTTCTTGTAGTGCTCGATAGGAACTAATAAACCATGACGGGCCGCTCGATAGACCTCGGCCATCCAGGCCCAAAGTAAATATTTTATTTAGGCCCAAACAACTCTTATACTGCATAGTAATTAAAACCGACATTAATGCTAACTTTCCAAGCGCTTGTGCTAGTCCAAAAATGAGAATGTATGATTTATCTTTACTCGTGGAATTGAGAACCTGAATTGACAAGTCTCTGTGAGGGAAGAAGAACGTACTCCACCTAGGGCCAAGCCTCCTGTAATTTGTGCAGCCCAACGCAACAGTTACATGTTACTGCTGTTGTGATATTGAGCAAGTCTAATGATCGGCCAAACTAGATTTGACTAATTTATATTTAAAGCTGACAACATGTTATTTTGTCAAATTTTAAGTTTAAAGATTATGTCAAAATAATAGAGACATAAATGTGAAAATGAAGATATCAATTGTCAAAAAAAGAGAATGACATATAAATTTTTGATATCAGATTTGACATTTTTGGTTAGATATTTCATTCATGTGGATTTGACATATCGGTTAGAAAGACTAAAATGTTAAAAAAAATTGGTAAAGTTACTAATATCTTGCCATGGTGGATTTTGACATATCCATTAGACTTGCTCTTATACGTTCAAATAACAATGGTCCAATTTTTGACATCGAATCTTTTGGATGCTGACCTTAGAGGAGTTATAACGAATGAAATTGTTATGAATGAATTATCGTTTGTTCCAATTCTTCGATCAAGTTCTCTCTTTTTAGATAACTGATTGATAACAAGTGTATGAGACTCACACAACCAATGTATGGTGAGAGATATAGTTAGCAATATGATATCTGACTTTGGGATATACACTAGGTTCATATTGTTGTTTAGCAATTCTGTTAGTAACTCATAAGATCTATGTATCTCAGATGGAGCATTCTGAACGGAGACCTCAGTTGATGATGATGTAGAAGGGGGGTCTTTAGAGACTATATTTTCAGCATTGTGTGAATGAAGTATAGTATTTTCAACATTGCTCGATGGAAACACAAATTCTGGGTTAAGAGTCGATAGGTCAACTGATTTGCCGACCGAGAGAAAAAATTGGGTCGACGGGTTGACTGATGCTATTCTGGAGAAGGTCAATTGGTCGACTAACTCGACAACCGAGGGAGAAATATTAGTCGATGGGTCGACTCGATTTCTAGCCTCAAACTTACCTTCCAGGTTCTCCAATTGCTCAAATTCAGCCAAATCAACGAAATGCAGAGAATTTCCTTCATAACCTCTGAAAGGCCTCAAACCTAATTAAACTACTAAACTAAGATTAGGCTTTAATAACACATGAATAATTAAGAGATTTGTATCGAAATTTTTGCATAACCTCCCCGCAAAGTAGAGGAACCAAAAACCTACAAATGTGGAAACATTTCTAAACACAAGTCAGACAACATAACCATGAACCTCCGTGGCTCACCGGCTTATTCAAATCTCAATAATACAAAAGTAGGAAATACTGGAGATCAATACAAAGGCACTGGTGCATACTTAAATTAAGTTTACACATGAGCGGAAGCAAATAAAACATAGACATGGTATTTAGAGCGACTCTTAGTACACATGAAATGAACTAGTAGGCTAAACAAAAAACCTACTAGTAGAGAAGAGAAACTCGAACGCAAAGCCTCTGTTGTCGACGTGCACGCACAGAAGGAATACTGCGCAAGTGAAACCGAAGGGATCTGGGAAAGGCATATAAAAGAAACATAAAAATTGTCAGGATGAGTGGATAAAAATAATAATCGAGTATACGTGAAAAACAAAAGGATATATGCCTTTCCATCGAAACTGACTTGTATAAAATACTCAGCGAGTCAAAACTAAAATCTCAATGTACAAGTGAAGTGGTGGCATCGTCTAGGGACCTCTGATCCGAGACGATAACTGTATGTGCATGTGATCATAAGCCTCTGACTTGGATGCCATGCATGCCAGGTTAGGATCTATGACCCATTCTGGAGCCTCGGGGATCAGACGATTTGCTATGCATCGATGCAATAAAAGAAAAATATGCACACAAGCCTTAACACTAATAATTGAAAACTATACACTGAAATTGAAACACTTGCACAATAATAAGTAAAATAAAGTGACGTGAAAATAAAATGTCTGCTCACTATTAAACAGCTAGTTCTGAGGTCCAGCGGAAGTCTCCTCGCTACAATCTCGATCGAGATCTCCTGAATAAATATACGAAAGTTTTATTATTAAAAAATGTTTAGGAACCCAAAACTAGCCTAGAACTACTCAAAATACCCATATTTAAAAATTAGGTGTCTGCCTTGCCGGAGCTGTGTGGCGTACTGCGGCACGTGGCTGCCACACACCACAGCTGGCGACCAACTCCGACGACCCCGAAACACACATGCCCAACTTCCTCTTAGCATTTCTAATAGCTTTTCCTTCATCACCAGAGTGAGATTCAGCGGCACTATGGCCGAAACCGCCACCACAGCTGCGAATCTCACACTCCGGGGACCATCACCAATGGCAGCGCCCGACCCCTCAAACTGTTCCTCTCTCCAAGCCTAACTCAACCCCTAAAGTCACACTCTTCAATTCGATGGCAGGTGGCCGCCACCACCTTCGAAAACTCTAGAGACCAAAATTTCCCAAAAACCCGAAATCTTTCCCTCTCTGTCCTCCAAAGAGTCCAGAGCCCAAAGGGGTTCAATTTTAATGGAGGAGAGCCACCAATTTCACCCCCAACCGAGGCCCGAGTTTGGCATGGGCACCGCCGAGCATAGTAACACCTGCATGTCAAAATTAAACCCCACAATATCATCACAAGAAGAAGAGATTTCGAACCATACCTAAATCTCCGGCAACAATGGCCGGACGTCGTGGTTTTTGCAGGTCGGATCACGGGTCGGGTCGGGTTAGCTGCTTGAGTCTCAGTCCAAACATGAACCCCAAGGGAGAAATATACCTAAGGTTTTGACCTTAACTCTAGGTCATACCCCAAAACGCTCACACATTAACAACTGAGATTAGATCTCAACATGGCTAAGGTTAATCTCCCACTAAACAATATTCTTTTAAACCAAATTCTACCACCAACTTAGAAAATTATTAAAACATAGCTATGTTATCTCAAAAATCTCCCAAAATAATCCTGCAAACTCTAAATAAAATTCTCCACGACTTTTGTGAAGGAAGTAAAGTCTAATTCTCAATGTAAATTAAAGTTGTTTAATGACCTATTAAATGCATACTAATATGTGATTACACTAATACACATGCCAAAATATGTCATTTTTGGTTCGGGTCGTTACAGCCTCTTTCCCCTTGAAGGAAAGACTCTGAAACTCCCCCTGAGTATATTCTTTAAAGGATACATCCAAATAAACATGAGTCTTCTTGGTGACAAGATTATAAAACTTTTAACACTTCTAGAATTCAGCATACCCAATGAAGACACACTTCAAAGAACAAGGATCAAGTTTACCACGGAAAAGCTTGTGAATGTGAACATACCTAGTGCATCTAAATACCCAAGGCTTAAGAGTAAGAAGAGAAGGTACACACAACAACTCATGTGACTTCTGGTATGGATTCTAAAACTAACTGACACGAGATAGAGTACAGTTAATCAAGTATGTAGCAGAAGTGACAGTTGGTTCCCAATAAGAATAAGGCATACTCATGTCAAATAATGAAGCACAAACTACTTCCAGTAATTGCATATTCTTGCGTTCTATCATGCCATTATGTTGAGAAGTATAAGTAATGGAAGTTTGATGACGAAACTCATGAGAGGCAAGATAGGTAGACATAATGCCATTGACATACTAACCACCATTGTCAGATGGAAGAACCTAGATTCGCTGTTGATATTGAGTAGTTACAATCTTATACAATCTTATGGAAACGAGAGAACACCTCACTCTTGCAAGTTATCAAGGAAACCCAAGTCATATGTGTACATTCATTAATAAATGTCACAAAGTAACGCACTCCATTTGGTGTAGAAATTCGAGCAGGACCCCAAACATCAGAATTTCATAAAATTAACTGAGCATTTATTCAAACTTGGAGAATAAGTAAGACGATGGATCTTGGTTAGTTCACAAACAATAAACTTAAACTCATAATCATCAACAACTGAAACAATTATGAATGAAATCTCCTATGATATCCAAAATAAAAATGACCCAAGCATTGGTGCGGTAACTAGATTGTCTCTTTGGCTTTATT
Organism: Geum urbanum; assembly: GCA_946800695.1. Classification (NCBI taxonomy): domain Eukaryota; kingdom Viridiplantae; phylum Streptophyta; class Magnoliopsida; order Rosales; family Rosaceae; genus Geum; species Geum urbanum. The sequence goes on from OX327015.1 coordinate 7,482,744, forward strand.
CAAACTATTGGTACTGTTGGTTTGACTCAACAAATGTTCTTCATTGGGTGTCAAATCGAGATAGTACATCTTCCCTCTTCTAAAGCCATAACCAAGAATCCGCCTTGTTAGATGTCCTAAAATACACAAAAGTTGGGATACAACATTACAAAACAAGATAGGGTCATGGTAATTTGAATTACAGAGAATAGATTATAAGTGAGAGAAGGAACAACTAAGACACCATCAATGGTTACGTTGGGAGAAAGGGTAACAGATTCTCCACCAATAATAGAAGAAGAAGAAGAAGAAGAAGAAGAACCATCAATGATAGGGACAACATGTTGATGAGATGGATGAATATAATGAACTAATCTAAGAGTATTTGTCATATGATAAGACGCACCAGTGTTAATTATCTAAGTATTATTCCAAGATAATATAGAGAAAGATGATGCATTACAACTTGTACCTGATTATGCTAGATTATCAAAAGCTAAAGAAGCATTTGTAGTAGTAATAGTCTTTCGTGGATGATTTCTCAACCAATATGGATAGCCAATAGTAACAAAGTAGTTGTCATTGGAGTGGCCTTTATTCTTCCATAGTGGACAGACAACATCAACAAAAGGGTTGGGACGACGAACACAAAACTTGGAGGGACCAGAGGAGGCTGGGGGTGCTGATATGCCACCGCGGCCTGGGCTGCTAGCGCCAAGGCACGTGATGGTAGCGGTCATGACTGCTGGTTGAGCATGAGTAGTTGAGGGAGTAAGGCAATATGTGTGAGCCGGCGAACATGAGCATATGTTTTGTCAAGCCCTAACAACTCATCCCGTCGAAGGAGAACCCCTCTAATTTGATCAAATTTCGGATTCAAGTCTCACAAGAACCTCCTAAGAACACGATAACTCGGAGTATATTTTTGTAGAAGGTGTCATGAACAACATCGGACACCATAGAAGAAAAATAGGCAACATTGATCAAGCTCCTCGAGTCATCCCACCAATTTATAGTAGTAAACAGAAAGATGCCACCCATCTTGTTTTGTAGTAAAGATGAGGTGGTGCAATTCATAGATGTGGGTAAAATCCAAATCATCATAGTAGGTTTGATGCAAGGTGTCCCAAATTTCAGCAGTAGTGCTGAGACGGAGATAACAGTTGATGATGGACGGGGACATGTTGTTAATCATCCAAATTTTCGCCTTCTCATTGTCAGGTGCCTAAGTAGCATATTCAGGGGTGCCATCACCAAATGTAGGCGAATCACCGGTAAGAAAACTAAGTTTATTGCCACCTCCAATACGCAACTGCATTAGAGGAACCCATGTAGAGTAGTTGGAATTAGTCAGGAGAACTCAAATTAGAAAAGAGAAGTTATTCGTATAATAATTATTATTTTTGTGATATTTCTAATTTGATTTATCAAGCGCGATAATGTTTACCGATAGTAAAGGTCGTTGAACCAACTGTTTACGATATTTGTTATGAATAATGAAATTTTAATGGAATTACATTCCCGTAAATGTACAACTTGAGTTACCCAAAATGGAAAGTCAAATCTACTATTTCGGGCGTTGATAGAGCCAGTTTCTCTATGTCGGTGATTTTCGCAGCCGAGATTGGCGCTGGCAGTGCGACGTTGTTTGGTTGTCATTTGGCCACGGTTCTGGTTTTTCGGAAGGTCTCCTCTTCCTCTTCCATTTTCTGACCTCATCTCTAGCGATGGATATTGGTGGAGGCTGAATCAATTTCGTGAAATTCTAGGGTTTTCTGGGTTTGTTCAACACTGTTGTTGACAACGTTCTCGGCGACAAAACATTTATAATTCGAGTGGGTTTGAGGTATTGATTATGATTATGGTTGTGAATTATTGTTTTCGGGTGAGCTTGGTCAAAATTGAGCGGAATCCGACAAACCTATTTTGGGGCTCTCCCGTGTTCGGCGGTTTCCGGTTGAAATTAGGTGGCAGGGTCACGGGGTTTCAACTCCTCTCCCCCACACAGTCCAATTGGGACCAGCCACTGTGACATCCCGTTCATTTCGTAAAATTAGAAGTACTTTTAGGATGTTTTAATTTCGTATTATTGGGTGCGATAAAAGATTTTTACCATTGGTAAATATTGAGAACTTTAGAGTTAAGTTTTTGTGGTATTGATGGAATTGGTTGACTTCGGGTGAAAGTCATAGAATTTATCGAGATGAGTTCGTCGACATGCAAAATTCCATAATCTGAGTTACTATGAGAAAGTTATTGTCAGCAAAAGTTAGATGAAAATGTCAGAAATCGTATTACCGTAAATGTGCGGGTACAAATAGGAGTTTCCATAAATGGAAGGGAGGACATTCTATTTTGGGGAAAAATCTGTTTACCCGCATTGACTGGCTCTCCACGGCAAAAATCGCCGCCGAGCGAGGCTCCAGCGATGCTTCGCCGTCCAGCCACCAAACCGGGCAACCTCGACACAAAAATGATCAACTCAAGACCCTCAGTTGTGTCCCCAAAGTTTCCATCACCAATTTGTCCGGAGATAGCCAGAATTTCAAGAGGAAAAATCGAGAAAACCTATGTTTCAAATATGGTTGTGTTGCTCTTGACCTCTAGATTGTATATGTGTATGTGATTAGGTGCGTGCGGGTTTAAATTTAGGGAAAACTGACATGTTTTTCAGCAAGGAAACGTAGGGTAATTGCCATTGCAGTGGTGGCGGTTAATGGCGATGATAGGCGACGAAGGGTTAGAGGTTTTGTTGCCCATCTTCGTGGGAGTTGAGCCTAACCGGTCTCGAGCTCCGAAATGGCTCGAGGGCACTGGAATTGGGATTAGAAGATTTCCGGTGAAATGTAACCTCTCATCTTTCAAGGTGTTTTTCGGTTAATTGTCAACTGATTTGACTGTAGCCATAGTTAGACAGATTGATGGGCTAGGTGAGTGCTTTCGATTGGTGTGTCAATCGCCACCATCGATGATGGTCGCCGGTGGCAGGTGGGCAGCATGCGCCGCCGTCTATGGCAATGCGTCTGGTTTGAAAAAAATTTGGAAATGTGTTTAGTTTTATATTATTAGATTCATATCAACGTGGTGAGTGTATTTGTGAGGTTAAAAATGTGTTTAGGCTTTGTCTTCCCAATGGGTGGGCGGTGGTGACTAATGTTGTCGTCAGTGGCAGTGCGGGTAACGAAGAACTAGATGTACCTTATATTGTTTTGATTGTGTTATCGTATTGGGTTTCTTATAAGGTTTCGACTTGTTTCGATTGAGTTTAATTTTAGTCAAGAATTTACTAGAATTATCCAAATTTATCATTTTGACGATATTTGGCAAGGGTCGGGTGGTCATAGCCACAAACGTAGACGTGGATCGACGACACTGCTGCCTTGTCTGAAAAGATTTCTGGCGAATTTGTATTTTTCAGGCCTACGATGTGTTTTTCACCCGGATTTCGGCGGAATTAGTTGTTGTTATAGTTAGACAGTAGACTAGGCTTCATAAAATCTTTCTATCCATATGTTATTCTCCGCCGCCGGTGGTGGTTGCCGGTTATGGCGTGTGACCTACACATGCCATTGTATGTGACGGTGTGAGGCCGAAAAAATATTTCCAGAAACGTATCGAGTTTTATGTCGTTAGTTTTGTATCAACGATACAAACATCGTGGTGAGGTTTGTTTAACATTTAGACTTTGCTGACCCGGTGTGTGGGTTGTAGTGACAGTGTGGCCGACGAAGATATTAGGTATATCTTAAATCGTTACAACCATTTCATTGTAAGAATTTGTCTGATATGGTCTTCGATTCGATTAGTCGAAGTTAATTTTGAATCGAAAGAATTTCTCAATTTATGTATATATTTATCAATTTTACGATATTTGACTATGGTCGGGAGATCAAAAAATGGTATCAGAGTGTAGTTCAACTCTCAGACACCGCTTTCGTGGTGTTCTGCCTTTGAATTGTAGTCTAGAGAAGTGTCCTCCACGATAGACCGAGAACAAGTCCCCTGGAAGGGGGCGCCAAAGAGGGTGAAAGCCCCATTGTGCCCGGACCTTATTACACTAAGAAATGCTGACGGCAAGTCGGGTTGTTTGTGAATGCAGCCATAATAGGGTGGTAAATTTCATCCAAGGCTAAATACGGGCGATAGACCAATAACAAACAAGTACCATGAGGAAAAAATGAAAAGGAATTTGAAAAGAGAGTCAAAAAGTGTTTGAAATTTTTGGGAGGGAAGCAAATGGGGGCCGAGAATGCGTCTCGGTCGGATGTGGAACAATCACAGGTCGGTCCGCCACTCGACTCGAGGCATGGACCATTGCAAATTGTAGTGATGACCAAAGTTTGGACTATTGATATGCCCAAGGATACGTTGTCGATGCAATCATGGTAGAATTCATGTGTCGTCTCGGCTTGCTTCGACATCTACATGCTCTTGGTAACAGCATGCGGGCTCCCTATTCGGCCCGTCTGGAAACATAGACTAATGAGTCTAACATGTGTGTGAGTGAACGAGCGATCAAACTCATAAGATGCAAGGAAGCTAATCTGCGAGATCCTTTACAAGTGCATCGCCGACTGACCTTGATCTTCTTAGAAGATTTCGAGTGTGAGCATGCCTGTCGTGACCCGAAAGATGGTGAACTATTCCCGAGCAGAATGGAGCCAGAAGAAACTCTGGTGGAGGCCCACCGTGATACAACGTGTAAATCATTCGTCTAACTTGGGTATAGGGGGAGAAAGACTAATTGAATCGTTTATTAGCCGGTTCCCTCCGAAGTTTCCCTCAGGATAGTAAGAGCCCATGATTAGAGGCATTGGGGGTGCAACGCCCCCAACCTATTCTCAAACTGTAAATAGATAGGACAGTGCAACTGCTTTGTTGAGACGCGCCATGGAATCGAGAGCTCCAACTTGGTCTATTTTGGTAAGCAGAACTAGCGATGCGGGATGAACCGAAACCCGTGTTACGATGGCCAAAGTGTGTTGGCCGATTAAGACAGCAGGACGGTGGTTATGGAAGTCGAAATCCGCTAAGGAGTTTTAGAGTTTAGTCATGAAATTATGAGTGTAGGACTTTGTAATTTGTGGCTTGTTTGATGTGAACCTTTATGCTGGTGATCGTCGTGAGGACGATGTATGGTAATCGTAGACGAGAAGTGGTTACGTATTGTGGTTATTGGACATGAGGTACGTGTTTCATTACAGTACTTCTTATTGCACATATGCATATTGTTTATAGATACATCTCTCAATCCCACCCAGATAAATTTCCCACTTTTGTTAAATCTGCTCTCCACTGCTTCACCTTCTCTATGGCATGTCTTCCCTTGTTTTCAGGCTTTTTAAAGGCTACTCTATAACTATTCTTTGGATATCGTACAATAGAGGGATCCACATGATATAAAATTGGCAGAATTGTATCCTTGCCTTCCATGCATTGGAATCTCTTTGTAAGTTCATCTAAACACCACACAGAAAACACATTGCTCCGACAGAACAATGATTGCAAACCTTGATTCTTCAATTTCCATTAGCAAGCTTTGAGAAATATCCTTCCCTTTCTTAAGTTTTTCATCATCCTTAGATGTTCTAATAATTTTTGTGCTTTGCAATTCATGGTATAAATGGGATATGAAACCCTTACGAGTATCTTCGCCCCTAAAACTTAAAAACACATCATGCTTCCACTAAGAAGAGCTAGTTCACCTGAACCTCCAAAAATTGGAAAGAAAAAATAAAAAAGATATCAAGAACAGTCGAGAAACATTTCCTGATTTGGTAATATTAAGGATTGAAGTAAGATAAAACTGATACTGTTGCCGGAGAAAAGTATGTAAATTGTAAAACTGTATCTCTTTCAATGATAGAATGCTATAAATATAAGCTTATACATATTTGCTACAATAACTGTCTCGATATAATATGGATTCTCTGTATCTATCTAATTAAATCCATATCTAAGTAGGACAAGACACACACCGGGAATTATGGAGAATTAATCTCCTTAAACACTACCCCTTGTGTCGATGGCCTCAAGAATGATGCATGACTTGTTGACTTACTAAAAACTTTGCCAAGCAAACAAAACCAAAAGTTTGGGATAAGGAAAAAAGAGTACAATGCATCAACTACAAAAGCTAGTACATGTGATGTAGACTCCCCCTGATGTCTACAAAAATATAACTCCCCTTGACTGTAAACTCAGTCTAGGAGTCTAGATAACCTGCGTATACCAATGTGTCTCACATGATATAGATTTCGGTAGTGACTTGGTAAATAAGTTCGCAGCATTATCAACAGAATCAATCTGGTTCACTTGGATAATCAATAACTGCTACTATTGTTGATTGAAGGAGTACTATGGCGAAATGAACTAAGTATGACACCTTTAATGTAAACCAACTTCATATGTACAATGCGAACTGCATTATCCACAAGGATGCAAGTTGGTAATGTCATAGTAGATTACCATCTACTAGACTCTCGAATGTGGTATATTATTGTCCTAAACAAGACATACCCATCAACGGCTTCATAGATAGCTTTAATCTTTAGAATAGTTTGAGGTAGTAGAAACATGGGTATAATTTGTTGTTCTCCAAGTAATCGCCAAGTTTCCCATGGTGAATAAACTATATGGAAACATCCTTTATGTGGGTCAGAGAGGTACCCAATGTCAGCAAATCCGACCACGTGCAGTAAGGGGATAAGGGGACTGCAGTAAAACTACTCGCAGCTTGTTCATTTTTCAATGCATTGAACCATTCCTTCGATGGATTGAAGGAGTGATTTTGATCTGTCCAGGGTACATCCTTTGATTGGTCGAAGGAAACATTCGATCAATCGAATGACCCCTTTAGGTAGTTACTGTTCATTGCATTTGACGAGTCGAGATCTATACTCGACGCGTCGAAATACCCAGAACTTGAATGTTGCGATTCAACAATCCATTTACCAGAATTTTCAAACTTCTTTCTATATTCTTTGTAAGGGAAGAATAGGTCCAAGTCAGTCGATCACTTCAAGTACCTGAAGATTTTTTTTACTCCATTCTAATAACTTTTAGTTAGCGCACACTGAGAAGGCATGTCTAGATATATATATTGAGCTAAATTCATCCAAGCTCTAATTACACTAAGATATAGAATCTTAGCTCCAAAAGTTCCTCATCATCATCTTTTCAGATGAAATATTTTTTTTTTAGGTTCCAGACTGTAAACAATCATTGGTGTACTAATAGGATCTACTTTGTCCATTGCCTTATTAGACATAAGTAAACTGGTGAATAAGGATTCAACCAACTCGATGTACCGTCTCTAAACCAAGACTTAATCGAGTCCTACCAAGGTCTATCGTCTCAAACAATTTGTTCATCTACTGAACACGCATAGGCATAATTTTTTATTCTAGTATCCCTTCCTAATCAATTAGTCACTAAGACGTGAATATCACATATAACCAGATTATTCCAATCCGGCCATATAGTGAACGTCTCAGTCTAATCACATGAGCACTCCGTGGTTTAGAGTTACTTGATTAGGTAGAACCATGTCATCCAACACTTTCATGTTTATCTCTGAATTAAGATCCCCTTAGAGATATACTGTAACCACATCTATAAGCTGCATACTCAGTATTTTGGACACTACTAAACTGATAAAGTAGCGGAAAGTAATGATGTCCATGACTAGAGAATACATCTCCTCATAATCAATACTACGACATTAAGAGAATCTTTGCGCCACAAGTTCTTCTCATTGTGCTTTCAAACAAGACTCATTTGTGTCTAACCAGCACATTATTCGATGGTCATTTCACTACCATATCAAAAAATTGCCATCTGTAAGAGTCTTGTTCAGCCTAGATTACAACTTTCCATATCGATTAATTTTCTCTACATTAACCAATGACAATCCGCAACAGAGAAATGTTCCACTTCATCGTCGCCAATTTCTGAGTGACACAATAAGTAAACATGGAAGAACTATCCATAATAACGCTAGCATTTGTTTAACTTGGTGAGATTTCTTTGTTTATTGACATCGTCATTGACTTTGAGGTGTCCCCCAGTGTTTGTCAATGTCGACTTTTAGACATAATTGTAGTTAGAAATAATCTCATGTGTTGATGATAAACGGTTGTGCCTTGATGGTTTTCCCTTTCACTGGCAACTCATCAGTGAATTTTGACCGATGCTACACCCCTACTATGGGTAAGAGAAACACTACCTTGCCCTGGTGTTGCATTGACTTGCCCAATATCAGAGACTTTCAACCTTGCAGGATTTGCAGCATATAAATAATCTCATCACTCTCATGATATCAGTAAAAAAGTCAGACATAAAGTCTACTACTTTCTGAAGATCAAGAATACATTGCACTTCAATCTCATACTTAGATGTGCAGGGATGATGATGAGACATAGTGGAACCACATCAATTTCTGAGATTGATTTGGAATGGGAGCATTCCTATCTCCCCCTAACAGTGGGAAGTATATCTCATCACAGTGACTAATTGCAAAACTAGCAGTTAAGAAATCTCCTATCAAAAGTTCTTAATAGCGGACAGACATTAGAGAACCAACTTAGATGCTTAACCGACGTTGATGACCCATTTTTATACACAGTGAAAGCATAGCAGGCACATGTACCGTGCAACCAAAGATGCGTAGATGTAAGATATCAGGCTCATATCCAGTTACCAACTGGTACGCACTCAATGATTGACTATTTGTGGGTATCAAGCGAATAAGCATAGCTGCATATAACATTGCATATCCCCAAGCAGATACCGGTAAATTAATATACATTACCATAGTTCTGGCCACAAGCTTTAACCGCTTGATTTTTGCCTCTACTAAACTGTTCTATGAAAGAACATGGGGAATTGGGATATTCAATAACAATCCCAATCAATATGCAATAACCAACAAAATATTTCAATGTAAACTCTCCTGTATGAAACCAATCTAAATGCCAGATTGAATTGTTCGGGTGGTGAGCCCGAAGCGTAATAATATATGCTAAGAGTTTTGAAACGCAGTGTAGCATGTGGATTGCAAAAACGTGTGACTGATGCGTCAATGCAGCAATCAAAACCATAGATAAATAGTCCACATATCGGTTTAATTTATCAACAAATAGATTCTTGGAATCTATAGAGATAGAAATCTGTGTCTTCAACAAAAGATTGTCATGCATGTAAACAGCACTACATACGTAGTTAAGCTTTGAAAAACAAGCAATATGCATAAAAGATTACAACATATGAATCTTGTGGAATAACGCACAATGCCACAACGGTATGTTGCCAGATGGTGCTGCACTCATCTTGGCGACTGAACCTGAACCGAGTGGAATAATCTCAATTCCCCAATCTAAACTGATGGTTTTAGATATTCCCACATGCTTCTTTGCTCTTAAAAACAGATGACCGTGAGAATATCTCAATAGCTTGATCATCATAATGCAAAAGCTCATATAAGGTTAAGTCACACATAGTAATATAAGCAACTGCATTAGATTCATGGATCCAAATTATAGTAAGCTATAAACCACTACAAATCCTCATAAACTTCTCCAAATTGCGCCGTTGGCAGCATTCTACGAAGATTAAACACAAAATTCTCTTTCATTCTCACAATGATGTGTGAAAAGCGTTGGCATAAATGTGTTCGAATTTGATTAAGGTTCGAATGGTAACACTCAATCTCTCCATCATATATCAACAAAACGATGTCAATCAAACCGTCTTTGAATCCAAGACATGACAAACACTTTACGTGAATACTTAAATATTGATAAGGATTTAACCCTTGTTGAGTGCTAATATAATATTAAAATACCTAAATACAACCGATGTATAATAACATCATATCGATCAAAATGACCGTTGTATTTTGAGGTCCATGGCATGGCATAAACTAATGTAAAACCACATCTGGTGCTGAAATCCAAATTCGTCGAAATTTTTTCATATTTTTCCAATAAAACCAATGTATTAACAACATCATAAACCAATGAAACAAATGAAAAACTCATCTAAAAATATCACATTTTGGTTACATTTTTGATGGGTCGAAGAAAATGCTCGACTGGTAAAAAAAACCCAAAATACAAGTGTGAATTTCCGATACCATAATTTCGATAGGTTGAGAGAAATTTTCAACGGATCGAAATAATGTCTAGGAGGTGTTCTTCGATGGGTCGAAAGAAAACCTACAATGAAATCAATTTTTCGATAATGGAATTTTGACGGGTCAAGAAAGTGTAACAGAAGCTTCATTTGACATATCAAAATGAGGGAAACAATCTATGTTGGTAATTTCGACGGGTCGAACCGTACCCTGTGATAAAAGTGTACTACTTCATTTTTAGGACGTTTTGAACGTATCTATACATTGTCTTTCCATATATGTAGAAACATCAAACCATACATAAGAATTGTATGAAATAGAACATTCTCAACACTTTCATATACCGAAAAATAGAGAAATGTTCATTACTGCCAACAAATTACATCATAAACGTCATTATTCCAAAAACCGATTAAAGCAATGTCTCAAAACATGACTAAAACCAAGTCAAAAATAAAACAACACTGTATTACATAGCGAAGACATAAGCCTAATACATAGACTGCTCAAAAATCAAAGTCAAAAGACTTGCTTTTGTATTGTCTTCTATTATAAGATTTGCTACAAAGCAATCTCCCATCTCATAAACTTTAGTGAAGTTAAGTCTCCTGCAAGATATTTCTTGTACTTCTTGTAGGCACGTTGAATATCCTTGGGTTCATAACATTGTTTGTGCATGTGCTTAGTAGAACTATATCTATAGCAAGATGACAAGCACAAAGTAGAAGCGGAATGTGAAAAATTTCCACCATTCCTTGAACCGGAATTGGAATGATTCTTATTGAAGTTGTAGTGAATGTTGTCATGGCGAGTCCAAGTCAAATTCTGACTAATCTTTCCTCTACCACAACCATTGTCATGTCCTCCTTTTCCACCATAGTTATTGTAAGGCTCGGAACGATCGTTCCTCCTAACCTTACATGCCTTCCCACCAGTATGGTATGACTCATGGATTGAATCTCATCCTTTCTGTAGACCAAGAAATTGTGCAATATACACATTATTGAACCTGTCAAGTAAAGACACCCACAAAGTTGTGGGGTCATTCTTATGCAAATATTGCTTTTTTAGAATTGGATGTATATGACGCATCAAAAACATGAGGGCTTGGACTTTGCGAACTGGAGTAGGTGGCTCAGTACCAGGTGGTGGTGGTGGTGAGTAGATTGTATCCATCAGATTCATACGTAGAAGTGCATTTTCAACATCAGACACCCAACGATGATATTTTTCTCCTTGAAGGTCAAGGATATCAAATTCAATCCTTACTAGCTCAATTGACGGCATCTACAAGAGAGACACGAGATGTTGATTAGTTTCGATCAAAAGCTATGATCAGTAATAACAAGTTTTAATGAATAAGAGCGTGATCCATGATATATGGTCACAAAAATTGATCGTAAACAGTGGCAAAAACTAAACCTAGCAACCGTGACTAACCGTCACATAACATCGATTTTCTTTTTTTCTTTCTAAACCGTGACTCCCTCAGAACGTCACTTATACTCTATGGATATAGGTTCATAGTGACAGGACCTAACCCTAGCTTAACTAGTAAACTAGGATCAAGCCCTAACGACTAACCTTAAACTAAGAAATTCTGTGAAAATTTTGACTTAACTTCCCTTGTAACTAAGACAACCAAAACCTGCAGAAAAATAACACTCTGCAGATAAATCCCACAAACATACCGTGGATCACCGATGTCCATCCAGATTTCTCAACATATGACCAAAATTAAACTAAATACATAACTCAGGAATTTAAAACATACTTTACAAAGCACTAGTTCAGAATACAAGGGAAAGCAAACTCGAAGGCTACACGAATAACTGGCTAATTACAACAGTCTCAATGAGAACAACAATACTAAACTGGTATCCAGAGCGACTTCTATAAACATAAGATACATACTGACAGTGAGCTGGAACCGATTGGTGAAGAGATTAACTAGTGGACTCGAAGCCCTCGATGACATCCAACACTCTATGGATACACATTGCAACCTAGCTAACGATAAACCGAAGAGCCCAAGGAAAGACAAATAAAATATAAAAAATGTTAGCGTGAGTGGACAAAAATAATATAATAATCTGCCTAAATCAAAAAACTGAAATTTCCTGCCTTTCCTCTGTTTATTTTAAAAATTATGAGTTCAAAGTTGAAAAACTGATATATAAATGGAGGTGCTCGCCCAGACCACCTAACATGTGTCGTCAAACTGAAATAGAACATATGCAAATATGTGACGGTATCGTCCCCATGCCACCTAAGTTGAGTCGATCTGGGTGAGATGAGGTCACCTAACCTCCATTAACCAACTATCCAGTGATCAGCCGAATAGCTAGACTATCAATGCAACTAAATAAACCATCACAACACAAGCCTTCAAATAAACGCTTTAAAAATATATCGTAAAGCGTAATGCATAAAAGTAGGAACTCGCAAACGACTGTGAAAATAAAGGTCCACTCACAAGTCCACGACTACTGCTGAGGTCCAGCGGAAATCCCCTCAATGGGGTTGTGATCACGATGTCTTGAATAAAAACATATCTATTTAATACTGTAATTTGATAAAATGTACAAAAATCAACTCTAAAACTATACCGGAAACCCCCCATACAACTTTAGAATTTTTTCCTCGATGGAGCCCCGCCGTGGATGGCGGCGCGTGGCCGACACGCCTCTAACCAAGCTTCTCCAAAGAGGGCGGTTGATACCTCGTCGGAAAGCTCTCGACGAGGCCAAGCACATTTGTAAACCGAGCCCAAAATCAGCGGCGTTGAGGCCCAAATCGCCACCACAGATGGCAGCCTCATCATTGGAAACTGCCACCATATGTGTCGCCATATACCCCAATCAATTCCTCTCCTCGAGCCCATTAACTTTCCCAACTATATCCTTGATCGATTCGGCACCAGTCCGTCGGAAAAAAAAAATCGAAACCCGACGGCCCTAAAAACTCAAATCAAACTCACTCACTATTAAAGCTTCGTCGTGGTGCTTAGACGGACAACAAAACCCAGCCTAATCGATGCAGGGGGAGCAAAGGTTTAAAACCCCTCAACTCCCGACCGCCAACTCACGCTGGAGCACTGCCACCGATGACGGCGACTCCACGAGGCCCGAATCAGTTTTGCTCGAATACCTACATACACCCAAAAAATATCCACAACAACATAATCAAGAAGCCAAGAGCTTTGATCCCTACCTTTTTCTACGGCAACAGTTACCGAAAAAGGGTGGTCCGATCAATTTGGTTCGGGCAGCGCGACGGGGTTCGAGTTTCCCCAGAATTGGGTTACCAAAAATGGAAATACTGATTTTCTGAAAATACTTCGTATTAATAGCCTAGAGCAGTTTACCAAATCAAATGGCCCAAATTCAAAAATATCACGATCGGACGGTTACGATTAAACCGACTAAAATTAGAATTCATTTTTTTAATAATTCCTCACGAAAACTTCCAATAAGCAAAAAATATATGTCGCTTATCCGAAAAATTCCACAAAAATTTTCACGAGTTCGAAATGAAATACTCTACAATTCTCATGAAGAATGCCAAGTCTGATTCTCGCCCGGTGAAAAAGTCGTTAATAACTCGATAACGCGACTAATCTACGATAAAGCGTTATGCGATTCAATAAGCGTGTGATTTCGGTTCAGGTTGTAACAATCTGCCCCCCTTAAAAAAATTATCCTTGAAATTTACATACCTGCTAGAAGAAATGAGTATACTACTCCCTCAAAAGCTGCTCTGGCTCCCATGTGACTTCTTCCATTCATGATTCCTCCATAACAATTTTACTAAAAGAATGGTCTTGTTTCGGAGAATCTGCTCTCAACGGTCAAGAATATCCACTGGTTCCTCAATATAAACAAAGTCCTCTTATAGCAAAATTTGTTGAGACACGATGACATGAGAGGAATTAGGAATGTACTTCCACAACAACGATACATGAAATATATCATGAATATATGTCAGCCTGATGGTAACTCCAAACAGTAAACCACATCGTCAATACACTCAATAATCTCATACGGCCCAATGTACCGCGGCTACACCTTGCCGCGCCTTTCGAAGTGCATAACTTTTTTCTATGGCGATAGCTTGAGAAACACCCGGTCACCAACTTCAAATTCTAAATTCTTTCTTCTAACATCAGCATAACTTTTCTGGCGATCTTGGGTAGCCCTTAATCTTACACGAATAATCTACATGTTATATGTTGTCTCTTGTATGATATCTGAACCAATAAGGCTTATTTCTCCAACCTCACTCCAACATATCGCAGTACGATATTGCTTACCATATAAAGCTTCTTAAGGTGACATCCCGATACTCGAGTGGAAGCTATTGTCGTAGGAAAATTCCTTCAAATGTAGATACTTATTCCACCTCTCAGAAAACTGTAGTACACATGATCCTAACAAGTCCTCTAGAGTCTGAGTAGTCCTCTCGGATTAACCATCTGTCCGTGGATGAAAAACAATGCTAAACTGCAAACTTGCACCCAACGCCTCCTATAACGCTCTCTAGAACTGCGAGGTGAAATGAGAATCTCGATCCGAAATGATAAAAACTGGAACCCCATGCCATTTCACTATCTTCTGCATGTATAACTGAGCCAACTTGTTCACAGAGAGTTTCTCTAAGACCGGAATGAAATGTGCAGTCTTCATAAAATGGTCTACAATCACCCAAATGTTGGTATGCCCCTTGGTTGGGAGTGAAAGTTAATAGAAAAAATTAATGGTCGCATGTTCCCATTTTCAAACTGGAATCTCCAAACGCTGCAATAAGCCCGAAGGTTTCTGAAGTGCCCCTTTAACTTGTTGGAAGATGGAGCATTGACTCACATAGGTGACAATTTCTCGCTTCAGGTTTGGTACATCTTATTTCCTCCAGGGTGCATAGCATAGGCTGAACAATGAGTTTCATCGAGAATCTCCCGTTTCAAGTCATCATTATCCGGTACACAAAATCTGCCTTTAAATAATTAACAACCCATCTTTTCTCAACATAAAATCGGGTGATCCACCACCAGGCACACCTTCCTTCAATCTTACTAAGGAAGGATCACAAACCTGGAGTTCTCGAACTCGATAAAAAAGAACTGGTTGAACCAGAAAATTAGAAAACAAAACTCCTGGCTTAATATCTACAATATATAGGAAAACATTTGTAACTCGCAATTCCGTCAGTAGTGGCATCAGCGTCACCTGAATACGCCACAATAACGCTCCAGATTTTTAGCCAAGTGCATCGGCTACCATATTAGCTTTCCCAGGGTAATACTCAAAAGTGCAGTCATAATCACTCAGCAGCTTCATCCATTTTCTCTGTCATAAGTCTAATTCCGGCTGCATGAGGAAGTAAGTGAAACTCCTGTGGTCGGTAAGAATCTGACTCCTGGCTCCATAAAGATAGTGCCTCCAAATCTTCAATGCGAAAATAAGCTCGGCCAACACCAAATCATGAGTTCAGTAGTTTGCCTCATGTGGCTTTAGTTGTCGGGAGCCATAAGCGACAACTCTTACCTGCTACATCAGCACACAACCCAAACCCAACCTAAAAATATCACTATACACAGTAAACTCCCCACAAACCTCCGGTAAGGTTAGCACTAGAGCGGTCTTTAAAGTCTAGAAACTTTCCTCCCATGACTCAGACCATTCAAATCTAACTCATTTCCTCATAAGTCGAGTCAGCGGTGCCAAAATGTGCGAAAATTCTTACACGAATCACTGATAATAACCAACTAAACTCAGAAAACACTAAATAACTGCCACCTTTGCTGGTCTGCTCTAGTTCAACATAGCTTCAACCTTATCCGGGTCTACACCGACACCCTCAACTAATATCACATGGCCAAGGAATTTAACATTGTCAAGCCAAAACTCGCACTTACTGAACTTGGCATACAGCTGGGATTCTCTCAAAACCTTCAATACTACATGTAAATGTTTCAAATGCTGTTGCACGTCCTTGGAATATATCAAAATGTCCTCAATGAAAACAATGATAAATTTATCAAGATATGCTCAAAACACATGATTCATCATAGCTATAAAGGCAGCACATGCATTCATCAAAACAAACAGCATCACCCGAAACTTAATAGTGATCGAAATGCGATCGGAATGCGGTTTTAGAGACATCTGACTCTCAGATCCGTAACTGAGGGTATCCTAATCAAAGATCAATCATAGAGAATACTAAAGCTCCCTTCAATTGATCAAACAAGTCATTAATACAAGATAGTGGATACTCATTCGTCACTATAACCCGGTTCACCTTATGATAGTCATCACAATCGCATAGAGTCATCCGATACAGCTCCTAAGCAATGAGACGTATCCCTGAAAATAGCTCATTCATGAAATTAATTTCTCATACTGGAGAAAGACCTGATAATTCCTCATAAAAAAACATCAGGGTATTCTCTGACCACTATAATCACCTCCAGGTTAAGAGTAGCTAGGATCACAAGTGTTTACAACATTCGCAAAGTATGCAGTACACCTTTTCACTACATTTTCTCTGCTTCACAGTGATGATCACCTCTGGAGATTCTCTTCCCATCTAAAGAATATATAATGAAGTCGGGTATCTAGTCAGTCCAGCCAGTCGCTTACTATGCTCAGGTCCTGATAAGCTAAATGGCTAGGTGGCGGTGCGGCTCTAACCCCAAAGTAGCTCCCTGATCAACACCAGAACTTTGCACTGAAGATCCACCCAAGGTGTCCTTATGCGGAAATTCCCTTGCAAAGTGGCCAACCTCGCCACGGCGAAAACAACTGAAGTCTTAAACTAACACTGCATGAGATGATGCTTGTGAAATCTGTCACTTAGAGGAAAATCTCTGGGTGCTGAAAGAGTATATCAATAACTACTAAATCCACTGGTACTGGCCTCAGACCCCTACCTCTAGGGTTAACTCTTCCATCTCTGGAAATGACTCGGATGACATGCATCAAGAGCCGGAGTGTGAGATTTCCTTGCTTGGAGAGGTATTGGAATATGAAATGCTTGAACTACCTCTCTCCGAAAGTCTCTGGTTGGGCATACCTTCATGAAATCGTTGAGTTTGTCCCCACTCAGATCAGCGTCTATCCTCGGATCTAACCGCATCATTGACAAGCTCAATAAAATCAGTACGTGATACTCCAGATACGTATGGAGTAATATCATATTGCAAGCCCTGCTCAAAACTCCCACACTTCTTTTTCACCAACCACACGAAATTAAGTGCAAATTGGGTTAAGTGGGTGAAACAATCCCGATACTTCCTCAGAAACATGTCTCCTTGACGAAGACTCATAAATTCCTTATACCTCCACTGCTCAGAGGCTTCGCTGAAGGAGCGTCTCATAAACATTTATTTGAACTCAGGCCACGGAGTGAGAGCTACCTTCTTATCAGTACCCTGTCACCTGCTATATACATGGTCCATCGACAGACCAATAACCATTATAGTTCTCTGTTCAAGGATCAACTCACAAACTCGACCAATCTCATCTAGCCAATTCTCACTAGTCACAGGGTCATGGGAGTCTATAAAAGAAACTGTTCCCTCCATAGTGGCTTAGTAACTAAATCCTCATGATCCTCTCGTAGTACTGGAATCATGCGTGCAATTAAATCATGCGTGCAATTAAATCATGCATTAGCTAAGCCATGGTTTGTGTATCATCATGTTGAGCTGGTTGTAGAGGTATACTAACTGACTGACCAACAAGTCCAAAAACAGAATAGCTCACTGACAGAAGTCACAAACTGGATCGACAATGAGACTCTAGACATCTGACAAGAGACAACACTTAGAGTAATGGGGATTCGCCAACTGGTCGGGCCATCATTTCAAGACTGTTATACATTCTCAAATGCCTACACTGATAACCATAAGAGTCTATATAATCTGTAACCTAATGCTCTGATACCAAACTGATAGGACCCAACCCTAGTTTAACTAGTAAACTAGGATCAAACCCTAACGACTAACCTTAAACTAAGAAATTTTGTGAAACTTTTGACATAACTTCAATTACTAGGAAAACCAAAAACTTGCAAGAAAATAACACTCCGCAGATAAATCCCACAAACATACCGTGGATTACCGATGTCCATCCGGATTTCTCAACATATGACCAAAACTAAACTAAATACAATGTCACTGAGAAGACATTGTATCAAGGATTTAAAACTAAATACAATGTCATCCAGATTTAAAACATACTTTACAAAGTACTGGTTCTGAATACAAGGGAAGACAAACTCGAAGGCTACATGAGTAACTGACTAATTCCAAGAGTCTCACTGAGAACAACAATACTAAATTAGTATCCAGAGCGACTTCTATAAGCATAAGATACATACGAACAGTGAGCTAGAACTGACTGGTAAAGAGATTGAAACGACAACCAGCACTCTCAGGATAAACACTACAACCTGGCCAACGATAACCTAAAGAGCCTAGGGAAAGGCAAATAAATATAAAATGTTGGCGTGAGTGGACAAAAATAATATAATAATCTGCATAAATCAATAAACTGAAATTTCCTGCCTTTCCTCTATTTACTGTGAAATAATATGAGTTCAAAGCTGTAAAACTGAAATATAAATGAAGGTGCTCGCCCAGGCCACCTAACCTGAATCGTCAAACTGAAATGGAAAATATGCAAATATGTGATTGTATCATCCCTGGGCCACCTAAGTTAAGTCGGTCCGGGTTAGACGAGGCCACCTAACATCCCCTAACTAACTATCCGGTGATCAGCCGAATAGCTAGAGCATCAATGCAACTAAATAAACCATCACAAAGCAAGATTCCAAATAAACGCTTTAAAAATATATAGTAAAGCGTAATGCATAAAAGTAGGAACTCGCAAACGATTGTGAAAATAAAGGTCCACTCACAAGTCCGCGACTACTGCTGAGATCCAGCAGAATTCCCCTCAACGTGGTCGCGATCACGATGTCCTAAATAACAACATATCCATTTAATACTGTAATTTGATAAAACGTGCGAAAATCAACTCTAGACTGTGAGAGCTGATTTATCCCGCTTCGGCTTAGATCTTCGTGAACCTGCAAAATAAATCAGAGCACGGTGTGGTACCGTGCTTAGACCCTCCGATGCTTAAGTCAAAACTCCTCGCAAGAATTGAATAATGAATATAGCGGGTTCTTGTTTCGCCTACTGATGTGTATATTGTATATATTTACACTAGTGGTCGCTCTGATACACTCTGATACGTGTTTATACGGATTTTCACAGATATACTATATATAGTACAGTATGTTTATTGTTTATTGTTTATATTATGATGTTGAGAAATCCGGATGGGATTGGTGCCCACGGTTTGGCTTTTGTGGCATAGGACGAAGTGTTATTTTCAGGGTGCAGGTTTATGCAATTCCACGTTAGTAACGAAACTCTGCCGAAATTTTGAAAAGTTTTTGTTGATTCGTATTTTCAGAAGGGGTTCGATTCCGGTTTAGGTAACTAAATCGGGGTTGGGTCCTTTCAGCGACGCCGTGCCGCCGCCGCCGCAGGTGGTAGTTCACTACGGCGCTCTGACGGAGGATTTTTGGCAGAAGTTTTATATCGTTTATCTCGTAATTGTGTACTGATTATGATGAAGAGTTCATTGAATTGATTTGGATATGGTTGATTAATCGTCTGATTAATCGGGTAATAATTAAACGATTTAATCATGTTAATGAACGATGGAGTCGAACGTTTATTCGACATCGGGTCGCGTAACATTCAAGTTTTGTATTGTGACTTTAAAAAGAATTAAAGATTTAGAATATAGAATTAGATTAAAAATTGTCATAAGTTCGAAAGGCACGATATTCGAGAATGCGATGTTCTCGATAGTATTGCTCGTCAGGTGAACGAGCTTAGTTATTCGATATTATTCTCGATGACTAGTTGTTAAATAATAATCATTATTTCAGGACGATGTATTAGCAGTCACTGGCAGATGTATAGAAATGCTGGCAGACATGTTTTGGCTTGTTGGATAGCACAGCACAATACTGTGAGTAGACACTTTTATTTTTGCAGTCAATTTGCGAGTCTTTATTATTTGTTTTTCTTTTTTATTTGTATTCAGTTCAGTCTCAGTATTTTCAATTTTCAGTTTATATTTCGAAGACCAGTTTCAATTTTAGTTTGTTGTGAATTGATGCATTAGTTACTCGGCTGATCCTCGAGTGGCTCCACGGAAGTAGTAGCACTTACCCCGTGACATTCACGTCGTCTTGTGTCAGGAAGCACCGGACGACTTTAGGTGGCTAGAGGTAAGAGGACCTTAGTCATTGCCTCCACTTGAGCACTATACCCATTGTATAAGAATTCATTTACCTGGTCGTACAAATCAAAATGAACCTATAAGTAAGCTCTAGTCACTACAGCCTAATTCATAATCCTGCTAAATAAACCGATAATCCATAACAGAATGCTTTACTTAGTATGTAGTTGTCAAATGATATACCCTTGCATTCAACTCCATAAAACAGTAATTCTGCCACGGGTATACCATACTCCTGTTAGGTAAACCCATAATTCATAACAGAATGATTTACTTAGTAAGTAGCTGTCAAATGATATACCCTTGCAATCAACTCCATGAACAAGCAATTCTGGCAAAACATCTCTGGTTCAGCTCAAGTAATAACCATCTACTAAAGTGGCATCTGCTACATAAGAAAGATCACAGGCTTACCGCTTACAGGTCAATAAAGATCATTAACATTATCACTTTCATTCAGTTCTTGTGTACCACATAAACATACAATACCCTGTTGAGCCAGAAGAAACCTCAATACCCACTAACCACATACAAACCAGAAATGGTTAATTACTTCAACCTGTCTTTACACTTCAGCCATATCATAGATGCCATACGTTAAACCAGAGCAAATATCACTCCCAAGTTCCTAACCCACACTAGCCCAATATAATGTTCACAACATACATTTCTATGATATGACAGAAGCCAATTGATCTTAGACCAGAAATGGCTTATAATTTATGAAAGACCAGTCACTTATTAGAAGACATGCTCTTAAAGGAAAGATAATACAGATCGACACATTCCAACCACAACATCATTGTCCTCTCCTATTACCAATCAAAAACAAGTAAGCAACTGACCTCTACAATGTAGTGGTAAGGGAAACCTTAGCCTGTAGCAACCTTCCAAAAAAATTGCAGTCTAACTGCTATTGTCATTTGAAAAGCTAGCTGGCGTTTGTAGTTTTAATTCCCTAAAAACCCTCAAAAAGTATGAACAGTATATATCATCCGATAAGACTTACATCTAAACATGAATAATTTTGAGACAGGAAGGAAAGAACTGCAATCATACAAGTAACTAAACACATGAACGAACGTTTTACTCAAGATGCATATTCAAGCCAGGAGATTCTTCATGACTTGTGAACTAATTTACCAAACAAATTTAGCTACACGAAATATAAATGTATAGTTGAACTAACTGTAGTCCCTATCCAAAGAACCTACCAAATATATCTTGACCAAGACATAACAAATCATACATAGCAAATTAGCTAGACACAACAATAACTTATCATGCTTTGGTAATTCCAGAGTTTTAACAGCAAGCACCAAAAGCACATGAAGCGCCATTTAGCACACTCAACAAAAACGAGAGCAACTACAAAGTCGAAAATTAGAACAAATACGCCATTATCATAACATCAAAGTCATCGAATCCGAAAACAATAAAGCAGAAGAAACTAATAAGAGCATAAGCCATTCGGAATCAACGGTAAGACTTCTGGAATCTGGACCTGGCTCCACGACCACCAAACTTCTTGGGCTCACAGCGACGTGGATCCGCAACAAGCAAAGTCCTGTCGTACCTGATCAGAATATCCTTGATCTCTTTCTTACTCACCTCGTCAACATACTTCTGGTAGAACGCGACCAAGGCCTTTGCAATGCTCTGTCTGATAGCATAGATTTGAGAAGTGTGACCTCCACCATTGACGCGGATACGCATGTCGACGTCAGCAAAACGGTGTCGTCCGAGAAGCAGGATGGGCTCGACGGCCTTGAACCTCAGGATCTCCGGCTGGACGAGCTCGATAGGGCAGCCGTTGATCTTGATCAGGCCACGCCCGCGCTTGCAGTAGGTGACGGCCACCGCGGTCTTCTTGCGGCCGAAGCATTGAACCATCTCCTTTCCTGGGACTGCTGCCGCCATTTTCAACTTGTGCCTCTCTCTCTATCTCCGGGAGCGGGTGCGAGTGAATGAAGCACAACCCTAAATGCCTTTGATATTTATATGGTTAGGGTTTTCTGGATGGGCCACTCACGGGCTTTATTTTGATGCTTCGATGCGTTGTCTACAATTGGGCTTGGGGTTATGGGGTAGATACATACAAAAGGCAAAATAAAGACGAAAACATACAAAAGGAAATATGGGCTTTTTAAAATAGAGATAACCTATCAATTGCGAGAGTTGGCAGCACCGGGGACTCGGTGAGGTCTTCTAAGTGCAAAGCTGTTTTGTTTTTCAGAAAATTATTTAAAAGTTTAAAAATAGAAAATATTTTTTTTAAATATAACTTATGACATTAAGGTAAAAAAAGTTCAACTTATGACTTTTTTTTTCTTCAGAAAAACACAACTGACATCATTTCCTCCGAAATAAACCCAAAACGTTATAAAACCTATTTTTTCCTACCAATTTTATGTGACGACCCGAACCAGAATCAGTAGAATATTTGGCACGATTCACGAGATTATGCTTAGTCGCAGTTTTTTCGATAAATGTGTGGTTTGTCGATTCTATTCGCGACTATGTAGAGTACGTGATTTCGAGCTCGAGGGCGGTTCCGGATGATTTTTCTGATAAACGAGGAATATAATATGATTATTTGAAGTTTCGGTTTTCGACGAGTTTATCTGATTGTTTCGTGTTTATCCGAATCGTGATGATTATCCATTTCGAATCGTCGAACGACCCGAGGCGCGAATATAAATATCGGAAATAGTCGTTAAATAGTCGCAAAACAGTGTTTGACGTTGACCGAGCATTAACTTTCCAAAATTGGAAAGTTGACCGTTGACCACGAAAGGGGGAACTTTCCCGTTTGGTCTCACCGACCGATTTGAGTTTTCCGACCACCTCTGGCTAGGAGAAGGGTACAGTTCTCTTCCTCCTTTGATTTTGAATTGGTTTGAGTTTGGAATTTTGTGAATTGATGGAGATTTGAGGGAGAACGATTCGGGTTAGGTTGTTAGATTTCGCCGGTGACGGGGGTGGCTTTCCGGCAAGCCACGATGGCGGGGAGGTGGGAGTTTTGCCTCCCCTTGGCCTGGTAAAGCTTTCCCTATGCTTAGAATGGGCTGTAATGGAGTTTTCCGGCGAATCCGATTCGGTTGCCGGAGTTGAATTTCAACTCGGGTTCGAGCTGATTCGAGGGAGTTATGCTTGGAATTGGACCTCGTGACTATGGAAGAAAAGGCTAGGCTTGAGTTGGGCTTTATTTCTGGAGCTTCCTCGCCAGAGGAAGTCACCGTTGACGGTGCGCCGCCGCCGCCGGCGGCGGTCAACGGTGGTGCTCCGGCGAGGCGTTGACTTTTTGGTTTTCGACGTTTTTAATGTCATTTTTCTCGTAATCGCGCCCTGATTATCGTCCAGAGGTTTTCGGATTGATTTGGGTAGCCGATTTTCAGTCGAGGGTTTCGAGTGGAGATTTCGGGAATTCCGTTAATCATTTTGCACTGCATTGTTTATTTCCGGGAACCATTCAGTACAGAGTTGTGGGTTATGTTTTGATCAGTTGTGTTTTATGAATATTCAGGGGATCGAGATCGAGATCGTGATCGTGCTTCAGGCGAGGGATCTTCCGCCGGACCACGAGATTAGCGCGAGTGCGCGTTTTGCTCATCTGTGAGTGGACACGTTTATATTTTCACAGTTGTTTTGCGAGTTCGTGGATTTTATGATTTTTCGTATTTACTTTATACGATATTGTGATATGTGTTATTTTCGGAGGTATTGTTTTATATTTATTGGTGATGGCATTACTGCATCGATGCTTCGACTACTCAGCTGATCACCGGTAGTCCACCAAAGTTGAGAGATTCCTCTGGGCAGGGTTAAGAGGTCCCCTGTGTGTCGCCAGGGTTGAGAGGTCCCCTGCCCTATCACCGTCGGGTTTGAGCGATTCACCTGACGTCGGGCTTAAGAGATTCGCCCGAAAACCTCCATATGTATATGTGCTCCGAACTCGCACTGTTTTACATTGATTGTGTATATAACTGGTGAAAGGCATATGTTTATTTTCGTCCACTCACTCTAACGTTTTATTTGCCTTTCCCCTGGGCTTTTCGGTTTCCGTGCCCAGTTTGCAGTTCAGGTTCTGGTGTTTCACGTCATGGTGGGAGGCTAGTGATCCAAGCTACCTGTGTTTTCCAGTAGGTTCTTGTTTCGCCTACTGTTATGTATATTGTATATATTTACACTAGAGGTCACTCTGATACATTCTGATACGTGTTTATGTGGATTTTCGATATATAGTACAGTATGTTTACTGTTTATGATTTATATTATGATGTTGAGAAATCTGGATGGGATTGGTGCCCACGGTTTGGCTTTTGTGGCATAGGACGAAGTGTTATTTTCAGGGTGCAGGTTTATGCAATTCCACGTTAGTAACGAAACTCTGCCGAAACTTTGAAAGATTTTTGTTGGTTCGTGTTTTCAGAAGGGGTTCGATTCCAATTTGGGCAACTAAATCGGGGTTGGGTCCTTTCATTTACGCCTAAAAGTCATTCCTACGTCACCCCAAATCAATTTCTGAACCACCATGGCTATCCCCACATGAACGATGGCAATCCTTCTCATTTCTACCAAGTTTTGTTACTAATTGTGAACTTGGCTCCCGCCTTTAAGTTCAGTCAGATACACAAACTCATGTCAGCAATGTTGGACGGGGATGAGCGATTTGTATAACCAAAGTCTTTGCAAAATTTAACTTTGAAATCTATGAAAGATGCAGTGATTAACTAATTTGTTGGCAATAACATGGAGGTGTGCATATTCACCTACTTATTTATGTTTGATGTTTTCTTTTGTGCAATAAATATGTACATTCCTCCTTCTAAGCTAGATGCATTATTCTTAGGTTAGTGTTGCTGGGGACTTCACAGAGGAGAATATTGAGTCTTGTCTTGTTGATTACCTGGGAACAGTACAATCAACAAAAAATCACGAGATGCAGCAGAAGTATAATCCTGTTGTGTTTCGAGAATCTTCTGATTTGCAATCTCAGCAAATGAGAAGTAATAGACTTGGCAGTTTGTATGGCGATGGCCTATAATAATTTGACATATGCTTACGCTTTCTTCCTTTTATCCAAGTGTTTTTGAGGGTTACAGATGAGAGAGCATGTGCATGTATTGCAAGTCCTACACCAAATCGTTGGGGTTTTACTGTTGACGGTGAAGACCTTTTCGAGTCGATCACTGATATTTCAACTAGTGATGGT
This sequence comes from Geum urbanum, assembly GCA_946800695.1. NCBI lineage: Eukaryota > Viridiplantae > Streptophyta > Magnoliopsida > Rosales > Rosaceae > Geum > Geum urbanum. Next base: position 7,508,398 of record OX327015.1, read on the forward strand.
GAGATGCAATGAAATGGAGTGACTTTTCGATTTTGTATTCTTGCAAGATTGTAGAGACTTATGTGCTGTAACTGGTACTGCATATGCAAATGCCAAGCTAAAATCATAAGAGTTAGTTATGGACGGTAAGGATACTCAGAGGAATATGCAAAGAAAACTTCAGGGTCAATAGAACGTGAGCTATCAAGCATACAACTACTGAGTACTCCAAAGATGCCAAGAACTTTCCATAACTTATACAAATAGTAACATTATTGCTTGTAAAGAATCCTCCTATTGGCCTATCTATTTCAAATTCTACTTTAATTTTTTTCCTTGTCAGCTCACAACTTGAATTTTCCAAAAACAGCGACTGAACTAGTGAGTAGATGATCATGAATGAAGAAGAGAAAGATGGGGAAGAAGAAAGGAGGGACAATAAGATGTGTATCATTGTCGAGACATTAGAAAATCAACTAAGTAATTAAAACAATGCATTGATTGATGAGACAAGAGTGACCATGTAGTATCATAATGAATGCAATCATGCAAGATTTAGCTGAGAGGGGGAGTACATGTCTTAAGAGTTATGTCTTTGTATAATGAAAGCACGTCCTCCACATTCTGATGATGTGTGTGCAATTGAAGTTTCACCTGAATGAAGTGAAAACAAAAGAACTTGTAATACTGATTCAAAGGCAGATGATTTTCAAATTACATGCATGCATGCTTGCATCACAATAGAACTCCTGGCTAAGATTATCAATTCTAGGTAATATTTTTTTTCATATACAGAGTTAAAATGAAAAAGCTTTCACTTGGATATCTGTCAAACCATCTGTCTAAGTATATGTTCAAATTTCAGAATTATAAAAACCAAAATGAAAAATCTTTCATTTGGATATCTTTCTAAGTATCTGTCAAACAATTTGTCTAACTATCTTTTCAAATTTCAGAATTATCAAAATCTAAAGGAAAAAAGCTTTCATTTAGATATCTGTCTAAGTATCTATTCACATTTCAGAATTGTCAAAACCTAAAAGAAAAAGCTTTCATTTAGATATTTGTCTAAGTATTTGTCTAAGTATCTGTTCAATTTTCATAATTATCAAAATCTAAAGGAAAAATCTTTCATTTGGATATATGTCTAAGTATCTGTCTAAATATTTATCTTTTATCAAGTTTAACAAGTGTAAACAAGACCCTTTGGTTTAGTCAAATTTAAAAATCTCTACTTTCCTTCAAAAAAGAATGAGATTGAAATAATCAATGAAAAATAAATGTTTGATCATAACTTAGTTGCTGAAAATATCAAAAATCTGAATATCTGTTCAAATATCTGTCTAAATATCTGGTCAAGTATCTGTTCATATTTAGAATTATCAATTCCATGGTGTTGGTATATGAAACATTAATTATTAGTCGAAACATTAACTATTAAAGAACAAACTGACTAAAACTGAAACATTAATTATTAGTCGAAATTCAATCACTGACATACAGTGAAATATATCGGTGCATGTGTTCACAATGCTTACAAGCTTTGACCAAGTCAGTGATCAATAAAGCTTCATAGCTAACTGATATTTTAGCTTTCCTCTCTAATGGTATTTCACAAGTGTAAAGTAAATCACTAATGCATGGGTTTAAGCGAAATTCAAATTCCTACCAAGAGCACCTAAACAGGAGTGGTTCTTCTTATTGATAGTTGCTATGGAAAATTGGTAATGGTTAACCAGAACAGACATCAAGTAGCAATAATAGATACCAATTAGATGCAAGAAACATATACTCTAGCAATTATTAGGGGCTCAAAAACTAGTTGTAACAATCTTTACCTGATGTCTTTCTTCTGTACTAAATTTTTGTAGAAGATAGGCTTTCATATCCATAATTCCAGGTGGATTTCCAATACCTGCATCCATATTTTACTTTTTATTTCCCAATCAAATTAAAGATTATCGCACAGAAGAGTAATTAAGAAATTAACCTATACATAAGCGAGGAAACTCACGGCAGCCATCCAGATGACTCACTACATTCTTCAATCTGTAACAAAGACAATTTATCATAAAACAAAGTGAGAAATTTAAGCAGTTTATTCAATTTTGTATTGCATCATAGAGGGAGTTTATCTAAGCATTTAGGTCTAGGATACATAGTACCAACGATCGAAAACTGGAATTATGTGACTTCAAATTTGGATTCTTCAGTAACTCAAGATTGAAGTAAATCTAATAGATCTAGAAATCAACTAGGATAGATTACATGATATAAATTTCAAAAGTTGAATCGTTAGGGATTACAATTAAGTGTTATAAACTCCCTACTAGATAAAAGTATATATAGCTTTCCTTGGTTAGACATAAGATCAGTGCATTATTCAGTAAATGCTAGAATCAATAACATGGATTATGTCCATGTTCTTGACACCAATACTACACAAATTCAATCTAGATTTATTTGCTATCTTTACTCTACTTATCTTGATACATTTTCCACTCTTTGCTGTCGATCCGTAAGCAATACAAGTCGACAGACACCTATATATATTATGTATTTTACATATATACTGTGAGAGAGAACTTCGTAAAACTCTTGCCCAAGCATGTGCCAGTGCCTGTGTATAAATTGTCCACCAATAACCGATGATTGATCAAGATAAAGACAAATTAACATGCAGAAGCCTATCTAGAAAGAAAAATACTAGGAAAATCCAAGGAAGCATTACCCTATCCAATGAGTCTCTCCTCCTTCTTGCAGTTTCTGGTTCAAAACTCTTTGTGGAGCTCACATTTCGCCGCAGTTGAACCCAGAGAAAGTGGAAGTTTATCTTTTGGAGTACCACGGAACACAGTCACTGTACATCTGAGGCATAAACAAACAATGTAAATAGAAAACTAAAACATTGACTACCAACATCTACAGCACCATTAAAGAACAATTCCAGGTCCCAGTTTTAACATCCAAATCAAATACTGCCTCATTTCACTTCTAAACTCTTCACCGAAACCAAAATCTACCAATATCAGCCAATTTTTATTCGACTTGTACAAGCAAAACGAAAGATCACCAACAGAACAGGGATCATACTAGTCTACTTGATACGTGCAACTAATGAAATCAATCAAAACGTAATCAAATTACAATGGAACAACACATCTCTGCATGCACATTGCTACTATGATTGATCGAACATAAACCTTACAGAAGCATAAGCTAAACGAAATACACCAATTCTAGCTAACACAACAATCTACTCAAAAAAACCACATGAAACTAATCAATCATTAACGATTCAAGCTAAATCCAATCTTATAGCTACACTATAGTATCAGCACACGAGTGACCATACCTTCTCGACGGCATGGAGCAACGCCGCAACCGCCGACATCGGCTCCGATTATGAGCAAGAAGTCGTCGAACGAATTCGACGTGCTTCCATTACAGACAACGAGGCCGAGACCTTTATTGATCTCGACGGCGGCGACGCGGTGGTGAGAGTGGGAGCTGGTGACTGGTGAGCGACAAGACCAGCAGAGGGTTTAGGGAGAAAGAGTTGGTAGAGTAAGGAGATTGCATTCGAGAGAGTTTGTGGCATATTTTGTAAATATGAGAAAATATTTGGGCTATTATGTAGTTGAAAATAGAATGAGTTATTTTGGGATTGAAAACTTATAGTGGGTTTTTGAGGAAAGAGAAAGTTCAAACCGGATTTTTTTTCATTTCTGTTTAAGGAGATTAATTCTCCATAATTTCCGGTGTGTGTCTTGTCCTACTTAGATATGGATATTAATTAGATAGATATAGAGAATCCCTGTTATATCGAAACATTTCTTGTAAAAGATTGTATTAGCCTATATTTAAAGCATTCTATGAATGAAAGAGAAACAGTTTTTCCAGTTTACATATTTTCTCCTGCGACACGTTATCAGTAGCTCTCTGAGTTGATAGCCATCACCACCATAAGAAAATAAAACCTAACCTTCATAAAAGGCCTCCGCCGTTGGCAGCTCTAGTCATCGTCGACCACCACCGTCGGTCTCTCTTGCTCCACTGCCGACCACCGTTGTCGACCACTCGTACTTACTCTCGGCAATTCTTTCAACAAGCATACGCTCCTAAGTCGTTAAGATTGCTCGACTTCCGAAGAATCGTTTCAAACGAGTTTCAACATAAAATCGATCAACAAGTGCACCGGTCATACCAAGCGCAACACCCTTTGAGATAAACTTTTCTAAACCATCAATCTTTAGATCTAGGATCAAACTTACTTACCGCAAAACGCTAGATCTAAGTTGATGATAATTGTAATATGAGTTGTTTTATATTACATGTTTATTCTAGTTCCTATAGACCTATATCCATAGAGTATAAGTGACGGTCCTGGGAGAGTCATGGTTTAGAAAAGAAAAGAAAATGAAAATCGATTCTATGTGACGGTTAGTCACGGTTGCTGGGTGTGGTTTTTGCCACCGTTTACAATCGATTTTGTGACCATATATCATGGATCACGTTTTTATTCAACAAAACTTGAAAGTTTTTGTGATCGTAATTTTCGATCGTTACTGATAAAACATCTCCATTTGTTTTTGTAGATGATTTCGAATGAGCCAGATAGGCCGGAATTCGACATCCTTGACCTACAAGGCAAGGAGTAGCACCGTTGGGTCTCAGATGTGGAAACAACATTCATCGGAAAGAGATTGAACAACACCATCAAACCCTCTGGGCCTGGAACGAATCTCCTGCCTCCCACTGAAGAGTCAAAAACTCAAGCTCTCATGTTTTTGAGTCGTCATATTCATCCAACTCTCAAGAAGCATTATTTAAAAAAAAAACAAATTCCATTGTATTGTGAGACGTTCTGAAGCAGTGCTTCAACAATGTGAATGATGCATAGTTTCCTGAGTTGACTACAAGATGGGAGAACACTAGACTTGTGGATTTTCTCAAAATCCAAGAGTTTAATCAAGCCATGCTAGATCTGTAATCAGAATTGAGTTTTTGTGGGGTGGAAAAATATGAGAATGACATGATTGAGAGGGCATTACATACCTTCTCAACATCCATGAGTATTCTCACACATCAGTACCGACTTGACTACGAACAAGGGAGGATTTCCACCTTCAGTGACCTCATTAATAGCCTTGCAAAAAAAAAGGCATCATGAGATCATCCTCAATAATAACTCAAGACCGGCTGGTACTAAAAATCCAGAGAGTTGCCAAACTTGAGGAAAGGCCCGCAAAAATAAGAAGGTTGCTCATTCAGAACCTTATGTTCGTAGAGGACATGCTCCACGAATGGTAGAGGAGGACGTGGCCGTGGCCAAGGCCATAACCAAAATCTGACTTGGCATAGAGATCAGAACGCCAACTCCAATAAGGACCAGTCTGGTTCGATTTCTGATGGTCAATGGTCATAACATTATGGATGATATGTTTGTTTCAAATGTGGTTCTGCTAAGCATACACACAAACAGTGTTATGCTAGTAAAGATATCCAGGACATCTACAAGAGGCACAAGCAGTATTTGGCTCAAGAGTCGAACTATGCTGGAGATTTAGAGATGGAGATTGACCCCAATCTCGTTATTTCAGAAGACAAGAGGAAATATCTTGCTACCCCAGATTTTGATTAAGCCTATGTAAAAGGTGTTATCTCTGTAATTTCTTCAAGTTTTGGTTTTGTTTTGGCTTACTTTTCGGTCAAATGTATTAAGACACTTGTCTTATTTTTGATTAAGAACATCTATGATGTATTTTTTTTGTTGGCAGTAATGAATATATTTCTCTATTTTTCGTATATGAAAATGTTGAGAATATTCTATTTTCTTACAATTCTTATGTATGGTTCGATGTTTACAATTGTATATGGCATAATGACAATGACACAATAAGGACGAGACATTAAGGCAGTTTTTGATCTCAGAATATTTTTCAACCCGTCTAGATTTTTCTCGACCTGTCGAACGTTCCAATCTGGATTTATTTTCGCATTTTTTGACCCGACGAGCTCTAACTCGACCCGTCGAATGTTTGTCTCTACCTCGGACTATGTCCAATTTTGACCCATCAAAAATTGCTCTCGACCCGTTGAATGTTTGTTTCTATCTCAGACGTATCCAAATTTTGATCCGTTGAAAACTGATCTCAATCCATCAAAAATAGATATCAAAAAATCGATATTGGTTTTGGTTTTCTTTGACTCGTCGAATGTATGCCCCTGGACACTATTTCGACCCGTTGAAAATATCACTCGACCCGTCAAAAATCAGTATCGAAAAATCGACATCCTATTTTGGGTTTTCTTTGACCCGTCGAGGATTTTCTTCAACCTGTCGAAGATATTACCATGATGTCATGTTTTTAGATGTGTTTATACATTAGTTTGATTGGAAAATATTGAAATTTTTTTGACTAACCTAGATTTCAGCACTAGATGTTGTTTATACATCGGTTTATGTGATTCCATATAGCACTCAACAAGGGTCACACCCTTATTCAAATCTTTAAGTATATACTTAAAGTGTATGCCTGGTCTTTAGTATAAAGACTTACTTATTTACATTAATTTTGTAGATGTCTTAAGGCGAAATTGAGTATCCAGCAGATATTAGTACTACCCATACCATTCTACAGAATAGGCAACTGTTTGTGGATCTTTTTCCATACAAATCCTCAGTGACAACCACGATTGGTGCAACGCCTGTTATAAAAGGGCATGGTTCTGCAGAGTTTGTGTTGATCCATGGTATAAAATTATATATTACTAATGCCTTATATGCGTCAAAGGCCAATCGAACCTTACTAAGTTTTAAGGATATTTGTTCCAACGGATTTCACTTAGAAACCTATTGTGAGAATGGGAAAGAACTATTGTATATAACCTCTGTTGAATGTGGCCGTAAGCGCATTCTAGAGAAGTTTCCGGCAATTCGTAGTGGTTTATACTTACCTACAGTTCAGATCATTGAATCTAATACCGTGACTCTGATTCATACAAGCTTTGACATTTACGACTGAGACATCCAGGTCGTGATATGATGATCAAAGTACTCATGGTCATCTGTCCTTTAGAGTGAAAAAACATGTGGGATTACCCATTTTCATCGGTTTAGATGGTGAGGATGAGGCTACTTCTCTCAATCCTAGCTCGGTCTCCAAGACGAGTGCAGCACCATCCCGGCAAAATACTTCTAAGGTGTTGTGCGTTATCCCACCAGATTCTTATGTTGCAATCTTTGATGCACATCGCTCGTTTTACAAAGCTTGTTCTTTAGTAAAGTTACAGGCACGTCCTTCCTTTGCTCTTGATAATAATGACAATATTCCATTCTTACAAAAGATCCAAGGTGATATTTGTGGACCTATCAAACCCAAATGCGGACGTTTTAAATATTTCATAATTTTGATAGATGCATCAACGCGATGGTCACACGTTGCTTTACTTTCCACAAGTAATGCTGCGTTTGCAAAACTCCTGTCTCAAATCATTAAGCTTCGGGCTCACAACCCGAATCATCCAATCAAGTCTATTCGATTGGATAATGCAGAAGAGTTTACATAAATATCTTTTGATGATTACTGCATGTCTCTTGGGATTGAAGTTGAACATCCCGTTTCTCATGTTCATTCTCAGAACGATTTAGCAGAGGCTCATATCAAGCAGATATAGCTTGTGTCTAGAGCTTTGGTAATGCATACAAATTTACCAGTCTTTGCATGGGCATATGCAGTGTTACACGCAGTAATGGTTCTTTATTTTAACCCGTAGCTCGCCAAGCATTCAGTGCCTACCAGTTACCTACCAGTTGGTAACTGGATATGAGCCTGATGTTTCACATTTACTCATTTTTGGTTGTGTAGTTTATGTGCCAATTGCGCCTCCACAACGCACTAAAATGAGTCCTCAAAGAAGATTAGGCATTTATGTTGGTTATGAATCTCCAATGATAGTCCGCTATCTTGAACCTTCGACAGGAGATATAACACTACCGGAATAAGACACATTGCCGATGACTTTAAGTCGCCGGCCTTGTTTTTTTTTCCGCCGGAATTGTCATTACCTAATGTCGTCGCCGGAAATTTCCCGCCGGAGATAGCATTGCCGGCGACGGGAAACGCCGTCGCCGGTAATGTCGTAAACATCACCGGCGACTTGAGTCGTCGGCAATGTCAAGACATTACCGGCGACTGGAGTCGCCGGTGATGTTTACAACATTACTGGCGACTCAAGTCGCCGGCAATGTCATCGCCGCCGTGGCCGGAATTTGAAGACATTGCTGGCGACTTAGGTCCATGTCGCCGGCAATGCTTGGAAAAATTTTGAAAAAAAAACACGGTTCTGGATTGGGCCCAATTCCAGAACCTGCATTAAAAGACATAAACCGTACAATCATACAAGTTCAACAGTACACATAAATGTCCAACGTACAGTACAAATAGCAACGACGATACGAAAATTAACTACAACTACACGTCAGGGTCGAGGAACTTGCGGGTCAGGGTCGAAGTAATCCATGTACTCATTTGAATTCTGGTGGCTACCCTGGTCTTGCTCTGGCGTTGACTGGTGCGGTGGTGGTGGTGGATAACTAGGGAACGGAGGGACCGGGGGAGGTGTGGGGAACGGTTGTCCGGTAGTCTGAGCCTCGTACATCGTCCGCATCCATGTGAACATCTGTGTCTGAGTCTGGACCAGGTTTTGGTACTCGGCATCTCTGATTGCCTGCTGTTGGACCATGTTTTGGTACTCGGCATCTCTGATAGCCTGCTGCTCGGCTGCGTGCCTCTTTTGCTCCTCCAACTCCCTCCGTGTCCTCTGAAGCTCCGCTGCGAGGTTACGACTAGAAGTTGAACTTCTTGACCCGGTAGAGTATTCTGAAGTGCTCTTCAATACTCCTTCGCCCGCCGAGCCCATTCCCCTACAGTAGTAGGTATTCTTTCCAGTCCTGCACGCTTTTGCCATGATCTGAGCCGCTATAGGGCGATCAAGCGGATCGATCTGAGAGGCATACTGGGTGACTTCTTCCTCGGAGCAGTCAGGATGGTTAGTCTGAGCTATATTCATGGTGACTTCTGCAGTCGCCTCCTCCACTCTCGCCTAATTGAAAAGCGAAAATGAATAACGTATTAGCTAACAAAATAAATTAATATCGAAAAATAGTTTTATTAACACATGGAGAAGCGAAAGAGTTACCGCTTCTTCAGGGCACTGCGGATAGAACTTCTGATGAATATACACCAACGGGTTCACTTCTTGTTGTTGTTGCGCCTTAGTCGACCAACCCAAATAGTTGAGTGAACCTGCATGATGGGCCCTGGTTTTTTTCAATCTATTCGCCCGGTTCATCTTCGAAATCGCCTTGTTTGATAAACATATGAAAAAAAATTAGTAACTAACTATTTCAATGTGATACGATACATTAGGCTTGTATACGTAAGATATATTCAGGATGCATACCTGAGCTTTGGGGTGCTCAAAGTGGGCTATCAGCCACAGCCACTCGTACTCCCTAAACCTGAATTCGCTAGGGGTAGAACCTCGGCCTAGCTCCTTGTATACAGTGTAATGGGAAGAAAGCTCGTTCTTCCACTCTTTATACCTATATTAAAACAAGGAAAAAAAGTTAGAGATATTAAAACACTTGATAAACAAAAATCTAACTCGATATATACTCAAATAACTCGAAGCACATCACCTCATATGTAGTTGACGCTCTACCCACGTGTGAATAAGAACTTCATCCACGTCAAACCACACCTGCAATATGAATATATAAAAGGTAAAATTATATATTTATTCGGACTTAATTAATAAATGTAAAATTTACGTAATGAAAATACGATTTAACTCACACTCAGTGCATTATGCACTTGCATCTTCACGTAGATGGGCACAGATTCCCAATCTGGCCAAAGCATTGGGACCTTGTCCCGCACGATCGCACCGGCCATGCTGACATATTTTCGCGTGGTGTCAAATGTCTCGATCACCTCGCCATCCTCATTGGCCCTTATGGGCGTTTTCCTTTCCCCGGTGGCCTGCTCAAGTCTCTTCCCGGTGCAGGTGCCTCTAGCCCCTTTCCGTTTTCCAGTCCCATTAACGAAATTGCCTAATAATATAATGTCAACAAATTGATATCATTAATTGAACCTATCGTAAGTCTTAAGTAATAATTAAGTAATCAATCTGATGTTAAATAAAATTTACATGCATCATCTGTTTGTTGGTTGGTGCACCTCACACTCCAAAGATACACGGGGTCGAACGGGATGAAGTTGTACGCTTCCTCCACGCTCAGGAACTCCGGTCGTCCTTCAACATAAACAGGCATCCTCCTATCATCGAATTCAGGGATCACAGGAATCTCGTCGGGTAGGAAGAGACCGGACGGCGGAGATAGACGAGGCCTGGACGATGAGGCGCCAGCACCACCATATGCCTCAGATGATTCCCGTGAAACGGGAGTAGGCACCGGGCGAATATGGGGCATTTAGATTGAGGGAGTTTCTGATGCCCCCGTTGACTGTCGCTCGTCTGAGGGTCTGCTGACGGAGGGACGTCTGCTGACTGAGCGTCTGCTGACTGAGCCTCGAGGCTCGACTTCCGGTTGCACGGCTCTTGATCGTGCAGCTTCCTCCTCAGCTCGCGCATCTAGCAAGGCTCTCGTGCGAGCATTCATCATTGGCCCACTGCGCGTGTTGCTAACTGCGGGTGAGGAGGAAGCTTGACTACTGTTCCCTCCACTATTTCGGGAACCTCTTCGAAGCCAATTTGCCGCAAAACCTCCTGGACACCGTAATAGTCATAAGGATTCGGTTCTATAACAAATCGGAACCGGAACCAAATGTAACCGGAACGGGGCGGAACCGGAACCGTTTGAACCCGGAACCGTTTGGAACTGGAACCGTTCGGTGTCAAACGGTTCCGGTTACAAACAGTTCCGGTTCCAAACGGTTCTGGTTCCGCCCGGTTCCGGTTTAAAACCGTTCTGGTTCCAAACCGTTCCGATCCCGATTTTCCACCTTAATTTATACGATTAATTAACAACTATATCACCTAAATTAACATATATACATCATGCATTTTAATTAAATTTAATTTTCACATATATATATACATAAAACCATTCTGGTTCCAAATCACACACCCTAATTAATTTTCCACATTTTTCACACATATATATACATCATGCATCTTAATTAAATTTAATTTTCACATATATATATATATATACACACATCACATATTCATCCAAACCACATATATATATACAGAATTTTCACATATATATATATACATCACATAATTTTCACATATATATATACATCACATATACATTGCATATAAATTTCCAACATATCACCCTAATTAAATTTAATTTCCACATACATATATATATATACATTCCCACATACGTACATACGTATATATACACATACACAAAAATAAATAAAAATTGAGAGAGAGAGAGAGGGAGAGAGAGAGAGGACCTGCCATGGTGGAGCTTGAGCTGCTTTTCCGGCGACAGAGGTGAGGGGAGGAGGTAAAGGAGGAGGGGAGGAGGATATGAGGAGGGGAGGAGAGGAAATTCAATTTGAAATCGGGATATTTAGTGAGGAGAGAGGAGAAGGGAGAGGAGGTGAGGGGAGGGGAGAGGAAGAGAGTTTTGAGTTGGGTTCTGGCCGGAACGAGTTGGGAGGAGGAGAGGAGGAGAGGAGGAGGAGAGGATAAGCAGAAATGAAGCTCGGGCTCGAGTTGGGATCTTGCATATCCAGACAACATTGCCGGCGAGTTAGTTTAACTCGTTGGTAATGTCATTACCAACGAGTTGATAAGCAACTCGTTGGTAATGACATTACCAACGACTTAAACTCGTTGGTAATGTTGACATTTCCCGAAGAATATCCGACAACAATTTCCGACTACAATTTCCGACTACAATTTCCGTCAACAATTTCCGTCTACGATTTCCGACTACAATTTCCGACTACAATTTCCGACAACAATTTCCGTCCCAGATTTCCGACTACAATTTCCTACTACAATTTCTGACAACAATTTCCGTCTACGATTTTCGACTACAATTTCCGACTACAATTTCCGACTACTACAATTTCCGACTACGATTTCCAACACGATTTCCGACTACGTACCATTTCCGACTACAATTTCCAACATAATTTCCGACTACGTACAATTTCCGACTACATTTTCCGACTACAATTTCCGACTACATCATTAACGTACTAAGGATGATAATCGTAATCATCTTCATCACTTGAGTCTGACTCGGTTTCATAGGTAACCTCTGGCAATATGTGCCGCTCCTCGTCATCTGAATCAGCGTCAACTTCATATGGATTAACATCGAGAAGTTCTGATCCAGTAATTCGAACCACACTCCCAGATCTCACATTATTAAGGCGAATCGTAGATGATTCCGGAATGTCAAAAGCGTTCGGCTCTTGGTATGCAGTAACTTCCTCATCATCTGCGGTCTCACCAAGTGTGGTAGCACTGTATATGTTTCTATGAGCAACATGGTTAACCACCTTCCACGGGACTTTGTTAAGAAGATCGTCAAGGTAAAACACTTGTTTTACTGATGAGGCAAGAACGAAAGGGTCATCTTCATACCAGCTAGTAGCAGTATTCATCGAAAATGTTCCGTACTGATCGGTCCTTGTGTTCTCCGGGCTAGTATCAAACCATCTACACTTGAACAAGTGCACTTTCATGCGGTTTCCATAAATTAGTTCAACTACTGAATGAAGGACACCGTAATAGTCAACGCCATCCTGCCCACCATGGACCATCACCCCACAATTCTGTGTTTTCAGTCGGTCGTCTCGATTTTCACATATAAATTTCACGCCATTGACCTGACACATCGAGTAAACTTTTGAAGCTATCGGTTTCATCGCTAGGACCCTCAATTCGTTTGACCACTCTGGGCAACCATCATTTGCTACATGGTTCATCTGAAAACGATAAGAAACCACACAAGCAATTATGAACATAGAAACCACAAAACCACGTACGTACACACATGCTATATAAGGAAAATGGCAATAAAAAAAAGACATATACACATATACCCTTACCCATTGACCAAAGTAGTTTGCAAACGTCCTGTTGTGGTAATCAACATTTCCGGCAATAGCAGGGCAGTGAAGATGATAGTTTTTCCAATATTGTACTTCTTCACAGTTAATCAGTACCGACCAGTAAGCAATGACTACCTCATTTCCATCCAACTTGTACGACTTTGGCAAGCTTCCCTGTACTACCACGTCATTGGACATGATAGAAAGGTTGAACTGAGGTTCATCTATCGGCATCTGTTGTTGGGGGTCCTCAAGCGCTCCCAAATACACTTTGGTGTACGTTACACACTCGTGCGCAACATATGCTTCAGCGATACACCCTTCAGGTGCATATTTATTCTTCACATAGTCCTTGTAGGCTCTCAATTGTCTACAAGTTAACAAGTGCATGTTAACTAAGGTAAAAATAAGACTTTACATATAAAAACAGAGGCAAACCAAATGTACCTTTCCATGGGATACATCCAAGTGTAGTGTACGGGACCGGTAAGCAACAATTGTTCGGGAAGATGGATCATTAGGTGAGGCATGATGTCGAAAAAATTTGGCGGAAATATCCTCTCAAGCTTGCACATGATAAAAATGATGTCATCTTGCATCTCCCTGAGATCTGATTTTTTAACTTCCCTGGTGCATAACTTCTGAAAGAATCTTGACAAGGCCACCAACGGCTCCACCACCTCTTTGGGCAGGTACCCTCTAATGAAAATAGGGAAAAGCCGTTGAAGCAGTACATGGCAGTCATGACTCTTTAATCCGTACATCTTATTGTCCCGGAAGTTAACACACCTGCTTATATTTCCTGCATAGCCATAAGGATACCTGCATATATATATAACCATAGGCAACAATTATATTTCTCGCATATAACCATAATCCGGTAAAAATTTAAGGCAAACTAATTTCCTGCATAGTCATATATAAGAATATATACCTGACATTACTCAGCCACCGAAAAATTTCATGTTTATGCTTCGGCTTGACGGTGTAAGGAGCTTGCGGCATTTTTCTCTTACCATCTCTTAACCACAAATGTTTCCGCAGTCCCATAGCTTTCAGATCAATGCGTGCCTTAGGGATGTCTTTTGTTTTCCCCTCCAAGTTAAGAACTGTGCCCACCACACTTTCACACACATTCTTCTCTATGTGCATGACATCTAGGTAGTGTCTGATAGGCAACCTGGGCCAGTAGGAGAGTTCCCAGAATATGCTCTTGTGTGTCCAAAACTTATACCTTTCGGGCTTGTCTGGAATTGACGCCACTATGTCAGGATGATTGCTCAACTGGCCAAAATCATATTCATTCAACACTTCCAAAATTTCTTCCTCTGTCCATCCCCTGGGTGCCACACCTGTTTCCACAGTCCCATCAAATGCGTCTGGATCCTGCCTAAATGGGTGATCATATGGAAGCCAACAACGGTGACGTATATGAACAATTTTACTACAATGAGGACTGCAACAATCAACCGTCATGCACTCTGAACAAGCCCTGTAACCCCTGGTAACGTTGCCCGACAACATACCGCGGGCAGGAAAATCACTGATGGTGCCAACAAGCATGGCATGCATCTGGAACATCTCATTTTTGAACCTATCGTAAGTGGGGTGGCCACACTCACTCAGGTACTTAAGCTCCTCAATCAAAGGCCTCAAATACACATCGAGACACTTTCCTGGATAACCCGGGCCCGGAATTAACAGAGTGAGCATATTGTATTCCTTCTTCATGCACATCCATGGTGGAAGGTTGTACGGTACCAAAATAACTGGCCATATACTGTATTGAAGACTCATGTTGCCAAAAGGGTTGAATCCGTCAGATGAGAGCCCTAGCCAAACATTTTGGACCTCTGCTGCAAAATGATCAAACTCCCTGACCATGTGCTTCCAAGCCTCTCCGTCGGAAGGGTGTATAAGGGTGTCATCGTCAGGCAAATTCCTCTCAGCCCACCATCTCATTGCTTCGGTCGTGAAAGCACACATGAACAACCGCTCCAGCCTATCAATAAGCGGGAAATATCGAAGTATCTTCACAGCTTTCTTGTTGCATGCAGGAGTCAACTTATACCTTTCTGTAAAACATACCGGGCAGGCTTCAAGGTCTTCAAGATCTTTTCCCCATAAGAGAATACAATAATATCTGCATGCATGGATTTTGATGTAGGAAACCCCAAGATCTTTCAGGATATGTCGCACCTTATGATGAGTGGTAGGAAGACGATGACCAGGTGGCAGTAGCGAAGTAGTCCACTTCAACCAAGAATCAACAGCTTTGACAGACATTTTGTTCTCCATTTTCAGCTGCATCACTCCCATCACATTTTCAAGAACAGTCTTACTACAACCGTCGTACAACGGAGTCTGTTGCAATGCAATCAGGTTGTTGTACTTGTCCATACCGCTTGTGTTGACATGAGCTCCAGGTAATGGCTCGACTGGCTCAATATGGGGGAAACCCTCAACGACGGGAGGGACATTTGGTGCTTCATCAGCAAATACACCGCTCTCATGAGGAAACATATCATTGATTAACATCGATGTTGGATCATAGGATGAACTGCCCCTCTCAGCAAAATCTCCATGATCATAGCGTGGACTGGCCCTCTCACCAAATTGTCCATGATCATGCGGACCCGCTAACGATGTTTCACCGTGATAAATCCAACAAGTGTACTTATCCCAAAACCCGTATTTACTCAGGTGCTTCTGGACTTTATCAATGGGAAAACGAAATCGATCGATGAAACACTTACATTCTTTACACGGGCAATAATGAAGTGTAGTGTCTCCATAATTAGCCTTCACAAAACTCATAATTCCCTGGTGATATCTGACATCCCATCTTTCGAGGCTCATCCAACTCTTGTCCATCCTGAAAATTCTAACAATTTTACGTATTATATATACACACATTCACTACTAATAATCGACGCGATATCTCAATTCAACTCTAATTAAATCAACACATGCATGCATATATATATATATATATATATATCGATCTAATCTCTGAATTCGATTCAGTACTCGATGATGGTATTCTTCTTTTTTCAGTTCAAAATGTATTTGACTAGGTAGGAGGCTCTCTTAAGCCTGGCTCTGATAGTACTACTATAATACCAGTCGTTGATTCAGACACACGATAAGATTAACTACAAGCAGTTTTCTCGTTTCGGTGACATCAACAACATTTCATATCTCACGAATTGGATTTGATCAACACACACATATATATATACATACACATATACATATATATACACGTACCTATATATATAGCTTCCCGAGTGATCGAGTTTTCGACGCGCGCCTTAATTTTGACAATACCGAAGGATCGATTTCAGAGCATTTTCCTTCTTTCGATTTCACCGGATTTTTTTCGATCCAAATGAATGACTTGCTGCGATCGGCATCTAATATAAGATGCATTGCCGGCGATTCATTAAATCGCCGGAAATGGAGACATTACCGGCGACATTACCGGCAACGGAGTAAGTCGCCGGTAATGATGAACATTACCGGCGACTTTTCCGGTCGCCGGCCTTGTCTCCGGTAATGTTGCTTATTCCGGTAGTGAGATCTCTTTACTGCTAGATTTGCAGATTGTCACTTTGAAGAGACATATTTCTCGCCGTTATGGGGAGATAGGAATGTTTCCATTCCAGTGGAACGTCAGAAATTGATATGGTTTTATCCCACTGTGTCTCTTCATGATCCTCGCACATCTCAGAGTGACACGGAAGTGCAAAGAATACTTGATCTTCAACAAGTAGCAGACTCTATGCATGACTCATTTGTTGATATCACTAAAGTGACGAGATCAGATATACCTGCTGCAAATGTTCCTGCAAGGTTGGAAATCCTGAAAAAGGGATTCATTAGTGGCAACACCAGGCAAGGAGGCATTCCTCTTGCTCATGTGGAAGGTGTTGCGTCAGCCTAGGCTCCCACCAGGAAAAGGGGGAGACCAAGAAAATCCACTGATGAGCCGCCGGTTAAAAGGCAGGCCATCAAGGCACAAAAGATCCATTCATCATCAACATTGTGAATCATTCACATGAGATTGTCTTTGACTATAGTTATGTCCTTGAATCACAATTGGAAAGTCTAGGGGAGGCTCCAAAACCTCCTGTGATGTTAAAGAACAAAGAAATCTTGCCTAGAACAAATGATGTGTGCACTCTTTTGGATAGATCTTCCATGTTAGTTGATGATGCATTTGCTTAGGAGATTATTGACGATGATGAAGTGGAACCCCACTCTATTGTTGAATGTCAACATAAAACAGATTGGCCGAAATGGAAGGTAGTAATCCAGACTGAACTAGACTCTCTGAATAAAAGGCAAGTTTTCGGTTCGGTTGTGCTATGCCCACCGAATGTTAAGTCAGTTGGACATAAATGGGTCTTAGTTTGGAAGCGTAATGAGAAGAATGAGGTCTTACATTATAAAGATAGGCTTGTAGAGCAGGGTTTCTCTCAGTGCCCTGGAACTGATTATAAGGAGACATATTCTCCTGTTATAGATATCATCACCTTTCGCTACCTGATAAGCTTGGTAGTGTCTGAAAAGCTTAACATGCAGCTCAGGGATGTGGTTACTGCATATCTCTATGGTGATCTTGATTCATATATATACATGAGAGTGCCAAATGACATTGATATACCCAAATCAAGTAAATCTAAACCACAGAGTGCTCATGTTATCAAATTGAGACGTTCACTATATGGATTGAAGCAATCCGGTAGGATGTGGTATACACGTCTTAGTGACTACTTAATTGGGAATGGATACAATAATGATGACTTATTCCCTTGCGTGTTTATTAAAAGAACAAGTTCA
This sequence comes from Geum urbanum, assembly GCA_946800695.1. Classification (NCBI taxonomy): domain Eukaryota; kingdom Viridiplantae; phylum Streptophyta; class Magnoliopsida; order Rosales; family Rosaceae; genus Geum; species Geum urbanum. The sequence continues at coordinate 7,526,340 of OX327015.1, forward strand.
GGTTTTGCTATAGTAGCAGTTTATGTTGATGATATGAACATCATCGGAACTCTTAATGAGATCAATGAGACAGTTAGCTACTTGAAATCTAAGTTTGAGATGAAAGACCTTAGTAGGACTCGATTTTGTCTCGGATTAGAGCTAGAACATTGAGTTGGTGGAATTCTTATTCACCAGTCTACTTATGTCCAAAAGATGCTCAGGCGATTCAACTGGACAAAGCACACCTTGTTAGCTCATCAATGGTTGTTCGCAGTCTGGACCCCAAGAAAGATCCGTTTCATCCGCTAGATGACGATGAGGAGATCTTGGGAGCTGAAATTCCATATATTAGTGTTATTGGAGCTTTGTTGTATTTAGCTCAGTGCACACATCTAGATATTTCCTTCTCAGTGAACTTGTTGGCTAGGTTTAGCTCTGCACCTACGCAACATCATTGGAATGGAGTAAAATGTGACGACCCGGACCAGAATCAGCGGTATGATCAGCTATATTCGTGAGCTACGGCGTAGTCGCAGAGTTGCGACAGTTGTTTTAATCGCCGAAACTTCTTAACGACTAAATTATTGGCCGAGAATTGGAGCTGGGTCTCTTCTCGAGAGTCGTTCTATATGTGATTACGAGTTCGTGGGCGGTTCCGGATCGTTATTTGGACGACCGAGGAATTAATTATGAATATTTGAAGTTCAGATTTAAATGGTGGGCTACTTAACGACTAAATTACCGGACGAGAATTTGGTTTTGGCTTCTTCACGGAAGTTGTTTGGAATTTAATTTCGAGTTTGTGGAAACTTTCGGAGCATGATTTGGAGTTACGAGGAATTAGTTGCGAATATTTCCGTTTGTTATTTGTTTAGTCGATTAAATATGTGTTTGGTTGAAGGGTTGACTTTTTATCCGTTTGGCCGATGTGTTTGACTTTGGGTGATTATTGAAGAGTACGTCGAGACGAGTTTGTGGCCGCGAGAATTATCGGAATCGGAATTACGACGAGGAAGTTACGCGCGTTTGAAGTTTGCCGAAATGGATAAGTACAAGTTTCCTTTTTGGGAATAATATAAATAGTAACTTGCTAATAAGGGAAAGTCAAAGGAGAGCATTGATGAGTTGACTCGGTCAACTTGGTTTGACCGAGCTGTAGAGGTGGAGGCCGACGCCGTACGGCTCGCCGGCGGCGAGGTGGAATCCGGCCACCTCACGGCTTGGTTCTTGTCCCATCCTCTTCGTCTTGAGGTCCCGAGTCCGTTCCTAGCCACCATGTGCGGCGAGGCTCGCCGGAAATGGAAGAGAAATCCGGCCAAAATGGAAGGAAAACTTGTGAATTCGGGTTCCATGTTTTACACCGATTCGAGCTACAATTTGGAGTGGGCTTTGAAGCTCTCATCACTAGCAAGCTACCATGTAAGTTTGGAGTTCTAATTCATCTTGTGTATGGAGAATTTTGGAATTGAAATTTGTGAACCAATTCGGTTTTGCTTGAAATTGACATGGTTAGAGTGAGAATTGGACTTCGGTGCAGTTATGGAAGTTGCTCAGTGGGTGATTTTGAGTGGAATAGGGGTGGCTCCGCCGTGAAATTCTCCGGTCAACAGCGGCGCCGCCGTGGACGGCGGTCAACGGCGGTCAACAGTCAGAGTTGACTTTTTGACTTTCGGCAAGTCGCATGTCATTTGACTCGAAATCGCGCCCCGATCGCAGTGGGGAGGTTCGTTTTTCGAGTTGAGCGTCCGAACGTAATGCGAGGTATTGAGGTGGTATATAAGGATTTTCGACGATTCGTCGTATTCGAATTGTGTATTTCCGAGAACGGTGGTTTCTCGTGATTTGATTTGAATTGTCGGATTATGACTTTGAGCATTGGACATTGTGATTGTTCAGGTGTTCGTGATCGTTTGATTGGCGAGGGGCATTCCGCCGGATCACGGGTTAACGCGATACGCGTTACGCTAGTCTGTGAGTGGACAGTTTATTTTCACGGAATTATTGCGAGTCCTTTATATACGATTTATGAACTTGAGCATGCAGTATGATTATGGTTTTACGAGCATGAGTTTTCGAACGAGATTATGTTTATGTTGAGCATGTGTTATGTGATTATATTTTTATGTTGTTATATGTCCACGAGTGGCCCCGTGTGATTTATACACATGCTCTATACGCGTGAGGAGTTAGAGTCTCCCTCGTGTATGTATACGTGAGGAGTTAGAGTCTCCCTCGTGTACCCGGACACGTGAGGAGTTAGAGTCTCCCTCGTGCAGTATTTGATTGTTTATATTTTCGACTCGCATATATTTTTAAAGTATATATTACTTGGTGAAAGACATTTATTTTCGTCCACTCACTCTAACGTGTTTATTGTCTTTCCCCTGGGCTTTTCGGTTTCCGTGCCCAGTTTGCAGTTCAGGCTCTGGTGTCGCACGTCGTGGTCGGAGGCATAGTGCTCGAGCTACTTTGTTTCATCCAGTAGGTTTATTGTTCTACCTACTGTGGTATGCGTATACGACTATGTATTAGATGTCGCTCTGAGCTTCCTATTGAATACGTTATACGATTTTACACTGGATTTCAGTAAAGTGTATATATATTTACTACTTTACTTTACTGTTGATATATTGAGAAATCCGGATGGGATTGGCGCCCACGGTTTGCTTTTTGTGGCATAGGATGAAGTGTATTTTTCGCGTGCAGGTAATGGTAATTCCACGCTAGTAACGAAACTCTGCCCAAATTTCGAAAAGTTTTTGTTAGTTCGTGTTTTCGAAGGGGTTTGATTCCGATTTAGGAAGCTAAATCGGGGTTGGGTCCTTTCATAAAACAAATCTTTAGGTACTTGAAAGTTTCTATTGACATGAGCTTATTCTTTCTTACAATGAATATAGAGAGAAGCATGAAAAATCCTGGTCAAGGGATAGTTGAATCGCAGCATTCAAGTTCTGGGCATTTCGACCCGTCGAATGTAATGAACTGTGATAACCTGAAGGGGTCCTTGACCCATCGAGCCATAGCCTCGACCCATCAAATGTTCCATCCTGGATTGACGAGAGTGATCCTCTTGACCCGTCGAGGCATTCTCTCGACCCGTCAAAGATTCATCTTATTTCAGACAGTTTTCATGCAACCCCCCTATTCCGAGACACCGATTGATCTGTTGGTTGGATTTGCTGATACTGGGTACCTCTCTAACCCACACAAAGGTCGTTCACAGACCAGTTATGTTTTCACTATGGGAAATACGACGATCTCTTAGAGATCAACAAACCAAACCCTTGTTGCTACTTCCTTGAATCATTCAGAAATTATTACTTTACATGAAGCTGTTAGAATATATGTCTGGCATAGGTCAGTCATATGTCATATTTGAGGGTCTAGTGGATTACCATCTACTGTTATTACTCCCACTTACATCTATGAGGATAATGCAGCATGCATTGAACATATGAAGTTGGGTTACATTAAGGGTGACAATATAAAACATATATCGCTGAAGTTCTTCTTTAATCAGCAACAACAACATCTGTTGAATATCCAAGTGAACCAGATTGGTTCTGTTTATAATGCTGTGGACTTGTTTACCAAGTCATTACCTAAATCTACTTTTGTGAAACATGTGAGACGCATTGGTATGCGCAGATTATTAGAACTCTTAGACTGAGTTTACAGTTAGAGGGAGTTACATTTATGTAGACATCAAGGGGAATCTACTTCACATGTAGTAGCTTTTGTAGTTGATGCGTTGTACTCTTTTTTCCTTAGATCAAGCTTTTGTTTTACCCATGAGGTTTTTGTTTGCTTGGCAAGATTTTTAGTGAGGCAACAAGTTATGCATCATTTTTTAGGCCATTGACACAAGGGGGAGTCTTGAAGAAGATTAATTCTCCATAATTTTTGGTGTGTGTCTTGTCCTACTTAGATACGGATATTAATTAGATAAATATAGAGAATCCCTGTTATATCGAGACATTTCTTGTAACAGATTGTATCAGCCTGTATTTAAAGCATTCTATCAATGAAAGAGAAACACTTTTCCTAGTTTACATATTTTCTCCTACAACAATTTCTCCTTTTTTTTTAAAGTAGGACTTGCGGCTACACTTAAATATTAATTAATGACATAAAACCTATACCTATAATAATAAGAGAAAAACCCGAAAAGTTGTTTTAGTATGTAAGTATGTATGTCACGTCCATTACCAGTTGTGTTTGTGTTCAATAGAAAGAATGTGCTAGATTTTTGCCTTTTTGGATCATCACACAATAGAACTTCTATATCATGTTCTTGAGAAATTTTTGATAATCAATTTATATGGGTAACACCACAAACATAACAACGCTAAGTTCAACTGCGTAAAATATCAAGCAAACTGGATTCAATCCGAAGAGGTAACAAGGTAAGCCTGTAAAGACAGAAAAAGGCAAAGACAATCAAAACACTAATGGTAAAGATAGAAATCAGTGTACCAAATCCTGGACTACGTGACACTTAGACACTTGGGTAGGGATGAATTTTTCACCAGGCTGCCAGCCAGACATATCGTCGTTGATCATGCCCGCCTGAAGTTTGGTGTTCGTTTGCCGTTCCACCTGTTCCATCAGGACATATTAGATGGGTTGCAATGTGTTGTTGGGCAAGTGTCTCCTCTTATGTTCCACACCCTGAACACGATGTTTGTGCTGTGAAAGATCGTTGGTATGGGTTTTCCTACCAAAAACGAGGTGCTGCACTACTTTGAAGTTTTGTACTCGACGAAGAAGGGTTGCAAAGGGACACTTCGGGTACAATAGCGTGGTAGTTTTCTTAATTTACACGACTTCCCCACGTCCAATTCTGACTAGCACTCCGAACACTTCATCGCCGGTGGCTCTTGGTCGAGATTGAGTGCGTAATGCCTGGGCCTCTTGTGCCAACTAGGTTTCATCGCCGAGGTGCTGAAGATGTTACTTGTCATTATCGCTCGTTATTTTCTTCTATTCTTTTCTTTATTACTTTGTTCGTGACCCTTAGAGCTTCTTCTCATCTTCTGCGTTTTTGTTGTTGTTGCAGTTAACTGCCACTTCCCTCTTTGCGCTACTGCAAAACGGCGTTGCCACAGGGTTGAACAAGATTATAGCAAAAAATTTCGTAATGTTTACCTCTTGAACGACTACCGCTTTCTGGAATACTCTGGTCTTGCCGTTACCCTCGATACGTTATCTGATGTTTGCTTTTGTTAATAACTTTGTCCTTACGTGGATGTGCTCCTTGTATGCATTCTTTGTTTAACTACCTCTTTCTTCCTGAAAACTAGTAGTTGGTTATAGTAACACAAAACGGGACCAAAAAAAGGAGGATTTCGGTGATTTTGATGAGCTGATTACTGCTATCGAGGAAGAGGGTGACAAGGCCAAGACGATTGACCTTGATACCCAGACGAGTGCTACTATCAATCTCATTGTCCCTCAATCTATTGATCCTCCCCCTCACAAGGAGACTGACAATATAGGGAGTGACGTTGTCGCCCCCAAGCCAAAGTCCTCCACTTCGACTGCAACAACTTCGAACACTAATCGTGCTACGAAGCCGAAAAATGTTGATATTGAGATGGGCTCAAAGAGGGGTTCAAAGAAGGCTGCTATATCTAAGGCTAACACAGTCATAATGGCTGGTAGTTAGCTATGGACACTGAATGTAGAGAGTTCTCATCCCGTGCGATCAGTCGTTGACCTTGACGCCCTCCCGTATTAAGATTTTGGAGACCTTGAGGGTGAGACGTATGCTCTCAACATGGTGGAAACATGCGTTGTTATCCTTGAATCGAGCCACTGGGAGGCTCTTCCCCCTACTCCGCCCAAATAATTTCTTATTTTTTGACCGAGGTGCATAATGTGGTAGACATTGTTGTCGTCGCTGATGAATGTTTTAGATCCTTTGCTTCCACCATTTAGCTGATGTGCCATCAACGGCAAACGAGGGTGGATGCGTCGGTGGAGCTTGCTAGGGTAAACGGCGAGCTGAGCAAGAAAGAGAAGCTGCTGGTAAAGGCTAGCAAGCTGTGGCAGGAGCTTGAACATAAGCACAAGTGTCTTGAGCTTACCTTGAAAGAGAACTACAACAAATATGCTCATCTGTGACGCTTATATTAGCGACGGTTTCTGAAAAACCATCACCTATTTGAGAAGCTTTGTAGTTTTTAAAAAAATGTCACCAATAAATTCTCTAACTTATCGTGACGCTCATCCCAAACAATCATCAATGTGTTTTTTTTATATATATTTAACAAATACAAAACCCTAAATTAAACACTATCTCCAATCACACTTCGTCTTCATTCTCAGAATCTCAGATCTGGTTGCTAACTCTCTCTCACACTCTCTTCTAAACCTCTCGTCGATCGTCCTAATTATTCTATCTCAAGTTCTATTTGACCAGAGCAAAATGGGAGTTCTAGAGAGTGATCTTTTCCTCAGTGCTTGTCGCTTGGGTTCTAAGTTAGTGCTCAGTTGTTCTGGCTGAAGATCTGTGTGCAAGGTAGTTGGGTACTATTCCAACTTGTAGATTATAGAACAAATTGATCTATACAAGTTCAATTCATGGGTTCTTCCAAGTAAGTACCAAAGCCCCGTTAATAATTCTAATTTTTAGGTTTAACCTCTTGAGTTTGATCCAGATTGGTACTGATTATTTGTTTTGCATGCTAGTCATTTTGGGTGTGAAATATAATGAGACTCTTTGTAGCTTGAGGGGACGAAAGTATCCAAATAGGTCTCCAAACGGGTTGCAGGTTCTGGGTTTTAGAATGCCACCTGAACTATCTAAAGCGAACCATTTAATTTATACACGTAGAAGAAGAGCAACAAAATGGAACAGATCGTAAGGTCCTATTTCGATGTCCAATTTTTCTCTATTTAGAACTTTAAGGGTTATTTTGATTTGCTTCGAATCTCTTCTTTTTCTAAGCAGTAGATGTAATAATGAATTGCAAAGGGTTGGAGAGCCGATTGTAGGTTGTTTCCAGAAAAGTAATTGGGACAAACGCTTAGCCTAATGTCTTGGATATTGTTTTGCAATCTGTGGGTATCTGCATTCTACTCATTAGTGTTAACAGGTTCCTCGTATTGGTCCTTGCATTCATGTACATTACTTATATATTAAACTGTCAACTGAAGCTCTTTTGATGCAAAGATTCGTCTTTGTTAGGTTGTTCATTGTTTTACTTAGATGCAGGTGAAGCTTCATTGATTACATATATAATAATGTCTCAAGTGTACCAACTGCCACATACAAATTCTTACTAGGACTTCTTAATTGGTATTATATTTGGATTTTTATTGGTGTCCTAGATTAAGTTACAAAACAGAATCAACTTTACTGATAGTGTTTATAAAAGTTGGTATCTAATTATTTCAAGTGTTTATGGAATTATGGTTACCATCAATTTTTCTTATATTGATGTCATCGTAATTGGTTATGAATGTTGGCTAATGAATTGGTGTATTGCCACATAAATTCTCTTTACCAATTCTTCAAAAGAAGAGCTGTGAATCTAGCATTTAGAATCAGTCTTGTTCTTGTCAACTCCCGTGCATTATTTTATGTATATTTTGGATTGTTGCAGATTTCTGCATATATTGGTTCGACCTATTGAGTTCATATTTCGTCATTGAAAGTATAATGTTATGCATACCTGGTTTTTCTTGTGTAGTGCATTAAAAAAGAAGACACTAAATGCCATCGAGGAGATAAGGAAGTTTGCTCAGAAGGCATTGGAAACTTCAGATGTCTCAATGTGAGACTAAACTAATTGGGAGGTAAAGCAATTTCTTCCCAGTTAATTCTAATATTAGATTATTTTTTATAAAATAACTTATTTAGAGACATGTATAATCTATAGACCTAAAAGCTAGAGTTAGCCATTACTATCATTGCAATTTCAATATTAATAAGAATGACATGATATATCCATTGTAATGCAACAACAAGTAAATCAATGACATTGGAAAGTAAGAGTTCTGTTTATTTGTTCGTGTTTTTTGTTTTCTTTTTCCATGTGTCCATTAGATCCAAAGTAAAGTAATTAATATTTTTTATAAGTTCATTTTTCGAAAGATAAGGAAAAGTGAGTTGCATCACATGTAATTTATAGGCTTCGTCCTCATCTCCTGTGGTATTTATTGATATATATATATATATATATATATATATATATTTTTTTTGTGTTGAAGTACCAAGCTTCCTCAATATTGTTTTCTCACCTTTAGGTGGAGCAGGTGTAATTGGTGTTCACTGATTGCATTCTAGTTTCCATCCAACTTAGGATGGCTTGTCATTTAATATCGTGGGCACAAGATTTAGGATGGATTGCTTTCGGGTCCTGCAGAGGTAAATCTCTTCAATATTCAAATTTAAGTATTTGTATACTTAGATTGATTGTTTACTAGAGTAGTTTCTCACTCTAGTTTCTTAATTACAGAAGGGTGTGGTACATGTGCTCTTGACAGTGTGAGCTCTCGAATCATCCATGGAGCTAAAGTCCATTTGTTAGAGTTTTGAAGCTTATGTCCTGAAAAATACAAGGAAGATAAAATGATTTCATTGGAATCAACTCAATTGCAGATTAGATTGTTGGAATCATCGATTGGCTATACCCGAATCAACTATAGACTGAGTGAGTTTAGCTTTATCAAAAGTTTAGATCTATTTTCTTTTTGGAGCTTTTGAAATTCTATAATTTTAAGAGTAACAGTTCATTACAAAAATTGTACAATTTGATACTTTTGTAATATCAAAGGAGTATATTTGTTGCTTTCGTTTCTTATCTCTATTTTCGAGATTACTTCTTTTGTTTCTTGTTTGATGGTGACCACGATGAATTTTTTTTTATTTTTTTAGTTTTCAAAGCTAGTTGTTGACGGCTAAAAATCATCAAGAAAAGTAGATAGTTGATGGGTAAAAAGTGTCACATAAGGCATAAGGAAACCGTCACGGTATATCTATCTTGACGGTTACAATTGTTATCTTGACGCTTATTAACTGTCACGAAAGTTATTAGTGACGCTTATAAACTGTCATGAAAAAAATAGACTATTCATGACAATGGCAATAGTGATAGTTTTTGAACCATCACGAATCACTTTTCGTGACGGTTTTTGACCGTTACCAATGTACGTTTGTGTTGTAGTGGAGGCAAGCGCCTGCTTGGATGACTCGGTTCAATGGGTTAAGAAGATGGAGACGGAGTTGAAGGAGGTCCAAGGGTGCTTGAACAATGCTGAGGCGACACGCTAATGGGCTGAACGGCCAGATCAAATAGCTCGAGGATGGTCAGGCGCAATAGTTGGTTGACGTTGTTGAGGATTTCAAGAGCAGCAATGAGTTTCACGGCAAGTTGCAGGAGGTCTTCTGAAGTGGTCTCCAAAAGACCCAAGATTAGTTCATCTAAAATGGGTGGGTCAATGAGAGCTACAAGGCTGACACTGATTGGATCAACGAGGAGAGGAAGAGGAAGTTGGCCGCTAACGAGGCTGAGTTGGCCAAGATCAAGAAGGAAGAAGAAGAAAAAGAAGAAGTATGAGAGAGATCGCTAACGACAGAATGTAATGCTTGGTTTCACCCCCCCAAGGTGATAATCCGTTGACCCTCGACGGCTCGCCATCTATTGAGCTTACTCGTCATCTTTGAAATGTCAAAGGCACAAGGACGCTAGCCGGGAACTTTCCGCCAGCTCTGTGAGTGCTAGCATGAAGTTGAAATGAACAAGATCAGCAGGGTGATAAGTGAGATGGCCCAGCGTAAAGCGTGGCACTGCTTTTGTAATAGTAGTAGCATATTTTCCTTTTTATGAACAATTGGTGGTATTATTTTGACTGTGTAGTATATATTCTTCTCGCCGTTAGCCGTTTTTTCTTTTCGATCAGTGTCATGACCATTGGTCATGAACCTAACCGATATGCTACTATATTTGACTTATCAAGGAGTTATTGATGAGAAGATGTCTTTTGCAAAAATTTCTCCTAGTACATATCGATGATCAATGAAATGTTTGAAGGAAATTCATTTGCTTGTCCCATTTGCACATTCTACCAAAGTGTTAGTTAGGGCAAACGTTCATACATAGTATGTAGTTAGAAGTAAAAAAAATTTACAAGCAAAGGTGGGAAGAATTTTCATTTCATTGATTATGATAGAGTAGTGATACAAAAGTGGGCTTAGTTCTGGTACAAAGGAGAAACTATTTTAACTTGAGTGCTGGACCGAAACAAAAGCTGAAATCATAGAACCTGTTTTAGCGATGGCAATATCGGAGGTGTTCCGCGTTCCATGTCCATGGTACCTTGTTACCGCTCTTGTCTTCGAGAATGAATGTTGTTGGAGTCATGCTTTCGATGATCTTGAATGGGCCTTCCCAAACCGGCATTAGTCCCTTTGGTTTTGGGATGACTTCTCTCCATATCAAGTCTCCCACTAGGAGTTTCCTCGCCTTGACACGGCTGTTGTAGTGTCGCGCAACCAACTATTTGTTTGTCAGAAGTTTAACTCAGGTTTCATCCTCCTGCTTTTTTCGTAATACATTCGTCATATTAATTCCTTCGTAGTTTGTGTCTTCGTCGTATCCTTCAAAACTTCAATGTCTGATTTCCAAAGGTAATACCGCTTCCGCTTCAAATACGAGTGAAAACGGTGACGCTCCCGTTGCCTTCGTTAGTTGTTCTAATTAACCAGAGTACCTCGTAAAGACATTTTGCCCACTTGTGGCTGTAGTCTTCCATCCTTTTCTTGAGTCCCGTTTTGATCTTCTTGTTCGCCGCTTCAACCTAACCGTTGGTTTTGGGATAGTATACCGATGCGAATACTAGTCGAGTGCCCAGGTCGCTTGTGAACTTCCTCATCTCCTCGTTGTTGAACTATTTCCCATTGTCGGTGACAATTGTAAGTGGTATTCCATATTTGCAGCATATGTCTTTCCAAAGGAAATTGATGATCTTTTGTGTGGTGATGAGCACTAGTGGTCTTGCCTCTATGTACTTGTGATATCTCGATATTTTTATATATTTGTTAATATTTACAAATAATTCGAGTACGATTTAATGTCGCAGTAAAAGATTTTTATCGTTGGTAAGTACTGAGGTGTCTCGGTTGACTTTTTATTGAATTGTCGAAGTCGGTTGACTTCTGGTAAAAATCATATTATTTATCAATACGAGTTCATGAACGCGAGAATCATCGAAATCAGAGTTACAACGAGGAAATTACTACAAACGTTAGAAGTTTGTTGTAAATCAATTACCGATTTAGCATATTTAGAAATATATAAATAGGGGATGTTTCCATTTCAGGAAGGTCATAAGTGAGTGTGGGAGGTTGACTTTGGTCAACCGTCTCTCACGAAGAGAGAGAAACTGCGTTTGCCGGTGCGGCGGTTTTCGGCTTCGGCAACGCCGTCTGGCTGTTTCTGTCCATGAAACCGGTCGGTTTCAGTTGGTCTTGTCATCCTCGTTCTAAATCTGGGTTTGATTTTCGGGATAAAGGCTCGTAGAGGGAGAATTAAACTGAGATGTTTTTAGAGTTTTTCGGGTGGGATTCGATGTCGTCGCCGACGACGCCTCGGGTATGATTCGATCCTTCTCGATGCCCTGAGTATGATTGTATTGATATATTTTGGATTTCAGGTGATTAATGTCAGAATCGAATCGAAACTTATTCGAAAAATTTGCCGCCACTGTTCAGCGCCGTTGCGGCGATAGTTGCCGGTGGTTGTGGATGTCGAGGATAGAGGGGTTTTGCTCCCCTCTATCTTCTGAGTTTATTGGGACCAGTCTCGAGCTCGTTGGTGCCTCAACGGCGGAGATTGGCGCCGAAGAGATTGCTGGGCCGTGGGTTTTCGGGGCTAATTCCGGCCAAATCATTTAGAATTAAGCATATGTCATTTGGAATAAATTTTTGGGCTTGAGGAGATCTTTCTTTTGGTATATTATCCGTCGCCGCCTGGCCGTGGTCGCCGGTGGTGGTGCGTGGCCGGAAAAGTTGACCGGAAAAACTTATTTTCCGAAACGTGTCTTGTTATATGTCTTTATGTTCATAATGACGATATGAACACAGTCGTGAGCTTTAAATTGTCATTTAGGCTTTGTAGATGGGCGGTGGTGACGGGGTTCGCCACCAGAAGCGGTGCAGGCGACGGAGAAATTAGTTCTGTTATATGTCGTTACGATTGTTTCATTTGAACAAGTTATCGTAATTGTTTTCGACTATAAGAAATCGTATATATGTTGTTTCCCTTTTCTAACTCAATCATGCTATAAGGAATTTAGATTATTGCGAATTGATGATAAAGATGTCGAATTTGTGCTGTAATAATCTCGAGCTTTTTTTGTTGGGTTATTAATCAAATGTTGAGCAAATAGCATCTTAGTATTATTAGATTGTTCTTTTATAATAGATGTTCTGGAATTTTAAAACTTAATGGTGCTTAATTGCTCAAGCTTCCGAGCATTCGACACTGACTGGGTCTGTTACTTGTGTTATGGAGCCGAATTTTGTGAGCATTTCATACAAGCTTTAGTTTAGTTTAGTTTCCTGTATGTTCATCAAGGATAATGCTTTGTTGGTGTCTATTTTCTAAGGAGGAAACTCATTTGATTATTGATAGACTTGAGTCGGTGGGTCTCATTTGTGTCTCGGCTGTTCATAGGACACGAGCAAGAAGTCTCCGATGGAGTTGATCAACAAAGTTCCTCCGATCAGGGTTGAGGGCAGGATTGCTGCATGTGAAGGAGGTGCGTTTCTGATATCGCTTAAAGTTCTCATGGCACTGTGATCTCATTCATTGAGCCATAAAAAGGTTCTCAAAAAATGTGGTTCTGCGTAATTGTAGGCCTCAAGTATATAATTCATATGTAAACTGTAAATTCATTGCCACTATGATCTAAACATGTGTGGCATCCAATAAAATCTTCAGTCAAGTGGGGTTCAATCACACACTCTGTGTATGCTGGTGAGTGATGTACCTGGAGTTCTAAACATAGTTACAGGAGTCTTATCTCGAAGAGGCTATAACATTCAGGTTAGTTGATTCAAGTGACCACATCATTCTATATTTGGTTTTCTTTGGCCGTCTCACATGTGAATGAAGCTTTCATTTTTTGCTTACAGAGTCTAGCTGTGGGGCCTTCTGAGAAAGAGGGACTTTCCCGCATTACAACTGTTATTCCTGGTAGTGATGACTCAATTACCAAGTTGGCCAGCAACTTCGCAAGCTGATAAATCTTCACGAGGTGAGGTTTCTGATATTACAAGATTCTTGTTGTGGATCTAATAAATTACTATCCAGGGAATATTTAATAATCTGGAATTGAGAAAAGAGATTGGTGCATAGTAGCTACTAGAAGATGGATCGACAATCTATAAAAATGCAAATCGTTAGGCTGTATTATATAACTTCAGTACTCTACTTTTGATTTGAACTTTGAAGTACTCTTTGGGAAGTCACATGTAGTTGCAGTAGCCAATGATGGAACTGGTCTGTTCAGGTTGAAACTGAATAAGTGTATATATCAATGTTGCTCCGTGTCCATGGATCTTATTTCCCCTCTCCTACTCTTGATGAATTTCAGTCTCTTGTTATATTATCTGACCTCAATCCTTTCTCAATTCATATTGGTACACAAAAGAACTTTGTTTTGAGTAGATGTAGTGTCTAAGGATATTAGAAAAAAGGATTTGACAATACCTTCTTGGATGATTGAAAAACGGTGGTTGTTTCTCCAGGTTCGGGATATTACACACTTACCATTTTCTGAGCGAGAGTTGATGCTGATAAAGATTTCTGTAAATGCTGCTGCTAGAAGAGATGTTCTTGATATTGCCAGCATTTTCCTTGCTAAAGCGGTCGATGTGTCTGACCGCACAATTCCCCTTGAGGTTGAACCTCTTTCTTGCCGTCAATTCTAATATTATAATTGTTCAATACCTCCTCAGATATATCACAAGATGGGTAGAAACCATTCTCGTTTTCTTTTGATCATTAATAGATAAGTGTGGTGGGTTAGGATTCCAGCAATGTTAGTATCAGGGACTTGACATCTGCTGTTGTTGTTTATCTTATTTTCACATAATATCACTAATATTATCTATTCATTATATTATTTTCAGCTTACTAGCGATTTGAATAAAATGGTTGCACTGCAGAAGTTACTAGAGCCCTATGGACTTTGTGAGGTTTGTATAAGAAGTTGGTTGCCATGTTTACGGATGATCCTTAATTTCCAGATCTGAATAGTTCTTTTCCTCCTTGTAGATTGCACGGACTGGTAAGGTGGCATTGGAGCGAGGCTCCGGTGTGGATTCCACTTCTCTTCGCGGATACCCTCTTCCACTATAATGCTGGGGTTTACTCACTTAACAAGTTATGTAAGTTTCTTATTCCCTTTTGATGGGCAATCTTTCTTTTGCCTGCTACTGGGCTGCTAGCTATGTTCATATGAGTAAAGGAATAAACATTTAACTTTATAACTTTGGATTATCTGTGTCAGGTCTCAACATCTATTTGTTAGTCTGTATTTGTGGTTATTGATTTAATTGGTTTCCATGACAAAGTCCTATAAATTTAATTTACTCGTGAGAGAGCATATTATGCTTATAGATGTGATTTACAGCTTATTAAGAACATATATACATATAGGTTGGTATATGCATAGTTAATATTGTTTATAGATGTGATTTACTCATGGCAGACATTTTTGTGGAGCTTCAAATAGGGATCCTAGTGCACGAGCTACTAATAGTTTCCTTGGAATATTGCTTTGGTGCCTTATTTGGTTTTGATATGTACAGTTTGCAAATTGGTTGAAGATTGAAGATGCTAAGCTCCAAGGCATTTATGAGAAGTTCTGCAAAGACCAAGCAAACCATTTACAGGATTTGAAATGCATTTCCTAGCTTGTAGTTTAGTTTTCGTGTTGTTGTAGTTCAGTTCCTCTACAAAATAACCATGTAATAGATGCTGTTTTGTTGGTTTAGTGATAATTAATAGTTGTATAAATTAGCATAATTTTAGTGTAATTTGAATTGGTATTGTTTATGTACCATATGAAACATATATCACAGCTCATTTTGTCCTAAATGTAGTGGTCATGATCATATCACACGATGCTCGAAAGCATAAAAATTGTCTACGAAATACAAATTAGGCGACGGTCATATAATATGTGACTGTCGTTTGATATACCAACAGAAGACGGTTATTCATCGTTTGATATATTATTAGAAGATGGTTGACCGCCGTCTGAATTTATGCCATGTAAAGCTTTGATGCGCATGCGTGGATGCCACCCGCAGTGTGTCATTTTAGTCGTCGTCCTTATGATTAGTATACAGCGGTTGATTTGGTGATTTACTTGTCGTCTGAATCAAACGATTGCTCGATAGATGACGGGTAAGTTGGTCATCAGGCGTCTCTCTTGAGCCGTCGTGTGAAGCCTTTTCTGTAGTAGTGTAAGAAGAGGAAACAGTCAGAAGTGTAGATGGAATAGTCCCGCCTAACACACTCTGATGCCTAAATAAGTAAGTGAAGTGAAAGAAGGAAGGTAAGCGACACAAAGGAAAGTGTTTGTAAAGAGAGAATACTGAATGAATCATATTAAATGCTTTGATCTTTATTTTATCTCCTGGAGTGGGATGCGCTTCTTGTCATTCTTCGATGTGGGACTCGTTCCTTGATTACCCAAGTCTGTATGAAAAGGGCGTACTTACCAGCTTATACCAACACGGTGTCTCATTATGTTTAATTTTGCTAATTAATGAACGGGTTCACAATTTAGGATTTATTTATTTATTTTGATAAGTCAAAAATTTGTATTAAACGAGAATCAAGTACAACTGGAATTGAGACTAGCTAAGAAAAACAATAAACAAATACTGTAGAAAGACTAAACAAATACACCAAACTAAAACTGAATTTTGACAATCGCTGAAGACGTCAGTGCGGTCGTATACTAGATCACAGGTGGTACTTTGGCCACCCCATGAGCTAGTTTTTCTGCTATCATCAACGGAGCTCGTGAGTCTAGCACTTTTCCAACTGCATATCCATACTTCCATAGCCGTTACGATCTCATCTTGGGGCACTAAGAGTCCTAATAAGTGAGGGTGTCATCTTGTTACGAATTGCCTCATTCGACGCCTTAAATTAAAATCGAAGCCCGAATGCTAAACCTTACGATAAAGAATGCTGACTTGCTGCATAATGACCCATACGACATGAAAGGCCAATTGAACCAAACCCTAAATCCATAGAAAGCCCAGGTGACTTGTAGGCCCATGAGATCCAAGGCTACCCAACTAAGTGAAGCCACCAGCTAGCGAAGCAACCTTTGTGCTCCTCCGCTTCATGATGATTGCTGCCGCACTCCACCAAGCCAGCATCTCGATGTCCACCATCAGGATCCCACATGATGCGTTATGCTGCTACCAAGCCAACCCTATACCAGCCTACAACCACAATAAGTTGCACCCTCGGAGGTTGCGATCTGAATATAATCACGACACCTCTAGCGCAACAAGTTTCATTCCATGCTAAGATGTTGTAACTCGCTGCCATGGCTCAACGATAATCGTACGTGGAAGGAGAGAGAGAATAAGGCATCGTTGTTCCCCTAGGTCCTTCGGTTTCAAATGCCCAGGTTGCAGAGTCTCGTTGGAGGTCGAGTGCGCACGTGGATCGAGATATAATGGTATCTACCGTACGAGCAAGATGATCCTACGGTTTAGTAGTCTAGATAACATAGTTAGTTTAGGGAGTCTAGCGGCTCTCATGTCTTGATAAATTTTATGTTTTAGTAATGGCAATTGTCTTGAAAAGTAACTTATTTAATTTATGATTCTAGATTTATCTTACAGATGTCTTCTGAATAAAAATTATTAGGATTTAATGGTCATTTAGGGCCTAATCTCGGTTTAAGAAATTAAGTCGGAGTCGGGTTCTTTCAGTTGGTATAATTAAATTCTTTATGTTATAGGTTCTGTAGACTGTACTTGGTTTCTTTCGTTTTTGCGTTCGATTATGCTCAACACTTTTGGTGCGATGACCTGACCACGGCAGATCCCTATATAAAACTCACGGTATTGAACGTCGTCGAATACGTGACGAAAGCGATCGAATACCAATCCCAGCCTGTGAGTCAATTCCTCCTATTCGCTATGCCACTCGTGCGTTGACCGCAATCAATTTTCCCAGGTAAAAGTTTTCTCAGAAAGTTTGTAGTAATTCTAAGTGCCAAGTATTTATAATATGTTGAATTTCCACGCTCTTGCTATGCTACGATGAGTTATAAGGCTACGACGTCAAGTTTATGTGTAATAAGGTGTATTTTAGCCATGGAAACTGATGCGGAGCTTGCATTTTTCTAGAGGATGACTATTGATTTGAAATGGGTCAGAGGATGGCATCTGTAGTTATGGTTGGTGAAGGTATTCGAGGAGGTTTCTTGTGACGGCAGTTGACAAACTTTTACGATAATATCTCGTCGTTTAGTTAGCACCTCTTCGTTACACGCAATGTTTAACGGTTTCGCGCAATGTGTAACAATTTCATGGGATAAAACTATTAGAACGAAATTACGACATTACGGTCTCGTCGTCTGGTTACACACAATGTGTAACAGTTTCGTGGGATAAAACTATTAGTACGACATTACGTAGATTTTCGCAAATATAGTTACGCAAGCACAAACGTAGGTTAGATTTTAGCCGTGGAAACTAATGCGGAGCTTGCATTTTTCTAGAGGATGACTATTGATTTGAAATGGGTCAGAGGGTAGCATCTGTAGTCATGGTTGGTGAAGGTATTCGAGGAGGTTTCTTGTGACGGCAGTTGACAAACTTTTACGATAATATCTCATCATCTGGTTAGCACCTCTTCGATTTGGATATATTGTACAATTTTCTTCCACATATGAGGTATGAGTTTTATGTGATTTAAGATATCAGAAAATTCGGATGAGCAACGGTGATCTTTTTTTCGTTCATGAGACTTGTTATTTTTAAAGTGTAAGTCTTTTTACAGGTTTTGGTTGACTTCGAATTTATGAAAATGGTATGAGAAAATTTTTTGGTAAATTTTATGAACTATGTCAAGTTATAAGGAACGTCACGGCTGGATCGCTACCGATTGCATCAACCCCTTTTTGAGCCATGGTGTAGCATCGAGCTAATAATTTACTGGTTTTGTCAATAAATTATGTGCACAAAACCCTTCCTTTCATCATGTTTAGCTTTGCAATCTCATTAGTTACGTTTAGCAGTAAAACTTCATTTATTACGTCTAGTATTTTTTCAATTTCCTATGTCGGGTTTAGGTTCCAGGTTTCTTACATTATGTTCAGCTACGTTAAGTGATTAAAGGTTTATGGGACAATGAACTATCCAACTTATGCCGTCGATAATCGATAATGGGGTTCTCTAATTTGAAGTTTTGTAAAGGAAGTTATGTTTGATTATAAGGCAGTTGGAGACTAGGGTCACTTGCTGGGGTGTCTCGCATACTCCTTCAATGAAGGTGTCGTTCCACTTCATTTTGTATAGTTTTTCTTCTTTTCATTCCATTTATGTCATATTTGGTGGTTTCGTTATTTTTTTTCCTCTCTCGATTTTGTTCGTCGATAAAGTTCACCCGCTTTAATTGATCAAGTGTTCATGATCTTAGGTCATCTCAATTTATTTTGTTTCGTTTAGTTGTCAATGCAAACATGTTTCTCTTATTTATGGAGGTACAATAAGTTGGAAGGTTAGACTTGTATAGGTTTATGATTAGATTTCTTTGTGATATATCTAGCTACAGCTTTTTGAATTTCATCATGCATGGTTATTGTATACTTGTCTACTTATTGTTTAGTCTACGTTCCAACTTTTAGTTAAGTTGGGTGTCGAGCACTAGTTCGATTATTCATTTTGAGGGTGCGTTGACACTTGAGTTTTGATACTCAAACTCTTTCTAATGTATTAAATTTATGAGCGGAATTGTCTGATAATCAGTGTTATTTATATCCTATCAGACTTGTTGTATTCAAGAATGTTCTGGAATATCAAGGAAAAATGTAATTTGGTACTTGTGGAGATTGTTTGAATTGTGTTTATGCCTAAATTTACAGGTTTTGGGTTCGATTATAAACGAATAGGTCATGCCAGATTTTTCGGTAAAAATCTCTGGTTTAGGGTTATCAAATTTACTTTCTTCATAATGTGCGAACATATGTGGAACCCTTACTCGTTATTTATCTTGCGCATAGTTTTGGCTCGAATTTTCACGTGGTATCCTTCTTAGAAGTTATCATGTTAGATGGGGTCATTTCTATTAAATCAAGTGTTTATTATTAAAAAGTTCTTTCATTGAACATTATACGTTTTTGATTCACGAGTCATTGCGACATTTTGGATATCGATCCTCCTGCTTAGAGTCATGAAGTTTCAGAGCTATTCTCATCATGGTGAGTTGTTTATGTCAGAATATCATTGTATTATCCTTGAGAGGGATTACACAGCAGGAGTTAAGGGAATTGGAGAGATGGGGTATATAAGAAGTCTTGTGATGAACCTTCATGCAAAGATTATGACTTTGGCCTCATAATGCGTTGATCTGTTGTGATGTAAATTTTGAGGACAAAACTTTTCTTAGAGGGGTAGATCATAACAACCCGAACCCAAATTAGGGTGTTGATCATAATTATCAAGCTAAATAACGTGTTAGACATCACGTGACATGTTTTTCGAGATTAATTATGACTTAAATATCGACTTTTTATAAGTTGTGATTTTAGATTCGTTTTCTTCACGGAAGTAGTAGAATATTTTATTGCGAGTTTGTGTGAAATTTTATTTTATTTTTCGAAGGTTCGATCAATTAGTTAGGAATTTTTTTGAAATTTGAGAGTCACAAATTTTTTTAAAATCAATATGATTAGAAAAATTGTGGACCGTCCGATTTTGTTTTAGTGGGCTGAGTTTTATTTGGGCTGGGTATTAACCCAACCATAATACCCAACCATTTTTTCTCTCTCTTCCTCGCCCCCTCTCTCTTCCCGACTCTCTCTTTCTCTCTCTCCGTCAATTACACCGCCAGCCATTTGAGAAAGATGATATTCTACGGTTTAGTAGTCTAGCTAGATAACATATTTAGTTTAGGGAGTCTAGCAACTCTGATGTCTTGATAAATTTTATGTTTTAGTAATGGCAATTGTCTTGAAACGTAACTTATTTAATTTATGGTTATGGATTTATAATTTTTCTTACAGATGTCTTCTGAATAAAAATTATTGATTTAATCTTCATTTAAGGTCTAATCCCGGTTTAAGAAATTAAGTCGGGGTCGGGTTCTTTCAAGCCCACCGGAAGGACACCACTGACCCAGGTAAGAAGCCCGGATAGCCAAATGACTCCCCCAACTATGCATCGAGAAAGCCCGAACGACGTCACCCTAGGCTGCCATATCCAGTCGTTGTACCCTTTGATTTCGCATCCGGGGGCCGACTTCAATGTCTACGGCACGATGAGATCCTCCGGGATCTCATACATGCTTTCAGTCACCCCCATAATTCAGGTTTGGGTCGACCAAAACTAGCTCCTCCCGTTGAAAGTTTTCGAATCCAAAAACGTCCTTCGCACACCGACGAGGGACATCCCCCATGAATGCCACTCATGTGACTGAAGCTGCGCCCGCCACAAACAAGTCAACAAAAACTTGATCGAAAACCTAGCTAGGCCATATGGTGATAGGGTGCGTCGCAATCGAGATCCGAAAAGCACGTAGCACTCAAACATCTCAAGCGGTCACGCCCTCGATATGATGGGGAGGAGAAGGAGAAAGGAAAGGGAAAAGTGGGTACGTCATCATGAAAATTATGCTAAATGATCGTAGTGTCCTAGGGTCAGCTTGTCTCCGAAGAGCGAAGCTAGGTTTTTTTTTTGTATTTTACTGATGCTTATTGAAGACAGAACATTTTGAAGGTTCATTGCTTTTTAGGCTATTATTATTAAGGAATATATGATTCCCTGCCCCAAATTTTCATGTCTTCTGTGGGAGTTAGTTTTGGTCACCCGAGATGGGGACAGATGAGCTCAGGTAGAACGATTCTGGATGGGGTTCGATGAGGCTAGATATGGGCCTAGGCTCGGACGATTATGGGTTCGATTAAGGGCCAAATGATTTGGGGGTTTCTAGATGTCTCTGGAATGATGTAGAGTCTTCTAGAATGTTCGATGGGCATGACAATCCTAAGTAAGGTCGGTAAGGGGGCTGGGTAATCTGATCTCAAGGGACTGTTCGATTAGACCTTGGGGGAGGGGGGGGGGGGTGACAGAATCTGAGGAGGAAACATAAAGATTTGTACGTGTCCTAGTAAGATTATGCCAAAGGGCCTGTGGTAATCATGAGATCTGATTGACCCTGGATATGGAGATCCATTCCTTAGTAGATCCCTCATATCCGAAAGTAAAGTAATCCTATTCGATATGGATTATGCTTACATCTAACTCGATCACTATATATAGACCATCTCTACATGGTCCGAGGTAACGATTTTTTGCTCTATTCACTATTCGATTCTTAAGACGAGTACTGACTTGAGCGTCGGAGGATCTAAGCACAGCACTACACCGTATTCCAACTTATTTTATAGGTTCACAGAGATCGAAACTGAAGTGGGATAAATCTGCTCTCCCATCTCCGACCCAAATAATTAAGAACATTAAAAAAAGTCGAGGATGACAAGGCATGCAGTTATATATTCATTTGATAACTATATACTGCGTGCTCCCCGACAAGTTTTCTCTCCCAACCTAGCCACTAGCCATGAGTACTAAAACAAAATATTCTAAGTATGTGGAAGAACAATGACCCCCGTGACCTGAAGTAATGCCAATTTTCATTCACGGATATCAGATTTGTGGCTCCTAAACTCCCTCTCGTTCCCTATAAAAGTAGCAGTCGAGTGAGCCCTATACTCACAATCAAAGTACTACTGCTGAGTGCTAACTAGCTAGCTAGCAAGAAATTAACTACTGCTCCATATATATCCTTAATTAGCAGCAGTACGTGATCAAACCGGTTGAGATGGGAAGTAACTTTAACAAGGTGGTCGTGATTTTGGTCGTGGCAATGCTGGTGTTTGTTGAAGGCTCAACAGCTTTCAGCTTTTGCAAGATGAATGACAACGGTCTAACTGCTTGCAAGCCATCCGTGACAAAGCCGAACCCTGCTGATCCATCCGCACTGTGTTGCAAGGCACTTTCTGCTGCTGACTTGAGCTGTCTTTGCTCATACAAGACCTCACCGGTGCTGCCAACTCTTGGAATCAGCCCTGATCTTGCCATGGAACTACCGGCTAAGTGCGGCCTCTCTCCTCCTGCCAATTGTGCATAAGCTTTCACTCGATCAAGCATGGAGCTGCCATGTATCGTTCACATTATGCTCGCGGCTTCATGTATGATTGCATTGCAACTCACTTGCTCTAGCTCATCAAAAATATCTTTCATCTGGCTTATGTAGTATCTTTCTACGCCTTGCTTGACATGCAATGCATGTGTAGGGTTTGTTCACGCAATAATTTGCTTTAATTTCAGTATTTGTATTTTCATCGTTGCCTAATTAATGAACTGTGATGTGTAATGTGTTGTGAAATTTAGTGTCAATCGAATTTGAGGTCCATCATCCCGATCGATTTACGTATTATGCACACGTATATATACGTACGTACGTAGTTTTCTACCTAAATATATGCAACGAGCAAAAACAAGACCACCCTGTCTCCCTGAGTTATGTTTGTACGTACTACCTACTCAACATAACAGATTAGAAGAATAACTTAAAAGTACTCTTAGACAAATTAAGTCATCACTAATCAACCAAATGCATTTGAAAAATGCATTTGATACAATTATCTAATCTTAAATAATAATAATAATTATTGTTTAAAAAATGAGAATCATATATCATAACTACATATTACAAATATATATTACGAACTTTAAATTTATTTATTCAAATACTTGTCAAGATAAATAATTAGTAAAAAAAATGTATTATCCAAACATTTATTAGAATTTGATGGTAGAATAATTTATTGCTATATGGCTCCTATGAGGTTTTAAATTTTACTTCTCTAGCTCTCTTTCTCATCTCCTTACACTCTTCTTGATCTTCATTACATGATGTATGAAGCTTCCAATTCTAGAAGTAAAGCAACTTTCACAGGCTTCTCTATTTTAAATATCTCATAATTTTGTTTTATAATCTCCAATATAACTGACTAAATACTGAAAATACACTACTCATTTTACATATGTTATTCAAAACATTCAAAATGTAATCACAAATCACAAAAAATTATGGAATGAGAAAGTTTACCAAACTTAACGTGCAATAGGACAATCGATCTGTTGCATAATATATAAGACTACTATCGAACTCAGAATCTCAAGAGAGTTGAAGGGAAAGAGGAAAGAAAATCGCTTATTGCATCATTTATATGGACTCACACAAAGTACATTTATGAGAGGAAGAGGAGGAGGAAAAAGAATGAATGTTGGGCCTACTCCTATTAGGGAGGGCTAAAATGGGTCCGGAGCTAAAATTTGGCCTTCCAAATAATACTTGTTTAATTTTAGCCTTGGGTTAAATGTTAATAGTCTCCAATAAGAGAGAGTTAAATTTAGTTAAAATTTAATGATTATCTCTCTCCGGCTAATAAAACAAAGCTACATGGCAGTGGGTCACTTACAAAAAACATACAAAAAAATATGAATGAATAGAAGATAAATAGTTAATGAAATGAATAGTACATAATGAGTTTAACTTTGTTATATAAGAAATATATCACGTAGTACGAATTTACGATCGCATTATCATATTTTTCAGTCGAACAAGAGAGAAGAAAAAATCGATATACTAAGAGCTAGTTCAAATTTTCAATTTTAATATTCTCAAACTCAAAAATTTAATTTTGCTCATTTCCTCATCTTGTTAATTATCTCTCATACTTGGTAGGAAATGTACGTGATCCCCTACAGATCAATTTTCAATCTAAATGATCGACCCTCTGGAATA
The DNA here is from genome assembly GCA_946800695.1 of Geum urbanum. Taxonomy (NCBI): domain Eukaryota; kingdom Viridiplantae; phylum Streptophyta; class Magnoliopsida; order Rosales; family Rosaceae; genus Geum; species Geum urbanum. The sequence continues at coordinate 7,550,408 of OX327015.1, forward strand.
TATAATTAATTATTCTCCTCGGCACGTTACGCTAAAATTGGATACATACACAAACAAGAAAAAAGACGAGCCCAACTTCGATCTTCTTTTAAACGTACATAATTAGATCTAAACTATTGATCACGAGCTCTCTTTACTAGCTACCATATTCTGTCATTTCTGTGTGCTCCTCCTCCTCCACTCCAAAGATGACAACCAAAACAAAGAATATATAGACCATCTATTGCTGGAAAGGCGAAGCACCCCGTGAGTATATGGGCATGCATGTAGAGAAATTGATCTTACACCGTTACACGTTGTGCATATTAGAAATGTAGTGATTTATTGTCATCTGTATTGATGTTGGCAGATACGTTTTCTTTTGTAGTTAATTTTCCTTGTACAATAAGCCTACGACTTGTATATGTAATCTGTTTTCTTATCAATGAAAACTACTTCAGCCAATTCAAACTCTTTCCAGCTCATTTTTTCATCTTTTCATGGTATCAGAGTAGGAGTAAGATCTTGACTAATTGTTACGCCTTAATCTCTCGCGTAACATCTGCGTCTTTGTCTACTGTACTCTACTTTCTCTTATAGTCGTTCATCACCTCATCTTTGTCATGGCACAACAAGATCAGCACTGTCTTATGCAAAGACTCAAACAACTTGTCATGGAATCCGACCTTACAAAAGTCCAATTTCAGCGGCTTTTGGATCAATTGAACGTCAGAGAAAGTGATAGTGTTATTCACCAAATATACACTTCGATCAATCGCCAAACCAACTATGTCTAAATTTTTTTCTCCCCGATGGATCATTGATAGCAGCGCAACGTACCATATTGTCTCATCGTCAAGCTTTCTAACACATAGCAATAAAAATCATTCATTGCCTCCTGTATTACTTCTGAGCGATGATGGAGCACAAATTACTTCTACTGGATCAGTCCTATTGAATTCATCTTACCACTTACATGATGTGTTATGTGTGCCAAATTTTAAAGTTGATTTGATATTAGTAAGTCGTCTTACAAGAGGTTTGAGTTGTTCTGTGACATTTTACCCTGATTGGTGTATTTTGCAGGATTTGGTTTCGAGGAAGATGATTGGTTTAGGTAAGCATTGTGACGATCTTTATTATTTGGCGGCATTGGCAATAGAGAGCACCAAACAAAAACTCACATCACCCAATCAACCCAGTTGTCATCTCATCATGTCACCAACCAATATTTGGCATCGTCATTTAGGTCATGTTTCATCTTGTCCTCTATAATACATTGCTAAACACTTTCTGAATATTTTTGTGAAATCTGATCATGATTGTAATATTTGTCCGTTAGCGAAGGAACATCGTCTTTCTTTTTGGTCTAGTTCTATTTCATCAACAAAACCATTTGATCTTATTCATTGTGATATTTGGGATCCTCACAAACATTCTTTTCTCACAAGTGCCCATTATTTTCTTACTATTGTAGACGATTATTCGCGTTTTACTTGAGTTTTCTTAATGAGGCATGAACATGAAACTCAATTTTTAGTAAAGAATTTTTTTGCTTTTGTCTCCACCCAACTCTCATCTCAAATCAAATGTTTTCGTAGTACTAATGGCTCAGAGTTTCTTTCTCTTCAAATTTTTTTCAAAGACAATGGAGTCGTATTTCAACGATCTTATATTTATACGCCTCAACAAAATGGGGTAGTAGAACGCAAACATCGTCACATTCTTTAAGTTGTACGTGCTTTTCGATTTCAAGCTAATTTTCCTCTAAAATTTTGGGGAGAATGCGTGCTTAAAGCTGTCCATGTGATTAATCGTTTACCCACTCCACTTCTTTCTTTTAAAACACTTTTTGAGTGTCTTAATTCCAAAACTCCTCCTTTCCATCATCTTCGTATTTTTGGGTGTCTAGCTTATGCTACGTACTAATGTCAATGTTAAACATAAACTTGCTCCTAGAGAAGCCAAATGTATTTTTATTGGCTATTCTATTGGTCAAAAGGCATATAAATTCTATGATCTCTCCACCCATAAGATTTTGACAAGTCGTGATGTTATTTTTCATGAAACTTGCTTTTCCTATGGGGCATCTTCTATCGAATCTTAGGGGTGGGACTTAAGCCCGAAAAACCGGCCTGAATGGCCCGAAAACTCGGCCCGAAACTGAATGGCCCGAAAAAAAAGGATAAGAATTTTTTGGGCCCGAAACCGAATTGGGCCCGAAACCGAGGGTATAATCTGGTACAGTTTCGGTTTGGTACCCAAACCGAACCGATTGGTCCCGAAACAGTTGCACGAAGACTATTGTACACTTACATACACATGATAACTCTCTTTGATATATATATATATATATAAAAAGAAGGTTAACTCTCACCCTCACTCACTCAGCCCGAGCCCTAATTTTCATCGTGAGAACTGAGAAGTTAAGTACCCACGGCGGCTCGGCCTCTCCTCAGCCCTAAGCCTCGCCTCCCTCGTCCACTCTCGGCCTCCCTCGTCAACTCTCAATCCCAAAATTCGGAGCCCCATTTCGTAACCCACGGCGAATTTCAGGGCGGCTTTCTCTCGGCGGCTTGGACTCGGTCCACTCTCGGCGGAAGTCCACTTTTCCTCCCCTCGGATCCCCCCTCGGAGCCCCAATTCGAATTTCCACATCAAACTGTCTCGGGCTCGGAGTTCTCTCGCAGTTTTAGGTAAGCAAATTTTGATGGTGGATATGTGGTTTTAGGTTATATATATGGTCTGGATATGTGGTTATATATGTGGATATGCTGATAGACTGATGAGGATGAGGTGGGTAGGTGTAGTACATACTAGAACTGCTGTATGTCTTTCTGAACCTGTGGATTAGGGAACAACACAAGAGTTGGGTAGCTAGTTGAATTGGTTACTCTAGTCACTAGAAGATTGTGTCGATCAGATTACGATCCACATTTTAGGAGTTATTTGATGATTCATGTCATATGCAATATTTTCTTAAAGCAAAGTTGAGTGGCTTCTGCCTTATTTGATTATTTCTAATCATGCATCCTATTTTGTGATCAATAGAAATGCACTAGTAATACTTGAGCACATACCAATTGAACTGGTATTAAGCCCTTCTTTTACTGTAAGTTGGGACTGATCCCAACCTAACTATTACTTACAGAGTGGTAGCTGGTGTCTTTGTTAACAGGGATGATTCATGCAACTGACTTTTTAAGTTTCCAAAAAAAGAGAGACTATAATGATCTTGTTGAATATGAAATTTTCCCGGGTAAGGGTAGATAATTTGGCACATGTAGTTACCACGTAAGATTTATGCAAATGCAAGTTCCATGATCTCCAACCAAAGTTTTTATTCTCATGTTTGATCGATTGGTAGTTTTAGTTGTAAAATTTATGGTTTCCAGCAATTGGTGAATCTATTATCAGTTCAGAATGCAGAATATATTCTATACTGAAAAGAAACATGATCAAATGCAGTTTGTTGGTGTTGTTAAGCATAGAGTTATATCATTTTCATTCATGTATAAAGAACTGTTTGAAAGTGCAGATGAACTATGGTAACAGATTACAGACATTCTTTCCATTCATGTTTGGCTAGTCGATTTGTAACTGTTTGGTCGTTGTTTTGTAACGGTTTGGTCACTGTTTTGTAACTGTTTGGTCGCTGGTTTGTAACTGTTTTGGTCATATTTGGCCGCTGTTTTGTAACTGTTTGATTATGGATTTGTAACTATTTGGTCGATGAATATTCCAAAGGTGATGATGATGTTGGAGAAGATTCTGAGGAGGAATCAAGTTGAATTGTGTTTTATTTGGGACTGTAATTTTTACGTGTTTGTTGTATTCTTATTTGAGGTTGTAATTTGCAAGTAATTTTTATTTGAGACTGTAGTTTGCAAGTGCTTTAGACTGATCTTTAATTTCTATTTGGACACAAATTTTTATGTTATTGTTTTTAGATTGTAAATTGTATTTTGTGATAGTTTGTGTTTTGACAGGTTTTAAATGTATGTGTATAACAAAATATGTTAGTGTAGTAGGATGTTTTAAAAATGTGTCAAATTTGGACTAATTTTAGTCTAGATCTTAAGAATTTGAAAAAGGTCGAAATGCTTGAAAAAATGTAAAATAGGCCCGAACCGGCCCGAACCGAACCGAACCGAACAAGTACCGTCCCGTTTGGTTTCTATTTCTAAAACTGTCCAAACCAGCCCGAATCGTACCGAAATTTTTTTCAGTTCGGTTTCAGTTCAGGCTCAAAACCGGCCCGAACCGAACCGGTCCCAGCCCTATCGAATCTAATTCAAGTCAATGTCCTTCTTTCCAAATTCCTCCATCTTTTCTTAATTTTGGCAGCCCAGATTCTTTTCCAAGTAACCCCACTGCTCCAAATTCACCCACTAACCACTAGCCCCAAAACAAATCCATCATCTGACCAAAACAGTGAAAACACCGCCACATCTCAGCCTAGCCCGACACAAAATCATCTCGGGTCGTCCTCACCTCCTCATTCCTCTGAGTCATCTTCACCTCGCCACCGCGCCGATATGCCCATTCCAGCAGCGTCCCAACCAATTTCGATAGTGTCTCCGTCCTTTCCGGCTACCTCGCCTCTCAATTTCGGTCTCGCCGCGTCTCAGTTCGCCCCATCTCTCAACACTGATCCCGTCATATCATAGCTTGTCCCTTCGTCCTCTATCAGCCCATCTTGGGGTCTGTTCTAGCTGAGTCACCGCCTTCTCCTACAAACCTACTAGCCTCGTATTTTCCTCCACCACAAATTGAGTCCCAGCCGGTCTCACAACCTTCTCTCGAGCTCCCATATATCCAATCTGACGCACCACTTCATCGTTCTAGTCGCATCACCGGGTCACCTGTCAAATTGCGAGATTATATTTGCTCTCAAGTTGCGCTGTCCTCACCGATCAATCGTTGCCCTTGTTTCCTGGTCCACGCAAAACTACTCGATATCCTGTTCACAATTATATCTCTTACCATCGTTACACATGTGGCTCGTGGTTTTGTTGCTGAGATTAGTCGAGACTTTGAGCCACAGTCTTCTGCAGAGGCTGCTTCTCACCCTGAGTGGCAGTCAACAACGAAATTAGAGTTACAAGCCCTTCAAGCGAATCACACATGGACACTTACACCATTGCCGCCTGGGAAGAAGCCCATTGATTGTCGTTGGGTGTGTAAGATCAAGCACCGATCAGATGGTTCAGTTGAATGATATAAAGTTCACTTGGGTGTATAAGATCAAGCACCGATCAGATGGTTCAGTTGAATGATATAAGGCTCGCTTGGTGGCTAAGGGTTAATGTAGATGGAAGGTACTGATTATCATGACACATTCTCTCCTACTGCTAAAATTGTTTCGGTTCGTTGTTTGTTTGCGCTGGCAGCAGCTCGTGGATGGTCTCTTTATCAATTGGAAGTGAATAACGCCTTCCTTCACAGAGATCTTGATGAAGAGATATATATGTCTCCACCGTCAAGGCTTCGGAGACAGGGGGAGGAACACTTGGTATGCCGTCTTCACAAATCATTATATGGTCTGAAACAAGCATCGCGTCAATGATTTGCAAAATTTTCAGAGGTTGTTCAATGTGCCAGATATGCCCAGTCCAAAGCCGATTATTCTTTGTTCACTCGGAAACATGGGCAAGTCCTTTACCGCACTTTTGATATAAGTTGATGATATTTTGATTACCATAAATGATCCTGTGAGTATTGCTGTACTTAAGAAAATTCTTCATAGTTGTTTTTGGATAAAGGATCTTGTGGACTTGAAATACTTTCTTGGTATTGAGGTATTAAATTCTAGACATGGGATTTTTATTTCCCAACAGAAGTATGCATTAGATATCATAAAGGATGTAGGATTAATGGGTCCAGCCTCTGTTGACACTCCCATGGAGCGAGGTTCAAAATTGTCTGACAAGAGTGATTTGCTTAAGGATCCGGCTCGTTACAGAAGGTTGGTTGGGAGGTTAATATACCTCACTGTTTCAAGACCAGATATTACTTATGCAGTACATGTATTGAGCAGATTTATGCATCAGCCTCGTAAATTACATATGGAAGCAGCTTTGTGTGTTGTTCGTTTTCTTAAAAATGCACCAGGGTTTGTCTTTTTTCCTCAGCAAGTGATTTCAGAGTACGAGCTTACTGTGATTCAGATTGGGCAAGCTGTATGATTACTAGAAGATCTACCACAGGTTATTGTGTCTTTCTCGGTCCTTCTCTAATTTCATGGAGGTTAAAACGACAGAAAACGGTTTCACTTTCTTCAGCTGAAGCAAAGTATCGAGCAACAGTGAGCTAACATGGCTTCGATCTCTTCTCAAAGACTTAGGAGTGATGCATCCAAAATCAAGCCTACTATATTGTGACAACAAAGCAGCGCAACACATAGCAACAAACCCCGTCTTTCATGAGCGCACTCGACATATTGAAATGGACTGTCAATACATTAGAGATAAAATTCAAGATGGATCTGTTGCTAAAAAGTTTGTTAGTTCGACAAATCAGTTGGCTGATGTTCTTACCAAGGCTTTGGGTAAAGAAATTTTCACACCAATTAAATGATTCGTAAGTTGGGAGTTTGAGATATCCACTCTCCAACTTGAGGTGGAGTGTACAGAAATTGATCTTACACTTGTGCATATTAGGAATGTAGTGATTTTGTTGTCATCTGTATTGATGTTGGCAGATACGTTTCCTTTTGTAGATAATTTTCCTTGTACAATAAGCCTACGACTTATATATGTAATATGTTTTCGTATCAATGAAAACTACTTCAGCCAATTCAATCTTTCTCTCATTCTTTCATCTTTTCACTGCATACTGCCAATTCTCGTCCCTCACGGGTTGCAAAATTTGTGGCTCCAAAACTCCCTCTCCTCCCCTTATATAAAGAGGCAGTAAACAGATAGCAACCGATATTGACTGACATACACACTCCCTAAGTAGCTAGCTAGTGATCATGATGGTGAAGATGGGTAGTTGCAACATGTTGAAGATTAGTCCCAATAGAACTAGGATTAGTCCTAATAGAACTAATCTAGTTCAAGTTGACTTTGTACATATGAGCTGTGTACTACGTACTATGTCTGCTGCTTTCCCTTTCCCTGCTGCAGCATGCTCCCTTTGTTGCAGCCTCTTGGTCTGTGTGCCTAAGCCCCTTTCTAGCAACCGTTGGTCATCTTCTTTCTCTACTGTAATACATATACATTGTACATTGATCTTGTAAATCTTAATCAAGAAAATAGAGAGAAAATTGTTCTCCATCTCAACTGTGATTCCAAAATCTTAAATTCTTCATGGTATCAGAGCAAGAACATTAGTGTCCTGTCTCTTTGATTCTTATTGTACACTCCAACTTTACACAACCTTCAGTCTCTTTGCTTCAATGCCAGAAACAGAAGAGTCCTCCCTGGAGTCTACTCATCTTTCCGCTGCGACTTCTTATGAGCAAGAGGTAAACGCAAATTTGTGTCTTTGCTCAACTGTACTAAATGTGTTTAATTATCTTCCCTGGTCAAGATCGATTACTCTTGCTCTTGGAGGGAAGTCTAAACTAGGATATGTGAATGGTGTTATTGCCATGCCTGCTGCACTCAGTGATGGTTATGATACTTGGCTGTGTAAGGATCAACAAGTTATGTCCTGGCTTCTAAACTCTATAGAACCAAAGATAGCTGATATATTCAACTATTCTGAATCTTCCATGCACTTATGGAAAAGTTTAAAAGAAATGTATAGAAACCAGAACAATGCTGCCAGAGTTTTTCAATTAAAGAAGGATATTACTGAGCTTCAACAAGAAGGGAATATCTTTGTTAAACATCTGGGAACACTAACCCGTATGTGGAATGAGCTGAATGTCTACAGGCCTCACACCACTGATTCTGTTCTTCTTATTAAGCGAGATGAAGAAGACAAGATTTTTCAATTACTCTCAAGTTTGAGTTCTGAATATGAAGATGTGAGGAGCCACATACTGATGAATCTCGAGCTTCCCTCATTTGCAAATGTTTGTGCAACTATTCAATGGGTAGAAGTGCAGAAAAAGGTGATGAATCTGGAAGCTAAACCTGATGGTTCAGAAGCTAGCGCTTACATTGCAAAGTCTGTCAATGACAAGACTTATAGAGGAAGAAGGCCAGATCTGAAGTGTGACCATTGCAGTCATCTTGGTCACACCAAAGATACATGTTGGATACTGCATCCAGAATTAAAACAAAAATATGTCAAGGAGGGCAAGAATGCAATGAAATCATGGTCCAACTCCACACATAAGTCAAATTTGACAGTCTCAACTTCTGAGGAACCTCATAGATCCACCTCTAATCCAGTAACCTTGATCAATGAGTTTGCAACATTCCTTCAACAAAAACAGCTTAAAAGAGAAGAAGTAACTGATTTTGGAAGAGATAATCATACTGCATTATTGGGGAAGTTTCTGGTTTCCTAGCAGAATGCTGATCATGTCCCTAAGGCTGATATCCCAGGTATCATTTAATCCTTTTCCACAGCTTTAGAATTAAGTATTGATGATGATTATTGGATAGTAGATTCAGGTGCCACAGACAACATGACAAACCATAAATCTGATTTGGTTGATTTTAAATCTTTAAATTCTTATGTGTCTGTTGCAAATGGAAAAAATGCTTCTGTTTGTGGAAAAGGGAAGATGAAAATCAAGTCAGATACTTCAACCGAGGCTCTCTTTGTTCCTTAATTTACTTTTCAGCTATTATCAATAGAAAAAATCACAAACCACCTAAAATGTTTTGTCACCTTCTATCCTCACAAAGTTGTGTTTCAGGATATCATCACCAAGAGGATGATTGGTGAAGCTTTCTTCCTAAATAGTCTGTACTATCTTCATAAGAAGTGCAGAGCTCTCCAAGTCAGTCCTAGTCTTTCTTCTTCCCAAGGTTATCATCATCAGCTGTGGCACCAGAGATTGGCCCATCCTTCAGACAAAGTTTTGTCAAGCTTATTTCCAAATCTATGTAATGACAACATCATGTGTGATGTATGTCATCTGTCTAAATCAACTAGATTACCTTTTGTTTCTTCTTTGACCAGATCAAACCATCCTTTTTAAACTATCCACTTAGATATCTGGGGGCCTGTTCTAGAATCTTTTGATGGTTTCAGATATTTTGTAACGTTTGTTGATGATTTTACAAGGATTACTTGGGTTTACCTTTTGAAATTTAAGAGTGAATTGGCTGATGTCTTTTATAGTTTTCACAAATTTGTAGACACTCAATTTTCTGCAAAAATCCAAAACCTGAGATCAGATAATGGATCTGAATATATGTCCAATAATTTGACTAAATACTTAAATCTACATGGAATATTGCATCAAACTAGTTGTGTAGGAACACCACAGCAAAATGGGGTTGCTGAAAGAAAAAATAGAGACTTGCTTGAGAAGGCTAGAGCTCTAATGATTCAGATGAATGTTCCCAAAAAATTCTTGTCACAAGGTGTGTTGACTGCTGCATACCTCATCAATAGACTACCTAGCCGAGTTCTAAACTTCAAGTCTCCTCTTGAAGTGTTGAAAAGAAGGAAATTAAACTTATCTCATTTAAGAGTATTTGGATGTGTATGTTTTGTTCACTTACAAGCCTGCCATCGAGACAAACTAGAACCTAGGGCTATCAAGTGTGTATTTATGGGATTTTCTACAACTCAGAAAGGATATGAGGGCTATGACATCAATTCCAGAAAGCTGATTGTTTCCAGAGATGTTAAGTTTGAGGAAACCAACCCCTTCTTTAATACAAGAGTGGAGAGCAGCAGTAAGGGGGAGTTCTATGCTGAGTTATTCCTACTGCCTTATATTAATGTGTCATCTGACAATATTCCAACTGCCCCAGTACCTGTACCAGATTATCTGCCAAATCTTGAAGAAAATGTGTCTGACTTGAATGTTAACAATGTTGAAGTAGAGGACTATGAGACTGATCTAACTACTGTTGCAGAAGTAGTTAAACCTGCTGAGCCTGCTATTCCTACTCTTATTAGGAGAAATCCTCCTCGAGATAGAAGCAAGCCCTTGAGACTTCAAGACTATGTTACTTTTGTCTCCAAACACTCCATTTCCAGTGCTGTTGACTACAGAAAATTGTCTTCACCATATGCTGCTTACTTGACCTCTCTTGACAATTGTCGTGAACCATAAAGTTTTGAAGAGGCAAATTCTCAAAAAGAATGGAGACAAGCAATGAATGCAGAACTAAATGCACATCATGAAAATCAGACGTGGAGCATTATAAAGCTCCCCAAAGGAAAAAAAGTTGTTGGCAGTAGATGGATTTATAAAATCAAGGTACACTTAGATGGTCGCATTGAGAGACTCAAGGCAAGGTTAGTGGCTCATGGATTCACTCAAACCTATGGAGTGGATTACAAAGAAACATTTGCAGCTGTGGCTAAAATGAACACTGTCAGGGGTCTGTTGTCTGTTGCTGTAAACCAAAATTGGTCTATTCACCAAATGATGTAAAAAATGCATTCCTTCATGGTGAACTTGAAGAAGAAGTTTATATGAAATTGCCACCTAGTCACCCTCAAGAAAATGACTCTGAAATGGTGTGAAAGCTTCATAATGCTATTTACGGCCTGAAGCAATCACCAAGAGCTTGGTACTCAAAACTCAGTTCTGTTTTGGAGGAAGTTGGTTTCTGCAGAAGTAATGGTGACTCTTCTCTCTTTGTTAGAAGTGGAAAAAAGGGAAAATTAGTTGTTCTGATCTATGTGGATGACTTGATTGTTACCGGTGACTGTCTTACAGAAATTGATGCTCTAAAAAGGGATCTTTAAGGAAAATTTGCCATCAAGAATTTGGGAGCCCTGAAGTTCTTTCTAGGTATCGAGATGGCCTCTTCAACCAAAAGTTTATTTTTGAATCAAAGAAAGTACACCATGGACCTTCTTAAAGAGGCAGATATGCAGGATAGTAAACCAACTAGATCTTCCTTAGACAACAAATTTAATTTGGCAATTGAAGGGAAACCTCTCAAGGACATCAGCAACTATCAAAGACTAGTTGGTAAGCTAATATATCTTATCATTACTAAACCAGATATTTCTTATAGTGTGAGTATCATCAGTCAATTCATGCATGCTCCAACTGATTTTCATCTCAACATTGTCAAGCGCATTTTACGCTATTTGAGAGGATCTGTTGGAAGAGGCTTATTATTGAAACAAAATGGTCACACAAATATCCATAGTTATGAGGATGCAGATTGTGCAGGAAACCAAGTTGACAGGAAAAGTACTACAAGCTTTTGTGCATTTGTTGGAGGCAACATTGTTTCTTGGAGAAGTAAGAAACAAATTGTTATAGAAAGATCCAGTGCAGAAGCAGAATATCGAGCTATGGCCTCAGCAGCTTGTGAGTTGATTTGGATAAAGAGCTTGTTGTGTGATTTGGGATTCACTAGTTCCAAACCTATGTTCCTACATTGTGATAACCAAGCTGTAATGCACATTGCGTCCAATTCTGTATTTCATGAGAGAACGAAGCATATTGAAGTCGACTGCCACTACATAAGAAATCAGGTTCAATCCAAAACCATTGAAACAGTGTATACTCGAAGTCAGAATCAATTGGCTGACATCTTCACCAAACCTCTTCCTACAGCTCATTTTCATGTTCTGATGTTCAAGTTTGGCTCCATCAATCTGTTGGATCCTGCTTGAGGGGGAGTGTTGAAGATTAGTCCTAATAGAATTAGGATTAGTCCTAATAGAACTAATCTAGTTCAAGTTGACTTTGTACATGTGAGCTGTGTACTATGTACTGTGTCTGCTGCTTTCCCTTTTCCTGCTGCAGCATGCTCCCTTTGTTGCAGCCTCTTGGTCTGTGTGCCTAAGTCCCTTTCTAGCAACCGTTGGACATCTTCTTTCTCTACTATAATATATATACATTGTACATTGATCTTGTAAATCTTAATCAAGAAAATAAAGAGAAAATTGTTCTCCATCTCAACTGTCAACTGTGATTCCAAAGTCTTAAATTCTTCGCAACAAGCTCATGGTCATGCTGGTGATCGCAATGCTTGTGTTTTTCGAAGGGTCAAGAGCTTTGAGCTTCTGGAATATGAGTTCAGATGGACTGGATGCTTGCGAGCCATCGGTGAAGAAGCCAAATCCGACTACTCCAACCGCGTTGTGTTGCAAGTCTTTCCCAGGCTGACTTGAATGTTTTTGCGGTTACAAAACCTCGCCTGAGTTGGCTTTTCTCCGAATCGATCCGGATCTCGCCATGGGACTTCCCGCTAAGTGTGGCCTCACTCCCCCTTCCAACTGCTAAACAATTAAACGATTGAGCTGAGGCACGTACGCACTATTACTGTAAATCTTGTTCGATCGATGTTGTACGTTTCTGTTGTGTTTTGATTTGGTGTGTTATCTTTTTCAAGTGTGTTTGTTTTTAATAAGATGAATTAATGCGGTAGTTTTTCGATCATCGTCCAAAACTACAAGATAAATAGTTCCTTAATTAATTAAACTATGTATCCGAGAACTTAATTAAAGAATTGTATAAAAATACTAATTAAACTCAACAGGGTAACAAATCGAGGATATTGGATCAGTCTGAACAGGTTGCAGGCAAGTCTGTGACGATAAAACCAATCAAGAAATTAAGGAATCACTAACGGTACATTATATTCCAGCTCAATTAGCACTACCCTTCCTTCGTCCCCAAATGCAACTGCTTCCAACTTTTAAGATCTGAATAGGTTCGCAACGGTTCTATTTCGATCAAATTTTTTAAGAATCAGAACAAAACTGTTCGATGTATATACGGTTCAATTCTTTATATTTAAAAGACATAACTGTTTAAAATTGAACCGATTTAGGAACCAATTCAGTTTCACGGTTCCACGATTTGGAACCGAACTAAAATATGTGATTATTGTTTTTAAGTACTTTATGTAAGTCTATACAAATAATAACACATTTACTGATTAACATTAATATACAAATATATTTCGTAATTTTGGTAGTGAGTTTACAAGATAATCCTCAGAAACAACAGAACGAGATGAAGAAGACACTGATCTTCCCTTGTTCCTTTTAGGTTTTTTCAAATCTTTTTTTTTTAAAAACAACTTGTTCCTCCTCCTTGGAAGAAGAAAAAGAAGAAGAAGAAGACACATCAGATTTCAACAATTAAACATACTCTCTTATACTCTTCCTAGATGATATATGCCTTCGACTTTACTGTCTGATTCTTGGACTGCCCTATTGCATTTCGGTATGTATTATTCTTATAAAATAACTGCAAATGAGCAATACACATATAGTTAGACAAAAATCAAAAACATATATTCAAAAATAGTAAGGTAAATAGATACTTTGATAAATATACACACAGATATCCAGACAGATACTTATAAAAGATGTACATAAAAAGACCTTTTACCACAAACACAAACACAACCGCAACAAACTAGTACAACAACCAAAAAACATATTGAAAATCTTAGAAAAATGTCAACAACAACAACAACAACAACAACAACAACAACAACAACAACAACAACAACAACAACAACAACAACAACAAACATTTCAAAAACATGAAAATGATACCCAGACAGATACCCAAATAGATACTCAGACAGATACTTCGATATATCCATACAAAGGCCTTCAATCACAAATACAGCAGCAACAACAACTATTACAAAATACAAATAACATTTCGAAAGCATTACTTAAAAAATCTACTACAAAAAATCATGAAAAAAAAGTGAAAAATTACCGAAAATAAACTCAAAACCAAGAAAAGGAACATGCAAACAACACCATTTTATAACTTCAGAAACAAACAACAAAAAGTAAGATGCAAACTCGTTAGAACAAATGAAAATAAAAAACTCAGGAGGTTTCGAAGAGAGATTCTTATGAAGAACTTGAGATGACGAACTAAACAGAGACGACGACGGATACGGAAACGGACGACGACGAATGAAACGGTGAAACTCAAACACGGCGACGGCGAAACAAACACAATGGGAGCGAGAGTGAGTACGAGATCTGAGAACGACAAAGAGAGAGTGAAGAGTATATAGTTAGAACAGGGGAGTTAGAGAAAGGCAAATAACTTAAAATGACAAAAACACAGGTTTGTTACAAACTTAAAAACAGAATGGACATTTTTGGGCTAGAAAACTTATGTTGGAATTTTTTAAGAAAGAGAAAATCTAAACTGAGCCTTTATTTCATTTTCTCTTTTTCTTTACCTCAATTTAATATTCATTCACTTAATGGTGTTAACATCGGTGTTAGTGTCATATAAAATTAGATTAAATGAATGACTGAGATTACATTATACATAACTGGTGCAAGTGCATCCGGTGCACTAAAGATGCTCTCCTAAAAAAATAATAGAAAATAAAAAATATAAAACAAAAAGTAAGGTTCTTTCAAAAGTGGTGTCTAATAGTTTTCATCAAAGTTACTTCATTTAGTAATATACATGTGTGTGTGCTGATTAAGAATGGACTTGAAAGCAAGCTTTTTGATGCCGATGATCATGCTTATGTGACTTGGAATGAATTTGTGTTGAGTCATGAAGAAGTTTAGAGTCTGAATTAGACATCATAACATTTTCAGTCATGTATCATAACATTTGTGATGACCCGAACCAGAATCAGTAATGTAGTCGGCACGATTCACGAGTTAGCGTGTAGTCGCAATCAGTCGTTAATTGTGTGGTTTGCTGATTTGATTTACGACTTGATTTTCAGCCGAGAATTTGAATTGAGTTTCTTCACGGAAGTTGTAGAGCACGTGACTTCGAGCTCGAGGGCGGTTCCGGATGATTTTTCCAATAACCGAGGAATATAATATGATTATTTGAAGTTTCAGCTTTCGACGAGTTTATCCGTTTGTTTCGTGTTTATCCGAGTCATTTTGATTATTCATTTTGGACCGTCGATTGACCCGAGGCGCGAGTATAAATATCGGGAATAGTCGTCAAATCGTCGAAAATCACTGTTTGACGTTGACCAGAGTTGACTTTCCAAAAATGGAAGCTGTTGACCGTTGACCGAAGAGGGAAGTTTCCCGTTTGAGCTTTGCCGTCCGACTTCCATTTTCCGGCCACCTCCGACCTCGTTGAGGGTATGAATTGCCTCCTCTCATGATTTTGAGTTGATTTGTATTTGGATTTGTGTGAATTGATGGAGTTTTGGTGAAACCCGAATCGGGTCGGTTTGGAGATTATCGCCGGTTTTGGTTTGCCGTTTTCCGGCGAGCCACGGTGGTGGTGGTTAGGGGGGTTTGACTCCCCTTGGCCCAGGGATGCTTTCCATTTGTTTTGATTGGCCTGAAATTAAGTTTTCCGGTGAACCCGATTAGGTTGCCGGAGTTGGGATTTCGCTCAGTTTCGAGCTGATTTGGATGAGATCTGGTTTGATTTGATGCTTGTGGTAGTTGTGAAAGTCACTTGGCTTGAGATGGGCTTCATTTCTGGAGTTTCCTCGCTGTGGAACTCCACCGTTGACGGCGCGGCGGCGGCGGCGGTCAACGGCGGTGCTCCGACGAGGGGTTGACTTTTTGGTTTTCGACGTTTTTAATGTCGTTTTTCTCGTAATCGCGCCCTGAGTATCGCCTTGAGGTTTTCGTAGTGATTTGGGTATCGGATTTTCAGTTGAAGGTTTCGAGTGGAGATTTCGGGAATTCCGTTAATCATTTTGTACTGCATTGTATATTTCCGGGAACGGTTGGTTTCCGTGGTTAAGTACAGAGTTGTGGGCTGTGTTTTGATCAGTTGTGTTTTATGAATATTCAGGAGATCGAGATCGAGATCGTGCTTCTAGCGAGGGATCTTCTGCCGGGCCACGAGATTAGTGCGAGTGCGCGTTTTGCTCACCTGTGAGTGGACAGTATCTTTTCACGGATTGATTGCGAGTCTTTATACACGTTTTACGAACTTGAGCATGCGTACGAGATTATGTTTTACATGAGCATGTGTTATACGATTATGCCTATATCAGTATACGTTACATATATGCATTTATATGTTGTTTATGCATTTGCATCGAACTATTTACGATTTGGTTTACACAGAGTACAGTCTTTATATATGTTGTTGTATCGATACACTCGCATCCCGGCTGATCCCCGAGGATGTGTACCAGGGGAGGCTGTGACTCCTGACCCCAGGCCTTTACCGGGGGGAGGCAAACCTCTGACCTGAGGCCTTTCTGGCTAGAATCATGTGTGGGTCTGGGATCCCGTGGTTCGGACTGTACTATCACGGATGTGTCCATGAACGACCCCGTGAGATTTTCCATGCATGCTCAGTACGCGAGTTGGAGTCAGCGTCTCCTCGTGTACTTCTTGATTTATTTATATGTTGACTCGCATATGTTTTATAACATATATCATCTGGTGAAAGACATTTATTTTCGTCCACTCACTCTAACGGTTTTCATGTCTTTCCCCTAGGCTTTTCGGTTTCCGTGCCCAGTTTGCAGTTCAGGTTCTGGTGTTTCACGTCGCGGTTGGAGGCTAGTGATCTGAGCTACCTGTATATTCCAGTAGGTTCTTATTTCGCCTACTGATGTGTATATTGTATATATTTACACTAGAGGTCGATCTGATACATTCTGATACATGTTTATACGGATTTTCTCGGATATATTATATATACATTACAGTATGTTTACTGTTTATTGATTATGATATGATGTTGAGAAATCCGGATGGGATTGGTGCCCACGGTTTGGTTTTTGTGGCATAGGAGGAAGTGTTATTTTCAGGGTGCAGGTTAATGCAATTCCGCGTTAGTAACGTTACTCTGCCGAAATATTGAATGGTTTTTGTTGGTTCGTGTTTTCAGAGGGGGTTCGATTCCGATTTAGGCAACTGAATCGGGGTTGGGTCCTTTCATTTCATCCCAGAACCTGCATTCCGAAAAAGTCACCAATATTTTATTACATTGAAAATCCAAAAATATTGAAACTATACATGTAAATAAAATAAAAAACCGAAATCGTTCAAATCTATGTACATATGCATACTATGGGTACTACGGGTTTCCTAAGTCAATGTGGTCAAACGGATCACACAAACTTGGTTGGTCCTGATTTGGCGGCTGCGGCTGTGGCTACGGCTGTGGCTGTGGTTGTGGCACACCGAAAATAGGCGGAGGAGCTATCTGGATTCCAGATTCGTGCAACTGTGCATAACAGTGCTGCATCCATGTCCCCATCATCTACTGCTACTCAACCGAATTTGCTCTACGGCTCGCGCTTCCAGCTCGGCGGCTCTCGGCCGCTCTAGCTCCTCCCTCCGTAGCCGTTGAGATTCTATCTCTATCGCTTGTCTCTGGAGCTGCTCATCTAGCTCATTAGTCCTCGAAGATGATCCCGATACGCGAGAGAATTCAGGAGTCTTCTTCAGCGGCCCTTGACCCTACTTTTTGATCCCCTTGCAGTAGAAAGTGTTGTTCCCTGGAGGGATCGCGGCTGCCAAAATCCTGGTCGCTATGATCGGATCAGATTGATCAATCTGATCAGTCGGGAGTTCCGCATCGGGGGTGTTGGGATAGCACTCTCTCGCCACTTGAGTCAACACCTCCGGAATCACCTCCTGAAGTCTCGCCTAATTGACAAAGAAAAATAAAATGATAATTAATGTAAACTATCTAAAAAAAAGAAATATGTTTATTTTGTTATAAGGACACTTACAACATCTTCGGGGGACTATAAATACGCGTGCTGCATCGTATAGACAAGCAGAGGGACTTCTGGGTGGTTGGCCGCCTCCTCCATCCAACTTGAGTATGATCTGGAACCGGCATGATGATTTTTTGTATTTTTAGCCCGGTTCCTTGTGTTGACTTTAGAAATGGCCTGCTCGATTAATCCAACATCAAAAAAATATTAGCCAAATAATTTGGAGTAAGTACGATAAAACAAAAATTTAATCGATCGAAGGTTGCGTACCTTCAATTTCGGGTTGTTGAAGTGAACCACAAGCCATCGCCACTCGTACTCCCTATAACGAAACTCGCTAGGGGTACCCGAACGATCGTCGCCGTACTTTTTCCAATGTTTTTTCAGCTCGCCCTTCCACTCCTTGTACCTATATTAATAAAACACAAATGTTAGTACTTACAACATTTTATGAACATAATCAAAACAAACGAAAAAATTGAAACAAATGAATCACGTAACCTGCTCCCTTGCATTTCGTCCGCCCACGTGGGTCTAATGTTGGTGGCCACGCGGAACCACCTCTGCAATGCATATATATATATCAATATTAAAAATTTATATAGAAAATATACATAATGAATATACAATTCTACTCACCGACAGCGTATTATTCAGCTCATATTTGACGGATTGCGACACCGAATTCCAATCTGGTAACAACATAGGGACTCTATCCCGTATGATGCTGCCCGCCATCCCTGCGTACTGTCGAGTGACCTTTCCCTCGATCACCTCGCCTCCATCCCCGGTCAGAATCATAACTTGGCCACCACCGGTAGCCCGAATCGCGTCGTTCAGCAACTTGCCGACGACGGGGCCTCTGGTCCTCTTTTGTTTTTCACCGGGCACGATCTCGCCTATCACATTTGTAGACGATTTTTTAAACATCAACACCTATTTGAATTTAAATATTACTAAGTAAAAATATATCACTAATTAATATTTACCTGATTCGTCCGTGCGTTGTCCCGGAATCCTCACACTCCAGAGAGGTTGCGGGAAGGGTACATACTCGTATGCATGGTTCGGGGTAATGAACCCTAGTTGTCCTGGAATAGGCTGTGACGACCCAGAACAGAATTAGCAGTGTAATCAGCTTAGTCCATGAGGTTATGCGTAATCGCAAATTTTCGACAAATAATTGAATTGCCAGACTTGATCACGACTTAATTATTGACTGAGAATTTGAGCTGCGTCTCTTCTCGAGAGTTTTTGTACGAGTGATTTCGAGTTCGTGGGCGGTTCCAGATCATTATTTGGACGATCGAAGAATATAATATGAATAGTTGAAATTTCGACATAATCGGTTTAAAATGACAGCTTCGTTAGCGACTAAATTACCGGGCGAGAATCTGATTTCGGATCCTTCGTGAAAGTTGTAGAGAATTTAATTTTGAGCTCGTGGGAACTTCCGGAGGATTTTTCCGAGTTACGAGGATTAAGTTACGAATATTTTCGATCGTTGATTATTTAATCGGATAAGCTTGTGATGGTTTGAACCGTTGACTTTTTATCGGATTTGCCGAAGCGTTTGACTTCGGGTGGAAATTGAAGAACGTGTCGAGATAAGTTTGTTGCCGCGAGAATTATTGAAATCGGATTTACGACGCGGAAGTTACGAGTATCTAAAGTTTGTCGAAAAGTGTAATTATGGAAGTTTCCTATTATGGCAAGTATTTATACAGGTTACTATATCAGGAAAGTCAAAGTTAGCAATTAAGGCT
This sequence comes from Geum urbanum, assembly GCA_946800695.1. Classification (NCBI taxonomy): domain Eukaryota; kingdom Viridiplantae; phylum Streptophyta; class Magnoliopsida; order Rosales; family Rosaceae; genus Geum; species Geum urbanum. The sequence goes on from OX327015.1 coordinate 7,569,870, forward strand.
GTCGACTGGTCAACTCGGCAAGGTGGGGGTGGCGCGATGGTGGTCACGGCTTGCCGGCGGTGGCTCGCTTAAGGTCCATTCAACTCGGCTCGGCCTCCCGGTCTCACTTCCGGCCACCCTCCACGACGTGGGTCACCGGAGAAAGAAGATTTTCCGGCCTAAAGTTGATGAAATTTGGGGTTTTTGGTTGAACTTTTTCCGGCCAAATTGAGGGGCATGAGGTAGTGGGCTTTGAAGCTCTCATCACCATGAAGCTACCTATGTAAGTATGGAGTTCTAATTTTGCTTGTACATGGAGAATTGTTGGATTGAAAAGTTTGTGTGATTTTGGTTTTGCATGAAATTGAGCTAGTTAGAATGAGAATTGGACTTCGGTGTAGTTATGGAAGTTGCTTGTTGGATGATTTTGAGTGGAATAGGTGTTGCTCCGCTGAGAAATTTCACGGTTGGGTTGCGCCGCCGCCGCCGGCGGTGGTCAACGGAGGTCAACGTTTGACTTTTCGGGGTTTTTAACAAGTTGCATGTCGTTTCGCTCGGAATCGCGCTTCGATCGCAGTGGTGAGGTTTGTTTTTCGATTTGAGCATCGAAAATTATAGCGAGGTTTTGAGGTGTGAATATTGGATTTTCGACAATTCGTCGTTATTGAATTATGTGTTTCCGAGAACGGTTGTTTCTCGTGATATGATTTGAGGTATCGAAATATGATTTTGAGAAATGGATTTTGTGATTATCCAGGGGTTCGTGATCGTTCGTTGGCGAGGGATTTTCCGCCGGATCACGGGATTAACGCGAACTGCGTTACGCTAGTCTGTGAGTACGTGGACAATTTCTTTTCACAGAATGATTGCGAGTCTTTATACACGTTTTACGAACTTGAGCATGCATACGAGATTTCGATTTATATGAGCATGTGTTAGACGGTTATGCTATTACCATTATACAATACGTATATGCATTTATATATTTCTTTATGCATTTGCATCGAACTATTTATGATTTGGATTACACAGAGTACAGTCTCAGTTTACGTTGTTGTATCGATACACTTGCATCTCGGCTGATCCCCGATGGATTCCTACCAGGAGGGGCAGTACCCTGACCTGACTGGCGAGGGGCAGTACCCCGGAACCGAGGCCTTTCTGGCTAGAATCACGTGTGGGTCTGGGATCCCGTGATTTGGACTGTACTAGCACGGATGTGTCCACGAGCGACCCCGTGGGATTTTGATGCATGCTCTGTACGCGTGAGGATTTAGAGTCTCCCTCGTGTACCATTTGATTATTTATGCATCCTGACTCGCATATGTTTTTATAACATATATTATTCGGCGAAAGACATTTATTTTCGTCCACTCACTCTAACGATTTTCATGTTTTTCCCATGGGCATTTTGGTTTTCGTGCCCAGTTTGCAGTTCAGATTCTGGTGTCGCACGTCGTGGTCGGAGGCATAGTATTCGAGCGATGTTTCTTTTATGGTAGGTTCTTAGTTTGGCCTGCTATTTGTATATGTATACTAGAAGTTGCTCTGAGTATTCTGATGTATATTCTTATACGATTTTCCACGGATTTCTGTAAAGTATAGCTATATTTATTACTTTACATTATTATTATGATATTGAGAAATCCGGATGGGATTGGTGCCCACGGTTTAGCTTTTGTGGCATAGGTTGAAGTGTATTTTCCGGGTGCAGGTAAAGGAAATTCTGCGTTAGTAGCGTTACTCTGCCGAAATTTTGATGGTTTTTGTTGGTTCGTGTTTTCAGAAGGGGTTTGATTCCGGTTTAGGAAACTAAATCGGGGTTGGGTCCTTTCACAGGCATTCTCGTGGAATCGACGATGGGTATCGTCGGGATTTCCAAGGGTAAGAATAAGGTAGACGGCGGGCATAGTTGTATCCTGGCCGAGGACTGAGTCGATCCACCAGCCTCATCGGAAGAATGAGGAGTCTGGTCGGTAGATGGGGAAGGGTTCCGCTGATGAATGTCCGGCATTTGGACCGAGGATTGAGTCGCACTATCCGTTGAAGTCGTGCGACTGTCCTCATAAAGCCTCCTCACGCTGGAGGGTCGACGGGGCTCGATTTGCTGCTGTTGAGGTTGTCCCTGACCTAGAAGTGTACAGTGCCAAGAGGTGGGAGGAACGCTGTAAGTGTTGCGGATACTGGCGGATCCTGATGTGGACTGACTTCCTCTACCCTCATCCCCATGTCTTGATCTCCCTCTCGACCCACCCCCTCGCGAAGCACCGCAGTTCAACCAATTCATCGTTTCTATAAAATTTACGTAACATACTCAATTTTATATAGTTTTTAAAATCGACAATAAAATTAAAGTTGATTCACATTAATCTACCAAATGTCAGAATATATTAATTCACATATTTTCATATTTAACTCACAATAATTCCATAAATTACAAAAAATTCAAATTAATTCATATATATATATATTAATCTAGCAATCAAATTCTAAATTAATTCACATAAATCTAGAATAAATGAAATTAATTCACATAAATCTAGAATAAATCAAAATTAATTATTAATCTGTCAATTTAATTCATATTAACACCAAATATTAATTTGGTATTAATTCATATATATATGTTCATAATAATAATCCAAAAGTTACAAAAACGCAAATTTTTTTAGTAAATTACAAAAATTCGTAAAAAATCCTTGCACTCACATAAAATTTCCATTATATTCCAAAAATTTCATTATATCATATAAATTTCCATTAACTTACAAAAATTCAAAATAATTCCTAATCCAAAAATTCGAATTCCTAATATATATAATCCAAAAATTCCTAATCCAACAATCTCATGTATATATGATCATAATCCAATAATTAATATCCAATATATATATAATCCAATAATTCCAAAAATCCAAAAAAATCAACAATAATTCCGCACAATTCATCCAAACAGCCACATTATCAACAAACTAAACATAAATCTAACCTAAATAAAAAAAAATCAAAATTGGGGATTTAGGAATTCGAACCTATTTTTGGGTTGTAAGATGAACAACGACGGCTAAATCGGTGGTTAGGAGGAAGGACGGCGGCTAGGATGAACGAAAACTCGTTCTTGAAGACGGCGGTGCTTGAAATGGATCGGAAGGTTTGGAAAAAAAAAGAGCAGTTTCGTTTCTACCCAAAACGGCTGTTCTGGGGGATATAACTCGAGAACTATAGCTGTTGACATAAGTATAGTCGTTGGCTATAGTATCACCGACGATATTTATTATGAATATCGTCGGTGATACTATAACCGACGACTATACTTATGTCATCTGTTATAGTGCTCGGGTTATATCCCCGGTCGGCCATTTTGGATAGTATAACCGACAATATTTATTTTAAATATCGTCGGCTATACTTTTTTTTCCCTTTAATTTCACTTTGCTTTAATTGTTTTTTCTCATGCATTTATACAAAAATGCTATGAGTTTTTTTTAGTTACTTATAAAAAAAAGCTAATTAAACAAAGTGGCTACTTTACATATCACGAATGTCGACATTATTATTTAATTAATTCATTGCATGTTCATACGTACTCAAATTGCACGCCAAAGTCATCGTCGTACACATCTTTTTACATTGCACGTTCATACTCAAATTAACATACGTACACTAAGGCACATAGCAGAATCATCGCTTGAGTCTAACTCGGTTTTCGAGTTAATTTCAGGTAAGATGTGTAAGCCCTCGTCACTTGAGTCTTCATTGTCTTCATTTCGATTAACATCAATAAGTTCCGGTCGAGGATTTTATACTGCACTGCCCTGTATCACATTATTAAGGCGAATTGTTGAGGATTCAGGAATACCAGTTGCGTTCGGCTCTTGGTATGCACTAACTTCTTCATTATTTGAGGTCACACCAAGTGTCGAGGAACTGTATATGTTTCTTGGAAGAACATGGATAACCACTTTCCGCGCGCCTTTATGCACAAGATCATCAAGATAAAACAATTGTTTCACCGCCGTGGCCAAAACAAACGGATCATCTTCAAACCAGCTTGTAGCAGTATTCACCGAAAATATGTCGTATTGATCGGTCCTTGTGTTCTCAGGGTTAGTATCAAACCATCTACACTTAAACAAGTGCACTGTCATGCCTTCCCCATAAATTAATTCGACAACTGAATGGAGAACACCATAATAGTCAACTCCATTCCGCCCACCATGCACCATTACCCCAGAATTCTGTGTTCTTCGTCTGACATCTCTATGTTCACAAATAAATAGCATGCCATTTACCTTAGATATGGGATAAACTCTGGAAGTTATCGGTTTCTGCGCCAAGAGCCTCAATTCGTGTGACCACTGTGGGATACCATCATCTTGTACATGGTTCATCTGAAAATAATCATTTATTAACTTAACTATAAATAGGATACGAGACACTTAAATTCATATACAAGTAAATATATCTATATAAGTACCCATTTGCCAAAATAGTTTGTGAACGTCTTGTTATGGTACTCAACATCACCGGAAATAGCAGGGCAGTAAATGTGCACATTTTTCCAATATTGAATTTCTGGACAGTTAGTCAATACCGACCAGTGGGCAATGACTAGCTCATATGGTTCCAAATTGTACGAGTTAGGCAACTTTCCAGAAACTTCAACATCATTAGAGATGTTCGAAAGGTTGAACTGTGGTTCATCTACCGGCATATGTTGTGGAGGGTCCTTCAACGCTCCCAAATACAACTTGGTGTATGTTACACACTCGTGCACAATATATGCTTTAGCGATACACCCTTCGGGTGCGGTTTTGTTCATCACATAGTTTTTGTAGTCCCCTAATTGTCTATATAGTGGTAATTAAAGAACATGTTATGATTATTGTAAAATAAGTGAATAAATAATATTAAAGACATAGCCAGATTCAGAGATGCCTTACGTACCTTTCCATGAGATACATCCATGTGTAGTGTACTTGACCGGTAAGCAACAATTGTTCCGGAAGATGGAGCAACAGGTAAGGCATGATGTTGAAATTTTTTGGAGGAAATATCCTTTCTAATTTGCACATGATAAAAATGATGTCTTGTTGCATTTCCAACATGTCTGATTTCTTCATTTCTCTCGTGCATAACTTCTGAAAGAATTTTGACAAAGCTACTAACGGCTTCACCACCTCTTTGGGCGGGTACCCTTGAATGAAAATAAGGAAGAGGCGTTGAAGCAGTACATGACAGTCATGATTCTTTAGTCCGTACATCTTATTGTCTTTGAAGTTAACACACCGACTTATATTTCTTGCATAGCCGGAAGGATACCTAACATTACCCATCCAGCCAAAAATTTCATTCTTTTGGGTAGGCTTGACGGTATAAGGAGTTTGAGGCATTTTTTTCTTCCCATCTCTTAACTACAAATGTTTTCGCAGTCCCATTCTTTTCAGATCAATGCGTGCATTCGGGTCGTTTTTAGTTTTTCCCTCCCAATTCAACACTGTGCCGACCACACTCTCGCACACATTTTTCTCTATGTGCATGACATCTAAGTAGTGTTTGATCAACAACTTGGACCAATACGGAAGTTCCCAAAAAATACTTGTGTGTCCAGAATTTATACTTGTTAGCTTTGTCAGGTATTGACGCCATATCCTCCCGAAATAGCACTTCCAATATTTCATCCCCTGTCCATCTCCTTGGCTGCTCACCTATTTTCATAGTCCCATCAAATGCCTCCATATCCTCCCGAAATGAGTGATCATGTAGAAGCCAACAACGATGACGCATATGTACAATTTTCCTGCAATGAGGTCTGCAACACTCAACAGTCATGCACTCTGGACAAGCCCTGTATCCTCTGGTAACGTTGCCCGACAACATCCCGCGTGCAGGAAAATCGCTAATGGTGCCAACAAGCATGGCATGCATCTAGAACATCTCATTTTTGAATTTGTCATAAGTGGGATGACCATGCTCACTCAGGTACTTAAGCTCCTCAATCAAGGGTCTCAAATACACATTGAGATACTTTCTTGGATAACCCGGCCCTAGAATTATCATAGTGAGCATATTGTATTCTTTCTTCATGCACATTCATGGAGGAAGGTTGTACGGTACTAAAATAATTGGCCATATACTGTATTGAAGACTCATATTGCCGAAATGGTTGAATCTGTCAGATGAAAGCCCCAACCAAACATTTCGAACCTCTGATACAAAATAAGAAAACTCCCTCACCATGTGCTTCCAAGCCTCTCCGTCAGCAGGGTGTATAAGGGTATCACCGTCGGGCAAATTCCTCTCGGCCCACCATCTCATAGCTTCAGCCGTGTGTGCAGACAAGAACAACCGTTCTAGCCTATCTATCAGCAGAAAATACCGAAGTATCTTCACAGCTTTCATGTTTCTGGCAGGAGTCAACTTATACCTATCTATACCACATATCGGGCAACCATCAAGGGATTCAAGATCATTCCCATAAGCATCTTTACCCTAGAATATAACACAATCATATCTACAAGCATGGATTTTGATGTAGGAAAGACCAAGATGTTTCAGGATCTGTCGCACCTTACGATGAGTGGTAGGAAGGCGATGACCGGGGGGCAACAACAAACCAGACCACTTCAGCCTATCATCAACAGCCTTCACACTCATTTTGTTCTCCACTTTTATCTTCATTACTCCCATAACACTTTCAAGAACAGTCTTATTACACTCGTTGTACAACGGGGTCAGTTGGAAGGCAATGAGGTTGTTGTACTTGTCCATACCAACAGTGTTGACAGTTGTAGGTAATTGTTGGACTGGCTCAATATAAGGGAAACCCCCAACAACGGGAGGTATAACTAGTGCTTCAGCAAATACACCGCTCTCATGAGGAAACATATCGTTGATCAACCTTATTGTTGGATCATTGGATGTACAACCACTCTCAAAAAAATTGTCCCTGATCATGCTGACTAACTGATGAGCTATCACCGTGATAAATCCAACATGTGTACTTATCCCAAACCCCGTTTTTCTTCAAGTGCTCCAATACTTTATCGATGTGAAAACGATATCACTCGCTGCGACACTGACATTTCATACATGGACAATAATGAATTGTCATCTCTCCACTATTAACCTTCACATATTCCACAAAACTTTTATTCCACGGTGATATCATACATCCCATCTTGGAAGACACATCCAACTCTTGTCCATCATGATAATTATAGCTGTATATATACCCATGATTTAATTAATTAAAAATTCATCATAATATATAATACGATATCTATATTATGAATTACATAATTTAATTATTCTACTAGATCGATCCCTAATTAATTACAAATGAACTTATATATATTTTGTCTACTAATAACCACACTACAATCACAATTAACCAAAACATTCACACAATAATCACAATATATATTAACCATAATATATAATCACAATTAACTACCCTAGCTATAATAATCACAAAAATCAAAGAAATCATCATATATTCACAATAATCAACGACAATTACTACAAATTAAGTATCAATCACTCAAACCCAACAATCAACTCAAAATTAACAATATATATATATATATCTGAACTCGATCTATACATCATGCATATATATATATATATATGTACGTACGTATCTATATAATGAATCACGAACTCATCGTAGACAGTTTTCGACAACACCCAATGATTTCGGAGCGTTTTTAGTTTCCGTGGGAATTTTTTTTTAAATGGCCGAGCTGCTGCCTAGATTGGATCTATAAAACACCCCTATAGCCGACGATACTAAAAAGTCGTCGGTCATAGTAAAAAACCTCGTCGGTAATAGTTACAAACTATACCCGACGATTTTCTGGCCACTATAGCTGACGACTAGAATCACGTTGTCGGTTATAGTACTATGACTGACGATTGGAGAACCTTGTCGGCTATACCATACTATAACCAACGATAAGGGTTGTCATCGGCCTGTTTTCCGGCAAGTCATCAGCTATAGTGTTTCTGCTGGTAGTGTTAGACGGTTTAAATAACGAATATAGTTCACGTGCACATTGTTACTAACAAAAAATATACGTTTATAAATAGCCAATCAAAAGTTTAACCACTAATATGTTAGTTTCATATATTTGATTGTTGAATTTTTGAAAATGAAAAATACAAATTTAGCATTAAAAAGTAATATCTAATACCATGGCGTTATAGTAAAAAAAATTATTTTAGTTTTGGATAAACTAACATAAAAAATTATAATCATCTTAAAAAAAGAAAAAAAAACAAAGAAAAATGATAAAAGAAAAACAATGATGAAATAAAAACTAACAAAAAAGTCAACATGTTGAGAGAGAGATAGTATTTTTTTTTGTTTTACTGTGGTAAATTTTGAGTCAAATTTCATTAATTAACATTTAATTTATAATTGTTAACTTTTCTGTTAATACATGTGCCATACACATTACTGGTGCAAGTGCACTGAAGAATTTTTTTTTTCCAGCATTACCTTTGAAACAGAAAGTAACGTAACTGATAATAATCACACAAAAACAATGGAGCACTTAATCTCTTTAATTAGTCTTTAGTTTTAAAAATTGTGAAAGATCTGCTCACGCAAGAACCTCTGGAATGACAGCAAGGATTTGGCGTCATTATGATTGCTCTTATCTTCTTCTTCATCATCTTCCTCTTCTCGTTAAACTTGCAACTAGATGAAACTTTGAGCATCCCCAAAGCCAATAAGCCGCAAAGTGACCAACAATACGATTGTTCTTGTGCCATGACCATTTGAGACTCCTACAAAGCGTGGGTCCTCAGCTATAAACTCTTTAGTGCAAGAGATGGCAATGAATTTTCCTATGAAAGAAAATAAGTTTGCTTCTCCATACAATTGAAACCAAAATTAAGAATTTTTTTATAAATGTAATGGATAGAGAACATATTTCGATGAAAGGAAAACAATTATAAGGCTACTAATTAACTTTGAGCATACTTTAATATACCTATAGCAGAAATATGATTACCTAATTCATAACATTAAATTAATTATGGGTCATGTAGTTTAATTTGCACTACCATCAGGTGATGTGAAGATGAGAAACAGAGGAAAATGCAAGATAAAATAGACAGTAATATGCAAAGATTTTTGTACTCATCAGCAAACTTAAACCCATACTTAGTCAAGGATAAGCACCATCACCCCAGCTGAAATTGAACTGATTATCTCATCAATTGGAGACACTCCAGTACCATTATAAATTCAACGCAGCTATCAACATTAATAAAAATTTGGTATTTTGCTTCTGTGTTACATGATTACTCAGGGAAAATTTGATAAAATTAAGTTACATGCATTAGAATTATACTTATAACTATGCAGCTACTCATCAAATAATCTCACAAACAAATTAAGAGCAATAAAGCATGAGAGAAAACTTCTTTAATTTTAAATGCAGTCGCAACATCTAGAAGATTATATTCGTCTTTAGTTTTTTTTTATCATTCCTTCATCTAGTTTAAACTTGTAAGGATTTTTCATTTTATTCAATAAGATCATAAACAAAAAATGCTCAGGAAAATGATGAATTTAAACTATGAAAGTTTTGACAGCTTTCCAAAATCTGATAAGATAAAGACTACAAACTGGCCAATTCATCATGTAGAGGTAGAAATCTGACATAATAAACAAAAGCAATAAGTGAACCTCACATAATAAACGCAACTTATGACTTTAAAGTAACTAAAATGGCTTCAGATTTCTAAAACAACGCCTAAATTCTAACCTTGGCAACACTTTAAAGTTACGTGCTTTGCCTTGAAATCGAAGTAAAGCTGAATAACACTAACACTTCAAATTTCAATAATAGTTCTATACTTGTATGCATAATGAGAGTTGCACAATCAGAAACTCATATTATTTTGAAACAGAATACAGCTTAAAAAAAAAATAAATACACACACACAGAAAAATTAAGGGCATTTATATCTTTGTCCTTTAGTTTTGATAAGAAAAAAAATTGCCACGTCAGCGACATAAGCGGTGCTGTAACAGAAAATGGCTCGATGCATCACGTGGATACGATTTTGAGACTTTCGGCATTACTTTGATAATTTTTAAAGTGTATGGATCACATTTAAGACTTTCCAAACTTCAAACGCTGGTGGTGAACTTTTTCACTACAAATATGTGATCAGTATGATATGTGAGTACAAAAGGACATATATAATATACCCATGTTAAGCCCACTTTATTAAAAAGCCCACATTGTGGACCAGCCCATACAAAATCCAACAAAATAAATCCCATCAAAATTAGCCCACTGTAGAAAAACCTATAGCATATATAGCCTCAATCTCTTCCCCTCCCCAATTCGCAGACGCTAGGATTTTTGTTGGGGGCACACAAAAAAAAAATTGAGAAACATTAAACCTTCAACCATGGTGGCCGTAGTTGTTCTAGGAAAGGAGATGGTTCAGAATTCGGTTGCAAGAGAACCGTCGTTGTCGTTACCTACTGCAAGCACGGTCGTGGCCTCATCAAGTGGGCTTATCATGGGTATATTTTGACTAAAGTTGTCAGTCTTTGTCGAAAAAAAATCATCGGCTATAGCAAAACTAAAAACGACGAGTATTTCGACTAAAACCGATGACACTTTAACTAAAGCCGAGGACATAATTATCTCATCAACATAATTACAGATCTGGGCAACAACTCAATCATTAAAAAAAAATCAGTGAGAAAAACACATAATGCTCTCAAATCGTTGGGTGTTGTCGGAAGCTGTCCAAAATGAGTTCGTGAAGCTATATCCCGCTAGATATATATAGGTATATACATTTGTTATATATATATATTAATTGTTGATTTTGAGTTGATTTGATGAAAATATATGTATATAATTATATGTAAATTGTTGATAGTATGCATGTGTGTGTGTGTGTGTGTGTGTGTGTGTGTGTGTGTGTGTGTGTGTGTGTGTGTGTGTGTGTGTGTGTGTGTGTGTTTATTTGTAATTAAGAAGTATGTAGAAGATTAATGTAATTTGTAGTTTAAAGATGTGTGTATATATATATAGTTGAAATTTTCAGGATGAACAAAAGTTGGATTTGCCTTCCAAAATGGGATCGAGAATATGCCGTTAGAATGTGGAGTTTTGTGGAATATATGAAGGCTAATGCTAAAGGGAATACAATTCATTATTGCCTGTGTATGAAATGTGAGTGTAGCAGCGATTTGTATCGTTTAATCAATTATATAGTATGGGAGGACCTGAAGAAAATCGGGTTTTTGGATAAGTACACATGTTGGATTTATCACGGTGTAACATCATCAGCGGGTCAGCATGATCATGGGTAATTTTTTGAGAGGGCCAGTACATCCAATGATCCAACAACGAGGTTGATCAACGATGTATTTGAAAGGACCCAACCCCGATTTAGCTTCCTAAATCGGAATCAAACCCCTTCGAAAACACGAACCAACAAAAACTTTTCAAAATTTGGGCAGAGTTTCGTTACCATCGTGGAATTACCATTACCTGCACGTGGAAAATACACTTCATCCTATGCCACAAAAAGCAAACCGTGGGCACCAATCCCATCCGGATTTCTCAATATATCAACAGTAAAGTAAAATAGTAAATATATATACACTTTACTGAAATCCGGTTTAAAATCGTATAACATAAACAACAGATTACTCAGAGCGACCTCTAATGTATAAACATATCAGTATACCACAGTAGGTAGAACAATAAACCTACTGGAAGAAATAAGGTAGCTCGAGCACTATGCCTCCGACCACGACGTGCGACACCAGAGCCTGAACTGCAAACTGGGCACGGAAACCAAAAAGCCCAGGGGAAAGACAATAAACACGTTAGAGTGAGTGGACGAAAAGAAATGTCTTTCACCAGTTAATATATATGTTTAAAATAACATATGCAAGTCCAGGTAAATAAAAACATCATGGTACACGAGGTAAAACTCACACTCCTCCAGTGTACAGAGCACGCAAGTAAAAATCCCACGGGGTCACTCATGGACACACACCGTGCTAGTACAGTCCGAATCACGAGGTCCTTGGTCCCCGTGATTCTAAGCCAGAAATGGCCTCGGTTCTGGGAATACGCCCCTCACCGGTCAGGTCGGGATGACGACGTCCCTCCTGGCGGCCTACCATCGGGGATCAGCCGAGAGGCAAAGTGTATCGATACAACAACGTAACTGAGACTGTACTCTGTGAAAACCAAATCATAACAATTCGATGCAAATGCATGAAACAATATAAAAGTGTATGCATATTCGTATACGTATATCCGTATAAGTATAATCGTATAATCGTAAACACATGCTCATGTAATCCGAAATCTAATACGCATGCTCAAGATCGTAAATCATATAAAAGACTCGCAAGAATTCCGTGAAAAAAAATTGTCCACTCACATACTGGCGTAACGCGATACGCGTTAACCCGTGATCCGGCGGAAAGTCCCTTGCCAAACAGACGATCACGAACCCCTGAATAATCACAAAATCTATTTCTCAAAATCATAACTCGACAATACAAATCAAATCACGAGAAACCACCGTTCTCGGAAACACGTAATTCAAAGTCGACGAATCGTCGAAAATCCGTATATGTACACCTCAATACCTCGCTATACATTCGGATGCTCAAATCGAGAAACGAACCTCCCCACTGCGATCGGGGCGCGATTTCGAGTAAATGACATGTAACTTGTCGAAAGTCCAAAAAGTCAAACCGTTGACCATTGATCGCCGCCCACAGCGGCGTCACCGTTGACGGAAGAATTTCACGGCGGGGCAACCCCTATTCCATGCAAAATCACCCACTGAGCAACTTTGTCAACTGCACTGAAGTCCAATTCTCACTCTAACTCATCCAATTTCATGATAAACCGAATTGTACACAAAATTTCAAATCCAAAATTCTCCATGCTCAAGCAAAATTAGATCACCAAACTTACATGGTAGATTCATGGTGATGAGGGCTGCAAAGCCCACCCCAAAATTCAGCTCGAATCGGCTTGAAAAGTTGAACCCGAATTCCTCAAAATTCTCACCGTTTCTTGCCGGAATTTTCACCACCTACGGCGTCCCACGCTATGAGAGGAGGTCGGAGCCGAGACCAGGAGGCCGAGGTGCACCGGAAGGGGCCGGAACCAAGCCGGGAGGTGGCTAGAATCAACCACCACCGTGGAGTCGCCGTGGCTCCGTCGCACCACTCGGTCAAACCGAGTCAACACGGTCAAAGAACAATAAGTCCAGGTTTGACTTTCCCATAGGGGAAAGTCACAATATATACACTTTCCCAAAATGGAAACTCATACTTATCCTTTTCGACAAACTTCAAATACCCGTAACTTTCTCGTCGTAATTCCGATTCCGATAATTCTCGCGGCCACAAACTCGTCTCGACGTACTCTTCACTAATCACCCGAAGTCAAACACATCGGCCAATCGAATAAAAAGTCAACCATTCAACCAAGCCCATATTTAATCGACTAACAATCCACAATCGGAAATAATCACAACTAAATCTTCGTAACTCAAAATAATGCTCCAGAAATTCCCACAAACTCGAAATTAAATTCTGAATAACTTCCGTGAAGAAGCCGAACCCAAATTCTCGTCCGGTAATTTAGTCGCTAACAAACCTGCCATTTAAATTCGTTTCCATCGAAACTTCAAATATTCATAATTAATTCCTCGGTCGTCCAAATAACGATCCGGAACCGCCCACGAATTTAAAATCTCACATACAACGATTTTCGAGAAGAGACCCAGCTCTAATTCTCGGCCAATAATTAAGTCGTTAACAAGTTTCGGGGATTAAAACAACTATCGCAACTCTGCGACTACGTGCAAGCTCATCGATCAAGCTGATCATACTGCTGATTCTGGTCCGGGTCGTCACAAATCCACCCCCCTTAAAAAATTTCGACCTCGAGATTTCCAAGTCTGCCGACTACAAGGTAGGAGCACTGCCTCTACATACTGCCCAACTTTCCAATGGCAACCTCAGCTGAACAACTCTGACAACCGTCTCCACAATAGGAGATAACTCTGTGCTGAAATCCCTGTACCCACAAATCTCGAATCTGAACTGGCTCCACACAATAGCCAAGTGTTCCTGCATAAGGAACATGTAGGGTACACAACATGTAACAAACCTGAAACGTAGTTCTGCCACACGGAACACAACACACACAAAAGCCAATGCTATAGGCGATGCCGAACTATACGGCACAGCACAAACTCGCCTATGACCACATCTGGATCAAACAACGTGGCAAATCACAACACAACATACTTATCTCAACATAACTCAAATGTCGAACTCGGCAATTACCAGCCCATTTCCGCTAACCTGACAGTCTGTGGTAGCACATTCCACAAAATCAAAATCAAACGTCAACTCAAACTCAACCAAACTCGCTTTAGCACAATGGAGTACAACGTCGTCCTCAATACAACATCATGCAACATCAAAATCATAGCAGTCAACTAACTGGTACTGCATGCCAACTCGAACAACTGAAACTGCTGGTCCCAAATCCTCCGGAACTGCAATACCGAGGTCCACAATATACCCTCCAAGGTCTGAATAGTCCTCAAAGATCTCCCGCCAATCTGAGGACAAGAACCGGTACTAACTTGTAATCTGGTCTACAATGCTCGTTGCAAGGCTTGCCAACACATAGTCGTAGCTGACTATCTCGGTCAGTGAACTGGGACGCAGGTACACCACATAAATGGTCAATCTCCGTCAAACACAGCGATGCCAACCTGCCACTGAAATCGTCTCCGAAAGTACGAGGAACTGTACTAAGTTCGTCAAACGGTCCATAATGGCCAAACAACTGGTACCACAACCCAAGTGCATACAACCACACACAAGATCACAGCGACAAACGCCACATCCAACCGAAAATCTCGAATGGCTGACACTTCTCGACAAGTCTATGTGTCCTAGCCATCGCCAGTCGACAAATGTGGCATCTGCATACTCAAACCGCTACATTGCTCTGTGGATTGCGTTACAAGTAGTAAACTCGGAGTATCAGATACATCTCCGCATGACTAGCGCCGACCGCGCGCAAAACAATGAGCTTCAACATCATCACACTCGAACTCAGCTTCCGAAACTCGCAACTCGGCTAACACGGAAGCTCGAGCCACACACACACATGTAATACTGAAATCCGGACTCTCGACTGAATGCATCAGCAACAACATCCCAACTGGATAGTCGAAGTACAACCTCTAACCTTTCTCGAACAAGCTCAAAGGTGCAGCCATAGTCGTTAGTCGACCCCATCCATCTACACTGCCTCAAGCCCAAATCTGGCCGAGAATGCAAGTGGATGAAACTCAAGTGATCAGTGTACGTCCTACACCGCGCTGCACGCCATAGCAATAGTGTCTCCAACTCTCTGATGCTAACATAAAGACAGCTACACCCACATCATGCACCGGATACGTAGCTACATAAGGTTTCCACTGCCTGGAACCATGAGCCACCGCTCTGCTACACAGCATCAATACATAACCAAATCCAAATCCTCGATGCATCGCCATAACCCATGAACTCGTCACGATCGTCAGGTAAGGTCAAAACCGAAACAACGGTTAACCATCCTTCAGGAGTAAGTAACTCTCCTCGCGAGCATCGAACCACTCGAACTTGACGCCTTCTTCGTCAATCCGGAAAGTAGAGTGGCAATCCGGTAAAATCCTGCACAAGCCGTCGATAATAGCCTGCCAAACCTAAGAGACCTCCAATCTCTGGTATAATGGTAGATCAACTCCGAGTCATCACGGCTTCAATCTGGTCAGGATCCATGCCAACTCCCTCGGCTGACATCACACAGCCCAACATCTTCACGCTAATCGACCAAAACTCATACTGGCTGAACTTCGCAAATAACTAATCATCTCGCGAAGTCCGCAAAGCCTCTTGCAACCGCTTCAGGTGCTGGCCCACACTCCCGGAGTACATCAGGACGTTGCTGATGAACATGACCGCAAACTTGTCCAGAAACCGTCTAAACACCTGGTCCATCAAGTCCACAAGATCTACGGGGGCATTGGTCAACCAAATGGCGTGACCAAGAACTCCTGACGCCTGCACCAAGATCCGAAAACTGTCCAAACCACATCTGACACATCGATCCTCAACTGGTGATATCCGGACCCGAAATCAATCTTTGAAAAGAGTGAAGCTCCCTTGAGCTGAACAAACCACTCGTCAATCCAAAGAGGAGGATACTCACTCTCCTCTGAAGCGAATCAGGCTTCGGTAGTCAACGCACCACCACGTCGAATCAACCAACATCCATACACACAATACAAGTGTACATCACGCAAACACGCGGAATCGCATGAAATCTCCTGAACTCTCCTCCAGTAACTCCTGGAGTCGAAACTATAGTTCTATCAGCTCCGCTGGCTCCGAACGACAAGATGTCGGTAAAACGAGTCCAGCGCCCGGTACAAACTCAATGGTGTAGTCAGTCTCCCAAACTGGAGGGATACCTGGTACTCCTCCGAAACACACCTGGAACTTGGGAACCACTTCAATGTCACCAATGTCGGGCACAGTAACCACAGTATCCACAACATGAGCTACGCAAATAACACAACTCGTCTCCATCATCCGCTCGACCATCACCGCGAAACAACATCTCGGGGAAATCTGGTCGTCGAACATAACCTCCTCCTCGAGGCACTCGAAAACGACCAAATGCATCGCCAATAGGTCCATACTCACAATCACAACAAAACTACAATGTCCAGCTACAACAGATCCGCGGCTAACCCATATCCTCCAACAAGGATCTCGTAACCTCCGGATGGATGCAACACTCTCCAAAACCTCGGAAGTGGAAATACAAGTACAATAGCCATAGATATCAAACAACAGTAACCTCGGAGAAAAGTCTGTCCTCAAACAAGGTCATGGCACGAACTCCAACATGCCCAACTAGCCGCCCACGTCAACTGCGACTTACTGAATAACTCGTCAAAAAGGGTACATTGATCAGACTTCAGGGATAGCATCATGATCTCCTCGTGAACTCTAAGCTACCAACCGCTACAACAGCTGGCTGAGGGCGCTCCCTCGTAACGTGACCCTCCTGGCCACCACAGTGGTAACTGGAGGTACTCCTCGAACACAAATCACCGCAACACCTGCTGCGTGAAAGGATCACCAACGATCACCCAAACTCATGCCATAGGAGCAAGTTCGCTGCACTGTGATCTCCGCCATCGTCAAACGGATCCTCTGCCTGATCTGATGGCCCTCAATAATATCGGAAAGATCACAGCCTAATGAAGTCACTGATCCCGAAGTGTTAGAACTCAACCTCATCAAAATCTCGACTAAGTCCACTTTTCTCAAACCATCACATCGAAAACCGCGTACAACTTTCCTTCTCAATAGCCTCGCCACTGAGTGCAGCACACTAAGCCCCTCACGGTTATCTCGAGGCACATCAATCAGACTCTCCCTGATACTCAGGTTCAAACTCATCTCGAACCTCGTGCACTGCTTCCTCTGAAGCCACATAACTCGTGCAAACAGGGACAAACATATGAACAATGCATCTCTGCCTCAGGTGGGTAAACACTCCGCATTCGAGTGCTGGGTAGCCTGATGGAACCATTACCGTATACACAACACCCTAAATGTAGGCCATGGAGTCGCAACACGAACTCACACAATACCAGCCCACCAAATACAACAATCTGACTCAGGCAAACATCAACTGTCACAATTCTCAGCTCTGAGGCAACATATAGACGCTCATACACAGACAACCCGGCAAACCGTGCCACACAATTCTCTGAACTCAGAATACTCATCCAAATCCACAGTTCTCTGGTAACTCGCGCGTCGAATGATCCTCAATAGGATCCACAACCGATACGACACGGAAAGCACGTCAGGAGGCATCCTAATGAATACAATATCGTTCACAACAAGTGGAACGTAATCATGGAACTTCAAATATTTGAAAGTATACAACACCCGGAATATTGATGATTATCCGCCGGCCGGTCGGGTCACCATTCCAGACATGCTGTACATTCTCAAATATCCTTAGTAAACACGACTACAGAAGTCTACAGAACCTGTAACCTAATCCTCTGATACCAAGATGAAAGGACCCAACCCCGATTTAGCTTCCTAAATCAGAATCAAACCCCTTCGAAAACACGAACCAACAAAAACTTTTCGAAATTTGGGCAGAGTTTCGTTACTATCGTGGAATTACCATTACTTGCACGCGGAAAATACACTTCATCCTATGCCAAAAAAAGCAAACCATGGGCACCAATCCCATCCGGATTTCTCAATATATCAACAGTAAAGTAAAATAGTAAATATATATACACTTTACTGAAATCCGGTTTAAAATCGTATAACATAAACAACAGATTACTCAGAGCGACCTCTAATGTATAAACATATCAGTATACCACAGTAGGTAGAACAATAAACCTACTGGAAGAAATAAGGTAGCTCGAGCACTATGCCTCCGACCACGACGTGCGACACCAGAGCCTGAACTGCAAACTGGGCACGGAAACCGAAAAGCCCAGGGGAAAGACAATAAACACGTTAGAGTGAGTGGACGAAAATAAATGTCTTGCACCAGTTAATATATATGTTTAAAATAACATATGCGAGTCCAGGTAAATAAAAACATCATGGTACACGAGGTAAAACTCACACTCCTCCAGTGTACAGAGCATGCAAGTAAAAATCCCATGGGGTCACTCATGGACACACACCGTGCTAGTACAGTCCGAATCACGAGGTCCTTGGTCCCCGTGATTCTAAGCCAGAAATGGCCTCGGTTCCGGGGATATGCCCCTCACCGGTCAGGTCGGGAAGACGACGTCCCTCTTGGCGGCCTACCATCGGGGATCAGCCGAGAGGCAAAGTGTATCGATACAACAACGTAACTGAGACTGTACTCTGTGAAAACCAAATCATAACAATTCGATGCAAATGCATGAAACAATATAAAAGTGTATGCATATTCGTATACGTATATCCGTATAAGTATAATCGTATAATCGTAAACACATGCTCATGTAATCCGAAATCTCATACGCATGCTCAAGATCCTAAATCATATAAAAGACTTGCAAGAATTCCGTGAAAAGAAATTGTCCACTCACAGACTGGCGTAACGCGATACGCGTTAACCCGTGATCCGGCGGAAAGTCCCTCGCCAAACAGACGATCACGAACCCCTGAATAATCACAAAATCTATTTCTCAAAATCATAACTCGACAATACAAATCAAATCACGAGAAACCACCGTTCTCGGAAACACGTAATTCAAAGTCGACGAATCGTCGAAAATCCGTATATGTACACCTCAATACCTCGCTATACATTCGGATGCTCAAATCGAGAAACGAACCTCCCCACTGCGATCGGGACGCGATTTCGAGTCAAATGACATGTAACTTGTCGAAAGTCCAAAAAGTCAAACTGTTGACCGTTGACTGCCGCCCACGGCGGCGCCACCGCTGACCGGAGAATTTCACGGCGGAGAAACCCCTATTCCATGCAAAATGACCCACTGAGCAACTTTGTCAACTGCACCGAAGTTCAATTCTCACTCTAACTCATCCAATTTCATGATAAATTGAATTGTACACAAAATTTCAAATCCAAAATTCTCCATGCTCAAGCAAAATTAGATCACCAAACTTACGTCATAGATTCATGGTGATGAGGGCTACAAAGCCCACCCCAAAATTCAGCTCGAATCAGCTTGAAAAGTTGAACCCGAATTCCTCAAAATTCTCACCGTTTCTTGCCGAAATTTTCACCACCTACGGCGTCCCACGCCATGAGAGGAGGTCGGAGCCGAGACCAAGAGGCCGAGGCGCACCGGAAGGGGCCGGAACCAAGCCGGGAGGTGGCCGAAATCAACCACCACCGTGGAGTCGCCGTGGCTCCGTCGCACCACTCGGTCAAACCGAGTCAACACTGTCAAAGAACAATAACTCCAAGTTTGACTTTCCCAAAGGGGAAAGTCACAATATATACACTTTCCCAAAATGGAAACTCATACTTATCCTTTTTGACAAACTTCAAATACCCGTAACTTTCTCGTCGTAATTCCGATTCCGATAATTCTCGCGGCCACAAACTCGTCTCGACGTACTCTTCACTAATCACCCAAAGTCAAACACATCGGCCAATCGGATAAAAAGTCAACCATTCAACCAAACCCATATTTAATCGACTAACAATCCACAATCGGAAATAATCACAACTAAATCTTTAACTCAAAATAATGCTCCGGAAGTTCCCACAAACACGAAATTAAATTCTGAACAACTTCCGTGAATAAGCCGAACCCAAATTCTCGTCCGGTAATTTAGTCGCTAACAAACCTGCCATTTAAATTCGTTTCCGTCGGAACTTCAAATATTCATAATTAATTCCTCGGTCGTCCGAATAACGATCCGGGACCGCCCACGAACTCAAAATCTCGCATACAACGATTCTCAAGAAGAGACCTAGCTCCAATTCTCGGCCAATAATTAAGTCGTTAACAAGTTTCGGCGATTAAAACAACTGTCGCAACTCTGCGACTACGTGCAAGCTCATCGATCAAGCTGATCATACTGCTGATTCTGGTCTGGGTCATCGCAGTATTTCCTTATGAGAGCGGTGTATTTTCTCAAGTACAAGATATCCCTCTCGTCATTGAGGGATTCCCTGCTATTGAGCTAGTCCAGCAATTACCTAGAGCTGTCAACACTGCCGGTATTGACAAGTACAACATGCTTATTACCTTCCTAGAGACATTGTTGTATAACAGGTGTAATAAGACTGTTCTTGAAAGTGTCATGGGAGTAATGAATGTCAAAGTGAAGAACAAATTGAGTGTCAAGGCTGTTGATGATTATCTTCAATTGACTGCTTCGATGTTGCCCCCCAGTCATTACCTTCCTACCACTCATCATAAGGTCTAACATATCCTGAAAGATCTTGGCCTTACCTACATCAAAATTCTTGCATGCAGATATGATTACTTTCTCTTCTGGGGTAAAAATCCTGAAAGGAATGATCTTGAAAACCTTGATGCATGTCCGGTATGTCACACAGATAGGTATAAGTTAACTTCTGCAGGAGTAAGAAAGTTGTGAAGATACTTCAGTATTTCCCACTGACTGATAGGTTGGAACGGTTGTACATATCTTTACACATGGCCAAAGGTATGAGATGACACAATGAAAGGGATTTGCCTGACAATGATACCCTTATACACCCTACTGGCAGAGAGGCTTGGAAACGCGTGGTTAGGGAGTATCCTTATTTTGCATCAGAGGTCCAAAATATTTGGCTCTGCTCTCATCTGACGGTTTCAACCCTTTTGGCAAAATGAGTCTTCAATATAGTATATGGCCAGTTATTTTGGTGCCGTACAAGCTTCCTCCATGGATGTGATGAAGAAGGAATACAATATGCTGACTCTGTTAATTCTAGGGCCGGGTTATCCAGGAAAGTGTCTCGATGTGTATTTAAGACCCTTGATTGAGGAGTTTAAATACCTTAGTAACGTTGGCCATCCCACTTATGACAAGTACAATCACGAGATGTTCTATATACATGCCGGTTGGCACAATCAATGATTTTTCTGCTCGCAGGATGATGTTAGGCAACGTTATTAGGGGATACAAGGCATTTCCAGAGTGCATGACTAATGAGTGCGGCATACTTCATTACAGGAACATTGTCCAGATGCATCACCGTTGTTGGGTTGGACTTGATCACCCATGGCGAGAGAATGATCAGGCATTTGATGAGACTGTAGAAAAGGATGTGCAACCTAGAAGATGGACGGGGGATAAAATTTTGGAAGTGTTGAATGAATACGATTTTGGGCAGCTCAGCAATCATCCCAAAATAGTTGCGATAATACCTGACAGAGCCGATCGGTATAAATTATGGACACACAAAAGTATATTTTGGGAACTCCTGTACTGGAGTAAGTTGTCGATCAGGCACTACCTAGATGTTATGCACATAGAAAATAATGTATGCAAAAGTGTGGTGGGCACAGTGCTGGATTGGAAAAGGAAAACTAAAGACGGCTCTAAGGCATGCATTGATCTAAAAAGAATGAGTATACGAAAATATTTGTGGTTGACAGAAGGGAAGAAAAAAATGTCTCAACCTCCTTACACCGTCAAGCTTGACCAGAAGAATGAAATTTTTTGGTGGATGGGTCATGTTAGGTATCCTTTAGGCTATGCAAGAAATATAGGTCGGTGTGTTAACTTTCGGGACAATAAGATATTCCGATTAAAGAGTCATGACTGCCATATACTACTTCAATGTCTCTTCCCTGTTTTCATTCGATCATACCTGCTCCGTCAGGTGGTGGAGCCGTTAGTAGCATTGTCAAGATTCTTTCAGAAGTTATGTTCTAGAGAAGTGAAAAAATCAGACCTGAGGGGAATGCAAGAGGACATCATCTTTATCATGTGCAAATTTGAGAGGATATTTCCCCCTATATTTTTTGACATCATGCCTCACCTGATGATCCATCTTCCTAATCAATTGTTACTTATTGGTCCAGTACACTACACTTGGATGTATCACATGGAAATGTACGTACGATTCAACATCTGAACATCAATCTGTTTTTATATAAAATTATTTTTCAATAATCATAACATGCACTTTAAAACTTGATAGACAATTGGGGGACTACAAAGACTATGTGGCTAATAAATCCACACCTAAAGGATGTATAGCTAAAGCATATCTTATGCACGAGTGTGTAATATACACCAAGTTGTATTTGGGAGCGTTGGAGGACCCTCCACAACATATTCCGGTAGATGAACAACAATTCAATCTTTCTATCCTCTCTTATGATGTTGAAGTTTATCGACATTTTTCAAAGTCGTACCAGTTCGAACCATATGAGCTAGTCATTGCCCACTGGTGGGTATTGATTTCTTGTCCAGAAGTTCAATACTGGAAAGACATCCATCTTTATTGCCCTGAGGTTGCTGGTGATCTTGAGTACCACAATAGGGAGTTTGTAAATTATTTTGGCGGCTGGGTACGTCTATATATATATTTACTTCTTTATATATTTGTCCATATATATAAATTAATATCAATGTTCATATTTAAAGTTAATGGTTGCGATTATTTTTTCTATGAACCATCTACAATATGATGGTCACCCAAGGTGGTCACACGAATTGAGGCTTTTGGTGATGAAACTGATAACTTCAAGAGTTTATCCAATGTGTAAAGTCAATGATGTGTAATTTATATGTGGACATAGAGACTAGACATAGAACACCAAATTCTGGGGTAATGGTGCATGGTGGGCAGAATGGCATTGACTATTATGGTGTTCTCTATTCAGTGGTTGAACTAATTTATGGGGGAGACATGACAATGCACTTGTTTAAGTGTAGATAGTTTGATACTAACCCTCAGAACACAAGGACCGATCAGTACGGAGTATTTTCGGTGAATACTGTTGGAAGCTGGTATGAAGATGACCATTTTTCTTGCCACAACAGTAAAACAAGTGTTTTATTTTGATGATCTGGTGCACAAAGACTCGTGAAAAGTAGTCAAACATGTTGTTGTTAGAATTATATACAGTGCTGCAATACTTGGAGATGCCGCAGATAATAAAGACGATACTGTACATACTAAGAGCCAAACGCAATTGGTATTCCTGATTCCTCCACAATTCGTCTTAATAATGTAAACTCAGGTCATGTGGTTCGAATTCGTGCCAAAGATGTAGGGCTTATTGATGTTGATCCAAATGGAGACAATAAAGACTCTGATGACGAGGAGTGACACATATTACCCGAAATTAGCTAGGACATCGAGGAAGACTCAAGCGATGATTCTGATTATGAGCATCTGTTAAACAAGAATTTGTGTTAAACGTGTTTTCACATGAGCCTAATTTTTTAAAGTATTTTCACAATTATGAATATAGCGATGATTGTAATTATGAGCCTTAATTAGTTTAATAGATATTTTTGTGAAACGTGTTTTCACATGAGCCTAATTTTTCAAATTATTTTCACACTTTACTCGACGACATAGACATATGTTGTCGGTTATAGTCATTATAACCGATGGCTTTGACATGTGTCGTCGGCTATACTATAGCCGACGATATTATAGGTGAAGGTTGTCGGCTATAGTTATCAGTTTTAATCCCATAACAGCCCAAAATGCCGCTCCTCTCTGAAGAAAAAAAACCATAAAAACACTAACAACTCACCATTTTTGCTGCTCGCCGCCCAGCCCCCTATCTCTCTCACCTAAAACTCAATCCACCTCTCTCTCACTCTCTCTCTCAGCCCAATCTTCCGCCACCGAGACTGAGCTGTCGCCAAGCAATCCACATCGCCGCCCAGCAACCCAGGCCTAGCCTCTCTCTCCTTAAAAGCTCTCGAAACAGGTTTCACCCCCCCCCCCCCCCCCCAATCTCTCTATCTCTCTCTCTCTCTCTCTCTCTGAAATTGGATTGATTTAAGTGAGTATGGTAATGATTTGTTGAAATTGCATGATTGTGAATAGGGTGAAATTGTATATGTGTTAATTTTGTGTTGAAATTTGTGTTCATTTTGTAATTTGTGTAATATGTGTAATTTTAATTTGGTTTGATTTTGTAATTTGTGTTGATTTTAAGGTGTGATTAATTTTTTGTGAATATATGTATACAGTGACGTTGAATTGTTGGTGAATATATGTTAGTGATGATGTATGTGTCTTGAAGTACGTGTGTTGTGGTATTGCTTAGATTTTTTAATGTTGTCGTATGGTTAAGTAGGAATAGTAATTGTAGATTATATGTATTTTTGTGATTTAGGCGTAGTTTTTATTGTAGGCATCCATCATGAATTTCTTCGGCAAAAGAAGGGGATCTAAAGGACAAGGGTCTAGCGTTGACAGTTCCAGTTCTTCCTCTATCAACAACCCTCACGACACATTTTCCGGCTATATGAGCTCTCGACACTGTCAAGTACTTTAGCAGACGCTGTAGTAGGATGTAGTGGGCCACTCCCACCAACCACACAGCACGAGGCGGCTCTTCAACGAAGATGGCACCCTCATTCCCTCACCGCCCGACTCTACGGGTTTCGCTGTCTCGGTTGTCTGTATTCCTCCCATTCACTGGCTAAAACCTTCTCCCTCTACTGCTCAAGTTCCTTCTACCTCTCATGTTGGTGCTTCAGGTAGCTCGTCGTCAGGGGTAGAAATGTCGCCGCCTCACTTCTTCATGCCCTAAAGCATACCTGCCCTGTCTGTTGTCGATGGATAGGGAATTCCTATTCCAGGAGAGCTTAGTTACGTCCACCTGCAACAAGCATATGTCTATGTGCCATTTCATACACCTCTTTTTAGTGTGAGGGTAGCAAACACATCGATGCCTGAATCGGGTAAATATTAAATACCTTGGTTATTTAATTTATAACTTATTAATCCTTTGTATATTAAATTGGGTGCTTATGTTTTAATCTTTTTACTTTCTGTTATGTGACAGACTCCAGAGGCAAAAAAAATAGAGCAAAGGCCCCGTCACCGGCAAGGGTTTTGAGAGTAGGGTCAAGAATAGCGGGCGAGTGGTCATAGAGACCAATCGGGATGGATCGGTGAAGATGGGAAAGAACACGCAGACCTAATTCATCCAAGTAGGATCTATCATACGGGACAGAATCCTTGTTCTGTGGGGAGAGTGGTCCTCAGTGCCACAGTGCGTGAAGAACTCGGTGAATTATGCTATGTCGGTGAGTTAGTTAGATATTCATTATGTATGTCTATCTATATTAATTAAGTCCTAATAAACATATTGTGACAACCCGAAACAGAATCAGTAGTGTTAATCAGCTTAAACCATGAGGTTATGCGTAATCGCAGATTTCCGATAGTTGATCGAATCGCCAGCTTTGATCACGACTAAATTATTGGCCGAGAATTTGAGTTGAGTCTCTTCTCGAGTGTTGTTGTACGCGTGATTTCGAGTTCGTGGGAGGTTCCAGATCATTATTTGGATGACCGAGGAATATAATATGAATATTTGAAATTTTGGAATATCATCGAGTTTATCCGTTCATGTTCGAGTCTATCTGGATTGTGATTGTGATCCGTTTTGGACCGTTGATCGACCCGAACCGTAGATGAAATGATTATTGACTTGATTTGCGAGTTTCGCGATTTATCATGATTTCGACATAATCTGCTAATATGGCGGTTTTCTTAGCGACTAAATTACCGGGTGAAAATTTGATTTGGTATTCTTCGCGGAAGTTGTAGAAAATTTAATTTCGAGCTCGTGGGAACTTCCGGAGGATTATTCCGAGTTACAAGGATTAAGTTATGAATATTTTTGTCCGTCGATTATTGTCGTATTTATCCGATTGGGGTTCGATACGCGCACGGTATAAATACGGAAACGATACTTGCCGAATTGGGAAACTTGCCATAAAGGGAAAGCTGGGTTGACTAGGTTGACCGGGTGGGTCGACCCATTTGGGCCGATTTGGGGCCGATCGGTTTCTTCATCGTGGAGGCCGATTCTGGCCATATATGTGTATGGTTTCTTCACGAGATATATATGTTGGGCTCGTGCTCCTCTTCGGATTGGTAGGTGGATCACCTCCTATGGTGGCCGGAGGAAGAAGAAAAGTGGTGGCGAAATTAGGTGTTTTCCGGCGAGTTTTCGAGGTGGACAGAGGAGGTGATTCCAGCCGAGAAGGTGGCTCTACCTTGAGGGGTTTTGTTAGCCTCAATGAGAGGAAGCTATTTCAAGTGGTTTGGGAGGTTGCCGTGGCCGGAGGAGAGAGATCCGTTGATGTGAAATTCCGGAGAGGGTTTGTACTTTCAAGGTGAGTTTTGGACCTTTTCTGGTCAAAATTGGCCTTAACTTATAACTGGAAAGTTGTTGGAATCGTCGAGATCTTCAAAACCATATGTAGCATGAAATTTTCTGGGCAGGTCTGAAATTCCGCCGGAGGCAGCGGCGACTTTTCGCCCGACGTGGTTTTTGACGAGTTATATGTCGTTTTAATCAGAATCGCGCCCCGATCGCAGTGGAGAGGTTCGTTTTTTGATTTGAGTATCGAAAATTATAGCGAAGTTTTGTAGTGTTATTATCGGATTTTCACGATTTCGTTGTTATTGGATTATATGTTTCCGAGAACGGTTGTTTCTCGTGATATGATTTGAGGTGTTGAGTTATGATTTTGAGCAGTGGAATTTATGATTATTCAGGGGTTCTTGATCGTTCGTTTGGCGAGGGATTTTCCACCGGATCACGGGATTAACGCGTATTGCGTTACGCTAGTCTGTGAGTGGACAACTTCTTTTCACTGTTAATCGCGAGTCATTACATACGTTTTACGAGCATGAGCATGCATATAAGATTATGATTTATATGAGCATGTGTTATATGATTATGCCTATACCAGTATATATTACGTATATGCATTTATATATTGTTTTATGCATTTGCATCGAACTATTTATGATTTAGTTTACACAGAGTACAGTCTCAGTATATGTTGTTGTATCGATACACTTGCATCTCGGCTGATCCCCGATGGATGCCTACCAGGAGGGGCAGTACCCCGACCTGACCGGGGAGGGGCAGTACCCCGGAACTGAGGCCTTTCTGGCTAGAATAACGTGTGAGTCTGGGATTCCGTGATTCGGACTGTACTAGCACGGATGTGTCTATGAGCGACCCCGTGGGATTTTCCATGCATGCTCTGTACGCGAGTTGGAGTCAGCGTCTCCTCGCGTACCATTTGATTTTTATGGATTTGACTCGCATATGTTTTTATAACATATATTATTCGGCGAAAGACATTTATTTTCATCCACTCACTCTAACAGTTTTCATGTCTTTCCCCTGGACTTTTCGGTTTCCGTGCCCAGTTTGCAGTTCAGATTCTGGTGTCGCACGTCGTGGTCGGAGGCATAGTATTCGAGCGATGTTTCTTTTATGGTAGGTTCTTAGTTTGGCCTACTATTTGTATATCTATATTAGAAGTCGCTCTGAGTATTCTGATGTATATTTTCATACAATTTTCCTCGGATTTCTGTAAAGTATAGTTATATTTATTACTTTACATTACTGTTGACATATTGAGAAATCCGGATGGGATTGGTGCCCACGGTTTGATTTTTGTGGCATATTATGAAGTGTTATTTTCCGGGTGCAGGTAAAGGCAATTCCGTGTTAGTAACGAAACTCTGCCTAAATTTTGATGGTTTTTGTTGGTTCACATTTTCAGAAGGGGTTTGATTCTGGTTTAGGAAACTAAATCGGGGTTGGGTCCTTTCAGTTTGGTATCAGAGCATTAGGTTTTAGGTTCTGTAGACTTCTGTAGTCGTGTTTACTAAGGATATTTGAGAATGTACAGCATGTCTGGAGTTGTGACCCGACCGGCCGGCGAATACTCATCAATACTCCGGGCGTTGTATGCTTTCAAATATTTAAAGTTCCATGATTACGTTCTGCTTGTTGCGAATGATGTTTTATTCATTAGGATGCTTCCTTGACGTGCTTTCTGTGTCGGTACGGTTGGGGATCCTATTGAGGATCAATCGACGCGCGACTTGACAGTGAATTGTGGGTTTGGATGAGCATTCTGGGTTCAGAAATTTGTGTGGCATGGTTTGCCTGGTTGTGTGTGTATAAGCGTCTACATGTTGCCTCAGAGCTGAGAATTGTGGTAGTTGATGTTTTGCCTGAGTCAGATCTTTGCATTTGGTGGGCTGGTATTGTATGAGTTTCTGTTGCGACTCCATGGCCTACATTCGGGGCGTTGTTTATATTGTAATGGTTCAATCAGGCTACCTAACAATGGAAATATGGAGTGTTTACCCACCTGAGGCAGAGATGTATTGTTCACTTGTTTGTCCCTGTTTGCACGTGTTATGTGGCTTCAGAGGAAGCAATGCATGAGGTTCGAGATGAGTTTGAACCTACGCATCAGAGGGATTTTGACTGATATGCCTCAAGACAACCGTGAGGAGCTTAATATGCTGCACTCAGAGGCGAGAATATTGAGAAGGAAAGGTTATACACGGTTTTCGATGTGTTGGTTTGAGGAAAGTGGACTTAGTCGAGATATATTGATGAGGTTAAGTTCAAGCACCTCGGAATCAGTGACTTCATCAGGCTATGGCCTTTTCGATTATGTTGAGGGTCATCAGATCAAAGTAGAGGATCCGTTTGGTGATGGTGGAGATCACGGAGTAGCGGACTTGTTCCTGTGGCATGAGTTTGGGTGATCATTGGTGATCCTGTCTCACAGCAGGTGTCGCTGTGACTTGTGTTCGTGGAGCACTTTCAGTTACTATTGTGGAGGCCAGGAGGGTCACGTTGTGAGGGAGCGACATCAACCAGATGTTTTAGTGATTCGATAGCTGAGAGTTCCGGAGGAGGTCATGATGCTATTTCTCGAGTTGACCAACACATACTTCTAGACGAGTTAATCAACAAGTCGCTATCGACGTGGCGGTTTGTTGGGCATGCCGGAGTTCGTGCCACGACCTTGTGTGAGGACGGAGTTTCTTTAAGGTTACTGTTGCTTGATATCCATGGCTATTATACCCGCATCTCCACTTCCGAGATTTTAGAGAGTGTTGCATCCATCCGGAGGTTGCGAGATCTTTGTTGGAGGTTATGTATTAGCCGCGGATCTGATATAGCTGGATATCGTCAATTTTGGTGTGATTATGAGTATGGACTTCTCGACGATGCATTAGGGCTATGTTCGATGGTCACGAGAAGGTGGTTGTGTTTCGACGACCAGAATTCCCCGAGATATTGTTTCGCGGTGAGAAGGATATTTTATTGCCATGTGTAATTTCAGTGGTGATGGTCGAGCGGATGGTGGAAACGGGTTATGTTGTTTGCTTAGCTCATGTTGTGGATACCACGGTTGCTGTGCCCAACATTGGCGACATTGAGGTGATTCCCGAGTTTCTAGGTGTGTTCCGGAGGAGTTATCGGGTGTTCCTCCAGTTCGGGAGACCAACTACACTATTGAGCTTTTACCGAGCGCTGGACTCATATCATCGGCAATTTGTCGTTCGGTGCCAGCGGAGCTGATGGAGCTACAAGTTCAACTTCGAGAGTTGCTGGATGAGATTTCATGCGACCCAGTGTATCACTGTGGGGTGCTCTGGTATTGTTTGTGCGGATAAAGGGTGGTTCAACGAGGTGGTGCATTGACTACCAGAGCTGAATTAGGCTTCAGAGGAGAGCAAGTATCCTCCGCTTCAGATTGACGACTTGTTTGATCAGCTCACAGGAGCTTTAGTCTTTTCGAAGATCGATCTCAGGTTCGGATACCATCAGTTGAGGATCGATGAGTCAGACGTGGCTAGGACGACTTGCGGATCATGGTGTGAGCACTACGAGTTCTTGGTCATGCCTTTTGGGTTGACCAATGCCCCCGCATCTTTTACGGACTCGATGGACCAGGTGTTCAGATAATTTCTGGACAAGTTTGCGGTCGTATTCGTTGGCAATATCCTGATTTACTCCAGGAGTGTGGGCCAGCACAAGAAGCAATTGTGAGCGGTTTTGCGGACTTCGCTAGGTGATCAGCTGTTTGTGAAGTTCAGCCAATGTGAATTTTGGTTGATTAGCGTGAAGATTTTGGGCTGTGTGATGTTATCCGAGGGAGTCGGCGTGGATCCTGACCAGATTGAAGCCGTGTTGATTTGGGGTTGACTTACCATTGTACCAGAGATCAGGGGTCTCTTGAGTTTTGCAGGTTACTATCGGCGCTCTGTGCAGGATTTTCTCGGATTGCCACTCCACTTTCTGGATTGACGATGAAGCGTTAAGCTTGAGTGGTCCGATACATGTGAGATGAATTACTTACTCCTGGTAGAAGGTTAACCATTATACCGATTTTGACTCTACCTGACGATCGTGGTGAGTTCGTGGGTTATGGCGATGCATCAAGATTTGGATTTGGTTATGCTTTGATGCTGTATTGCAGAGTGGTGGCTCATGGTTTAAGGCAGTGGAAACCTTGTGTAGTTGCATATCCTATGTATGATTTGGGTGTAGCTGTCCTTATGTTAGTATCGAAGAGTTCGAGATACTACTACTACGGCATGCAGCGCAGTGTAGGATGTACACTGATCACATGAGTTTCATCTACTTGCATTTTCGGCCAGATTTGAGCTTGAGGTGACGTAGATGGATGGGCTCGATTAACGACTATGGCTGCACATTTGAGTTTATTCTAGAGAGGCTATTGTTGTTGATGATGCATTCAGTCGGAAGTCGGGAGCTTCAGTGTTTCATGTGTGTGTGGCTCGAGTTTCCGTGTTAGCCGAGTTGTGAGCTATGGGAGCTGAGTTCGAGTGTGATGATAATTTGCAGGCATTATGCACTAGTGGTATGGAAATGTATCAGATACTTCGAGTTTACTACTCGTGACGCAACATGAAGAAGAGTGTAGCAGCTTATGTGAGCAGATGCCACATTTTTCGACAAGCGATGGTTAGGAGGCAGAGACTTGCCAGGAAGTTACAGCCATTGGAGATTTCCGATTAGAAGTTGGAGCTTGTCACTATGGATTTTGTGTACCAGTACGCACTTCGGTTTGTGGCACCAGTTGTCGGGTCTTTGTGGACCATTTGATGAACTTAATTCTTTTCCTTGTACTTTCCGGAAAAGATTTCGATGGCAGGCTGACATAGTTGTATTGACAGAGGTTGTTCATTTACGTGGTGCGCCTGTACGTGTCCCAATTTGCTGATCGAGATAATCAGCTACAACAGAGTGTTGGCAAGCGTTGCTGTGGACATTGGGGACCAGATTACAAGTTAGTACCGGTTTTTATCCTCAGATTGGTGGGTGATCTTTGAGGACTATTCAGACCTTGGAGGGCATGTTGTGGTCTTATGTATTGCAGTTCCGAGGGATTTGGGACCAGCAGTTTCAACTGTTTGAGATTGCATGCAGTACCAGTTTGTGGACCACTATGATTATGACATTGCGTGATGTCGTTTTGAAGAACGAAGTTGTACTCCATTGTGCTGGAGCGAGTTTGGATCTGAGCTGACGTTTGATCCTGATTTAGTGAAATGTGCTACCACAAACTTCGGATTATTGGGAACAGGTTGACAATTGCCCGAGTTCGATGTTTGAGTTATGTTGATGGGAGTAGGCTGAGTTGTGAATTGCCATGTTATTTTGATCCATATGTGATCATAGGCGAATTTGTGTTGTGCCGTATAGTTCGTCATTGCCTATAGCGTTGGCTTTTGTGTGTGTTGTGTTCCATGTGGTGGAACCACATTTCAGATTTGTTACGTGTTGTGTACCCTATCAGTTCCTTATGCGGGAAGACTCGGCATTTGTGAGGAGCTAGTCCAGATTCGAGGCTTGAGGGTACCGAGATATTTTCCATTGACAGAGTTGTTCAGTCGACGTAGCCACAGGAGAGTTGAGCTGCATGCAGAGGCAGTGCTCCTACTTTTTAGTCGGCAGACTTGGAAATTTCGAGGTTGAAATTTTTTTAAGGGGGGTGGATTTGTGACGACCCGGAACAGAATCAGTAGTGTTAATCAGCTTAAGCCATGAGGTTATACGTAATCGCAAATTTCCGATAGTTAATCGAATCGCCAACTTTGATCACGACTAAATTATTGGCCGAGAATTTGAGTTGAGTCTCTTCTCGAGTGTTGTTGTACGCGTGATTTCGAGTTCGTGGGCGGTTTCGGATCATTATTTGGACGACCGAGGAATATAATATGAATATTTGAAATTTCGGAATATCGTCGAGTTCATCCGTTCATGTTCGAGTCTATCCAAATCGTGATTGTGATCTGTTTTGGACCGTTGATCGACCCGAACCGTAGATGGAATGATTATCGACTTGATTTGTGAGTTTCGCGATTTGTCGTGATTTCGACATAATCTGCTAATATGGCGGCTTTCTTAGCGATTAAATTACTGGGTGAGAATTTGATTTGGTATTCTTCGCAGAAGTTGTAGAGAATTTAATTTCGAGCTCGTGGGAACTTCCGGAGGATTATTCTGAGTTACGAGGATTAAGTAATGAATATTTTTGTCCGTCGATTATTGTCGTATTTATCCGATTGGGGTTCGATACGCTTACGGTATAAATACGGAAACGATACTTGCCGAATTGGGAAACTTGCCATAAAGGAAAAGCTGGGTTGACAGGGTTGACCGGGTGGGTCGACCCATTTGGGCCGATTTGTGGCCAATCGGTTTCTTCATCGTGGAGGCCGATTCTGGCCATATTTGTGTATGGTTTCTTCACGAGATATGTTGGGCTCGTGCTCCTCTTCGGATTGGTAGGTGGATCACCTCCTATGGTGGCCGGAGGAGGAAGAAAAGTGGCGGCGAAATTAGGTGTTTTCTGGCGAGTTTTCGAGGTGGACGGAGGAGGTGATTCCGGCCGAGATGGTGGCTCTACCTTGAGGGGTTTTGTTAGCCTCAATGAGAGGAAGCTATTTCAAGTGGTTTGGGAGGTTTCCGTGGCCGGAGGAGAGAGATCCGTTGATGTGAAATTTCGGCGAGGGTTTGTACTTTCAAGGTGAGTTTTGGACCTTTTCCGGTCAAAATTGGCCTTAACTTATAACCGGAAAGTTGTTGGAATCGTCGAGATCTTCAAAACCATGTGTAGCATGAAATTTTCTGGGCAGGTCTGAAATTCCGGTGGCTGGAGGCAGCGGTGACGGCGGCGGCGACTTTTCGCCCGACGTGATTTTCGACGAGTTATATGTCGTTTTACTCGGAATCGTGCCCCGATCGCATCGGAGAAGTTCATTTTTCGATTTGAGCATCAGAAATTATAGCGAGGTTTTGTGGTGTGATTATTGGATTTTCACGATTTCGTTGTTATTGGATTATATGTTTCCGAGAACGGTTGTTTCTCGTGATTTGATTTGAGGTGTTGAGTTATGATTTTGAGCAGTGGAATTTATGATTATTCAGGGGTTCGTGATCGTTTGTTTGGTGAGGGATTTTCCGCCGGATCACGGGATTAACGCGTATTGCGTTACGCTAGTCTGTGAGTGGACAACTTCTTTTCATTGTTAATCGCGAGTCATTACATACGTTTTACGAGCATGAGCATGCATACGAGATTATGATTTATTTGAGCATGTGTTATATGATTATGCCTATACCAGTATATATTACGTATATGCATTTATATATTGTTTTATGCATTTGCATCGAACTATTTATGATTTGGTTTACACAGAGTACAGTCTCAGTATATGTTGTTGTATCGATACACTTGCATCTCGACTGATCCCCGATGGATGCCTACCAGGAGGGGCAGTACCCCGACCTGACCGGCGAGGGGCAGTACCCCAGAACCGAGGCCTTTCTGGCTAGAATCACATGTGGGTCTGGGATCCCGTGATTTGAACTGTACTAGCACGGATGTGTCTATGAGCGACCCCGTGGGATTTTCCATGCATGCTCTGTACGCGAGTTGGATTCAGCGTCTCCTCGCGTACTATTTGATTTTTATGCATTTGACTCGCATATGTTTTTATAACATATATTATTCGGCGAAAGAAATTTATTTTCGTCCACTCACTCTAACAGTTTTCATGTCTTTCCCTTGGGCTATTCGGTTTCTGTGCCCATTTTGCAGTTCAGATTCTGGTGTCGCACGTCGTGGTCGGAGGCATAGTATTCGAGCGATGTTTCTTTTATGGTAGGTTCTTAGTTTGGCCTACTATTTGTATATCTATATTAGAAGTCGCTCTGAGTATTCTGATGTATATTTTCATACAATTTTCCTCGGATTTCTGTAAAGTATAGTTATATTTATTACTTTACATTACTGTTGACATATTGAGAAATCCGGATGGGATTGGTGCCCACGGTTTGATTTTTGTGGCATAGGATGAAGTGTTATTTTTCGGGTGCAGGTAAAGGCAATTCCGCGGTAGTAATAATACTCTGCCGAAAATTTGATGGTTTTTTTTGGTTCACGTTTTCAGAAGAGGTTTGATTCCGGTTTAGGAAACTAAATTGGGGTTGGGTCCTTTCACACACATATATATATTACACTTAAATGGGTACACTACAAGTGTGGTTCACTGTTTCGTAGCACCTTAAATCCACATGGGCAAATGAGGTTCAAGGAAAAAGGTGATTGTAGTTACATAACTATTTTTTTGATCATGTATAGTCACTTTCTAATATTTTTGTTGCATATATAGGTACAAGGAGTGGAAAAATGAGCTCCACTCGCACTGGAAGACACATGGTAGTTGGGTGTTCGTGTGCCCCTATCGAGTTTGTGTATAGGGAGTACGAGTGACACTCACTTCTAATCCACTTCAACAACCCAGAATTTGAGGTATGTAACATCATATTTGTGTTTACTTGTATCCTATTTGGAAAAATTAGTTTCCTAATAGTTTTTTAATATATGTTTATCAAACAAGGCTATTTCTAAAATAAATGCGGCGAACTGGGGAAGAAACACGAGTAACCATCATGCCAATTCTAGACCCTTGGCGAGTTATATGGAGGAGGCGATTCAACACCTTGATGTCAACCTGTACGTGTATACATATGAGAAAGTGTATTCTCAGTCCCCCGAACAAATTGTAAGTCTTATGCTTTTATAACTTAATTAATATAATTGCCTATATATATATATTCTCCAACATTTATACATATATATGTTTACTAATATGTTATTTTGTTTTCCTTGTTAGTTAGGCGAGAGTGAGGGAACGGACTGAGGAGGTGTTGACTTAGATTGCGAGGGAGCAATGACCTGAGATCCAGGATGAGGACCTCCCCCATGCCATATCTCATATTGATCAATCTGATGTGATGGTTGGGGCAAGGATCATGGCTCATGCTCCCCCCTTCCCATGAGGGAGCAATTACTACTGTAGGAGTTTAGGACAGCAGGGCTATGAGGTATTGAAGAACACGCCGAGTTTTGCATATAGGTCGAGATCTTCCAAGGCTGCTCAATTATAAGAGCAACTTTATATGTAGGTGATGGAGTATCAGAGATAGCAGGAAGAGACTGAGAGATGGATTGCCGCCCAGCAGGCTCAAATGGAATAGATAGACCAGGGCGAGAAGGGAGCAGGAGGCTCAGACC
Organism: Geum urbanum; assembly: GCA_946800695.1. NCBI lineage: Eukaryota > Viridiplantae > Streptophyta > Magnoliopsida > Rosales > Rosaceae > Geum > Geum urbanum. The sequence goes on from OX327015.1 coordinate 7,606,060, forward strand.
CATGCTTTGGCCCAACAGCAGGCTCACATATCTACCTAGTTTCAGGCGTGGAATGCACAAATTCAGGCTTCTAGACTTCTTGTCCCGACCCCACCTCCGTTTCCATCTGCCCAACTCTCTTTCGATGCTCCACATTAGTAGGAGGATCCGCAAGTTGATGGTAGTACTCCATCTATTTTTCAGAACATAGATTTGGATTACCCTTAGTTTATGTATTATCCGGGACAAGTAGGATGTATCATATGCTTAAGTTTCATTATTAATTTGTGTTTGTTGGTAAATATGTATTTTGTTTTAATTTTATGTATTGTTGTCTATTATGGAAATAAAATTGTGGAATTGCAGGTTCAGGAAATAGAAATCTAGAATTGACAGTTTTTTTTCTTCAGAAATTTGCATACATTAGACGACAACTGAAAGGACCCAACCCCGATTCAGTTACCTAAATCGGAATCGAACCCCTTCTGAAAATACGAACCAACAAAAAATTTTCAAAATTTCGTCAGAATTTCGTTACTATCGTGGAATTGCATAAACCTGCACCCAGAAAATAACACTTCGTCCTATGCCACAAAAGCCAAACCGTGGGCACCAATCCCATCCGGATTTCTCAACATCATAATATAAGCAATAACAGTAAACATACTGTACTATATATAGTATATCCTTGAAAATCCGTATAAACACGTATCAGAATGTATCAGAGCGACCTCTAGTGTAAAATATATACGACATATACATCAGTAGGCGAAACAAGAACCTACTGGAAAACACAGGTAGCTCAGATCACTAGCCTCCAAACTGCGACGTGAAACACCAAACCTGAACTGCAACTGGGCACGGAAACCGAAAAACCCAGGGGAAAGACATGAAAACTGTTAGAGTGAGTGGACGAAAATAAATGTCTTTCACCAGTTGATATATATGTTTAAAATAACATATGCGAGTCCAAGTAAATAAACATAGTATAGTACGCGAGGTAAACTCACACTCCTCCAGCGTACTGAGCATGCAAGTAAAAATCCCACGGGGTCACTCATGGACACCTCCGTGCTAGTACAGTCCGGCTCACGGGATCCCAGACCCACACGTGACTCTAGCCAGAAAGGCCTCAGGTCAGAGGTCTGCCTCCCCCCGGTAAAGACCTCGGGTCAGGAGTCACAGCCTCCCCTGGCACACATCCTCGGGGATCAGCCGGGATGCAAGTGTATCGATACAACATCATATATAAACTGTACTCTGTGTAAACCAAATCATGAACAGTTCGATGCAAATGCAATAAACAACATATAAGTGTATGTATACTCGTATACGTATATCCGTATAAGTATAATCATATAATCGTAAAAACACATGCTCATGTAATCCGTAATCTCAATATGCATGCTCAAGTTCATAAAACGTATATAAAGACTCGCAAACAATCTGTGAAAAGAAATTGTCCACTCACAGGTGAGCAAAATGCGCACTCGCGCTAATCTCGTGGCCCGGCGGAAGATCCCTCGCCAGAAGCACGATCACGATCCAGACCTCGATCTCGATCTCCTGAATATTCAATAAACACAACTGATCAAAATCATAGTCCACAACTCTGTACTGAATCACAGAAACCAACCGTTCCCGGAAATATGTAATGCAGTACAAAACAATAAACGGAATCCCCGAAATCTCTACTCGAAACCCTCGACTGAAAATCGTCTATCCAAATCAATCCGAAAACCTCTGGACGATAATCAGGGCGCGATTTCGAGAAAAACGACATTAAAAGTGTCGAAATCTGAAAAAGTCAACCCTCCACCGTTGACCGTCGTTGACCGCCGCAGGCGGCGGCGGCGCACAGTTAACGGAGAGATTCTCCGGCGGAGAAACTCCAGACCACAAGGTCTTGACCAGCCAAACCCTTTCCATAACTGGCACCCAGGCCAATTCCAACTCTAGCCCTTCCAAAACACAACAAAACTAAACGGAAACCCAGTTTCTGGCCACCCATTCGGGTCCATCAAAAACTCAATCAAAACCTAATTGAAATGCATGGTTAGACTCCCAAGGACAAGGGGAGTCGAACCCCCTTATCCACCACCACCAAGGTTCGCCGGAGGACCTTCTCCCGATACCGGCGACATAACGAAATCTGCCTTACTTCGAAACCCCTCAAACCGTGATCAATTCCAATAAACTCATACATGAAACGAAAGAGGAGCTCAAGGTGAGTCGAAATATACCCACAGCCTGGCCGGAGATGGCCGGAAAAGTTGGGTTGGCCGACGAGTTCAAACGGGTCGTCCTCCTCCTTCACGGGTCAACGGTAAGTTTCCAAATTTGGAAAGTCAACAGATGGTCAACGTCAGTCAAAGCTCAAAACTGCCATTTTTGACTATTTCTCGACTATTCCGATATTTATACTCGCGCCTCGGGTCGATCGACGATTCGAAATGGATAACCATCACGATTCGGATAAGCTCGAAACAATCGGATAAACTCGTCGGAAACCAAAACTTCAAATAATCATAAAATATTCCTCGGTTATCGGAAAAATCTTCTGGAACCGCCATCGAGCTCGAAATCACGTACTCTACAACTTCCGTGAACACACTCAACTCAAATTCTCGACCGAAAACATAGTCGCGAAAAGAATCGGCAAACCACATATATAACGAAAAACCGCGACTAAACTCAATCTCGAGAATCGTGCCGAATACGCATCTGATTCTGGTTCGGGTCGTCACAACAACATTAGCCAAAGTCATTGGCTAAAGTCCTCAAATCACCGACGAGTTTCATACTATCGTCGATGAGTTGTAAACTATAGCTGACGATAGTTAAAAACTATAGCCGATGATGGTCTTTCAGAGTCGTCGGCTTTAGTATAGTTGTGTCAACCATTTTGACCCGGGGGAGGGGGGGGGGAGGTTTGACTGATGACTTTATCGTCGGCGAAAGTCACAAACTAAAACCGATGACTTTTTTTGTCGTCGGTTATTGTCCAACCTATAACCGACAATGTGCACAATTGTCGTCGGCTATAGTTTGGCTGATGACGTTTTCTCGACGACACAATAGCCGACAATTTGTTGTTGGCATTTACTATAGCCGACGAAAATTGCTAACATGCCGTTGATTTTATGTCGTCGGCTAAAGTGTTTATTCAGGTCGTGTAGATTATTTAATGGTTTAAAAATTTTGTGGTGTTTCATATGCTTTATAGATGCTTGCTGTTATCATTTGGATCTTAGAATGATTAGTCATTGTACATTCGGGTGTTTCATATTCTTTATAGATGCTTGCTATTATCATTTCGAGCTTAGAATGATTAGTTATTGTTATGTGTGGCTCAATATGGCCATTTTTATGTATGTTGTGTTATGTATATCTTGAGATTTATTTTGAAGGTTCTTTGAGTTAAGGTACTTATAGTTAGTCTACTTTTACTTTCTCTATTGCCTTAACATTCAATTCCTAAAAGTTCAATTTGTTTTCAGAAAGTTAAATTCGTTTTATTTATCAAGTCCACAACAAGTCAATTCCTAAAAAGATCAATTTTTTATTTTCTTGAAGCTTAATCTGTTTCATTTATCCAGTTCACAACCAGTCAGTTCATAAGAAGATCAACTGGTTTTCGTAGAGCTAAATCTGTTTCGTCTATGAAGTTCACATCAAGTCAATTTGTTATGAAGAGACCCTTGGATTGAAATTTTCTTATTTAGTAAGATTGCATTTCTTTCCTCCATGTCTCAAAAGGTTCATTCAAGTGTAGTTACTTTTGTTGGTAGGATTCCGTTTTTCCTCCCGTCACAAAGTTTAGGGTGTAGGGTTCAAAATATGCAATTAAGGTTGTTCCCTGTGATTCTTTGTCTGTGTAGAATGTGAACTATAGTTTCTAGGGTATGTTCATACTTTTATAGGGTATTGTGACTTGCAAAAGGGACACTCTGATTTTCAAGTGCGTATGGTAGTAGTGGACTGTAATTGCTTTGGACGGTTACTACAGATTAAGGTTCCCCTTGTCATTTCATTTCATTTCAAAGGTTATTTGACTTTTTATGAATATATAAGAGATGCTAATGACATTTTAATTGGAATGTAACCGCCAAAGTTATAAATCAAGAGGCGTGTCTTGTGAAGATTGATTTGGTATGACTGGTATCTGTGAATTAAAAAAAATGTATAAGACTAGAAAAAATGCCAGCGCGTGAGGCGCGGCTCAGGCATAGACAATTTGATAATCTAGACTTCAATAATTCCGCAGTTTTGGGTTAAAATTTACAATAAATGTATTTCATTATCAAGTTTTCTCCGATATTTTGAGCAAAAATGTAAAGATACTTGACTGAAAATGTTATGATGTCTAATTCTAACTCTAAACTTCTTCATGATTCAACATAACTTCAGTCCAAGTAACGTAAGCATGACCATCGGCACCAAAAAGCTTGCTTTCAAGTCCATTCTTAATCTGCACACACATACATGTATATTATTAAATGAAGTTACTTTGATGAACATTGCTAGACACCACTTTTGAAAGAACCTTACTTTTTCCTTTATATGCTTTATTTTCTATTATTTTTTCAGGAGAGCATTTTCAGTGCACCATGTGCAGTTGCACCAGTTATGTACAATGTAATCTCAGCCATTCATTTAATCTAATTATATATGGCACTAACACCGATGTTAACACCATTAAGTGAATGAATATTAAATAGAGGTAAAAAAAATATTAGTCAATTATGGTAAACGTCAATCGAGGTGAGCAATTAATTTTAATAATTGATTATTTTATTTTATTATTAAGATAATAAACCCTATACCTTAAACTCTTAACCCTAAACCATAAACCCTAATTCCTAAACGCCAAACCTCAAACCCCATACTCTGAAGTTCTTGAATCCTAAAACCACTAACCCGAAAACCCCACGATCAAATTAGCAAACTAATTTTCCTCCACATTGTTAGCGTAGGCATATGTATGGTTATAGAGCAAATTTAAAATATTGAAAATATTTGTATGATAATTTATGCGGTTTTAAATTGTCAATGATGAAAAATAAAATTTAGCATTACCTATATGCTCGTGGCATATTTTGACATGTACGAAAGAACTAGCCTCGTATAGTTGAGTTTTTTTTTTATCTATATCCAATTAATCAACTATTATTATTGATCATTTCAATTTTTTTTCTTTCTAAAATGGTAAAAACAAATCATTCAAGGTTCAAATTTCAACTTTTTTAACATGTTTTTATTACAAAACATTCAGTATTAGTCAGGTATCATTGTACGATTTTTGAAGTGGTGGGCTCATCTCAATTAAGTTGATACAAACAAAATTCAAATATCTAAATATTTATATATATATATTTAGATGAAAGATATAATATATTAAGAGCTGCTAATTTACAAGGAATTGAATGATTACCATCACAATAGGAACGACTCCCTATACTAAACTACACTAGAACATTTTTCACTCAATGTAAGGAGCTTGACAAAGAGAGTAAGGCAATTGAGGGTTCTAATCCTCTAGACTAACAAAGTTACATTTGATGCCCCACCCCTACTCAAGCTTCAAATATCGATCTATAATTGGTTCTTTAATGAAAATACATGTTTGATTCATCACATCAATTTTACATCAAACCGAGAAGGAATGTGACTCTATTTTTTTAATATAAATTTTTATATTCAAATAAATTAACCTTATTTTATTTTGAGTGAAATTTACCTTATTTATGTACGCTAGTTTGTGAGTAAAAAATATAAACTACGATAGTAGGCAAATAAAGAATTGTTGAATTACAATGTAAAAATATAATAGTAGGCACAATTGAGAATATCATTACATGTTGTGTGACACGGAGATGAGTTTGAATTTTGATACGTGGAAACGATTACACAGTTTAAATAACGAATATAGTTCAAGTGCACATTGTTAGTAACAAAAACTATACGATTATATATAGCCAATCAAAAGTTTAACCACCAATCAACTGCACATTTGTTTTACTGTGGTAAATTTTCGGTCAAATTTCATTAATTAGAATTTAATTTATACTTGTTAATTTTTCTGTTAATACATGTGTCATGCACATAACCGGTGCAAGTGCACCTGGTGCACTAAATTTTTTTTTTTGTTTTTTCAACTTTCTCTTTTAATAACTGATAATAATCACACAAAAGCAAAACCATATAATAAACATCTACTAAGAAAGGATAATGGGGTCACCTTGAGTCTACTTGCTCAAATGATAAATCCCCCAATAATCCCCCAATAATCCCCCAATGCATTACATTATTCTTGTATATTAGTAGAATATTGCTTGCAACCCTCTACCCAATGGCACGTACACTTAGTCTCTTTGAGACTCCCGCGAGAACCTTTAGAATGACCGCAAGGATTTGACGTCAATATGATTGCTCTTATGCCGTGATCATTTGAGACTCCCGCAGGGCGCATGCCCTCAGCCATAAACTCTTTAGTGCAAGAGATTGCAATGGCTTTTCCTATGAAAGAGAAAGAAAAAAATAAGTTTGCTTCTCCATACAATAGAAACCAAAATTAAGAATATTTTTATAAATGTAATGGACAGAGAACATATTTCGATGAAAATACAACAATTATAAGGCTACTAATTAACTTTCAGCATACATTAATATACCCATAGCAGAAATATGATTACTTGGTTCATAACAATGAATTAATTATGAATTAATATACCATAAGATAATGTGGGGATGAGAAACAGAGGAAAATGTGAGATAAAATGGACAGTAATATGCAAAGACTTTTGTACTCATCAGCAAACTTAAACCCATACTTAGTCAAGGTGAAGCACCATCACCACCTCTGAAATTGAGCTGATTATCTCATCTATTGAAGACACTCCAGTACCATGATAAATTCAACGCAACTAACAACATTACTAAAAATTTGATATTTTTCTTCTGTGTTACATAATTACTCGGAGAAAATTTGATAAAATTAAGTTATATGCATTAGAATTATACTTAAAATTATGCATCTACTCATCCAATAATCTCATAAACAAATTAAGAGTGATAAAGCATGAGAGAAAACTTCTTTAATTCTAAATGCAGTCGCAACATCTAGAAGATTATACTCGTGTTTAGTTTTTTATCGTTCCTTCATCTAGTTCCAACTTTTAATGTGTTATAGTTTTTTAAATAAGATGATAAACAAACAATGCTCAAGCAAATGATGAATTTAAACTATGAAAGTTTTGACAGCTTTCAGAAATCTGATAAGAGAAAGACTATGAACTAGTCAATTCATCATGTAGAGATTGAAATATGATACTACCATGCCCATGAACGTAGACTGATTTTGAAATTAAGGTCAATAGTTTGTAGAATTGACATATTTCTACCTTACTCTCAACCTCCAAAAACACAGCAATCAACTTCTTAATTTCCATATAAGACAAAGGCTCCAACACAAGAAACACGAAATCAGTAAAAACATTACTCTTGTCCTGCATACACAAAGAATAGCTTGTACAATAATTTCTCGAGATGCAATCCATCATCTTGTGCCGAAATAGAAGGCTCACCATGAAAGGACCCAACCCCGATTTAGTTCCTAAACCGGAATCAAACCCATTATGAAAAAACGAACTTGCAAAAACCATAGAATTTTCGGCAGAGTTTCACTATAACGTGGAATTACCATTAACATGCACCCGAAAATACACTTCATTCTATGCCACAAAAGCCAAACTGTGGGCACCAATCCCATCCGGATTTCTCAATATCATAACAATAATGTAAAGTAATAAGAAAAACTGTACTTTATAGAAATCCGGGAAAAATCATATGAAAGTATAACTTTAGAGTGATCAGAGCGACCTCTAGTGTATATATACATAAATATACAACAGTAGGCTAAACAGGAAACCTACTGGAAAAGAAAGGTAGCTCGAACACTAAGCCTCCGACTGCGACGTGTGACACCAGAATTCGAACTGCAAATTGGGCACGGAAACCGAAAAGCCCAAGGGAAAGGCAAATAAAATCATTAGAGTGAATGGACGAAAATAATCATATGCCTTTCACCATATAGCATAAAACAAAGTGAGTTCTTACAATAAATAGAGGTGTCAGGCGAATCTCTCAAGCCCGACAGTGATAGACTAGGCGAATCTCTCAAGCCTAGTGGGCACATCAGGGGAATCTCTCAACCCTGGAACTGGACTACCGGTGATCAGCCGAGTAGCCAAAGCATCAATGCTAAGTAAATGCCATCACCATATAAAACATAAAACAATACCTCCAGAAATAATAAATAATCTCAATACTGTACTAGAAATAAATACTGAAATTAAGAACTCGCTACGACAGTGCAAATAAATGTCCACTCACAGATAGCACAGCGCGAAAACGCTCTAATCACGAGATCCGGCGGAAGATCCATCGCCCAACGTACGATCTTGATCCCCTGAATAATAAAAAAATATAACTTATCAAAATCACAATTCATTACTCTGTACCACACCTCGGAAACTAACCATTTCTGGAAACATATAACTCGGATACAAAATAATCGTCGAAACCCCCAAATACTCCACATAAACCCTCGACTTAAAATTCGGTATCCAAATCCACTCGAAAACCTCAAGGCGATGATCGGGGCGTGATTACGAGCAAAACGGCATAAAACTTGTTAAATTTCAAAAAATCAACGCCTTCGCCGTTGACCGTCGCCGCCGCCGGCGGCGCAGCGTCAATCGTGACGGATTCCGGCCAAAATTTCCAGATCACAAGTACTCCTCAAGCCCAACAACTTCCTCTTCTACACCGAGACCCAATTCCAAGCCCACCGGCCGAAAATCACCTCGAAACTCACGGAATCCATGGATTTCGATGAGTTTTCCGGCGAGTCTCAAACCTCAACCAAACCAAAATTCCTTCACCCAAAAGCTTCACAAGGATGAGGGGAACCTTTCCCCCCACACCCCCGACCCAAATGTCACCGGAGCACCTCACCCAATTTCGGCGAATACCACGAACTTCACCGAGTTCGTTCTCCTCCAAATCTCAACCAATTCAACTTAAATCAATTGCAAAACAAAATGAAATCGTGAGAGGAAGCTAACCATACCAAAATCAAGGCCGGAGTTGGCCGGAAACAGAAAGTCGCGGGCGAGTCAAACAGTGGTCTGGTTCGAACTCGGTCAACGCGGTCAACGGGTCAAACGATGGTCAAACTCCTCAAACAGTGATTTTCGACTATTCTGATATTTATACTCGCGGCTCGATACGATCGACGGTCCAAATCAAATCACATCCACGTTTCGGATAACTCAAACTCAAACGGATAAAAATGACGAAATTACGTGATTCCAAATATTCATAACATATTCCTCGGTTATCGAAACAATTATCCGAAACCGCCTACGAACTCGAAATCATTCATACTACAATTCTAATGAAGAGACTCAACTCAAATTCTCGCCCGGTAATTAAGTCGTGAACCAAACCGCCAATTAAATTAATTACAATAAATTTCGATTACTCGCAAAACTCGCGGATTAAGTCGATTACGATAGAAATTCTAGTTCGAGTAGTCACAAATCTACCCCCCTAAAAAAAAATTCGACCTCAAAATTTATGTACCTGTTAGGTGAATAGATGAGGATACTGCTCCCGCATACGCTGCTCGGTCTCCCAGGTGGCTTCCTCAACTGAATGATTCTGCCATAAGACCTTCACAAGCCGTATGACCTTATGCCTCAACTCCTGCTCACGCCGATCGAGAATATGTACTGGCTCCTCCACATATATCAAATCTTCTCGGATAGGAAGCTGATGTGGTGCTAACACATGTGATGGATCTGGAATGTATTTCCGCAACATCGAGACATGGAAAACATCGTGTACTCGAGCCATCTCAGAAGGCAACTCTAACCGGTAAGCCACGGCACCAACCCTCTCGGTAATCTCGTACGGACTAATATACTATGGTCGAAGCTTGCCACGCTTCTCGAAACGCACAACTCCCCTCCAAGGAGATAGTTTCAGGAAGACCCAATCGCCCACCTCGAACTCGAGACTCTTTCTTCTCACGTCCGCATAACTCTTCTGGCAATTCTGAGCAATCTTCAGTCTATCCCGGATAATTTGAATATCTTCCATGGTGCTCTTTACCAGATCAGGGCCAATAAGCCATCGTTAGCCCACCTCACACCAACACAATGGAGTGTGGCACTGCCTTCCGTATAGAGCCTCATACGGTGCCATATCAATACTAGCCTGATAACTGTTGTTGTAAGCAAACTCAATCAAATGCAGTTGCTGGTCCCAATTTCCTCTAAACTGTAAAACACAAGACCGCAACTTATCCTCGAGGGTCTGAATAGTCCGCTCAGACTGCCAATCAGTCTGAGGATGGAAAGCTGTACTGAAATGCAATCTAGTCCCCAAGGCTCGTTGCAATGCCTGCCAGAACTTTGAAGTAAACTGATTGTCTCAGTCAGAAATATTGGATACAGGCACACCATGAAGACGAACGATCTCCGCCAAATACAGCTTTGCCAATCTGCCCATTAAAATCTTCCCCGGAAGTGCAAGGAAATAAGCGGATTTCGTCAATCGATCTACAATAACCCAAATACCAATATTACCAGATGAAGTACGCGGTAACTGATACACGAAATCCATGGTAATGTGCTCCCACTTCCAAACTGGAATCTCCAAAGGCTGTAGCTTTCCCGCAGGCTTTTGCCTCTCTGCTTTAACCTGCTGACAAATAAGACATCTGCTCACATATGCGGCAATCTCCCTCTTTATATTTCGCCACCAGTAATAAACTCGAAGTGTACGAAACATCTTCGTACCGCCGGGATGCATCGCATAAGCAGAACAATGAGCTTCGTCTAAAATCTCTTTCTTCAAACTCTCGTATCTGGGTACACATAATCTGCCTCTAAATAGCAATGTACCATCATCACTCAATCGAAACTCTGTTGGCACACCATTCCGAATCATGGTCTTCTTGTCCAACAGATAGGAATCCGCATCCTAAGCTTCCCTAACCTGATCAACCAATACAGGTCGAACCTGGAAGCTAGCCAACAAAGCTCCATCATCATCCCACTCAAACTTAGCTCCCGTGGCCCATAACTCGGCTAACATGGAAACTCTGGCCACACACACATGAAACAATGAAGCTCCAGATTTTCGACTGAGTGCATCAGCAACGACATTAGCCTTCCCTGAATGATACTCAAAGGTGCAATCATAGTCATTGATCAACTCCATCCATCTGCGCTGTCTCATATTCAAATCTGGCTGCGTGCGCAAATAGGTGAGACTCTTGTGATCTGTGTATATCTTGCACTGAGCTCCGTACAAGTAGCGTCTCCAACTCTTCAAGGCTAATACAATAGCAGCCAACTCCAAATTGTGGGTAGGATAGTTGACTTCATGTGATTTCAGCTGTCTGGAACCGTAAGCCGGCACTCTGCCATGCTGCATCAAAACACAACCAAGTCCCAATTTCGATGCATCGCTGTAAACCACAAACTCTTCACTGTCGTCAGGTAAAGTCAGAACTGGTGCAGTAGTAAACTTTTCCTTCAAAAGCAAGTAACTCTCCTCACATGCATCAGACCACTCGAACTTGACACCTTTCTTCGTCAATCTGGTAAGTGGAGTGGCAATCCGTGAAAAATCTTGCACAAAGCGCCGATAGTAACCTGCCAAACCCAAGAAACTCCTGATCTCTGGTACGGTGGTAGGTCTACTCCAATTCAACACGGCTTCAATCTTGTCAGGATCCACTCTGACTGATCTACGCATTTTATGCTTGATTATTAATGTCTTTTTGTGACGACCCGAACCAGAATCAGATATGTGTTTGGCACGATTCTCGAGATTTGGTTATAGTCGTAGTTTTGCGATATTATATGGTTTGCCGATTCGATTCGCGACTTTGTTTTCGGTCGATAATTTGAGTTGAGTGTCTTCACGGAAATTGTAGAGCATGTGATTTCGAGTTTGTGGGCGGTTCCGGAAGATTTTTCCGATAACCGAGGAATATTTTATGATTATTTGAAGTTTCAGGTTCCGACGAGTTTATCCGATTGTTTCGAGCTTATCCGAATCACATCGTATATTCATTCCGGACCGTTGATCGACCCGAGGGACGAGTATAAATATCGAAAAGTCGAAAGATAGTCGAGAATTAGTCAAAACTTCATTTTGGGCGTTGACCAAATTGGAATTTTGTTGACTTTCCATATTTGGAAAGTGAGCCATCGGACCGAAAGGGAAAGTTTCCCAAACGGGAAGTCACTTTCCGGCGACCAAATTCCGGCCACCAACGACTTCAACAAGGGTATGAATAGCTTCCTTAGGTGATTTCGAATTGTTTGGTGTATGAATTGTTGGGTTTTAATCACGTTTTTGTTGAACCCGATTGGGTCCGGGTTGAGCTACGTCGCCGGTAATGGTGACGGTGGTTCCGGTGGGTTTTGAGGGTGGAGGTTAGAGGGGTTTGACTCCCCTTAACCTTGTGAAGCTTCCCACATGATTTGTTTTAGAGTTGGTGAAGTTTGGGATCGAACCCGATTAGGGATTCGGGTTGGGATTTTCGATTTGGTTTTGAGAAATTGAAGTGGTTCCCTTGTGAATTGAGCTTAGTGATAGAAGGGAAAGAGATTCGCATGGTTGTGATGGACTGATCTGGAAATTTTGGCCGCAAAAATCCACCGTTGACGGCGCGCCGTCGGCGGTGGTCAACGGCGAGAAAAAGTCAACTTTTCAGATTTCGATGTAATTAGTGTCATTTTTCTCGTAATCACGCCCTGGTTATCGTACGGAGGTTTTCGGGTTGATTTGGTTAGCCGATTGTCAGTCGAGATTTCGAGTGGGGATTTCGGGATTACCGTTATACATTTTGTACTGCATTTCGTATTTCCGGGAATGGTTGGTTTCCGTGCATCAGTACAGTGTTGTGGACTACGATTTTGATCAGTTATGTTTTATGAATATGTTCAGGTGATCGAGATCGAGATCTGGATCGTGATCGTGCTTCAGGCGAGGGATCTTCCGCCGGACCACGAGTGTAGCGCGTGTGCGCGTTTCGAGAGTCTGTGAGTGGACAATTTCTTTTTACGGAAATCTTGCGAGTCTTTTATGTGATTTATGATTTTGAGCATGCAGCATGATTATGGTTTTACGAGCATGAGATTTCATACGAGTTTATGATTATATAAGCGTGTGTTTACCATTATATGAATATGTGTATACGGATATACGTTTATGAATATGCATACATTTTATATTGTTTCATGCATTTGCATCGAACTGTTTGTGATTTGGTTTTCACAGAGTACAGTCTTCGTTACGTTGTTGTATCGATACACATTGCCTCTCGGCTGATCCCCGATGGTAGGCCATCCAGGAGGGGCGTCGTTATCCCTACCTGACCGGCGAGGGGCGTTTCCCCGGAACCGAGGCCATTTCTGGCTTAGAATCACGGGGACTAAGGACCTCGTGATTCGGATTATACTAGCACGGTGTGTGTCCATGAGTGACCCCGTGGGATTTATACTTGCATGCTCAGTACGCTGGAGGATTATGGTTTTACCTCGTGTACTTGTTATATTTTATTTACCAGGACTCGCATATGTTATTTTAAACATATATATAAACTGGTGAAAGACATTTATTTTCGTCCACTCACTCTAACGTGTTTATTGTCTTTCCCCTGGGCTTTTCGGTTTCCGTGCCCAGTTTGCAGTTCAGATTTGGTGTTTCACGTCGCGGTTTGGAGGCTAGTGATCAGAGTCACCTGTGATTTGATGAGGATCGCCGAACGCGTGACTTGCTGATGCGAGTGCTGCGTTTGGAAGAGCGTTTTGACCCTGTGGTCAAGGCTCGCACTGCGGGTGCTACTGTGTTTCCGGGTTCAGTTGATCCAGAGATATGCGAGGCATGGTTGGTTCAGATTGAGCGTGTTTGTGAGCGTCTGCAGTTTACACCTGAGCAGATGTCAGTTGCCGCAGTTGGTTTACTTGAGGGTGATGCATACTTTTGGTGGGTCAGCACTGACAGAGTTCCTGTGGATACTCCGTGGACATTGTTCCGTGATCTGTTTATGCGGAGGTATTTTAATCAGGCTACCCAGCAGCGCAAGTACGAGGAGTTCACAAACTTGAGGCAGGGCAGTTTGTCTGTACTTGAGTATCGGGATCGGTTTACTCGTTTGTCTCGTTTTGCGCGGGATATGGTGGCTACAGAGGAAGCCAAGTGTCGCAGGTTTGAGCTGGGATTGAATCTGAACATCAAGGCGACGTTGACTACGATGCCGAGGAACAACTTTGATGAGTTTGTCAGTGCAGCTCTCCGAGGCGAGGACATTGAGCAGGAGAGACAGCAGAGATACCAGCTGAGACGATTCGAGGAAGGTGGACCGAGTCAGGGGCCTTCAAAGAGGTTGAGTTCTGATACTTCCGGTTCAGCTTCATCTTCGGGCGGTGGGTCATATCGACCACCAGCAAGTGTACCTAGACGGAGACCGGGATGAAGGAGAGATCGACCGCAGCGACCACATGCTAGTGGAGGTTCCAGCGGTTCTAGTTATCCTCGACGTACAGGTGGCACTTTTGCTGTACCGCGGGAGTATCCCTTGTGTAGCTTTTGTAACAAGCGTCATCTCTGTGTATGTCAGCAGAGCACCGTTATTTGTTATAGTTGTGGCCAGGTGGGTCATTATTCGAGAGAGTGTCCTCAGTCGTATGGTACTGGTGGACAGGCGGCCCAGAGTTCCGGAGTTGAGTGAGGTGCCACTTTGGGAGCTCGACCAGGACAGACTGCAGGTCAGGGTAAACAACAGGGTCAGCCCCAGCGAGGACGACCAGCCGGACAGGCGAGAGTTCATGCTATGACTATGCGTGAGGGCAGAGCATCACCGGAGGTCGTTATCGGTACGTTACATGTTTTTGGTATTCCAGTAGTTGCATTGTTAGATCCAGGTGCCACACATTCATTCATATCATTTAGACTGTCATCATTGGCTACGGTACCTGCATCTCCACTTCCGGGGTTGTGGAGAGTGTTGTATCCGTCAGGTGAGGTTATGAGCATCGGTTGGGTTTACCGAGATTGTGAGGTGTTTGTTGATGGCCATGGTTTAGCTGCAGATTTGTTACTGCTTGATATTGTGGATTTTGACCTGATATTGGGTATGGACTTTCTGGAGTCGCACTGGGCCATGTTTGACTGCCACAGGAAGGAGGTCGCGTTTCGACGACCAGGGTTGCCTGAGATACTGTTTCGTGGCGAGAAGAACACTTCCCTACCTTGTTTGATTTCCGCAGTGAGGGCGGATCGATTGATGAAGAAGGGTTGCGTTGCGTACTTAGCCCATGTTGTGGATACTACAGCTGCAGTGCCGGATCTTGGTAGTATTGAGGTTGTGTCTGAGTTTCCAGATGTGTTTCCAGCGGAGTTACCTGGTATACCTCCTGTGCGGGAGATTGACTTTACCATTGAGTTGTTGCCAGGTACTGGACCGATTTCCCAGACACCATACCGAATGGCGCCTGCAGAGTTGAAGGAGTTGCAGATTCAGCTTCAGGAGTTGTTAGAGAAGGGATTCATTCGACCGAGTGTTTCTCCGTGGGGTGCTCCAGTGTTGTTCGTGCGGAAGAAGGACGGGTCCATGCGTTTGTGCATCGACTATCGGAAGCTGAATCAGATTACAGTGAGGAACAAGTATCCGTTGCCTCGGATTGACGACTTGTTCGATCAGTTGAAGGGAGCAGCAGTCTTTTCGAAGATTGACCTTCGATCCGGATATCACCAGTTGAGGATCCGAGACTCCGATGTTGCCAGGACAGAATTCAGGACACGGTATGGGCACTATGAGTTTCTGGTTATGCCGTTTGGGTTGACCAACGCCCCCGCAGCTTTCATGGACTTGATGAATCGGGTGTTTCGACGGTTCTTGGACAAGTTCGTGATTGTATTCATTGATGATATCCTGATATATTTGAGGAGTGTGGGCCAGTACAAGAAGCACTTGCGAGCGGTGTTGCGGGCTTTGCGGGACCATCAGCTGTTCGCGAAGTTTAGCAAGTGTGAGTTCTGGTTGGATAGTGTGAAGTTTCTGGGCCAAATGATTTCGGCCGAGGGAGTTAGTGTTGATCCTGACAAGATTGAGGCTGTGCTGAATTGGAGTCGACCCACTACTGTGCCGGAGATCCGGAGTTTCTTGGGGTTAGCAGGTTATTATCGACGGTTTGTACAGGATTTCTCCCGGATAGCTACACCACTGACCAGATTGACGAAGAAGGGCGTCAAGTTTGAGTGGTCTGATGCGTGGGAGGAGAGTTATTTGCTCCTGAAGGAGAGATTGACTACCGCACCGGTTCTGACATTGCCAGACGACAGTGGTGAGTTTGTTGTGTTTAGCGACGCGTCGAAGTTGGGTCTTGGTTGTGTGTTGATGCAGCATGGTAGAGTCGTGGCATATGGTTCCAGACAGCTGAAACCGCACGAGGTCAAGTATCCGACGCATGATTTGGAGTTAGCCGCTATCGTATTAGCGTTGAAGAGTTGGAGACATTATTTGTATGGTGCTCAGTGTAAGATTTTCACTGACCACAAGAGTCTCACCTACTTGCGGACACAGCCGGACCTGAATATGAGGCAGCGCCGATGGATGGAGTTGATCAACGACTACGATTGCACGTTTGAGTATCATCCAGGGAAGGCCAACGTTGTAGCGGATGCACTTAGCCGGAAATCTGGAGCCTCATTATTTCACATGTGTGTGGCCAGGGTGTCGATGTTAGCCGAGCTTCGAGCTACGGGTGTTGTGTTTAGGTATGATGATGATGATGGAGCTTTGTTGGCCAGTTTTCAGGTTCGACCGGTATTGGTTGATCAGGTACGGGAGGCACAGGATTCAGATCCTTACTTGCTAGGCAAGAAGACCATGATTCGGAATGGTGTGCCTACAGAGTTCCGATTGAGCGACGACGGTACGTTGTTGTTCAGGGGCAGATTATGTGTACCTAGGGACGAGGACTTGAAGAAGGAGATTCTGGAAGAAGCCCACAGTTCAGCATATGCGATGCATCCCGGACGTACAAAGATGTTTCGTACACTTCGAGCGTACTATTGGTGGCACAACATGAAGCGGGAGATTGCCGCGTACGTGAGTCGGTGTTTGATTTGTCAGCAGGTGAATGCGGAGAGGCAGAAACCCGCAGGGAAACTACAGCCACTTGAGATTCCAGTTTGGAAGTGGGAGCATATCACGATGGATTTCGTCTATCAGTTGCCGCGTACTTCAGCGGGCAACACTGGCATTTGGGTTATTGTTGACCGATTGACGAAATCCGCACATTTTCTTGCACTTCCAGGGAAGATTTCAGTGGGCAAATTGGCCAAGTTGTACTTATCCGAGATTGTTCGCTTGCATGGTGTGCCTGTGTCGATTGTTTCTGACCGTGATAGTCAGTTCACCTCTGAGTTTTGGCAGGCTTTACAGCGAGCTTTGGGAACGAGGTTGCGGTTTAGTACAGCTTTTCATCCTCAGACTGATGGGTAGTCCGAGCGGACCATTCAGACACTTGAGGATATGTTGAGATCATGTGTGTTGAAGTTTCACGGAAACTGGGATCAGCAGTTACACTTGATCGAGTTCGCCTACAACAACAGCTATCAGGCCAGTATTGAGATGGTACCGTACGAGGCTCTGTACGGGAAGCAGTGTCGCACTCCATTGTTTTGGAGTGAGGTGGGCGTGCGTTGGCTCATTTGTCCTGATTTGGTGAAAACCACGATGGAGGACATACAGGTTATTCGGGATCGACTGAAGATTGCCCAGGATCGGCAGAAGAGTTACGCGGATGTGAGGAGGAAGAGTTTAGAGTTCGAGGTTGGTGATTGGGTCTTCCTGAAACTATCTCCGTGGAGGGGAGTTGTGCGTTTCGGGAAGCGTGGCAAGCTTCGACCGCGGTACATTGGTCCGTACGAGATTACGGAGAAGGTTGGAGCTGTTGCTTACAGACTTGAGTTAACGACAGAGATGGCTCGTGTACATGATGTCTTCCATGTTTCGATGTTGCGGAAGTACATCTCAGATCCTTCACATGTGTTAGCCCCACAGCAGTTGCCGATCAGAGAGGACTTATCGTATGTTGAGGAGCCAGTACAGATTCTCGATCGTCGTGAGCAGTAGTTGAGGCACCGTGTGATTCCGTTGGTGAAGGTCTTGTGGCAGAACCATTCTGTTGAGGAGGCCACCTGGGAGACCGAGCAGCGTATGCGGGAGCAGTATCCCCATCTGTTCACATGACAGGTACGTAAATTTCGAGGTCGAAATTTTTTTTAAGGGGGGTAGAATTGTGACGACCCGAACCAGAATCAGATATGTGTTTGGCACGATTCTCGAGATTTGGTTATAGTCGCAGTTTTGCGATATTATGTGGTTTGCCGATTCGATTCGCGAATTTGTTTTCGGTCGAGAATTTGAGTTGAGTGTCTTCACGGAAATTGTAGAGCATGTGATTTCGAGTTTGTGGGCGGTTCCGGAAGATTTTTCCGATAATCGAGGAATATTTTATGATTATTTGAAGTTTCGGGTTCCGACGAGTTTATCCGATTGTTTCGAGCTTATCCGAATCACATCGTATATTCATTCCGGACCGTTGATCGACCCGAGGGACGAGTATAAATATCGAAAAGTCGAAAGATAGTCGAGAATTAGTCAAAACTTCATTTTGGGCATTGACCAAATTGGAATTTTGTTGACTTTCCATATTTGGAAAGTGAGCCATCGGACCGAAAGGGAAAGTTTCCCAAACGGGAAGTCACTTTCCGGCGACCAAATTCCGGCCACCAACGACTTCAACAAGGGTATGAATAGCTTCCTTAGGTGATTTCGAATTGTTTGGTGTATGAATTGTTGGGTTTTAATCACGTTTTTGTTGAACCCGATTGGGTCCGGGTTGAGCTACGTCGCCGGTAATGGTGACGGTGGTTCCGGTGGGTTTTGAGGGTGGAGGTTAGAGGGGTTTGACTCCCCTTAACCTTGTGAAGCTTCCCACATGATTTGTTTTAGAGTTGGTGAAGTTTGGGATCGAACCCGATTAGGGATTCGGGTTGGGATTTTCGATTTGGTTTTGAGAAATTGAAGTGGTTCCCTTGTGAATTGAGCTTAGTGATAGAAGGGAAAGAGATTCGCATGGTTGTGATGGACTGATCTGGAAATTTTGGCCGCAAAACTCCACCGTTGACGGCGCGCCGCCGGCGGCGGCGGCGGTCAACGGCGAGAAAAAGTCAACTTTTCAGATTTCGATGTAATTAGTGTCATTTTTCTCGTAATCACGCCCTGGTTATCGTACGGAGATTTTCGGGTTGATTTGGTTAGCCGATTGTCAGTCGAGATTTCGAGTGGGGATTTCGGGATTACCGTTATACATTTTGTACTGCATTTCGTATTTCCGGGAATGGTTGGTTTCCGTGCATCAGTACAGTGTTGTGGACTACGATTTTGATCACTTATGTTTTATGAATATGTTCAGGAGATCGAGATCGAGATCGAGATCTGGATCATGATCGTGCTTCAGGCGAGGGATCTTCCGCCGGACCACGAGTGTAGCGCGTGTGCGCGTTTCGAGAGTCTGTGAGTGGACAATTTCTTTTTACGGAAATCTTGCGAGTCTTTTATGTGATTTATGATTTTGAGCATGCAGCATGATTATGGTTTTACAAGCATGAGATTTCATACGAGTTTATGATTATATAAGCGTGTGTTTACGATTATATGAATATATGTATACGGATATACGTTTATGAATATGCATACATTTTATATTGTTTCATGCATTTGCATCGAACTGTTTGTGATTTGGTTTTCACGGAGTACAGTCTTGGTTACGTTGTTGTATCGATACACATTGCCTCTCGGCTGATCCCCGATGGTAGGTCATCCAGGAGGGGCGTCGTTATCCCTACCTGACCGGCGAGGGGTGTTTCCCCAGAACCGAGGCCATTTCTGGCTTAGAATCACGGGGACTAAGGACCTCGTGATTCGGACTGTACTAGCACGGTGTGTGTCCATGAGTGACCCCGTGGGATTTATACTTGCATGCTCAGTACGCTGGAGGATTATGGTTTTACCTCGTGTACTTGTTATATTTTATTTACCAGGACTCGCATATGTTATTTTAAACATATATATAAACTGGTGAAAGACATTTATTTTCGTCCACTCACTCTAACGTGTTTATTGTCTTTCCCCTGGGCTTTTCGGTTTCCGTGCCCAGTTTGCAGTTCAGATTTAGTGTTTCACGTCGCGGTTTGGAGGCTAGTGATCAGAGTCACCTGTGTTTTCCAGTAGGTTCTTGTTTCGCCTACTGATGTACATATTGTATATGTTTTACTTTAGAGGTCGCTCTGATACATTTTGATGCATGTTGTGCAGATTTTCACGGATATACATATATACATAGTACAGTTTATTTACTGTTGTTGATTATATTGATGTTGAGAAATCCGGATGGGATTGGTGCCCACGGTTTGCTTTTTGTGGCATAGGACGAAGTGTTAATTTCTGGGTGCAGGTTGTGGTAATTCAACGCTAGTAACGAAACTCTGCCCAAATTTCGAAAAAAATTTTGTTGGTTCGTATTTTCGAAAGGGTTTAATTCCGGTTTAGATAACTGAATCGGGATTGGGTCCTTTCACTTTCTCTCTATATTTAACTTTGTTTTATGCTTAGTAAATATGTTTCTAACTTACTTTATGTTTTTTGGTAGAAATAAAAGAGGAAATAATAAAGGAGGCGTTTCGGAGCTAAAAGTTGGCTAAGGAGAAAAGTTCCTAATTCCAGAGAAGAAATGGTCCGAGAAATGGTCTTCAAAATGGTTACTAAAATGCTTTCCCATATGGTGTCAAGAATTGAAGACCAAAAGCATGTCCAAAGAAGCCCAAAGAAAGACGATGGATTAAAATGAATTATCAGAAATCAGTATTTGTACATTAGCCCACTTCGAAAGACCACTGTGAACAGATCCGGATGAATCTAGACGCGGTTAGCATATGGTTGGAAAGATCTAGAAGTCTAGTTTCCAACGCAACTAGAATCAAACGATTTGAAGTTTTAGAACGAGAGAAATTCTTATTTTAGTGGAAAAGGGTCAGGTTACCGGGGTGGAGTAGTTAGAGTTCTAAAAGGAGTCGAACTAGGCTTTGCTTGACCTATATAAAAGAGGGCTCGACTAGGGTTTCATTATCACACATCATAGACACCAAAGCTCTGCCCAAAACACCTCCCAAGTCTTCCTAAGCCTAATTCCCTCCAAGGCCGAAGCTCCCTTCTCACGGATCAAGAATAATCGGCGCTCTTCGTCTTGTTCTTGAGAATCCATCCACTCGAGGCGTTGTTAGTGCTCTTCACAGACTTCAAAAGTGTAACCATAAACCTTCTATCTCATCTTTTGTCTTGTAAAGAATTTGGTTTATGACTTGTGATTTGTTTAATAAAGGCTATACGTTTTTACTTACTTATGTTACCTTCCATGTGTTCTTAGTTTTTGGTTTTTAACTTGTATGCATGCTTGTATGCTTAAAGCTTCTTAATGTGTTGGGTGATATGCTCTTTGTTCCTCCCTAGCATGTTTTGTATGAATCTTAGATAAATTAAGGTGTAGGCTCTCTTCGTCGTACTCTTAAAAGCATGTATATAAATTGCAGGTTGAAAGGTAAGAATTTCGTTGATACTGGGTAAGTGAAGCATGAAAACGGTGGAGGTAGACATGATGTGATGATCACGTGTACATATTAGAATTAGGTTTAAATTTTGTAGGTTATTAGTGAAACAAATCAAATCTCGCACCCCCATAAACAAACCTAGCATAGTTATGCATGCACCCTCAATCCTCGGTTAAGAACGATCCCTATTTACCAATGCTACATCTACCAAAAAGGGTTTTAATTGACTCATTGTTTTTGAGTGTTAAATGTTAATTTAGTGCTTAGTAATGGTGAGAACCACTGACTCCCTCAACAGATATCACGTGACCCAAAAACTTCACGCTATCTGACCAAAACTCACACTTGCTGAACTTCGCAAACAGCTGATTATCTCGCAAAGTCCGCAAAACAGCTCGCAAATGCTTCTTATGCTGGCCCACACTCCTGGAGTAAATCAAGATGTCGTCGATGAACACAATCACAAACGTGTCTAGGAATCGCCTAGACACCCGATTCATCAAGTCCATGAAAGCTGCGGGGGCATTGGTCAACCCAAACAGCATAACCAAGAACTCATAATGCCCGTACCGTGATCTGAAAGCTGTTCTAGCCACATCTGACTCTCTGATCCTCAACTGATGGTATCTGGACCTGAGATCAATCTTCGAAAAGACTGAAGCTCCCTAAAGCTGATCAAACAAGTCATCAATCCGCGGCAACAGATACTTGTTCTTCACAGTGACCTGATTCAGTTTCCGGTAATCAATACACAACCGCATGAAACCCTCATTCTTCCACACAAACAGTACAGGAGCACCCCACGGTGATACACTGGGTCGTATGAAACCTTTATCTAGCAACTCATGAAGTTGAATCTGAAACTTCTTCAACTCCGCTGGCGCCATACGATAAGGTGCATGTGATATGAGTCTAGTGCTTCGTAAAAGCTCGATGGTGAAATCAATTTCTCAAACTGGTGGAACATCTGGTAACTCCTCCGGAAACACATCTGGAAACTCGGAAACCACCTCAATATCACCAATGTCTGGTACAACAGCTTGTGTATCTACAACATGAGCTAAGTATACAACACAACCCTTCTTCATCATCCGATCGGCCTTCATCGCTGAAATCACACATGGCAATGAAGTATTCTTCTCACCGCGAAACAGTATCTATGGGAAACCTGGACGTCGAAACACAACCTCCTTCTTGTGACAGTCGAACATAGCCCAATGTGTCTCCAAGAAGTCCATACCCAAAATCACATCAAAATCGACAATATCCAGCAATAACAAATTTGCAGCTAACCCATAACCTCCAACAAAACTCTCACAATCCCTATATACCCAACCAATACTCACAACCTCACCGGATGTATACAACACTCTCCACAACCCCGGAAGTGGAGATGCAGGCATAGTAGCTAAAGATGATGATCTATATGATATGAATGAATGCGTAGAACCTGGAGCTAGCAGTGTAAGTACTGGATAGCCAAAAACATGCAACGTACCAATAACAACCTCCGGTGAAGCTCTGCCCTCAAGCAATGACATGGCATGAACCCTGGCCTGCCCGGCTGGTCGTCCACGCTGAGGGCGACTCTGTTGTCCGCCCTGTCCAGAAGATTGTACTGGTCGAGCCCCAGAAGTGGTACCTCGCTCTCCTCTTGAACTCTGAGCTGCTTGTCCACCAACACAATTAAGCTGGAAACATTCCCTCGCATAATGACCCTCCTGGCCACAACGATAGCAAACGATAGGACATCGCTGACAAGGACAAAAATGTTGCCTGTTGCAGAGATTGCATAGTGGATACTCCCTCGGTACAGCAAAAGTGTCACCGGTACATCGAGGATAGCTGGATCCGCCAGAACTCCCACTAGACTGTGGTCTCTGTGGTCGATCCCTCCTTCATCTCTATCTCTGTCTAGCTGTACTAGCTGATGGTCTATATGGTTCACTACCAGATGATGATGCCAATCTGGAAGTGTAAGAACTTAGCCTCTTGGAAGGTCCCTGACTCGGTCCACCCTCCTCAAATCGTCGAGACTGGAATCTCATCTGCCTTTCCTTCTCGATATCCTCGCCTCGAAGTGCTACACTCACAAACTCGTCAAAGTTGTTCCGAGGCACCGTAGTCACTGTCCCCTTGATGTTCAGGTTCAAACCCAACTCAAATCTTCTACACTTGGCTTTCTTTGTAGCCACCATGTCACGAGCAAACCGAGATAAGTGAGTAAATCTGTCTTGATACTCAAGTACTGACATGCTACCCTGTCTCAAATTAGTGAACTCCTCATACTTCCGCTGCTGTGTAGCCTGGTTGAAATACTTCTGCATAAACAAATCCATGAACAATGTCCACGGATTATCAACCGGAACTCTATCGGTGCTAACCCACCAGAAGTATGCATCTGACTCAAGTAAACCAACTGCTGCCACTGTCATCTGCTCAGGAGTGAAATGCAGACGCTCACAAACTCGTTCAACCTGAACCAACCATGCCTCACAAATCTCTGGATTAGCTGAACCCGAGAAAACAGTCGCTCCAGCAGTTCGAGCTTTGACCACAGGGTCAAAACGCTCCTCCAAACGCAATACTTGCATAAGCAAGTCATGCGTCTGGCGATCCTCATCAGGATCCACATCTCTATTAACATGGGAACCACGTCTAGGAGGCATCCTATTGATATAAGAAAAGCATTAGTCACAAAGCACAAGGAACGTAATAATGAAACTTCAGACATTTGAGAACACACAACACCCGAAGCATTGATGAGTAACCGCTAGCCAGTCGGGTAATCGCTCCAGACATGCTGTACATAGTCAAATACCCTTAGTATCATAACTACAAAAGTCTACAGAACCTGAAACCTAATGCTCTGATACCAAGCTGAAAGGACCCAACCCCGATTTAGTTTCTAAACCGGAATCAAACCCCTTCTGAAAACACGAACTTGCAAAAACCATAGAAATCTCGGCAGAGTTTCACTATAACGTGGAATTACCGTTAACCTGCACCCGAAAAACACACTTCATCCTATGCCACAAAAGCCAAACTGTGGGCAGCAATCCCATCCGGATTTCTCAATATCATAACAATAATGTAAAGTAATAAGCAAAACTGTACTTTATAGAAATCCGGAGAAAATCATATGAAAGTATAACATTAGAGTAATCAGAGCAACCTCTAGTGTATATATACATAAATATACAATAGTAGGCTAAACAGGAAACCTACTGGAAAAGAAATGTAGCTCGAACACTAAGCCTCCGACTGCGACGTGTGACACCAGAATCCGAACTGCAAACTAGGCACGGAAACCGAAAAGCCCAGGGAAAGGCAAATAAAATCATTAGAGTGAGTGGACGAAAATAATCATATGCCTTTCACCATATATATAGCATAAAACAAAGCGAGTTCTTAAAATAAATGGAGGTGTCAGGTGAATCTCTTCAGCCCGACGGTCAGACGAATCTCTCAAACCTGACGGTGATAGACTAGGCGATTCTCTCAAGCCTAGTGGGCACCTCAGGGGAATCTCTCAACCATGGAACTGGACTACCGGTGATCAGCCGAGTAGCCAATTCATCGATGCTAAGTAAATGCCATCACCATATAAAACATAAAATAATACCTCCAAAAACAATAAATAATCTCAATACTGTACTGGAAATAAATACTGAAATCAAGAACTCGCTACGACAGTGTAAATAAATGTCCATTCACAGATAGCACAACGCACAAACGCGCTAATCACGAGATCCGGCGGAAGATCCCTCACCCAACGTACGATCTCGATCCCCTGAATAATCATAAAATATAACTTATCAAAATTAAAATTCATTACTCTGTACCACACCTCGGAAACCAACTATTTCCAGAAACATATAACTCAGATACAAAATAATCGTCGAAACCCCCAAATACTCCTAATAAACCCTCGACTTAAAATCTGGTATCCAAATCCACTCGAAAACCTCAAGGCGATGATCGGGGAGCGTGTGACGACCCGGAACAGAATCAGCAGTGAAGTCGCATAGTTGCAGTTTGTCGACAGTTGATTGAATCGCCAGGCTCGTTAACGACTAAATTTTTGGCCGAGAATTGGAGCTGGGTCTCTTCTCGAGAGTTGTTGTACGTGTGATTTCGAGTTCGTGGGCGGTTCCGGATTGTTATTTGGACGACCGAGGATTTAGTTATGAATATTTGAAATTTTTCGACGGATACGGATTTAAATGGCGGGTTTGCTCGCGACTAAATCACCGGACGAGAATATGGTTTCAGTTCCTTCATGGAAGTTGTTCAGAATTTAATTTCGAGTTTGTGGGAACTTCAGGAGCATGATTTTGAGTTACAAAGAATTAGTTGCGAATATTTCCGTTTGTTGATTAATTAGTCGATTTAAATGTGTGTTGGTTCAAAGGGTTGACTTTTTATCCGTTTGGTCGATGTGTTTGACTTCGAGTGATTATAGAGGATTATGTCGAGTCGAATTCGTGGCCGCGAGAATTATCGGAATCGGATTTACGATGAGGAAATTACGGGTGTTTAAAGTTCGTCGAAATGGATAAGTATGAGTTTCCTTATTGGGAAAGTCTATATATGGCAGTTTCCCCTTTGGGAAAGTCAAAGTTGAATTAAATGGTTGACTTTACTTGACTGGTTTGACCGAGCTGTGGAGAGGTGGTGCGACACCGTACGGCTCGCCGTCGGCAAGGGATGTTCCGGCCACCCCACGGCGTGGGGGTGGTCTTGTTCTCTTCGTTTCGAGGTCTCGGGCTCATCCCCGGCCTCTTTTTCCGGCATAGTCCACGGTGGAGTGAAGAATTTCCGGCAAGAAATGGAGTGAAACTTGGTGATTTCGGGTTCATCGTTTTTGGCCGAATTGAGCTGCAATTTTGGGTGGGCTTTGAAGCTCTCATCACTAGAAAGCTACCATGTAAGTTTGGAGTTCTAATTTTGATTGTGGAAGGAGAATTTTGGATTTGAAATTTGTGTGAACATTCGGTTTTACATGAAATTGACCTAGTTAGAGTGAGAATTGGCCTTCGATGCAGTTGACAAAGTTGCTCAGTGGATGATTTTGAGTGGAATAAGGGTTGCTCCGCCGTAAAATTTTCCGGTCAGTGGCGGCGCCGCCGTGGGCGGTGGTCAACGGTTCACGGGTTGACTTTTTGGACTTTCGACAAGATGCATGTCATTTGACTCGAAATCGCGCCCCGATCGCAGTGGGGAGGTTCGTTTCTTGATTTGAGCGACTGAAAGTAAAGCGAGGTATCGAGGTGTTATATGTGGATTTTCGACGCTTCGTCGACTTTGAATTACATGTTTCCGAGAACGGTGGTTTCTCGTGATTTGATTTGTATTGTCGAGTTATGACTTTGAGAAATGGTTATTGTGATTATTCAGGGGTTCGTGATCGTTTGTTTGGCGAGGGACATTCCGCCGGATCACGGGTTAACGCGTATCGCGTTACGCCAGTCTGTGAGTGGACAATTTCTTTTCACGGAAATGATTGCGAGTCTTTTATATGATTTACGAATTTGAGCATGCATATGAGATTTCTGATTACATGAGCATATGTTTTTACGATTATACGATTATACTTATACGAATATACGTATACGAGTATACATACACTTATATGTTGTTTCATGCATTTGCATCGAAATGTTTGTGATTTAGTTTACACAGAGTACAGTCGTTATATGTTGTTGTATCGATACACTCGCATCCCGGCTGATCCCCGAGGATGTGTACCGGGGGATGCTGTGACTCCTGACCCGAGGCCTTTACCGGGGGGAGGCAGACCTCTGACCTGAGGCCTTTCTGGCTCGAATCACGTGTGGGTCTGGGATCCCGTGATTCGGACTGTACTAGCACGGTGTGTGTCCATGAGTGACCCCGTGGGATTTTTACTTGCATGCTCTGTACACTGGAGGAGTGTGAGTTTTACCTCGTGTACTATGTTGTTTTTATTTACCTGGACTCGCATATGTTTTTATAACATATATATTAACTGGTGAAAGACATTTATTTTCGTCCACTCACTCTAACGTGTTTATTGTCTTTCCCCTAGGTTTTTCGGTTTTCGTGCTCAGTTTGCAGTTTAGGCTCTGGTGTCGCACGTCGTGGTCAGAGGCATAGTGCTCGAGCTACCTTGTTTCTTCCAGTAGATTTATTGTTCTACCTACTGTGGTATACTGATATGTTTATACATTAGAGGTCGCTCTGAGTAATCTGTTGTTTATGCTATACGATTTTACACCGGATTTCAGTAAAGTATAGATATATTTATTGTTTTACTTTACTGTTGATATATTGAGAAATCCGGATGGGATTGGTGCCCACGGATTGCTTTTTGTGGCATAGGATGAAGTGTATTTTCCGCGTGCAGGTAATGGTAATTCCACGCTAGTAACGAAACTCTGCCCAAATTTCTAAAAGTTTTTGTTGGTTCGTGTTTTCCAAGGGGTTTGATTCCGATTTAGGAAGCTAAATCGGGGTTGGGTCCTTTCAGCTTGGTATCAGAGCATTAGGTTATAGGTTCTGTAGACTTTTGTAGTCGTGTTTACTAAGGATATTTGAGAATGTATAGCATGTCTGGAATGGTGACCCGACCGGCTGGCGGATACTCATCAATATTCCGGGTGTTGTATGCTTTCAAATATTTGAAGTTCCATGATTACGTTCCACTTGTTGTGAACGATATTGTATTCATTAGGATGCCTCCTGACGTGCTTTCCGTGTCGTTTCGATTGTGGATCCTGTTGAGGATCAAACGACGCGCGATTTGCCAGTGAACTGCGGATTTGGATGAGTATTCAGAGTTCAAGGATTTGTGTGGCACGGTTTGCCTGGTTGTGTGTGTATGAGCGTCTATATGTTGCCTCAGAGCTGAGATTTATGGCAGTTGATGTTTTTCCTGAGTCAGATTGTTGTATTTGGTGGGCTAATATTGTGTGAGTTCCTGTTGCGACTCCATGGCCTACATTCAGGGTGTTGTTTATACGGTAATGATTTAATCAGGCTACCAGCAATTGAATGTGGAGTGTTTACCCACCTGAGGCAGAGATGCATTGTTCATATGTTTGTTCATGTTTGCACGTGTTATGCGGCTTCAGAGGGAGCTGTGCACGAGGTTCGAGATGAGTTTGAACCTGAGTATCAGAGAGAGTCTGATTGATGTGCCTCGAGATAGCCGTGAGGAGCTTAGTGTGTTGCACTCAGTGACGAGGCTATTGAGAAGGAAATGTGTACGCGGTTTTCGATGTGTTGGTTTGAGGAAAGTGGACTTAGTTGAGATTTTGATGAGGTTGAGTTCCGACACTTCGGGATCAGTGACTTCATCAGGCTGTGGTCTTTTTAATTATGTTGAGGGCCATCAGATCAGGCAGAGGATCCGTTTGGCGATGGCGGAGATCACAGAGTAGCGGACTTGCTCCTGTGGCATGAGTTTGGGCGATCGTTGGTGATCCTTTCACGCAGCAGGTGTTGCGGTGACTTGTGTTCGTGGAGCACTTTTAGTTGCTGTTTCGGTGGCCAGGAGGGTCACGTTACGAGGGAGCGCCCTCAGCCAGCTGTGTTTGCGGTTCGACAGCTCAGAGTTTACGAGGAGATCCTCATGTTGTACCTGAAGTTTGACCAATGTAGCCTTTTGATGAGTTATTCAGCAATGTCGCTATTGACGTGGGCGACTAGTTGGGCATGTTGGAGTTCGTGCCATGACCTTGTTTGAGGACAGACTTTTCTCCGAGGTTACTGTTGTTTGTTATCCATGGCTATGGTACCTGCATCTTCACTTCCGAGGTCTTGGAGTGTGTTATATCCATCCGGAGGTTGCGAGATCCTTGTTGGAGGATATTGGTTAGCTCCGGATCTGTTATAACTGGACATCGTGATTTTGGTGTGATTGCGACTATGGACTCACTGACGATGCATTTGGCTATGTTCGAGTGCCTCGAGAAGGAGGTTGTGTTTCGACGACCAAATTTTCCCTGAGATACTGTTCGTGGTGATGGTCGAGCAGATGATGGAGACGGTTAGTATTGTTTGATTAGCTCAGGTTGTGGATATTACGGTTGCTGTGTCGACATTGGCGATATTGAGGTGGTTCCCGGGTTTCAAGGTGTGTTCCAAAGGAGTTACTAGGTGTTCCTCCAGTTCGGAAGACCGACTACACCATTGAGGTTGTACTAAGCGCTGGACTCATTTTACCAGCATCTTGTCGTTTGGAGCCAGCGGAGCTGATAGAGCTGCAGTTTTGACTCCAGGAGTTACTGGAGGAGGTTTCAGGAGATTTCATACGATTCCGCGTATTTGCGTGGTGTGCTCTTGCATTGTTTGTACGAATGTTGTATGGTTCGACGAAGTGGTGCATTGACTACCGGAAGCCTGATTTGCTTCAGAGGAGAGTGAGTATCCTCCGCTTCGGATTGATGGTTGGTTTGATCAGCTCGCAGGGGTTTCAGTCTTTTCGAAGATTGATTTTGGGTCCGGATATTATCAGTTGAGGATCGATGAGTCAGTTATGGTTTGGACAGCTTTTGGATCTCGGTGTGGGCATCAGGAGTTCTTGG
Organism: Geum urbanum; assembly: GCA_946800695.1. Taxonomy (NCBI): domain Eukaryota; kingdom Viridiplantae; phylum Streptophyta; class Magnoliopsida; order Rosales; family Rosaceae; genus Geum; species Geum urbanum. The sequence continues at coordinate 7,636,374 of OX327015.1, forward strand.
TCACACTGTTTGGTGGACCAATGCCCCGTAGTTCTTGTGGACTTCATGGACCAGGTGTTCAGACGGTTTCTGGACGAGTTTGCGGTCATGTTCGTTGGCAATGTCCTGATGTACTCCAGGAGTGTGGACCAGCACCTGAAGCAATTGCAAGCGATTTTGCGGACTTCACGAGATGATCAGCTGTTTGTGAAGTTCAGCCAGTGTGAGTTTTAGCCGATTAGCGTGAAGATTTTGAGCTGTGTGAAGCTATCCGAGTGAGTTGGCGTGGATCCTGACTAGCTAAAAGCCGTGTTGATTTGGGGATTGCCCTACCATGGTACCAGAGATCAGAGTCTCTTGGGTTTGGCAGGCTATTACCGACGGCTTGTGCAGGATTTTCCTGGATTGCCACTCTACTGTCCGGATTGTCGAGGGAGATGTCAAGTTCGAGTGGTTCGATGCACGCGAGGAGAGTTACTTACTCCTGCAGGATGGTTGACCGTAGCTTCGATTTTGATCTTACCTGACGATCGTGATGAGTTTGTGGGTTATAGCGATGCATCGAGGATTAGATTTGGTTGTGTATTGATGCTGTGTAGCAGAGCGGTGGCTCATGGTTTCAGGCAGCGTGGAACTTTGTGAAGCTACGTATCCTATGTGTGAATTGGATGTAGCTGTCCTTGTGTTAGCATTAGAGAGTTCGAGACACTACAGCTATGGCGTGCAGCACAGTGTAGGACGTGCACTGATCATTTGAGTTTCATCCACTTGCATTTTTCGGCCAGATTTGGGCTTGAGGCAGTGTAGATGGATGGGGTCGACTCACGACTGTGGCTGGACATTTGAATTTGTTCGAGGAAGGCTAGTGGTTGTACTTTGACCATTCGTTTGGGATGATGTTGCTGTTGATGCATTCAGTCGAGAGTTAGGAGCTTCAGTATTACATGTGTGTATGTGTGGCTTGAGTTTCCGTGTTAGCCGAGTGTGGGCTACGAGAGCTGAGTTCGAGTGTGATGGTGTTGAGGCTTGTGGTTTTGCGTGCGTTATGCACTGTTGCTGCGGTGAGGTATCAGATACTTCGATTTTATTACTCGTAACGCAACATGAAGAGTAATGTAGCAGCTTGTGTGTGCAGTTGCCACATTTGTCGACTGGCGATGGCTAGGAGGCAGAGACTTGCCGAGAAGTGTCAGCCATTAGAGATTTCCGGTTAGACGTGGCGTTTATCACTGTGGTTCTGTGTGCCAGTGCGCACTCGGTTTGTGATACCAGTTGTTAGGCCTTTGTGGATAATTTGATGAACTCGGTACATTTCCTTGTACTTTCGGAGATGATTTCAGTGGCAAGCTAGCATGGCTGTGTTTGATGGAGGTTGTCCATCTACGTGGGGTACTTGTTTCCCAATTTGCTGATCGAGGTAATCAGCTACGACTGTGTGTTGGCAAGCTTTGCAGCAAGCTTTGGGGACCAGATTACGAGTGAGTATCGGTTCTTATCCTCAGATTGGCGAGCGATCTTTGAGGATTATTCAGGCCATGGAGGGCATATTGTAGACCTCGGTATTGCAGTTCCGGAGGATTCAGGACCAGCAGTTTCAGTTGTTCGAGATTGCATGCAGTACCATTTTGTGGATCACTATGATTTCGACGTTGCATGATGTCGTTTTGAGGACGATGTTGTACTCCATTGTGCTGGAGCGAGTTTGATTTGGTTTGAGTTTGAATTGATGTTTGATTCTGATTTTGTGGAATGTGTTACCACAGACTGTCAGGTTAGCGGAAATGGGTTGATAACTGCTTGAGTTCGATGTTTGAGTTATGTTGATGTGTGCAGATTGAGTTGTGATTGCTATGTTGTTTTGATCCGTGTGTGGTTATAGGCGAGTTTGTGTTATGCCGTATGGTTCGGCACCGCCTATAGTGTTGGTTTTTATGTGTGTTGTGTTCCGGGTGGCGGAACTGTGTTTCAGGTTGCGATGTGTTGTGTACCCTATTTGTTCCTTATGTAGGAACACTTGGCTATTGTGTGGAGCCAGTTCAGATTTGTGATTTGAGGGTACAGGGATTTCAGCACGGAGCTATCTCCTATTGTGGAGTCGGTTATCAGAGTCGTTCAGTTGAGATTACCACTGGGCAGTTGAGCAGTATGTAGAGCCAGTGCTCCTACTTTTAGCCAGCAGACTCGGAAATTTCGAGGTCGAAATTTTTCTAAGGGGGGTGGATTTGTGACGACCCGGAACAGAATCAGCAGTGAAGTCGCATAGTTGCAGTTTGTCGACAGTTGATTGAATCGCCAAGCTCGTTAACGACTAAATTGTTGGCCGAGAATTGGAGCTGGGTCTCTTCTCGAGAGTCATTGTACGTGTGATTTCGAGTTCGTGGGCGGTTCCGGATCGTTATGTGGACGACCGAGGAATTAGTTATGAATATTTGAAATTTCGACGGATACGGATTTAAATGGCGAGTTTGCTCGCGACTAAATCACCGGACGAGAATATGGTTTCGGTTCCTTCACGGAAGTTGTTCAGAATTTAATTTCGAGTTTGTGGGAACTTCCGGAGCATGATTTTGAGTTACGAAGAATTAGTTGCGAATATTTCCGTTTGTTGATTAATTAGTCGATTTAAATGTGTGTTGGTTCAAAGGGTTGACTTTTTATCCGTTTGGTCGATGTGTTTGACTTTGGATGATTATGGAAGATTATGTCGAGTCGAATTCGTGGCCGTGAGAATTATCGGAATCGGATTTACGACGAGGAAATTACGGGTGTTTAAAGTTCGTCGAAATGGATAAGTATGAGTTTCATTATTGGGAAAGTCTATATATGGCGGTTTCCCCTTTGGGAAAGTCAAAGTTGAATTAAATGGTTGACTTTACTTGATTGGTTTGACCGAGCTGTGGAGAGGTGGTGCGACGCCGTACGGCTCGCCGTACGGCTCGCCGGCGGCAAGGGATGTTCCGGCCACCCCACGGCGTGGGGGTGGTCTTGTTCTCTTCGTCACGAGGTCCCGAGCTCATCCCCGGCGTCTTTTTCCGGCATAGTCCACGGTGGAGTGAGGAATTTCCGGCAAGAAAAGGAGTGAAACTTGGTGATTTCGGGTTCATCGTTTTTGGCCGAATTGAGCTGCAATTTTGGGTGGGCTTTGAAGCTCTCATCACTAGCAAGCTACCATGTAAGTTTGGAGTTCTAATTTTGATTGTGGAAGGAGAATTTTGGATTTGAAATTTGTGTGAATATTCAGTTTTACATGAAATTGACCTAGTTAGAGTGAGAATTGGCCTTCGATGCAGTTGACAAAGTTGCTCAGTGGATGATTTTGAGTGGAATAGGGGTTGCTCCGCCGTGAAATGTTCCGGTCAGTGGCGGCACCGCCGTGGGCGGTGGTCAACGACGGTGGTCAACGGTCAACGGGTTGAATTTTTGGACTTTCGACAAGTTGCATGTCATTTGACTCGAAATCGCGCCCCGATCGCAGTGGGGAGGTTCGTTTCTTGATTTGAGCGACCGAAAGTAAAGCGAGGTATCGAGGTGTTATATGTGGATTTTCGACGATTCGTCGACTTTGAATTACGTGTTTCCGAGAACGGTGGTTTCTCGTGATTTGATTTGTATTGTCGAGTTATGACTTTGAGAAATGGTTATTGTGATTATTCAGGGGTTCGTTATCGTTTGTTTGGCGAGGGACATTCCGCCGGATCACGGGTTAATGCGTATCGCGTTACGCCAGTCTGTGAGTGGACAATTTCTTTTCACGGAAATGATTGCGAGTCTTTTATATGATTTACGAATTTGAGCATGCATATGAGATTTCGGATTACATGAGCATGTGTTTTTACGATTATACGATTATACTTATACGAATATACGTATACGAGTATACATACACTTATATGTTGTTTCATGCATTTGCATCGAAATGTTTGTGGTTTAGTTTACACAGAGTACAGTCGTTATATGTTGTTGTATCGATACACTCGCATCCCGGCTGATCCCCGAGGATGTGTACCGGGGGAGGCTGTGACTCCTGACCCGAGGCCTTTACCGAGGGGAGGCAGACCTCTGACCTGAGGCCTTTCTGGCTCGAATCACGTGTGGTTCTGGGATCCCGTGATTCGGACTGTACTAGCACGGTGTGTGTCCATGAGTGACCCCGTGGGATTTTTACTTGCATGCTCTGTACACTGGAGGAGTGTGAGTTTTACCTCGTGCACTATGTTGTTTTTATTTACCTGGACTCGCATATGTTTTTATAACATATATATTAACTGGTGAAAGACATTTATTTTCGTCCACTCACTCTAACGTGTTTATTGTCTTTCCCCTGGGTTTTTCGGTTTTCGTGCCCAGTTTGCAGTTCAGGCTCTGGTGTCTCACGTTGTGGTCGGAGGCATAGTGCTCGAGCTACCTTGTTTCTTCCAGTAGGTTTATTGTTCTACCTACTGTGGTATACTGATATGTTTATACATTAGAGGTCGCTCTGAGTAATCTGTTGTTTATGCTATACGATTTTACACCGAATTTCAGTAAAGTATACATATATTTATTGTTTTACTTTACTGTTGATATATTGAGAAATCCGGATGGGATTGGTGCCCACGGTTTGCTTTTTGTGGCATAGGATGAAGTGTATTTTCCGCGTGCATGTAATGGTAATTCCACGCTAGTAACCAAACTCTGCCCAAATTTCGAAAAGTTTTTGTTGGTTCGTGTTTCGAAGGGGTTTGATTCCGATTTAGGAAGCTAAATCGGGGTTGGGTCCTTTCAGAGCGATTATGAGCAAAACGACATAAAACTTGTCAAATTTCAAAAAGTCAACGCTTCCGCCGGAATTCTGTTGTTGACCTCCGCCGCCACCGGCGGCGTGGCGCCAACCATGACGGATTCGGGCCAAATTTTCCAGATCAAAAGTACTCTTCAAGCCCAACAACTTCTTCTTCTACACCGAGACCCAATTCCAAGCCCACCGACCGGAAATCACCTCGAAACTCACGGAATCCATGGATTCCGATGAGTTTTCCGGCGAGTCTCTAACCTCAACCAAACCAAAATTCCTTCACCCAAAAGTTTCACAAGGATGAGGGGAACCTTTCCCCCCACACCCCCGACCCCAAATGTCGCCGGAGCACTTCACCCGATTTCGGCGAACACTACGAACTTCACTGAGTTCGTTCTCCTCCAAATCCTAACCAATTCAACTCAAATCAATTGCAAAACAATAGGAAATCATGAGAGGAAGCTTACCATACCAAAATCAAGGCTGGAGGTGGCCAGAAACAAAAAATCGCCGGCGAGTCAAACGGTGGTCCGGTTCGAACTCGGTCAACGTGGGTCAACGAATCAAACGACGGTCAAACTTCTCAAACAGTGATTTTCGATAATTTTTTGACTATTCTGATATTTGTACTTGCGGCTCGATACGATCGATGGTCCAAATCGAATCACATCCACGTTTCGGATAACTCAAACTCAAACAGATAAACACGACGAAATTACGCGATTCCAAAAATTCATAACATATTCCTCGGTTATCGAAACAATTATCCGAAACCGCTTACGAACTCGAAATCACGCATACTACAATTCTCGTGAAGAGACTCAACTCAAATTCTCGCCCTGTAATTAAGTCGTGAACCAAACCGCTAAATCAATTAATTACAATAAATCTCAATTGCTCGCAAAAATCGCGGATTAAGCCGATTACCATACCAATTGTGGTTTGGGTCGTCACACACCAAATTCAAAATCATGAAAAATGAATCTGAAATCCCTCACTACTCCCTTTCTTGGCATCTTCCACCACCACCTCACAGTTTTCTTCCTCCATTATCCAATTATCGACACATATACTCATAAATACAAAAGCAGTGAATGAGCCTCACATAATAAACACAGCTTAGGACTTTAAAATAACTAAAATGGCTTCAAATTTCTAAAACATTGTCTAAATACTAACCTTGGTAACACTTTAAAGCTATGTGCTTCACCTTGAAATTGAAGCAAAGCTGAACTGAATAACACTAACACTTCAAATTTTAATAATAGTTTTATACTTCTATACATAATGAGAGTCGCGAAATCAGAAACTCATATTGTTTTGAAACAGAATACATCTTAAAAAACACACACAGACAGAGAGAGACATAGAGAGAGATAGAGACAGAGAGAGACAAAAAAAACTAAGGGTATTAATATCTTTGTCCCTTAGTTCTGATAAGAAAAAAAATTTGACACGTCAATGACATAAACGGTTATATGACAAAAAATGGCTCGAGACAGCACGTAGATATAATTTTGAGACTTTCGGCACTACTTTGATAATTTTTAAAGTGTAAGCATCACATTAACGACTATCTGAACTTTAAACCCCGGTGGTGAACTTTTTCACAACAAATATGTGATCAGTGTGATATGTGAGTAAAAAAGGACATATATAATATACCCACGATTAGCGCACTTTATTTAAAAAGCCAACATTGTTTACCAGCCCATACAAAATCAAACAAAATAAAGCCCTAAAAAATCAGCCCACTATAGAAAATCTTATAGCATATATAGGCTCTACCACTTCCCCTCCCCAATTCGAAGACGCTAGGGTTTTTGTTGGAGGCACACAAAAAACAACTGAGAAATACAAAACCTTCAACCACGGCGACCGCAGTTTTTCCAGGAAAAGAGATGGTTCTATGATTTGGCCGCAAGTAGACCGCCTTTGCTGTCACCTACTGCAAACCAGGCCGTGGCCTCATCAAGATTAACGGCTGTCCCATCAAGCTCATCCAACCCGAGATCCTCAAGTTCAAGGCCATCGAGCCCATCCTCCTCCTCGGACGACATCATTTTGCTGATGTCGACATGCGTATCTGCGTCAAAGGTGGAGGTAACACTTCTCAAATCTATGTCATTCGTTAATGTATTGCTAAGGCCTTAGTTGCATTTTACCGGAAGTATGTGGATGACGTCAGCAAGAAGGAGATCAAGGATATTTTGATCAGGTATGATAGGACTTTGCTTGTTGCGGATCCACGTCACTGTAAGCCCAAGATGTTCGGTGGTCCTAGAGCCAAGTCCTGATTCCAGAATTCTTACCATTGATTCTTCACTCGCACTACTGGAGGAGAGAATCGGGGCGATGTAGTTATATTTCTACGTCACTCCGATTTTAGATGAGGCGACGTACATTGCCCTTGATAAAAAGTACGTCGCTTCAAAAAACTAAGGCGACGTAGATTCATACTTGTCGCTTCAACAAACTGAGGCGACTACTTTTTCATTCAAAGCAACCAAACTAATCTACGTCGCTTCGAATAAAAACTAAGTGACGTAGATTGAGCAATCTACGTCGCCTAGATTTTATTCTAAGCGACGTAGATTAGTTTGGTCGCTTCGAATAAAAACGAGGCGACGTAGATTGAGCAATCTACGTCGCCTCATTTTTTTAAAATCTGGATCTACTCTTCTTCTTAAAGTCAACCCGTTCATAAAGTTAGAATTTTAGAAAAACAGTTCCCCGTCGTTCTGCAGCTGTTTTGGGCGATTTTGGGAGAAATTAGAGGAAATTGAGAAAGAAGGTAGTTCTTGCCATTGATTTGATTCTTGAGTAAGGTTAGTTTGATTTGTATCTCTTTAACCCTCTTTATGACCATAATATGTTAAATTAGAAGTGAAATTGAAGCTTTGGTGAAATGTTTGAAGTTGAATTGAATTTGGTGTTATATATGTTGTAGTTTTAGTGTTTGAATCATTGAATTGTGTTAAATCATGTTATGGGTTCATGAATAATGTTTGAAATTTGGTTAAGTTTAGTGAAATTTATTGATGATTAGAAGTGAAATTGAAGTTTTGGTGAAATGTTTGAAGTTGAATTGAATTTGGTGTTATGTTGTAGTTTTGGTGTTTTAATCATTGAATTGTGATAAATCATGTTATGGATTCATGATTAATGTTTGAAATTTGGTTAAATTTAGTGAAATTAATTGATGATTAGTGTAGATTATGTGTATTCGAGCCTTAATTAGTAGTGTTATTAGTGTTAATCATGAAATCGAGCGTATGGCTATATATAATTGTGGTGTTTATCAACTTAGAACTCCCGTTTGAGAATCAACAACTCATCTAGTTGATCGAGTTGAGTTGTTGATTCTCGAATTGTCCCATTTTTGGACACTTAGGTGAACATGACTTTGTTGATCCTTTTGCTATTCATGTGATTTCAGTTTCAGTTTTGGGATATGGTTTCGACAGTGTCTCCTTTAAATGTTCCCCGAGTGCAAATTAGGTTGTTTAGATATGTGTGCACTCGGGGAACTGTAGGGAGATGCTGCCGAAATTTCTCTAAACTGGAGCTGAAACGCATGGGTGCAAAAGCGTTGACAAATGTCGTGTTCCCCTGAAGGGGATAGGACCCAACCCGGAGGCATAAGGCGAAGAAGTGTGGGGTTTTGGTTGAATCGCAACTATGGCGTGGTAACTTTGTTCATATTGATTGTTTATGTTGACAGGAAACATGGACGGACTCCCAGACAAAACTTGGATGACATATCATCGTGCTGATCCAAGGTACATCACATGCATATTCGAGTTCATGAATTTTGCCCGGCTACATAGTAACGGAGCCGATTATTACTTTTGCCCGTGCAAACGTTGTAAGAACGGTCCGTTCAAGGTTACTATGGATGTCATGTATCATCACTTATCACACAATGGTTTGAGTCCTACTTATACAGTCTGGCACCTTCACGGGGAAGTTTCTGGTGAACCGGCAATGCTCAGTCAACGAAGACAGTGGCTTCAAGACAGAGTCGGTCCTTCTAGTGGTGCCGGTCCTTCAGTGAACCCGCAGTTGGAGATTCTACATGATGCATATCCCTATTATCTTGGATACCATGCAGATGCACCCCAACAATTAGTGGAAGATAATTCGGGCATGAACTTCAATGACATGGTAGACGATGATTATGAAAAGTACGATAGATTATTGAAGGAGTCACAGACCCCATTATATGAAGGCAGTGAGGAAACTGTTTTGAGTGCCATATTAGATGCAATGGAAATGAAAAATGAAAATGGATGGTCGGACACAAGTGTTGACTCTTTATGTATTTACATTAATAAACTTCTTCCTAAAGGGCACACATTCCCCTGTTCATACTCGAGAATAAAAAAAATCTTGAGTGATCTTTCACCGGGTTACGAAAGAATTGATGCGTGTGAGTTTAACTGTGTGTTGTTCAGGGGGGGCGCTTGTAAACGAGAGGATTTGTCCAGTGTGTTATTCTGAAAGATATAAGCCAAATACGAACGATATTCCCAAAAAAATAATTCGTAACTTCCCTCTAACACCAAGGTTGAAGCGCTTGCTTATGTCCCCACATACTGCCAAGCATATGCGAGGGCTGGGGGAGCGGATATGCGTGGCTGGTAGCCTCAGCCACCCAGCTGACGGAGAAGCGTTTCAACATTTTGACAGAACTTTTTCAGGTTTTGCACGGGACTGCAGGAATGTGCGCCTTGGAGTAGCAACAGACGGTTTCAATCCATTCGGAACAATGGGAACTTTGCATAGTACATGGCCCGTTGTTGTGATGCCGTACAATCTACCACCATCAATGTGCATGAAGAAGGAATATAACATGTTATCAGTGTTGATTCCAGGCCCTAAATCTCCCGGAAAGTACCTTAGTGTACTCATTGAGCCGATGATCGAGGAGCTAATACATTTATGGGTCGTTGGAGTCCATACTTTTGATCGAGTAGACAATGAGGTATTCTTGATGAAAGCAGCGGTAATGTGGACTATTAGCGATTTTCCAGGTTTAGGGATGCTTGCGGGGTCAACTGTGAAAGGGTACAAGGCATGTCCAATCTGTCTAGATGAGCTAACTTCAGAGCATATATGTGGGAGGATAGTTTATGAAGGTCATCGAAAATGGCTCCACCAAGATCACCCTTGGAGATTGAGCAAGGCATTTAACGGGAAGGAGGAGTTTGGCGGAAGACCCTATCGTAAGAGTGGAGATGAAATTTTGGAGGACGTTAGCTCACACGTTTACCCCATTCTTAGCCAACATGAAGACTTGAAGGTGCCGTACAATCCGAATAACAGACAGTGTTGGACTCACGAAAGCATATTTTGGAAGCTGACGTATTGGTCATCATTGAAGATCAGACATTGCCTAGATGTCATGCACATTGAAAAAAATGTGTGTGACAACATCCTTGAAACCATTTTTTCGATTGAATCGAAGTCTAAGGATGGTCCAAAAGCTCGCGCTGCTTTGAAGAAGAGGAATGTGCGAAAAAACTAGTGGCAAAGAGCGGGTGACTTGGGTACGGGGAAAGTTCCTCATGCACCCTTTTTAGTTAAAAAGGATGATCTAGAAGATGTGTTCCAGTGGTTCAGGGATGTTAAGTATCCTCTTAGTTATGCAGGTAGTTTGAGAAGTAAGGTGAAAGTAAGTTCCCCGTCACAGTTTTATGGATTGAAGACGCATGATTGCCATGTCTTGCTTCAACGTCTTCTTCCTGTGGTTATCAGAGGGTTCCTGCCAGAAAACGTTGTGAAGCCATTGATAGCACTGTCAAATTGGTTTCGTCAACTATGCAGTAGGGAGCTTAAGAAGGAGGTTATGCGTGACATGGAAACTGAGATAGTGATGATTGTCTGCAATTTGGAGCTCATATTTCCTCCACATTTTTTTACATCTATGGTTCATCTCATGGTTTATCTGCCCGAACAAGTATTCCTTACAGGTCCAGTACACTATACATGGATGTATCCAATTGAAAGGTAAAATGTTTTGTTATTGCTAATATTATGTTCGTTGTGTAATATGTCGGCAATTAAGAAAATATTGTACTAATCTTGAGTGGTGTTTTTGCAGGCAATTAGGAAAATATAAAAAGTCAATGAGGAATACACGTTACCCAGAAGGTAGTATTGCTGAACAGTACCTCGTACATGAGTCGGTGACGAATTGTAAGTCTTATCTCAGACGGATGGACAACGAAGATATCGACACTTCCATAGCTGAGTGGAATATCAGGTGTGTTTCACTCTTAGTAAGACCAGATATTATCGAGACTCGTCGCCAGTCCAGATTGACTGAGGCAGAGACTGCTGAGGCTCACTGGCAAGTCTTGGTAGAAACAGACGAAGTCAAACCTTACCTAGAAGAACATCTTAGAAGTTTCGAGGCTAAAAATGGTGAAGATTTCGACGAGCTTCGTCGGAGGAGGAGTTTTCTTCGATGGTTCTTAACATGGGTACATATGCCTATTAATTCTTGTAAGGTTCTTTGAGGGTTTATAACACTTATCTCTAACTTCTCTTAACACTTATCTCTCAGGTGTCCCTTAAAGAAAAAAACTCGGACCCGAGCTTTGCTGCAGGAATAAAGTCATTAGCTCAAGGACCTCAGCAATGTCGGGTTTATAAGTCGTGTTATGTGAACGGTGTCAAGTTCACATCGTTTGATAGAGATCAAAGAACCGTGACTCAAAACAGCGGTGTCATGATAGACATGGGTTCATCCAAGTTCTACGGCCATGTTAACTACGTGGTCGAAGTATTATATGCAGGCCGTATGCCAGTGGTGTTGTTTAAGTGCACATGGCACAACTCCGAGGACCCTGAAGATCTTGACACCGTTATAAAAGATCATGGACTGATATCAGTGAATATAAACAACAGTTACTATGAGGATTCACCCTTCATAATTGCAACCAAAGCAAAACAGGTATTCTACATAGACGATCCAAAGGCGGATGGTACTTGGAAGGTAGTACAAGAAATGTCGCACCGCAATGTCTACAGCGCCGAAGTACTGGCCATAGATGAAAACATATCGCGTACAGGAGATCATATATTCGAGCCTTACCAAGAGGACACTCCTACGGTGATACAATTTTACCCAGATTTTCAACTACTTTTGGACGAAGAAGGAGACGAGGACGAGGACGAGGACGATGAGGACGAGGACGACGAGGACGAGGACGAGGACGAGGATGAGGACGAGGACGAGGACGAGGACGAGGATGAGGACGAGGACGAGGACGAGGACGAGGATGAGGACGAGGACGAAGACAAAGACTAAACTATTATTATTATGAATTTGAAACCTAAATTCATATTTTCATTAACCTAAATATTACTTCATCGTTTCTTTCATATTCAGTTCATTATGAGACCATAAATAAATTGATGCGACGAAGAATTCAATTTTTTTAGTAGCTCCAAATTTAAGGAAGCGACGTAGATTGAGAAATCTACGTCGCCTCATTGATTTAAAAAAAAAATTAAAAATTAAAAATACAAGGACGCGACGTAGATTGATCATTCTACGTCGCCTCATTTATTAAAAAAAAATTAAAAATTTAATACAATGAAGCGACATAGATTGATCATTCTACGTCGCCTCATTTAAATATAAAAAACAAAATTAAATACAAGTAAGCGACGTAGATTAAGCAATCTACGTCGCCTCATTTATTAAAAAAAAAACAAAATTAAAATGACGAAGATTGTAATATACGTCGCTTCAAATGAAACTAAGCGACAAAGATTGTAATATACGTCGCGTCGATGAAAAAAATGAATCTAAGCGACGAAGATTGTAATATACGTCGCGTCGATTAATAAAATGAAACGAAGCGACGAAGAATTCAAAATACGTCACCTCGTTGGGTATATGTATTCCAGATTTACAGTTTCTTTCTTCAGTTCCTCATTTCGGATCAATCTTCCTAAACCAATCGGCCCCAAATCCCTAAACCCATTCCTAAACCAATCGGCCTCCCCTCCACCACCACCCTAAACTCGCCGTCTCCTTCAATCAGACCACCCCGAAACCTCTCTCCCGATAAAAGGTTCAACCCGGAAACCAAATCGGCCTCCCCTCCATCGAACTCCAACCCCGAAACCAAACTAAACGACCCCTCCATCTTCGAAGCCGTTCACCCCATCTTGCATCGCGAAATCTGTAAGCACCTTCTTCTTAGGTTTCAATCTTCAAACCTAGGTTAAATTTTTTCAAATTGATTTGAGTACTTGCGAAGTCAAACCTATCTTCTTATCCAATTTCTATCAATACTTGTGATTTCAGAAAGAAGAACAGTTCCCCGTCCGGATTTCCGTCTCTCTCATTCTCTAGTACTCTCTAAGCAATATGTAAGTTTTTTTCTCATTCTCTAGTGGGTATATGTAATCTGTGTAGTTGCTGTGTAGTTACAATGTAGGTGGGTATATGTAATCTGTTCATGTGTAGTTGCTGTGATACAAATTTGAAACTGTGGATTGTGATTGTGTGTAGTCGTTTTTGTTAGTGGATGTAGTGGATGTAGTTGTTGTGATACACATGAGAAACTGTGGATTGTGATAACTGTGCCTAAGCTGTGTTTTTTGATTATAAAGTATTTCCATAATCGGTTAGGAGTGAGTAACATGGACAAGCTCTTATTTCAACTTGAGATAACTGTTTAAGAGCATGTCAAGCTTCGGATTTATGGGATTAGTTTGCATATTCAGTTTGCATATTCAGTTTGCATATGTAAATAGATGTGGATGGTAGTATTGTGTCATTTGAATTGGTGACAAGCTGATGCATTTGAGTTTCATTTTGATTGTTTAGTTGCTGAATGTTCATGTTTAGTTGGTTTTCATGTTTAGTCTTTCATGTCTATAATCATTTTAGAGAGTCTTATTCCATATCTAGTTGCTTTTTAATCTGCAGAGTTAAGGTTTTGTATCTAGCTGTGTATATTAGCTCGTATTCGTAGTTTTCGGTATCGTATTATGCTGTTAAAGGTTCGTAGTTTACAGTGTTTATCAATGTTGCCCACCAACTGTTTGATGAAATGTCTCCGACAACCACATGCATCAATGTTGCTCAGCTTCTTCTTTCTCTTCTGTGGTTGTACTCTCTGATTCTTAATTTGTTTTCTCTTTATAATTTTCGATCTCTTGATTAATTAACTAGCTTGTTAGATGCATATACGTAGATTGTTCATGTGTTGGTGAAATTTGGTAAAAGAGACTCGGGGCATGCGATTTATGATGATGAATATAATGAGTTAGTGTGTTCATGTTTGCTGCACAGCTTTGTCAAGGTTTTCATATGTTCATAGAAAGAGAATACATTTGCTATCGGTTTTAGACAGTTTCCCTAGCTAATTAATTCACAACTATAGACGACCTATTTATTAGCTTGCTTAAATTAAAGTTTGGTTAATCTTATGTGATTATTGAAGTAGTTCAATCTTAATAGTTCAATCTTAAAACTCCTTGGTATATTGAAGTAGTTCAATCTTAATAGAATAGTTTTAATAGAATGGCTCCCGGAGATACTGGATACAAGAGGAAGAAAGCGGCGATCCAGCGTCGTGAAGCGGCCGCGGCGGCAGCTGCGGAGGCTACGGAGGCGGCGTGGCGAGCATTCAGCAGAGATGGGGCTTCCGGGTCGGGTTGCCCCACGGGACAATCGGCGACCCCGACGATTCCAGAAGCTCCCATGTTAACGCCCGCCCTAAACCTTGAGGATGCGATTCCTCAAGTGGATGACAGCGACGCCACTACGGCGTCACAGCACCCTCCCGCCCTTAGCATCCGGTGCAAGAAGACCAAACTCCCCGACATGGTCGACATGGCAACCGGAGATCCGACGACGCAACAGCGCGGAGTCGTTGTCGGGACCAAGACGGAGTACCTCGTCCGGATGAACAACAATAGGCGACTACAAGTCGCTTACTCTACGAGGCATGGGGGGCCTGCGACGAGGGAAATGAGGAGTCTGATGTGCAAAGACATCGGTAGCATCATCCGCGGAAAAGTTCCAATGCTTGCATCTAGCTTTTTGGGACTTAGCGATTTGCATCGCGATATCGTCAGTAGAAGTCTTGAGGTATACTTACTGGCCTTAGCTTACTTACCTACTTGTAGTAAATGTAAATATAACTTTTACATAACGGAATTTAAATGTGTTGTGCTAGACGAACTACGACATCCCGGCGAATGATGTGGAGATGTGGAACTTCATTGATGCGACGGCGCAAACAATCTATAAGGATTGGAAGTACGATTGCCATCAACATTATCTCCACGTCAGTCAGGAGACTCCGGCCGAGTTTCTCGGGAGGGAAGACCAATGGGCGTGGTTAAAAACCCACTTCGAAGACCCTGCTTACTTGGTGAGTTTCATAAACTATCCGCACAGTTTTGGTAGCCAACATTCGAACAATATGCATGTTTATCAGTTCTTGTTTTAAAATGATTTTTTTGTGTGTGTGGCAGCGATTGTGCGAACGAAACCGAGGAAACCGAAACAAGAACAAGGAGCAGCAGCTCAACCACCATTCGGGATCCCTCGCCCTCTCGTACCGAAGCGAGGTGTTGGAGAAGGAGGGTCATAGAGCGCCCGCCGTCCAGACGTGGATTAACGTATACCAGCCGGACAAGAATGCGGCTGAGAAAGTGGTAAGACAAATAGGTTCACGTTACGTTATTTCAATTATTTTTGTTTACTATATTGTAATATTATTTATTTGATCTATTTTAATTGAGCAGGCGGCAGTGAAGCGTCGACTCGATGAAGTCTTGTCGCAACAAGATAGTGTTGCGGGCCCAGTTGACAGCGATGAGGTTTCCCAACCCCAGCCTCTTCCTCTTGATACACAAATAAATATCATAGAGAAAGAGGTGGATTCAAGGCACGGGACCTCTATAAGAGGTAATAAATCTCCTAAACCACCGTCGTTCTTCGTCGATTTACGTTTTGCTTTACCATAGAGTATACTAATATTTGTTCTTGTTCGACGTTACAGGGGTGGGGCGCGCTCTCACACGCGACCCAAACCGAGAGGAGGGGCCCGAGTACAGGAAACCCAAACCCGAATGCAAAGGGAGATCGATGAAGCCAAAGAGGAGGCGCGCAGATCGAGCGAGGTGGCGCAGAAGGCCATAGCGGAATTTAATGCGCTCGCCCAAAGGATGCAAGAGATGGAGGCCATGATGCGATCATTCCACGCTGCGAGTCAACAACCTCAAACTCCTCCACCACCTCCTGGCTCGTAAACTGTATCTAGGCTTTGTATAAACTTGATTTGTGTAAACTTGATTTGTATAAACTTTTAACGTTTTGATTTGTGCCAATATTTTCTGTATATCTTGATTTGTGGTTGAATGCGTTTTTGTGTTTAATTGGGTTTTTGTGTTTGTAAATTGCGATAGGTCGTGACTTGGTACAATAATATTTTTTTTTTATTTTTTTTATTTTTGAATTAAGGAGGCAACGTAGATTGCTCAATCTACGTCGTCTCATTGTCTAAATAAAGAAAAAAATAAAAATTAAATACATTAACGCGACGTAGATTGAGCAATCTACGTCACCTCCTTTATTCAAAAATAAAAAAAATAAGAATTAAATACAATTACGCGACGTAGATTGAGCAATCTACGTCGCCTCCTTTATTCGAAAAGAAAAAAAAAATTAACATTAAATACATTTAAGCGACGTAGATTGCGCAATCGACGTCGCCTCATTGAGCCAAAAAGAAAAAAAATTAAATATTAAATAAACTGAGGCGACGTAGATTGCGCAATCTACGTCGCTTTGTTTATTTAAAAAAAATATTAAATATTAAATACACTGAGGCGACGTAGATTGATCAATCTACGTCGCGTCATTGAGCCAAAAAGAAAAAAAAATTTAAAAATAAATAAAATGAAGCGACGTAGATTGATCAATCTACGTCGCTTCAGGGGGCGATACGATGAAACGACGTAAAATTTGTTACGTCGCGTGAAATCAAATGAAGCGACGAAAATTTGTTCTTTGTCGCCCCAATGTTGGAGTGATCAATCTGAAGCGACAATACGAGGCGACGTAGTTTTTGTCACAAGAAATCGAGGCGACGTAAAATCCATACGAGGCGACGGACAATCTACGTCGCCCCGATTCTCTCCTCCAGTAGTGTCGGAGATGGTTTTGGGGACGACAAGAGGTTTATGCTATTGTTAGTATTTTTTTGGAGATGCTTTAATGTTTTTTAGATTTCGGAGAACTTTGATGTTATGCAAATGCTTATTGTTATAATTTCCCTCAAGACATGATTTTGTAGTATGATGGAGTTGAAAATTGGCTTGTTTTAGATTATTTAATGGTTTAGAAACTGCATGGTGTTTTATATGCTTTATAGATGCTTGTTGTTATCATTCAAAGCTTAGAATGATTAATTATTGTTATGTGTAGCTCAGTATGGCTATTTGCTATGTATGTTGTGTTCTGTCACTCTTGAGGTTTATTTTGTAGGTTCTTTGAGTTAAGAACTTATAGTTAGTCCAATTTTACTTTCTTTATTGCCTTAAGATCCAATTCCTGAAAGTACAATTTGTTTTTAGAAAGTTTTTTTTTTTAAATATCAAGTTCACAACAAGTCAATTCCGAAAAAGTTAAAATTTACAGTACATGTATTTCAGTATCAAGTTTTCTCCAATATATATGAGCAAAAATATAAAGATTCATGACTGAAAATGTTATGATGTCTAATTCTAACTCTAAGCTTCTTCATGACTAAACACAAATTCATTCCGAGTCACGTAAGCATCACCATTGGCACCAAAAAGCTTGCTTTCAAGTCCACTCTTAATCTGCACATACACATGTATATTACTAAATGAGGTAACTTTGATGAACACTATTAGACACCACGTTTGAAAGAACCTTACTTTTTCCTTTATATTCTTTATTTTCTATTATTTTTTTCAGGAGAATATCTGCAGTGCACTAGGTGCACTTGCACCAATTATGTATAATATAATCTCGGCCATTCATTTAATCTACTTTTATATGGCATTAACACCGATGTTAACACCATTAAGTGAATGAATAGTAAATTGAGGTAAAAAAATTGTCAATTTTGGTAAACATCAATTGAGGTGAGCAATTAATTTTAGTAATTGATATTATTTTATTATTATTATTAAGATAATAAACCCTATACCTCAAACACTAAACCCTAAACCCCAAACCCTAATCCTTAAACTCCAAACTCCAAATCTCAAACCCCATACTCTGAAGTTCTTTAATGCTAAAACCCTTAAATCGAAAACCCCACGATCAAATTAGCAAATTAATTTTTCTCAACATTGTTAAAGTAGGCACATGTACGTTCATAGAGAAAATTTTAAAAATTGACAATATTCGTACGATATTTATGTAATTTTAAATTGTCGATGATGAAAAATAAAAATTTAGCATTACCTATATGCTCGTGGCATATTTTGACATATATACGAAAGAACTAGCCTCGTATAGTTGTGAGTTTTTTTGTCTATATCCAATTAATGAACAATTATTATTGATCATTTCAAATTTATTTTTCTAAAATGGTAATAACAAATCATTCAAAATTTAATTTTGAACTTTTTTAACATCTTTTAATTACAAAGCTTTCAGTATCATTCTGGTATCATTGTACAATTTTTTAAGTGATTGGCACATCAAAATTAAGTTGATATAAACAAAATCCAAATATATAAATATATATATATATATATTGAGATGAAAGATAGAATTTATTAAGAGCTGGTAATTTACAAGGAATCGACCGATTACCGATAGAAACGACTCCTTTAGTAAACTATTGTAACACCCCGATTTACACCTCATCAAATCGAGCACATTACAGTGTTGCGTATCCCAAAAACTCAAGATAAGATTCTTAGCTCAAGTCCTAAGAACCCACAAGACAGATTAAGAATGAAAAACTTATCTATAAAGTAGATAAGAAAAATAACTAGCGAAAACATCTATTGTATATGAGGTGAAAGCGAGAAAACCATAAAGTGAAATATTTTAGAAACAAATACAAGTCTCGTAAAAGTTAACAAATAGTAGTCAAGTTCAAAGACAGATCCGAATTATTGACAGGAGTAGTATTTCACAATAGGCTAACAAGAGAAGAACTTTACAAACAAACTATACTCAATAAACAAATTAAGATGGAATAAATGAAACGAGTAGACCTATCAGGCGGATCTAACTCCGTCCATGACATATGAGATACAGGAAAAGCCAAGCCACACTAGCAGCATCCAATTGTCCAGTCTTCATACACAGTACCATTATCAAAAAAACTGTTGTAGGGGTGAACTTTCGTCCTTGCTGCTCAATAAGGCTGTACCCAGCTAGTTGTGAAAACAAATGAAATTCATAGGTGCTGGTAAGTAAATGAAAAACTATGCATATGATAAAATACTTAAAGCCACAAACTGTAGTAGTGAATAAAATCATAGTAGGGCTCATAGAGAAAACTCAAACCTGATGAACGGCCTCTAAGAAAACTACCACCTTACCACGATTAATATAGTCTACTTGGCGAGGTGTAGCAAGAGTATCCACTTACGCCGTATCGCCTAAAAGCACTGCCACACCTCAAAGGATGTCAAACACTCTTCCATCCATACAGCCCCTCCGAAGGTTTAGGGGATCGAAGCCCAGGGAAGTCGCTATGCTCCTCTCACTCTTAGGTCAACAAATAGAAACTCATATGCATTAAAAACATAGTAACTATGCAATAAATAAAATACGTTCTTTTATAAATCCACTAACTGAGGTAAGTCCAGAGTCCCATACCTGGAACATCGTCGCTCTAACATTCACACGCTTTCCTAGGCCAACACCACCATATTTTCCGTCTCGGGTAACTGAAGTCCTAGTCTGACATACTCAATGTCATTAAATCACTTCATATTAATTACACAATATCACCAAAGCTATGCCAAGCAAGATTTCCGAAAATAACCAATTTAATCTTCAAAACCATGACAAGTCCAAATTACTAAGGACACCCATATCAAACCAAGTTTAATAAATATCACTTATTGATCTTATGTCACCACTTATATTACCAAAATTTGGATAAGAAATTTATCCAACTATGTTGTGGTCGCTTGAGAGCTCCAAAATCCAATTAATATCACTTAGTTACTTCGACAACAAGAATACAATGCCAATATACACTTCATACCAAATAAAGCTAGCATGCACATCTTTTTCCAAATCACAGCACATAACTATAAAACCACATATAAACACTCCAAATTCACAACTTCATAGTTTCATCAATTAAACAAAGTAGAGCATCTAAAGTTTGATTACAGCAATACCTAACATCAAAACTAGATGAGTAGATCACGTCTCTTACTTCATGCAAAGTAATTGCCGCTATGTCATGGCCGGATGAGGGAATTCTGGTTAGGTTAGGGTCGCGGGTCGGTCTTCAAAATGGGTCTCAAGCTCTCAAAGCTAACTCATCCTCAATCCTAGTTGAAAAACATCACCCATACTCAAATGAAGAGGATTGGATAGAAGAAATTGACATGCAATACGAATTAGAATCCATTTGATGCTAAACTAAAAATCAGGAAACTGTGATGAGCAATGGCGACATTTACCTTGATCTAGAATGACACCACCGTTGGATCGGTGCATATTTTGGATATAATACCGAGGACACAATTCAGAGAAACTTTCATGAAGAAGTGGAAGGCAACGGAATAACAAAGAATGTGAATTTTGTCCCTGAAACGAATATGTTAAAAATGAGACCGGGTTGAAACGAGAAGAGAGATGCTCAGTTGGGTCAGCTCGATTCTGGTCTCTTCTAAACTGATTCCAAATGTTTTAACACTTCCATCCAAAATCCCACATCACTAAGCTTATGATCAATGGTCTAGATTATCCCACTTAAATCCAATGGTCCAAAAACATCTTATAAATAAAATATTTCCTTATTTTCAATCTTCTAAAATTCGGAATAAATAGAAAATGCATCCGAAAAATGTCACAAAAATTACCACAGACTCGAGAAGATGTGTACTTACTCATCGAAGCTTTAAATAAAGAATCGCCCTTACTCATCGAAGCTTTAAATAAAGAATTTCACTTACTCAATATTTCATAAAAAAATTTACGAAGATCTTCGTGATCACCGAGAATACAAATCAAATATCGCGTTAATCTCCTTTAATAATTCCGGGGTCTCACAACTACATTAGAACATTTTTCGCTCAATGTAAGGAGGTTGACAAAGAGAGTAAAGCGGTTGAGGGTCTAATCCTTTAGACATAAAAAATTATATTTGATGCCCCACTCCTAATCAAGTTTCAAATATCTTTAATTGGTTCTTTAAGGAAAATATCTATATTTGTTTTATGACATCAATTTTTTGTTAAACCGTGAATGATTGTGACTTTATTTTTTTTAATATAAAGTTTAATCTTCACACCAACCAAATCTTTCTGTAAACTATGATATTGCAATGTATACATATATACATAATCAATTCATTTGTATAGAGACATTAGTACGTCCGTGTCTTTATAATTAAGAATTTTAAACAATTCGTAAAACAAAATTTAAAATTAAAATATTTGACATTAGTTTGAGTATTTAATTATTATAATATAAATGTTTTATACTTAAATAAATTAACCTTATTTTAGTTTGAGTGAAATTTACCTTATTTATGTACGGTAGTTTGTGAGTGAAAAAAAATATAAACCACGGTAGTAGGCAAATAAAAAATTGTTGGATTACAATGTAAAAATATAATAGTAGACACAATAGACAATACCATTACATGCTATGTGACATGGAGATGAGTTCGAATTTTGATACGTGGAAGCGATTGCACGGTTTAATTAAATAACGAATTTACTTCACGTGCATATTGTTAGCAACAAAAAATATACATGTTTATATATAGCCAATCAAAAGTTTAACCACTAATATGTTAGATTCATATATCTGATTGTTGAATTTTTGAAAATGAAAAATAAAAATTCGGCATTAAAAATTAATGACTAATACCATGTAGTTAAAACAATTATTTACCTTTTTGGATAAAGTAACAAAAAAATTCTTATAATCCTCTTTACTAAAAGAAAAAAAAATGATAAAATAAAAACTAATAAAAAAGCCAACGTGTAGAGAGAGAGAGGGAGAGATAGTTTTTCATTTGTTTTTCTTTGGTAAATTTTGGTTCAAATTTCATTAATTAATATTTAATGTATAATTGTTAACTTTTCTGTTAATACATGTGCCATGCACATGACTAGTGCCCTGAAGGATTTTCTTTTTTTTTTCCAACTTTCTCTTTTAAACTGAAAATAACTTATAATAATCACACAAAAATAAAATTATGTAATAAAAATCTACTAAAAAAGGATAATGGGTCACCTTAAGACTACTTGCTCAAATGATAAATCCTCCAATAGTCCCCCAATGCATTACATTTTCCTTGTATAATAGTAGAATCTTGCTTACAACCCTCTATCCAATGGAACACTTAATCTCTTTAATTAGTTTTTAGTTTAAAAATTGTTTTAGGTCCGCTCACCCAAGAACCTCTAAAATGACTGCAAGGATTTCGTGTCAATATGATTGGTCTTATGCCATGATCATTTGAGACACCTGCAGGGCGCGGGCCCTCAGCCATAAAGTAAACTCTTTAGTGCAAGAGATGGAAATGGCTTTTCAATTGAAAGAGAATGAAAATAAGTTTGCTTCTCCATACAATCGATACAAAAATTCAAAAAGTTTTTATAAATGTAATGGACAGAGAACATATTTCGATGAAAATACAAAAATTATAAGGCTACAAATTAACTTTCAACATACTTTAATGTACTTATAGCAGAAATATGATTACCTGATTCATAACAATGAATTAATTATGGGTCACGCGGTTTAATTTACACTACCATCAGATGATGTGGGGATGAGAAACATTGAAAAATGCGAGATGAAATGGACAGTAATATGCAAAGACTTTTGTACTCATCAGCAAACTTAAACCCATACTTAATCAAGAATAAGTATCGTCACCCCAGCTGAAATTGAACTAATTATCACATCAATTGCTTGACACTCCAGTACCATGATAAATTCAACGCAACTATCAAAATTATTAAACCTTTGATATTTTTCTTCTGTGTTACATGATTACTCAGAGAAAATTTGATAAAAATAAGTTATATGCATTAGAATTATACTTATAATTATGCAAGTACGTACTCATCCAATAATCTAACAAACAAATTAAGAGCAATAAAGCATTAGAGAAAACTTCTTTAATTCTAAATGCAGTCGCAACAGCTAGAAGATTATACTCGTATTTAATTTTTTATCATTCCTTCGTCTACTTCCAACTTGTGAATGTGTTTCTCTTTTTTCAATTAGATGATAACAAGCAATGCTTAGGCAAATGATGAATTTAAACTACGAAAATTTTTGACAGATTTCCGAAATCTGATAAGAGAAAGACTATGAACTGGCTAATTCATCATGTGGAAGTTGAAATATGATACTACCATGCCCGTGAACGTAGACTGATTTTGAAATTAAGATAAATAATTTGTAGAATTGACCTATTTCTACCTTACTCTCAACCTCTAAAAACTCAGCAATCAGCTCCTCGATTTCCTAATAAGACGAAGGCACCTGCATAACAAACACAAAATCAGTAAAAACATTACTCATCTCTTCCATATTAAAAAGCATCAAATTTTAACATTTCACCATACATAAAGAATAGCTTGTATAATAACTTCTCACGATGCAATTCGTCATCTTGTGCCGAAATAGAAGGCTCATCAACTTCAGAATCATGACAAATGAATCTGAATCGTCCTCACTGCTCCCACTCTTGACATCTTCCACCACCACCTCACGGTTTTCTTCCTCCATTGTCCAAATATCGACACCTATACACATAAAAATAGAGTAGTGAGTGAGCCTCACAGAATAAACACATCTTATGACTTTAAAGTAACTAAAATGGCTTCAAATTTCTATAACATAGTCTAAATTATAACCATGGCAACACTTTAAAGCTATGTGCTTCACCTTGAAATCGAAGCAAAGCTGAACTGAATAACACTAACACTTCAAATTTCAATAACAATTTTATACTTCTATACATAATGAGAGTCGCAGATTCAGAAACTCATACTATTTTGAAACAGAATACAACTTTCAGAGAGAGAGAGAGAGAGAGAGAGAGAGATTCAAAAATAAGTTAAGGGTATTAATATCTTTGTCTTTTAGTGAAAGGACCTAACCCCGATTTAGTTTCCTAAACCGGAATCAAACCCATTCTGAAAACGTGAACCAACAAAAACCATTAAAATTTCGGCAGAGTAACGCTACTAACGCGGAATTGTCATTACCTGCACCCGGAAAATAACACTTCATCCTATGCCACAAAAGCCAAACCGTGGGCACAAATCCCATCCGTATTTCTCAATATCATATCATTAATAATAAACAGTAAACATACTGTAGTATATAGTATATTCGGGGAAAACCGTATAAAACATGTATCAGAGCGACCTCTAGTGTAAATATATGCAATATATACATCAGTAGGTGAAACAAGAAACCTACTGGAAAACACACGTGGCTCGAACAACTAGCCTCCAACCACGACGTGAAACACCAGAACTTGAACTGCAAACTGGGCACGAAAACCGAAAAGCCCAGGGGAAAGACATGAAAATAGATGTGAGTCAAAATGAATAATCATTTTGAAATAGAAGTGGACGAAAATAAAAGTCTTTCGCCGAATAATATATGTTATAAAAATAGATGTGAGTCAAAATGAATAATCATAATGTAGTACACGAGGTGAACTCAAACTCCTCTAGTGTACAGAGCATGTATGGAAAATCCCACGGGGTCGCTCATGGACACATCCGTGCTAGTACAGTCCGAATCACGGGATCCCAGACCCACACGTGATTCTAGCCAGAAAGACCTCGGTTCTGGGGTACTGCCCCTCGCCGGTCAGGTCGGGGTACTGCCCCTCCTGGTAGGCATCCATCGGGGATCAGCCGAGATGCAAGTGTATCGATACAACAATATATACTGAGACTGTACTCTGTGTAAACCAAATCATCAATAGTTCGATGCAAATGTTTAATGCAATAAATAAATGCATATACGTAATATATACTAGTATAGGCATAATCGTATAACACATGCTCATATAAAACATAATCTCGTATGCATGCTCATGCTCATAAAACGTATGCAATGACTCGCGATTAACAGTGAAAAGAAGTTGTCCACTCACAGGTGAGCAAAACGCGCACTCGCGCTAATCTCGTGGCCCGGCGAAAGATTCCTCACCCGAAGCACGATCTCGATCCCCTGAATAGTCATAAAACATATCTGATCAAAATCATAGCTCACAACTCTATACTTCACCACGGAAACCAACCGTTCCCAGAAACATAAAATACTGTACAAAATAACCAACTGAATTCCCGAAATCTCCACTCGAAACCCTCGACTGAAAATCCGATACCCAAATCAACTCGAAAACCTCAAGGCGACGATAAGGGCACGATTACGAGAAAAACGACATTAAAAATATCGAAATACAAAAAGTCAACGGGTCGCCGAAGCTCCGGCGTTGACCGCCGCCGCCGGCGGCGGCGCGCCGTCAACCGGAGAGTTTTCCCAGCGACCGAGCTGCCACAATGCTCTACTCAACAAGGCGAACAACTTTAATGAAGGGACCACCACCGTGGCCGGGAAACAGCTCGAAAGCCACGGTGGCTCAAACAGGCCGGAAAATTTCCCGTGCCGCTTCCGGCACCGTGAAGCCACCACGGCCTCCCAACTTCAAGGGGTAACCTTCCTACCTCAAGCCCAACCTTTTCCACCACAAAACCCCCTCAGAAAGTCGCCGGAACGCCATCCACCGTCGAGGCCGATTCCGGCCAAAAATCCCCAAATTTCAAACCGTAATTTCTCCCTCAATTCTCAACCAAATCAAGCAAATCCAAGTTCTAAATAGTTGCAAATGAAGAGAGGAATCGATTCATACCCAAATCGAAGCCGGAGATGGCCGGAAAATGAAAGTCGTCGGGGAGTCAAACGGTGGCCGGTTTTTCTCCCCTCGGTCAACGCCTCCTCCTTTGTCAAACGACGGTCAAACTTCCAAACAGTGCATTTTCGACAATTTTCGACTATTTCCGATATTTATACTCGCACCTCGGGACGATCGACGGTCCAAAACGGATAACCATTACGTTTCGGATATACTCGATACAAACGGATAAACTCGTCGATAAACCGAAACTTCAAATAATCATATTATATTCCTCGGTTATCGGAAAAATCATCCGGAACCGCCCACGAGCTCGAAATCACGTGAACTACAACTCTCGAGAAGAGACTCAACTCAAATTCTCGGCCGATAATTAAGTCGCGAACTAAACCGGCAAACCACACAATTATCGATTAATCGCGATTACGCACTAACTCGTGGATTACACTGATTACTCTACTAATTCTGGTTTGGGTCGTCACAAATCTACCCCCCTTAAAAAAATTTCGACCTCGAAATTTACGTACCTGTCAATAGAACAGATGAGGATACTGTTCCCGCATACGCTGCTCAGTCTCCCAGGTGGCCTCCTCAACCGAGTGATTCTGCCACAAGACCTTCACTAGTGGGATCACATGGTGCCTCAACTCCTGCTCACGATGATTGAGAATCTGCATAGGCTCCTCCACGTATGTCAAATCCTCTCGGATCGGTAACTACTGTGGGGCTAACACATGAGAAGGATCTGAGATATACTTCCGCAACATCGAAACGTGGAAAACATCATGAACACGAGCCATCTTAGCCGGTAACTCATGTCTATAAGCAACAGTTCCAACCCTCTCGGTGATCTCGTATGGACCAATGTATCGTGGTCGAAGCTTGCCATGCTTCCCAAAACACACAACTCCCCTCCACGGAGATAGTTTCAGGAAGACCCAGTCACCTACATCAAACTCGAGGCTCTTCCTCCTCACATCCGCGTAACTCTTCTGACGATCCTGGGCGATCTTCAATCTGTCTCAGATAATCTGGACGTCCTCCATGGTGCTTTTCACCAGATCAAGGCCAATAAGCTATCGCTCGCCCACCTCACTCCAACACAATAGAGTGCAACACTGTTTCCCGTACAGGGCCTCGTATGGTGCCATCTCGATATTGGCCTGATAGCTGTTGTTGTAGGTGAACTCTATCAAATGCAGTTGTTGGTCCCAATTCCCATGAAATTGCAACACACATGACCGCAACATATCCTCAAGTGTCTGTATAGTCCGCTCGGACTGCCCGTCGGTTTGAGGATGAAAAGCTGTACTGAATCGCAACCTCGTGCCCATGGCTCGGTGCAATGCCTACCAGAACTCAGAAGTAAACTGGCTGTCTCGGTCAGAAACAATAGACACAGGCACACCGTGCAGCCGAACAATCTCTGACAAATACAGCTTGGCCAATCTGCCCAATGATATTTTCCCCGGAAGTGCGAGAAAATGAGCGGATTTCATCAGTCGATCCACAATAACCCAAATACCGGTGTTGCCAGCAGAAGTACGCGGCAACTGATAAACGAAATCCATGGTAATGTACTCCCACTTCCAAACCGGAATCTCCAGTTGCTGTAACTTCCCTGCAGGTTTCTGCCTCTCCGCTTTAACCTGCTGACAGATTAAACATCGACTCACATATGCGGCAATCTCACGCTTCATGTTACACCACCAGTAATATGCTCAAAGTGTACGAAACATCTTCGTACCTCCGGGATGCATCGCATACGCTGAACTATGGGCCTCATCCAGAATCTCCTTCATTAGGCTGTCGTCTCTGGGCACACACAACCTGCCTCTGAACAACAACGTACCATCGTCGCTCAATCGAAACTCTGTAGGCACACCATTCCGTATCATGGTCTGCTTGCCCAACAAGTAAGAATCCGAATCCTGAGCCTCCCGTACCTGGTCAACCAATACGGGTCGAACCTGAAAACTGGCTAACAAAGCTCCCTCATCATCCCACTCGAACTCGGCACCCGTAGCCCGAAGTTCGGCTAACATAGACAATCTAGCTACACACACATGAAACAACAAAGCTCCAGATTTCCGACTAAGTGCATCAGCCACAACATTGGCCTTCCCTGGATGGTACTCGAAAGTACAGTCGTAATCATTGATCAACTCCATCCACCGGCGTTGCCTCATGTTTAAATCTGGCTGCGTCTGCAAGTAAGTGAGACTCTTGTGATGGGTGTAGATCTTACACTGGGCTCCGTACAAGTAATGTCTCCAACTCTTCAATGCTAGCGCAATAGTGGCCAACTCCAAATCATGAGTCGGATAGTTGACTTCGTGTGGTTTCAACTGTCTTGAACCATAGGCTACAACTCTGCCATGCTGCATCAGCACACAACCTAGTCCCAATTTCGACGCATCACTATAAACCACAAACTCACCGCTGTCGTCTGGTAATGTCAGAATCGGTGCAGTAGTCAACTTCTCCTTCAAGAGCAAATAACTCTCCTCACATGCATCGGACCACTCAAACTTGACGCCATTCTTCGTTAATCTGGTCAATGGAGTAGCAATCCGAGAAAAATCCTGTACAAACCGTCGGTAGTAGCCTGCCAAACCCAAGAAACTCCGGATCTCTGGTACAGTGGTAGGTTTACTCCAATTCAGCATGGCATCGATCTTGTCAGGATCAACACTGATTCCCTCAGCCGATATCACGTGGCCCAGAAACTTCACACTATCCAGCCAAAACTCGCACTTGCTGAACTTTGCAAACAACTGATGGTCCCGTAAAGTCCGCAACACCGCTCGCAAATGCTTTTTATGCTGGCCTACACTCCTGGAATAGATCAAAATATCATCGATGAACACAATCAGGAACTTGTCCAGAAACCGTCTGAACACCCGATTCATCAAGTCCATGAAAGCTGCGAGGGCGTTGGTCAACCCAAACGGCATAACCAAAAACTCGTAATGCCCATACCGCAACCTGAAAGCTGTCCTGGCCACATCAGAATCTCGGATCCTCAACTGGTGATATCCGGATCGAAGATCAATCTTCGAAAAGACGGAAACTCCCTTGAGCTGATCGAACAAATCATCAATCCGCGGCAACGGATACTTGTTCTTCACCGTAACCTGATTCAGCTTTCGGTAGTCGATGCACAATCGCATAGATTCATCCTTCTTCTGGACAAACAAAACCGGGGCACCCCATGGCGAAACACTGGGTCGAATAAAACCCTTCTCCAGCAACTCATGGAGCTGAACCTGCAACTCATTCAACTCCGCTGGCGCCATACGATACGGTGCCTGAGAAATGGGTCCTGTACCCAGTAACAACTCAATAGTAAAGTTAATCTCCCGAACAGGAGGTATGCCTGGTAACTCTGCTGGAAACACATCCAGGAAATCAGAAACAACCTCAATACTACCAAGATCTGGCACAGCTGCTGTAGTGTCCACAACATGGGCTAAATAAGCAACACAGCCTTTCTTCATCAATCGATCCGCCCTCATCGCGGAAATCAAACACGGTAGTGAAGTGTTCTTCTCACCACGAAACAATATCTTGGGAAAGCCTGGTCGTCGAAACGTGACCTCCTTCTTATGACAGTCAAACATGGCCCAATGCGTCTCCAAGAAGTCCATACCCAAGATCAGATCAAAATCAACGATATCAAGCAATAACAAATCTACGGCTAAACCATGGCCTCCAATAAAAATCTCACAGTCTCTGTACACCCAGTCAATACTCACAATCTCACCTGACGGATATAACACTCTCCACAACCCTGGAAGTGGAGATGCAGGTACTGTAGCTAATGATGATATTCTATATGACATGAATGAATGCGTGGCACCTGGATCTAACAATGTAAGTACTGGAATACCAAATACATGCAACGTACCGATAACGACCTCTGGTGAAGCTCTGCCCTCTCGTAAAGTCATGGTATGAACCCTCGCCTATCCGGCTGGTCGTCCACGCTGAGGCTGTCCCTGCTGTCCGCCCTGGCCCGCATACTGTATTGGTCGAGCTCTCGAAGTGGTACCTCGCTCTCCTCCGAAACTCTAGGCTGCCCGATCACCAGTACCAACCAACTGAGGACACGCCCTCGCATAGTGACCCACCTGGTCACAATGATAACATTTGAGGGTACCTCACTGACATGAACCAAGATGATACCTATTGCACAAGTTGCACAATGGATACTCCCTCGGTACAGGAAACGTGCCACCGGTACGCCGAGGATAACTGGAACCGCTGAAACTCCCACTAGCCTGTGGTCGCTGCGGTCGATCTCTCCTCCATCTCTGCCTCTGTCTCGATGCACTAGCTGCTGGTCTATATGGTCCACTACTTGAGGATAAAGCCAAACCGGAAGTATCAGAACTCTGCCTCTTTGAAGGCCCCTGACTCGGTCCACCATCCTCAAACCGTCTAGGCTGGTACCTCAGCTGCCTCTCCTTCAAGATGTCCTCACCTCGGAGTGCTGCACTGACAAACTCATCGAAGTTGTTCCGAGGCATCTTAGTCAGAGTCCCCTTGATGTTCAAATTCAAACCCAGCTCAAATCTGCAGCACTTGGCTTCCTCAGTAGCCACCATGTCATGCGTAAAACGAGATAAGCAGGTAAACCTGTCCCGGTACTCAAGTACAGACATACTGTCCTATCTCAAGTTCGTGAACTCCTCATACTTGCGCTGTTGGGTAGCCTGGTTAAAATACCTCTGTATAAACAAATCTCGGAACAAAGTCCATGGAGTATCAACTGGAACTCTGTCTGTGCTAACCCACCAGAAATATGCATCAGACTCAAGTAATCTGACTGCTGCCACTGTCATCTGCTCAGGAGTAAACCGCAGACGCTCACATACACGTTCAACCTGAACCAACCATGCCTCACATATTTCTGGATCAGCTGAACCCGAAAACACAGTCGCACCAGCAGTACGAGCTTTGACCATAGGGTCAAAACGCTCTTCCAAACGCAACACTCGCATCAGCAAGTCATGCGTCTGGCGATCCATATCAGGATCCTCTTCCCGATCAACACGGGGACCACGTCGAGGAGGCATCCTACTGATACAAGATAAGCATTAGGTACAAGCAGAAAGAACGTAATCATGAGACCTCACATATTTGAGAACACACAACACCCGAAGTATTGATGAGTACCGTTGGACAGTCGGGTCATCACTCCAGTCATGCTGTATAAACTCAAATAACCTAAGCGTCACAACTACAAGAGTCTACAGAATCTGACAACCTAATGCTCTGATACCAAGCTGAAAGGACCCAACCCTGATTTAGTTTCCTAAACCGGAATCAAACCCCTTCTGAAAGCGTGAACCAACAAAAACCATTAAAATTTCGGCAGAGTAACGCTACTAACGCGGAATTGCCATTACCTGCACCCGGAAAATAACACCTCATCCTATGCCATAAAAGCCAAACCGTGGGCACCAATCCCATTCGGATTTCTCAATATCATATCATTAATAATAAACAGTAAACATATTGTAGTATATAGTATATCCGGGGAAAACCATATAAAACATGTATCAGAATGTATCAGAGCGACCTCTACTGTAAATATATACAATATATACATCAGTAGGCGAAACAAGAAACCTACTGGAAAACACACGTGGCTCAAACAACTAGCCTCCAACCACGACGTGAAACACCAGAACCTGAACTGCAAACTGAGCACGAAAACCGAAAATCCCAGGGGAAAGACATGAAAACTGTTAGAGTGAGTGGACGAAAATAAATGTCTTTCGCCGAATAATATATGTTATAAAAACATATGCGAGTCAAAATGAATAATCATAATGTAGTACACGAGGTGAACTCAAACTCCTCCAGTGTACAGAGCATGCATGGAAAATCCCACGGGATCGCTCATGGACATATCCGTGCTAGTACAGTCCGAATCACGGGATCCCAGACCCACACGTGATTCTAGCCAGAAAGGCCTCGGTTCCGGGGTGCTGCCCCTCGCCGGTCAGGTCGGGGTACTGCCCCTCCTGGTAGGCATCCATTGGGGATCAGCCGAGATGCAAGTGTATCGATACAACTGTGATGACCCGAACCAGAATCAGCAGTATGATCAGCTGTATACATGAGTTACTGCATAGTCGCAGAGTTGCGACAGTTGTTTTAATCGCCGAAGCTTCTTAACGACTTAATTATTGGTTGAGAATTGGAGCTGGGTCTCTTCTCGAGAGTCGTGGTACGTGTGATTAAGAGTTCGTGGGCGGTTCCGGACTGTTATTTGGACGACCGAGGAATTAGTTATGAATATTTGAAGTTTCGACGGAAACGGATTAATATGGCAAGCTACTTAGCGACTAAATTACCGAGCGAGAATTTGGTTTCGGCTTCTTCACGGAAGTTGTTCAGAATTTAATTTCTAGTTTGTAGAAACTTCCGGAGCATGATTTTGAGTTACGAAGATTTAGTTGTGATTATTTCCGATTGTGATTGTTTAGTCGATTTAATGTGTGTTGGTTTGAATGGTTGACTTTTTATCCGTTTGGCCAACGTGTTTGACTTCGGGTGATTATTGAAGAGTACGTTGAGACAAGTTTGTGGCCGCGAGAATTATCGGAATCGGAATTACGACGAGAAAGTTACGGGTGTTCAAAGTTCGTCAAAATGGATAAACATGAAGTTTCCTAATCGGGAAGGGCTATAAATAGCAGGTTGCCAAAAAGGGAAAGTCAAGATGGTTCATTAATTGGTTTGACCGAGTTGACTGAGTCAACTCGGTGGAGCACGACGACACCATTCGGCCTCGCCGGCGACGTGATTTTTTCGGCCACCCCAGAGGGCGGGGCTGGTCCCGTTCGACTCGTCTCGGTGCCCCCGTCCCCGTGCCGTCCTCCTCTCGTGGTGGAGCTCACAGTGGAGAGAGAATTTTGGAACCAAAGTTTGGGATTTTTGGGTTTAATGGTGGTTTGTGATTTTGCCCGAATTGAGCTACATCAAGCACTGGGTTTTGTAGCTCTTCTCTCCATGATTCTAACCATGTAAGTATGGATTTCTAATTTTGATTATGCTTGGTGAATTTTGGATTTGAAATTTTGGGAACAATTCGGTTTTGCTTGAAATTGGATGAGTTAGAGTTCGAATTGGCCTTTGTTGCAGTTGACAAAGTTGCTCAGTGCATGATTTTGAGTGGAATAGGTGCAACTCCGCCGTGAAATTCTCCGGTCAGTGGTGGCGCCGCCGTTGACGGCGATCAACGGCGGTGGTCAACGGTCAACGGGTTGAATTTTTGGACTTTCGACAAGTTGCATGTCATTTGACTCGAAATCGCGCCCCGATCGCAGTGGGGAGGTTCGTTTCTAGATTTGAGCATTCGAATGTATAGCGAGGTATTGAGGTGTACATATACGAATTTTCGACGATTCGTCGACTTTGAATTATGTGTTTCCGAGGACGGTGGTTTCTCGTGATCTGTCTTGTATTGTCGAGTTATGACTTTGAGAAATGGATTTTGTGAATTATGTGTTTCCGAGGACGGTGGTTTCTCGTTTGGCGAGGGACTTTCCGCCGGATCACGGGTTAACGCGTATCGCGTTACGCCAGTCTGTGAGTGGACAATTTCTTTTCACGGAATTCTTGCGAGTCTTTTATATGATTTTCGAACTTGAGCATGCGTATGAGATTTCGGATTACATGAGCATGTGTTTACGATTATACGATTATATTTATACGGATATACGTATACGAATATGCATACACTTATATATTGTTTCTTGCATTTGCATCGAGATATTTGTGATTTGATTTTCACAGAGTACAGTCTTAGTTACGTTGTTGTATCAATACACTTTGCCTCTCGGCTGATCCCCGATGGTAGGCCGCCAGGAGGGACGTCGTTATTCCGACCTGACCGGTGAGGGGCGTTTCCCCGGAACCGAGGCCATTTCTGGCTTAGAATCACGGGGACTAAGGACCTCGTGATTTGGACTGTACTAGCACGGAGGAGTCCATGAGTGACCCCGTGGGATTTTTACTTGCATGCTCAGTACACTGGAGGAATATGAGTTTTACCTCGTGTACTATGTTGTTTTTATTTACCTGGACTCGCATATGTTTTTATAGCATATATATTAACAGGTGAAAGACATTTATTTTCGT
The DNA here is from genome assembly GCA_946800695.1 of Geum urbanum. Taxonomy (NCBI): domain Eukaryota; kingdom Viridiplantae; phylum Streptophyta; class Magnoliopsida; order Rosales; family Rosaceae; genus Geum; species Geum urbanum. The sequence goes on from OX327015.1 coordinate 7,670,400, forward strand.
CCACTCACTCTAACAGTTTTCATGTCTTTCCCCTGGGCTTTTCGGTTTCCATGCCCAGTTTGCAGTTCAGGCTCTGGTGTCGCACGTCGTGGTCGGAGGCATAGTGCTCGAGCAATCTTGTTTCATCCAGTAGGTTTATTGTTCTACCTACTGTGGTATGCGTATGTGATTATGTTTTAGATGTCGCTCTGAGCTTTCTGTGGTATATGTTATACGATTTTATACCGGATTTAAGTAAAGTATATATATATTTATTGTTTTACCTTACTGTTGATATATTGAGAAATCCGGATGGGATTGGTGCCCACGGTTTGCTTTTTGTGGCATAGGATGAAGTGTATTTTCCGCGTGCAGGTAATGGTAATTCCACGCTAGTAACGAAACTCTGCCCAAATTTCGAAAAGTTTTTGTTGGATCGTGTTTTCGAAGGGTTTGATTTCGATTTAGGAAGCTAAATCGGGGTTGGGTCCTTTCAGCTTGGTATCAGAGCATTAGGTTATAGGTTCTGTAGACTTCTGTAGTCGTATTTACTAAGGATATTTGAGAATGTACAACATGTCTGGAATGGTGACCCGACCGGCCGGCAGATAATCATCAAATTCCGGGTGTTGTATGCTTTCAAATATTTGAAGTTCCATGATTACGTTCCACTTGTTGTGAACGATATTGTATTCATTAGGATGCCTCCTGACGTGCTTTCCGTGTCGTTTCGGTTGTGGATCCTGTTGAGGATCAATCAACACGCGATTTGCCAGTGAACTGCGGGTTTGGATGAGTACTCTGAGTTCAGAGATTTGTGTGGCACGGTTTACCTGGTTATATGTGTATGAGCATCTACTTGTTGCCTCAGAGCTGAGAATTGTGGCAGTGATGTTTGCCTGAGTCAGATCAGTGTATTTGGTGGGCTGATATTGTGGGAGTTTCGGTTGCGACTCCATGGCCTACATTCAGAGTGTTGTTATCATGGTAATGGTTTTATCAAGCTACCCAGCATTGGAATGTGGAGTGTTTACCACCTGAGGCAGAGATGCATTGTTCACATGTTTGTCCCTGTTTGTACGTGTTATGTGGCTTCAGAGGAAGCGGTGCACGATGTTCGAGATGAGTTTGAACCTGAGCATCTGAGAGGGATCTTGATTGTTGTGCCTCGAGACAACCGTGAGGAGCTTAGTGTGCTGCACTCAGTGGTGAGGCTATTGAGAAGGAAAGGGGTACGCGGTTTCCGATCGATGTGATGGTTTGAGGAAGTGGACTTAGTCAAGATTTTGATGAGGTTGAGTTCCGACACCTCGGGATCAGTGACTTCATCAGGCTGTGGTCTTTTTGATTATGTTGTGGGCCATCAGATCAAGCAGAGAATCCGTTTGGTGATGGCGGAGATCACAAAGTAGCGGACTTGTTCCTGTGGCATGAGTTTGGGTGATCATTGGTGATCCTTTCACGCAGCAGGTGTTGCGGTGATTTGTGTTCATGGAGTACTTGCAGTTGTTGTTTCGGTGACCAGGAGGGTCACATTGCGAGGGAGTGCCGTCAGCCAGCTGTGTTAGCGGTTCAATAGCTCGGAGTTACGAGGAAATCATGATGCTGCTTCTGGAGCTTGATCAACCCAGATTTTTAGACAAGCTATTCAGAAAGTCGCAATTGACGTGGGCGACTACTTGGGCATGTTGGAGTTCGTGCCATGACCTTGTTTGAGGACAGACTTTTCTCCGAGGTTACTGTTGCTTGATATCTATGGCTATTGAACCTGTATCTCCACTTCCGAGGTCTTGGAGAGTGTTGCATCCATCCGGAGGTCGCGAGATTCTTGTTGGAGGTTATGTGTTAGCCGCGGATCTGTTATAGCCGGACATTGTGGTTTTGGTGTGTTTGTGAGTACGAACTTACTGACGATGCATTTGGCTGTGTTCGAGTACCTCGAGAAGGAGGTTGTGTTTCGACGACCAGATTTCCTCGAGATACTGTTTCGCGGTGATGGTTGAGCGAATGGTGGAGACGAGTTGTGTTGTTTGCTTAGTCCATGTTGTGGATACTATGGTTGCTGTGCCCGATATTGGTGACATTGTCGTGGTTCCCGAGTTTCCAGGTGTGTTCCGGAGGAGTTACTAGGTGTTCCTCCAGTTCGGGAGACCGACTACATCATTGAGTTTGTACCCGGCGCTGGACTCATTTTAACGGCATCTTGTCGTTCGGAGCCAGCGGAGCTGATGGAGCTACATGTTCGACTCCAGGAGTTGCTGGAGGAGGTTTCAGGAGATTTCAGACGACCCCGCATATTTGCGTGTGTGCTTTTGCATTTGTGTGTACGGATGATGGATGGTTCGACATGGTGGTGCATTGACTACCGGAAGCCTGATTCGCTTTAGAGGAGAGTGAGTATCCTCCGCTTCGGATTGACGATTGGTTTGATCAGCTTGTGAGAGCTTCAGTCCTGTCGAAGATTGATTTTGGATTCGGATACCATCAGTTGTGGATCGGTGAGTCAGATGTGGCTATGTTAGCTTTTGGATTTCGGTGCGGGCATCAGGAGTTTTGGTCACGCTGTTTGGTTGACCAATGCCCTCGTAGATCGTGTGGATTTGATGGACCATGTGTTCAGACGGTTTCTGGACGAGTTTGTGGTCATGTTCGTTGGCAACGTCCTGATGTATTCCAGGAGCGTGGGCCAGCACCTGATGCAATAGCGAGTGGTTTTGCGAACTTCGCGAGATGATCAGCTATTTGCGAAGTTCAGCCAGTGTGAGTTTTGGCCGATTAGTGTGATGATTTTGGGCTATGAGATGTTATCCGAGGGAGTTGGAGTGATCCTGACCAGATTGAAGCCGTGTTGATTTGGGGATTGCCCTACCATTGTACCAGAGATCAGGGGTCTCTTGGGTTCGGCAGTCTATTACCGACGGCTTGTGCAGGATTTTCCCGGATTGCCACTCTACTTTCCGGATTGACGAAGAAGGCGTCAAGTTCGAGTGGTACGATGCACGCGAGGAGAGTTACTTATCCTGCAGGATGGTTGACCGTTGCTTCGGTTTTGACCTTACCTGGTGATGGTGATGAGTTTGTGGGTTATACGGTGCATCGAGGTTTGGATTTGGCTGTGTTTTGATGATGTGTAGCAGAGCGTTGGCTCATGGTTTCTGGCATTGGAGACCTTATGAAGCTATGTATCCGGTGTTTGATTTGGGGTAGCTGTCTTGTGTTAGCATCAGAAAGTTTGAGACACTACAGCTATGGCGTGCAGCGCAGTGTAGGACGTACACTGATCACTTGAGTTTCATCCACTTGCATTTTCGGCCAGATTTGGGCTTGAGGCAGTGTAGATGGATGAGGTCGACTAACGACTATGGCTGCACCTTTGAGTTTGTTCGGGAAAGGCTAGAGGTTGTACTTTGACCATCCGTCTGGGATGTTGCTGCTGATGCATTCAGTCAAGAGTCAGGAGCTTCAGTATTGCATGTGTGTGTGTGTGGCTCGAGTTTTCGTGTTAGCCGAGTGTGGGCTACGAGAGCTGAGTTCGAGTATGTTAGTGTTGAGGTTCGTGATTTTTGCGCGCATTTGGCGCTAGGGATGCGGAGATATATCAGATATTCCGAGTTTATTACTCGTGACGCAACATGAAGAACAATGTAGCAGCTTGTGTGTGTTAATGCCCCACTTGTCGACTTGCGATGGCTAGGAGGCAGAGACGTGCCGAGGTGTGTCAGCCATTTGAGATTTCCGGTTAGATGGGGCGGTTGCTGTTGTGTTTGTGTGTGTTTGTATGCACTTTGGTTTGTGATACCAGTTGTCAGGCCTATGTGGATCGTTTGATGAATTTAGTACGTTTCCTTGTACTTTCGGAGATGATTTCAGTGGCAGGCTGTCATGGCTGTGTTTGATGGAGGTTGTCCATTTACGTGGTGTACCTGTGTCCCAGTTCGCCGATCGAGGAAATTAGCTACAACAATGTGTTGACGAGCTTTGCAGCGAGCATTGGGGACCAGATTACAAGTTAGTACCAGTTCTTATCCTCAGATTGGTGGACGATCTTTGAGGACTATTCAGACCTTGGAGGACATGTTGTGGACATTGGTATTGCAATTCCGGAGGATTCGGGACTAGCAATTTCACTTGTTCGAGATTGCTTGCAGTACCAGTTTGTTGATCACTATGGTATTGACGTTGCTTGATGCCGTTTTGAGAACGATGTTGTACTCCATTGTGCTGATGCGAGTTTGGTTTGCGTTTGAGTTGACATTTGATGCTGATTTTTGTGGAATGTGCTACCACATATTGTCAGGTTAGCGGAAATGGGTTGATTATTGCCCGAGTTTGATGTTTGAGCTATGCTGTTATGAGTGTGTGAGTTGTAGTAATGTGTGAATTGAGTTGTGATTTGCCTAAGTGGGGGGGGGGGGGGGCTGTGACGACCCGGACCAGAATTAGCAGTGGAATCAGCTTGATTGATGAGTTACTGCGTAGTCGCAGTTGTCCGACAGTTATTGGAATCGTCAGAGTTCTTAACGACTTAATTATTGGCCGAGAATTGGAGTTGGGTCTCTTCTCGAGAGTCGTTCTACATGTGATTACGAATTCGTGGGCGGTTCCGGATCGTTATTTGGACGACCGAGGAATTAGTTATGAATATTTGAAGTTTCGACGGAAACAGATTTAAATGGCAGGTTTGTTCGCGACTAAATTATCAAACGAGAATTTGGTTTCGGCTTCTTCACGGAAGTTGTTCAGAATTTAATTTCGAGCTTGTGGGAACTTCCGGAGCATGATTTTGAGTTACGAAGATTAAGTTGTGATTATTTCCATTTGTTGATTAATTAGTCGATTTAAATGAGTGTTGGTTCAAAGGGTTGACTTTTTATCCGTTTGGCCGATGTGTTTGACTTCGGGTGATTATTGAAGAGTACGTCGAGACAAGTTTGTGGCCACGAGAATTATCGAAATCGGAGTTACGATGGAAAAGTTACGGGTATTCAAAGTTCGTCGAAAAGGATAATTACGAAGTTTCCATATTTGGAAGGCCTATAAATAGAAGTTTCCTGTTTGGGAAACCTGCCATAAAAGGAAGCTGGGTTGACCCACGTTGACCCACGGGTCAAGAATAACCCGTTTGGAGGCCGAAATGGATCGCCAAAATTGAGGCCGATTCCGGCCAGTTTTGGGCACGACTTCTTCACGAGATTTGTTGGGCTCGAGCTCCTCTTCGGATTGGTAGGTGGATCGTCCCGTGGGGTGACCGGAGGAGAGAGAATCGAATCGACAAAGTTATGGATTTTCCGGCGAGTTTTGTGGTGTTCGGGTGGCGGCGTGGAGGCCGAGGTGGTGGCTCCTCTTTGGGGGGTTTTGTTAGCCTCGAGCTAAGGAAGCTTTTCCAAGTGGTCTTGAGGGTTGCCGTGGCCGGAGAAGAGAGAACCGTTGAATTGAAATTCCGGTAAGGGGTTGGAACTTTGAATTGATTTTTGGAGGTTTTCCGGTCAAAATTGGCCTTAACTTATAACTGGAAAGTTGTTGGAATCGTCGAGATCTTTGAAACCATGTGTAGCACGAAATTTTCTAGGCAGGTTTGGATTTTCCGGCGACTGTGGCAGCGGCGACGATTTTTCGCCCGGAGTAGTTTTCGACGAATTGCATGTCATTTGACTCGATATCGCGCCCCGATCGCTGTGGGGAGGTTCGTTTTTCGAGTTGAGCGTCCGAACATAAAGTGAGGTATTGAGGTGTTATATACGGATTTTCGACGATTCGTCGACTTTGAATCATGTGTTTCCGAGAACGGCTGTTTCTCGTGATTTGTATTGTATTGTCGGATTATGACTTTGAATATTGGACGTTGTGATTATTCAGGGGTTCGTGATCGTTTATTTGGCGATGGACTTTCCGCCGGATCACGGGTTAACGCGTATCGTGTTACGCCAGTCTGTGAGTGGACATTTTATTTTCGCGGAATGATTGCGAGTCTTTTATATACATTTTATGAACTTGAGCATGCAGCATGATTATGGTTTTACTGGCATGAGATTTCTTACGAGATTATGTTTAATATGAGCATGTGTTACGATTATACGATTATATATATATATATATATATACGGATATACGTATATGAATATACATACACTTATATGCTATTTCATGCATTTGCATCGAAATGTTTATGATTTGGTTTACACAGAGTACAGTCGTGGTTACGTTGTTGTATCGATACACTTGCCTCTTGGCTGATCCCCGATGGTAGGCCACCAGGAGGGGCAGTACCCCTACCTGACCGGCGAGGGGCAGTACCCCGGAACCGAGGCCTTTCTGGCTATGAATCACGTGGTAGTCAAGGACTCCGTGATTCTGACTGTACTAGCACGGACGTGTCCATGAGTGACCCCGTGATACTTTCTATGCATGCTCTGTTTACGATTTGGAGTCAGCGTCTCCTCGTAAACTATTTGATTTGATTTATTTATATTTCGACTCGCATATGTTTTTATAACATATATATCAACTGGTGAAAGACATTTATTTTCGTCCACTCACTTTAACGTGTTTATTGTCTTTCCCCTGGGCTTTTCGGTTTCCGTGCCCAGTTTGCAGTTCAGGCTCTGGTGTCGCACGTCGTGGTCGGAGGCATAGTGCTCGAGCTACTTTGTTTCATCCAGTAGGTTTATTGTTCTACCTACTGTGGTATGCGTATATGATTATGTATTAGAAGTCGCTCTGAGCGTCCTATTGTATATGCTATACGATTTTACACCAGATTTCAGTAAAGTATAGATATATTTACTAATTTATTTTACTGTTGATATATTGAGAAATCCGGATGGGATTGGTGCCCACGGCTTGCTTTTTGTGGCATAGGATGAAGTGTATTTTCCGCGTGCAGGTAATGGTAATTTCACGCTAGTAACGAAACTCTGCCCAAATTTTGAAAAGTTTTTGTTGGTTCGTGTTTTCGAAGGGGTTTGATTCCGATTTAGGGAGCTAAATCGGGGTTGGGTCCTTTCAGGGGGGTGTTTCAAAAACCACTTAGACGACACAAATCAAGGTTGCATTATCTAAGTGGATCTTTCCATGATAAAACCGATCAGTTTTCCTCTCTCTCTCTCTCTCTCTCTCTCTCTCTCTTTCTCTCTCTCTCACTTTAATCCCGTACTGTATTTTTTCGGCCTGCAAAAATATTTCCCCCTCACTCGCGTATGGTCCTCTGATCCTCTCCCTCTTCCTCACCGTCATCGCCCCCCCCCCCCCCACCGATTCGCGTCAACATTGACGTCATTCGATTTCTCTGGCTGGTGATCAAAGCCTCGAAGTCGGCTCCTCTTCTCCCTCTCTGGCGACCCCCTTCACTGGCCTCCTCTCCCTCTCCGGTATACTCTCGATTCTCTATCGCCGATTATATATATAAATATACTGTGTATATACGTATTCTGTATATGTGTGTATATATATTTGTAGATTAATTTTGTATATTTGTGTATATCTATATTTATATATTTTTAGATATATTTGTGTATATTTATATATAAATATATTTAGATATGTATAATTGGATAATTTCATAATTGGATAATTTATATGTGTTTAATTGGATAATTGATATATGGATATGTATATTGAATTCTTCTTTTAATTAATATATAGATATGTTAATTTATATGTGTTAATGTATATATATATAGAAATATATGTGTTAACTATTTATGTGTTAATTGGATAATGTTGGTGATGATCGATTATATATGTTTTGATGTGAATATATGTATATCTGCATGTAATATTAATGTGGTAATTAGAAAATTTTGTATTTATGATTTTTGTTGAAGATTGTTAAGATGTTGAAGAGGCGCACGGCAAAAGACAAAGAATCGTGGCATCAATCTGTCTTACGAAAGATGGGTTGGGGGAATCAAATCTCTAATGAGTCGGGTACGAGTTCGACGCCTGAAGGTGAGATTCCGCATGCTCCTCCTATTGATGACGTTATAGCTTATCAAGGCGGTTATGGGTTGATGTCACAAGTGCCCCAATCTTTCGATGAAGATTCAGCTACCATTAGTGCGAGACAACAAAACAGGAGGGATCCCTTACTTCCACCCCCTAAACGCATTCGGGGAATTTTCAATGGAAGCCAAGCCGAGAGAGTGGCAAAGACATCGACAAGAGGGAGGATCGATGTGCCTCTAAACGCATTCACCCGATGTCTTGAAGGAAGGAGGCTGACTACTTTGACAGCTCACCAGATCGAAAACTATGTACGTTTTCACGTACATATAATAACCCCTACTTGGGAAAAGCTCCCCAACGAGGACAAAATGAACGTGTTCTGCGGCCTCGCGATTAAAAGAATATTTAATATTATAGTTTTTTTCATAATTGATTACAAATTCTAGTGTTTACTATTTCTATTTTTTTAAATTTTTTTGTTAGAACAATTTTAATTATGAACAGACTCCAGAGATGATGGACTACATCAACAAAATCGCTTACCAGATCTTCAAGGATTGGAAGTGCGCATTGTACAAGATGTACAAGGCAAACCTCGGAAAGACTCTGAAGGAGTTCAAAAAGGGAAGGGAATGTGACGACCCAAACCAGAATCAGCAGTGTGATCAGCTGTATACATGAGTTACTGCGTAGCCGCAGATTGACGACAGTGTTAAAACCGCCAGGGATTGTTAACGACTTAATTATTGGCCGAGAGTTGGAGCCGAGTCTCTTCTTGAGAGTCGTTGTACGTGTGATTTCGAGTTCGTGGATGGTTCCGGATCGTTATTTGGACGACCGAGGAATTAGTTATGAATATTTGAAGTTTCGGCATAATTGGATTATAATGGTGAGCTACTTAGCGACTAAATTACCGGACGAGAATTTGGTTTCGGCTTCTTCACGGAAGTTGTTCGGAATTTAATTTTGAGTTTGTAGGAACTTTCGGAGCATGATTTTGAGTTACGAAGATTTAGTTGCAAATTTTGCCGATTGTTGATTGTTTGGTTGATTTAATTATGTATTGGTTTGAACAGTTGAATTTTTATCCGTTTGGCCGATGTGTTTGACTTCGGGTGATATTGGAACAGTATGTCGAAACGAGTTTGTGGCCGCGAGAATTATCGGAATCGGATATACGACGAGAGAGTTACGAGGGTTTAAAGTTCGTCGAATTGGATAAACATGAAGTTTCCTAATCGGGAAAGGCTATAAATAGCAGGTTACCGAAAAGGGAAAGTCAGCACTTGCCATAATGGGTGTTGACCGAGTTGACTGAGTCAACTCGGTGGGAGGAGGAGGAGGCCAACGGGAAGCCACGGCTCTACGACGGTGAGGAGGATTCCGGCGATCCCACGCCTTGACTTTGGGCTCTTTCCCTCCGCCTTGATATCACGAACTCATCCCTGGCCTTATTTTCCGGCGTGGCTCACCGGAGTGGGTGGAATTTCCGGCAAGAAACGGTGAGAAAATGGGTTGATTCGGGTTCATTAATTTCGGTTGAATTGAGCTATGATTTGGATTGGGCTTTGAAGCTCTTCCCTCAACGAATCTAACCATGTAGGTTTGGAGTTTCAATTCATCTTGTGTATGGAGAATTTTGGGTTTGAATTTTGTGTTCCAATTCGGTTTATCATGAAATTGGATGTGTTAGAGTAAGAATTGGACTTCGGTGCAGTTGACAAAGTTGCTCAGTGGACGATTTGGAGTGGAATAGGGGTGGCTCCGCCGTGAAATTTCACGTCCGGCGGCGGCGCCGCCGTGGACGGCGGTCAACGGTCAATGGGTTGACTTTTTGGACTTTCGACAAGTCGCATATCATTTGACTCGAAATCGCGCCCTGATCGCAGTGGGAAGGTTCGTTTCTCGATTTGAGCATTCGAATGTATAGCGAGGTATTGAGGTGTTATATATGGATTTTCGACGATTCGTCGACATTGGATTACGTGTTTCCGAGAACGGTGGTTTCTCGTGGTTTGATTTGTATTGTCGAGTTATGACTTTGAATATTGGACATTGTGAATATTCAGGTGTTCGTGATCGTTCGTTTGGCGAGGGACATTGCGTCGGATCACGGGTTAATGTGAACTGCGTTACGCAAGCGTGTGAGTGGACAAGTTTCTATTTTCACTGTTGATTTGCAAGTTCGTGGATTTTGTGATTTCCGTATTTAAGTATACGATGTTGTGATATATGTTGTTTCCGGAGGTATTGTTATATGTGTTTATTTGTGATGGCATTTATTACATCGATGTACCAGAGTTGAGAGATTCCTCTGGGCGGGGTTGAGTGGTCCCCTGCGTGCCGCCAGGGTTGAGTGGTCCCCTGGCCTATCACTGTCAGGTTTGAGCGATTCACCTGACGTCGGGTTTGAGAGGTCGCCCGACAACCTCCGTATATATTTATATGTGTTGTGTTTTCCGAACTCGCACTGTTTTATATTGAGTATGTGTGTAAACTGGTGAAAGGCATATGATATTTTTGTCCACTCACTCTAACTTTTTTATTTGCCTTTCCCCTGGGCTTTTCAGTTTCCGTGTCCAGTTTGCAGTTCAGACTCTGGTGTCGTACGTCGTGGTCGAAGGCATAGTGCTCGAGCTACCTTGTTTCTTCCAGTAGGTTTATTGTTCTACCTACTGTGGTATATGTATATGATTATGTATTAGAAGTCGCTCTGAGCTCTCTGTTGTTTATGTTACGCGATTTTACTCCGGATTTCAGTAAAGTACAGCTATATTTATTATTTTACTATACTGTTGACATATTGAGAAATCCGGTTGGGATTGGTACCCACGGTTTGCTTTTTGTAGCATAGGATGAAGTGTGTTTTCCCCGTGCAGGTAATGGTAATTCCACGCTAGTAACGAAACTCTGCCCAAATTTCGAAAAGTTTTTGTTGATTCGTGTTTTCGAAGGGGTTTGATTCCGATTTAGGAAGCTAAATCGGGGTTGGGTCCTTTCAGCTTTGTATCAGAGCATTAGGTTGTCAGATTCTGTAGACTCTTGTAGTTGTGACGCTTAGGGTATTTGAGTTGATACAACATGACTGGAGTGATGACCCGACTGGCCAGCGGTACTCATCAATACTTCGGGTGTTGTGTGTCCTCAAATATCTGTGGTTTCATGATTACGTTCCACTTGTTGTGAACGATGTTTTATTCATTAGGATGCCTCCTGACGTGCTTTCCGTGTCGTTTCGGTTGTGGATCCTATTGAGGATCAATCGACGCGCGATTTGCCAGAGAACTGTGGATTTGTATGAGTACTCTGAGTTCAGAGATTGTGTGGCACGGTTTGCCTGGTTGTATGTGTATGAGCGTCTACATGTTGCCTCAGAGCTGAGAATTGTTGCAGTTGATGTTTTTGCCTGAGTCAGATCATTGTGTTTGGTGGGCTGTTATTATGTGAGTTCCTGTTGTGACTCCATGGCCTACATTCAGGGAGTTGTTTATACGGTAATGGTTTTATCAGGCTACCCAGCAATCGTATGTGGTGTGTTTACCCACCTGAGGCAGTGATGCTTTGTTTATATGTTTGTTTCCGTTTGCACGAGTTGTGTGGCTTCAGAGGAAGCAGTGCGCGAGGTTCGAGATGAGTTTGAACCTGAGTATCAGAGGGATCCTGATTGATGTGTCTCGAGATAGCCATGAGGAGCTTAGTGTGTTGCACTAAGTGGCGAGGCTATTGAGAAGGAAAGGTGTACGCGGTTTCCGATGTAATGGTTTGAGGAAAGTGGACCTAGTCGAGATTTTGATGAGATTGACGATGGTGGAGATCACGGAGATCAGTGACTTCATCAGGCTATGGCCTTATCGATTATGTTGTGGGCCATCTGATCAAGCAGAGAATCCGTTTGACGATGGTGGAGATCACGGAGTAGCGGATTTGCTCATATGGCATGAGTTGTGTGATCGTTGGTGATCCTTTCACGCAGCAGGTGTCGCTATGACTGGTGTTCATGGTACACTCTCAGTTGCCATTGTGGTGACCAGGAGGGTGACGTTACGAGGGAGCGCCTTAGTCAGCTGTTCCAGCGGTTAGGTAGCTCAGAGTTTACGAGGAGATCCTCATGTTGGACTTGCAATCTGATCAATGTACCCTTCTGGACGAATTATTTAGCAAGTCGCATTTGATGTGGGCGGCTAGTTGGGTATGTCGGAGTTCGTGCCATGACCTTGTTTGAGGATAGATTTTCTCCGAGGTTACTGTTGCTGGTTATCCATGGCGATTGTACCTGTATCTCCACTTCCGAGGTTTTGGAGAGTGTTGTATCCATCCGGAGGTTGTGAGATCCTCGTTGGAGGAAATGGTTTAGCCGCAGATCTGTTATAGCTATACATCGTGGCTTTGGGTGTGTTTATGAGTACGGACTTTTGACGACGTATATGGCGGTGTTCAGGTGCCTCGAGAAGGAGGTTATGTTTCGACGACCGGATTTCCTTGAGATGTTGTTTCGCGGTGATGTTCGAACGGATGGTGGAGACGAGTTGTGTGGTTTGCTTTGCTCACATTGTGGATACTATGGTTGCTGCGTCTGATATTGGTGACATTGAGGTGGTTCCCGAGTTTTCAGGTGTATTTCGGAGGAGTTACCAGGTGTTCCTCCAGTTCGGGAGACTGATTACACCATTGAGCTTGTACCGAGCGCTGGACTCATTTTACCGACGTCTTATCGTTCGGAGCTAGCGGAGCTGATGGAGCTACAGTTTCGACTCCAGGAGTAGCTGGAGGAGGTTTCCGGAGATTTCATGCGATCCCGCGTATTTGTGTGATGTGCTCTTGTATTGTTTGTACAAATGTTGGATGGTTCGTCGAGGTGATGCATTGACTATTGGAAGCCTAATTTTCTTCAGAGGAGAGTGAGTATCCTCCGCTTCAGATTGATAATTAGTTTGATCAGCTTGCGAGAGCTTCAGTCTTTTCGAAGATTGATTTCGGATCCGGATACCATCAGTTATGGACCGGTGAGTCAGATGTGGCTATGTTGGCTTTCGGATCTCGGTGCGGGCATCAGGAGTTTTGGTCACACTGTTGGTTGACCAATGCCCCGTAGATCGTGTGGATTTGATGGACCATGTGTTCAAATGATTCTGGACGAGTTGCGGTCATGTTCGTCGGCAACGTCCTGATTCACTCCAGGAGTGTGGACCAGCACCTGAAGCAATCGTGAGCGGTTTTGCAGACTTCGCGAGATGATCAGCTGTTGTGAGGTTCAGCCAGTGTGAGTTTTGGCTGATTAGCATGATGATTTGGGGTGGTGTGATACTATCCGAGGGAGTCGGCGTGGATCCTGACTAGATTGAAGCCGTGTTGATTTGGGGTTGACCTACCATTGTACCAGAGATCTGGAGTTTCTCTTGGGTTTGACAGGCTTTTACCGACGGCTTGTGCAGGATTTTTCCGGATTGCCACTCTATTTTTCGGATTGACAAAGAATGCGTCCAGTTCGAGTGGTTCGATGCACGCGAGGAAAGTTACTTACTCATGCAGGATGGTTGACCGTTGCTTCGGTTTTGACCTTACCTGATGATCGTGATGAGTTCGTGGATTACGGCGATGCATCGAGGTTTGGGCTTGGTTGTGTATTGATGCTGTGTAGCAGAGCGGCGGCTTATGTTTCAGACAGCGTGGGACTTTATGAAGCTACGTATCCGATGTTTGATTTGGGTGTAGCTGTCTTTATGTTAGCATCGGAGAGTTCGAGACGCTACTGCTATAGCGTGCAGCTCAGTGTAGGACGTACACTGATCATTTGAGTTTCCTCCACTTGCATTTTCAGCCAGATTTGGGCTGGAGGCAGTACTGATGGATGAGATCGACTATTGACTATGGCTGCACATTTGAATTTGTCGAGGAAGGCTAGTGGTTGTACTTGACCATCCGTCTGGGATGTTGTTGCTGATGCATTCAGTCGAGAGTCGGGATTTCAGTGTTTCATGTGTGTGTGGCTCGAGTTTCGTGTTAGCCGAGTGTGGGCTACGAGAGCTGAGTTCGAGTATGTTAGTGTTGAGGCTCGTGATTTTTGCGCGCGTTTGGCGCTAGGGATGATGAGATATATCAGATATTTCGAGTTTATTACTCGTGACGCAACATGAAGAACAGTGTAGCAACTTGTGTGTGCTAATGCCCCACTTGTCGACTGGCGATGGCTAGTAGGCAGAGACGTGCCGAGGTGTGTAAGCCATTTGAGATTTCCTGTTAGACGGGGCGGTTGCTGCTGTGTTTATGTGTGTTTGTATGCACTCTGGTTTGTAATACCAGTTGTCAGGCCTTTGTGGACCGTTTGATGAATTTAGTACGTTTCCTTGTACTTTCGGAAACGATTTCAGTGGTAGGCTGGCATAGCTGTGATTAGTGGAGATTGTCCATTTCGTGATGTGCCTATGTCCCAGTTTGCTGATCGAGATAATCAGCTACGACTATGTGTTGGCAAGCTTTGCAGCGAGCATTGGGGACCAGATTACAAGTTAGTACCGGTTCTTATCCTCAGATTGATGAGCGATTTTTTAGGACTATTCAGACCTTAGAGGGCATATTTTGGACCTCGGTGTTGCAGTTCCGGAGGATTCGGAACCAGCAGTTTCTCTTATTTGAGATTGCTTGCAGTATCAGTTTATTGACCACTATGATTTTGACGTTGCTTGATGTCGTTTTGAGGAACGATGTTGTACTCCATTGTGTTGGACCGAGTTTGGTTTGAGTTTGAGTTGATGTTTGATTCTGATTTTGTGGAATGTGTTACCACAGACTATCAGATTAGCGGAAACAGGTTGATAATTGCTTGAGTTCGATGTTTGAGCTATGTTGATGTGTGCAGATTGAGTTGTGATTTGCCATGTTGTTTTGATCCGTGTGTGGTCATAGGCGAGTTTGTGTTATGCCGTATAGTTCGGCATCGCCTATAGTGTTGACTTTTATGTGTGTTGTGTTCCATGTGGCGGAACTATGCTTCAGATTTATTGCAGGTTGTGTACCCTACATGTTCCTTATGCAGGAACACTTGGCGATTGTGTGAGCCAGTTCAGATTTGAGATTTGAGGGTACAAGAATTTCAGCACGAGCTATCTCCTATTGTGGAGACGGTTGTCAAAGTTGTTCAGTTGAGGTTGTCATTGGTGAGTTGAGCAGTATACAGAAGCAGTGCTCCTACTTTTATCGACAGACTCGGAAATTTCGAGGTCAAAATTTTTCTAAGGGGGGTGTATTTGTGACGACCCAAACCAGAATCAGCAGTGTGATCAGCTGTATACATGAGTTACTGCGTAGCCGTAGATTGACGACAGTATTTGAACCGCCAGGGATTGTTAACGACTTAATTATTGGCCGAGAATTAGAGCCGAGTCTCTTCTTGAGAGTTGTTGTACGTGTGATTTCGAGTTCGTGGACGGTTCCGGATCTTTATTTGGACGACCGAGGAATTAGTTATGAATATTTGAAGTTTCGGCATAATCGGATTATAATGGTGAGCTACTTAGCGACTAAATTACCGGACGAGAATTTGGTTTCGGCTTCTTCACGGAAGTTGTTCGGAATTTAATTTCGAATTTGTGGGAACTTCCGGAGCATGATTTTGAGTTACGAAGATTTAGTTGCGAATTTTTCCGATTGTTGATTGTTTGGTTGATTTAATTATGTATTGGTTTGAACAGTAGAATTTTTATCCGTTTGGCCGATGTGTTTGACTTTGTGTGATATTGGAAGAGTATGTCGAGACGAGTTTGTGGCCGCGAGAATTATCGGAATCGGATAAACGACGAGAGAGTTACGAGGGTTTAAAGTTCGTCGAATTGGATAAACATGAAGTTTCCTAATCGGGAAAGGCTATAAATAGCAGGTTGCCGAAAAGGGAAAGTCAGCACTTGCCATAATGGGTGTTGACCGAGTTGACTGAGTCAATTCGGTGGGAGGAGGAGGAGGCCAACGGGAAGCCACGGCTCTACGACGGCGAGGAGGATTCCGGGGATCCCACGCCTTGACTTTGGGCTCTTTCCCTCCGCCTTGATATCACGAACTCATCCTCGGCCTTGTTTTCCGGCGTGGCTCACCGGAGTGGGTGGAATTTCCGGCAAGAAACGGTGAGAAAATGGGTTGATTCGGGTTCATTAATTTCGGTTGAATTGAGCTATGATTTGGATTGGGCTTTGAAGCTCTTCCCTCCACGAATCTAACCATGTAGGTTTGGAGTTTCAATTCATCTTGTGTATGGAGAATTTTGGGTTTGAATTTTGTGTTCCAATTCGGTTTATCATGAAATTGGATGTGTTAGAGTAAGAATTGGACTTCGGTGCAGTTGACAAAGTTGCTCAGTGGACGATTTGAAGTGGAATAGGGGTGGCTCCGCCGTGAAATTTCACGTCCGGCGGCGGTGCCGCCGTGGACGGTGGTCAACGGTGGCGGTCAACGGTCAACGGGTTGACTTTTTGGACTTTCGACAAGTCGCATATCATTTGACTCGAAATCGCGCCCCGATCGCAGTGGGGAGGTTCGTTTCTCGATTTGAGCATTCGAATGTATAGCGAGGTATTGAGGTGTTATATATGGATTTTCGACGATTCGTCGACATTGGATTACGTGTTTCCGAGAACGGTGGTTTCTCGTGGTTTGATTTGTATTGTCGAGTTATGACTTTGAATATTGGACATTGTGAATATTCAGGTGTTCGTGATCGTTCGTTTGGCGAGGGACATTGCGCCGGATCACGGGTTAACGCGAACTGCGTTACGCAAGCGTGTGAGTGGACAAGTTTCTATTTTCACTGTTGATTTGCGAGTTCGTGGATTTTATGATTTCCGTATTTAAGTATACGATGTTGTGATATATTTTGTTTCCGGAGGTATTGTTATATGTGTTTATTTGTGATGGCATTTATTACATCGATGTACAGAGTTGAGAGATTCCTCTGGACCAGAGTTGAGAGATTCCTCTGGGCGGTGTTGAGTGGTCCCCTGCGTGCCGCCAGGGTTGAGTGGTCCCCTGGCCTATCACTGTCAGGTTTGAGCGATTCACCTGACGTCGGGTTTGAGAGGTCGCCCGACAACCTCCGTATATATTTATATGTGTTGTGTTTTCCGAACTCGCACTGTTTTATATTGAGTATGTGTGTAAACTGGTGAAAGGCATATGATATTTTTGTCCACTCACTCTAACATTTTTATTTGCCTTTCCCCTGGGCTTTTCGGTTTCCGTGCCCAGTTTGCAGTTCGGACTCTGGTGTCGCACGTCGTGGTCGGAGGCATAGTGCTCGAGCTACCTTGTTTCTTCCAGTAGGTTTATTGTTCTACCTACTGTGGTATATGTATATGATTATGTATTAGAAGTCGCTCTGAACTCTCTGTTGTTTATGTTACGCGATTTTACTCCGGATTTCAGTAAAGTACAGCTATATTTATTATTTTACTTTACTGTTGATATATTGAGAAATCCGGTTGGGATTGGTGCGCACGGTTTACTTTTTGTGGCATAGGATGAAGTGTGTTTTCCGCGTGCAGGTAATGGTAATTCCACGCTAGTAACGAAACTCTGCCCAAATTTCGAAAAGTTTTTGTTGATTCGTATTTTCGAAGGGGTTTGATTCGTATTTAGGAAGCTAAATCGGGGTTGGGTCTTTTCAGGGAAGATGAGTGGGAGTGGTTGAAAACCCACTTTGAGTCCGAACCGTATAAGGTTCGTAATTCATATTCCTCCACATTTGTGTCGTTTTTTGGGAAAAATTATGTTGAATAATGATTAATTGCATAATAATTTAAATTGTTATGTAACAGGCACAATCACAGAGGAATAGAGCTAATCAAGAGAAGAAGCTGTTGCACCACAGATCGAGCTCCTGCAAAATGCTCAACCTGGTGCATAAGCACTTGCAAAAGGGTTCGAAATATCCGCTCATAGCAGGCAGCATTTCTGCTTACAATATGCCCGGGTTGACCGAACATCTCGGCACTCAACACGTCGTAAGTAACATTTTTTCCCAAAGTAATAATATTTAATTTTATTGTTACTTCTTCACTTGTGCATAAAGAGATAATCTTGATAAATGAGGATATTATTTGTGTGATACATATGCATGTGTGGTACATAGGTGCATGTGGGATACATGTGGTGAACTTGAGAAATGTGAATGAGAATTAGTTTTGATGTTATTGGAAGTGTTTTGGTTTTCGTGTAGGATTTTGGTTTCCTAAATTTTTGGTGAAATTATGTCAATTTTTTTAGGACATTCATATATATATATATATATATATATATATATATATTGTTCATGTTCATTTCAGAAGAGGTTGCAATAATTGGCCGACGAGAGAATTGCGGATATGCAACCCCAGATTTCAGGGATCACGCTTGAGGAGCTGCCTACTCTCTCAACAGAATCTCAGATAGAAATGGCAGATGCAGTCTTTGGTTGTTGACTTGGTAAAGAGGTTCGTGGTCTTGGATGGAGAGTCGAGCGAGATACGAGCCAGTCCTTAGCGTCGGGGAATCAGCGCTTGAATGCGGCGGGAAGAGAGCAAATACAAGCTTTCCATGAGCAAACTCGAGTGGCCAACGACAACACTTTAGCCGCCCAGGAGGACGCTCGTATAGCTCAGAAGGAGAGTCAAGCAGCTCAATCGAGGATAGATCATATGGCTCAATTAATGCACATCATGTCGATTATGCCAGGCCTAGGTCCCGATGGTGTTTGTCACCCGTTTGGCTCTCCCTCTCATCCAGGACCCGACGACGACGATCTGAGCGGGGGTGAGATTGGCGGGGCCCATACGCCTTCTACTGTCGCTAGCTAGATTTTTTATGTACTTTTGTGATCTTGATCGGAATCGAACAATATTTTATTAATTTTGTACGAATTTTTAAATTTTATATATTTTTGATTATTATTAGTTATTTAATTTTTAAATTAATTTATTAATTAATGTTTAATATAGTAGATTAATTATATTTAAAAAATAATAATATTTACTACTTAGACGACGGAATCAATTATTCCGTCGTCTAAGTACTATCACCTTGACGACGGAATCAAATTTGTCGTTGTCTAAGTAATATCACCTAGACGACGACAAATTTGATTGCGTCGTCTAAGGATATACTTAGACCACGAAAACATGCGTTGTCTAAGTGGACTTAGACGACGCTTGTAAAACAGTCGTCTAACTGGACTTAGACAATGCTTCTAAAACCGTTGTCTAAGTGGAACTTAGTCGATGGAAATTCCAATTTATGTTGTCTAAGTACCTAAAACTACGGTGCATAGACGACGACACTTAGACGACGGAGATTCTGTCGTCTAAGTACCTAGACAGCAGAAATTCCTACTTAGGTAATGTTAAGGTCACTCGGGATGTATTTTAGGTGTCTGAATCAACCTGGAAGCCCAAAGTGGCCTCTCTTGCATATGACTGAGAGACCTATACGCAACAACTCAAAAAGATGGAGGATGAGCAGAAGAGGAAGCGTGAGCAAACCATGACCCATGATGCCAAACATCATATCTGGGATGAAGCTGTGGTCTCATATAAGAGGTCATCATCCTTCCGTGAGGAGGTTTGAAAGGTGGTTGAATCATACAAGCAATCCCCTGCATTTACGAAAGAATTAGATGCGGCCATCGAGAGTTACAGGCGGTCCACGGCCATCGAGGATGAGCTGTGTGAGGCAGTTCGTGATATCAATGGGCTCTAGCGTTCTGGGCTGAGATGGATAAGGCGGTCAACACCTACACTCGTTCGCCCGCTCATGCAGCCCAAAAGGCCAAAGCCATAGAAGACTACAAGAAGTCTTCAGCGTTTGAAGCAGACTGTAAAGGGTTATCGCTGCTTGAGGCAGAAAGGGTGAGAGCGGTTGAGGCCTACAAGCAGTCCCCTAAGTTTCAAGAAGAGAAAGCCAAGGCACTCAAGTTCTACAAGGAGAACGAGGCATTTAAGAATAATGCTGATTGGGTCTACAACAAGCCTGTGAGGGAGACGTATGCGTCCATTGGAAAGTGCAAGTATTTTAACACCGAGCTATATAATGCAGACGTGGCCTCCAATCGTATGGAGATGTCATAGATCATGTGGGAGTTTGGTGTAGCTGTGTTAACTGTTGCTTTTCCCTCTGGTCATTGAGCTCTTAAACGTGTTATGTATTTATTTTTATTTTTGTGTCCCAATGTGTTAGGACCATAATTATGTGCCTATTACACCTAATTTTATGCTTATAGCTTGTTTTCTATGAATAAAGCATTGTTTTTAATACGTTTCCTTGTCATACTAGAAAATGGAGAGTTTGCGAGGAAACGAGCTTAAAGATGGAAATTAACCACATTTTGGAGAAGCCAAGGAAGTTTCCTAAGCATTGAGAGAAGAAGGAGCAAAACCGAGAAACGACGAAAAGTCAACCGCCGGTCAACAATCAACTTCGGCGACCCCTTGCCAGAATATTTTAAGGCCCAAGAATTTCAAGTCCAAGCCCACAAGCCCAAGGGAGAAGATATTTTCGTAGAGACATGTGTCACTCACATGCTTGGTGAGTCATATTTGGACCACTAAGTAAGCCTTTTGTAGATCATGTCTAACCTTAATTTTGAATTATTTGATTCCAAAATATCTCATATATAACTATAGGGGTCGAGCTCCCCACTTCACCCAAAAACAACTCACTTCATTTCTTAGTTTTTCATAGTTTTAGTCTCTAGAAATAGCATCCATCCATATCTATACCCAATTGTCATCTCCTCTACCTCTCAAACACCCATTAGCACCACTAAAAGGCTTGAAAACCTCCATCACCACCACCATACTTTCATTTACACCATCTTCTCCTAAGCCTATGGTGGGTAACTCAAGTTCTTGGAGCATATTTGGAGCAAGAAGGGAAGGAGAGCTTGAAGACCATGGATCTTTTGGGACTCTTTGGTTATCTCTTCTCCTATTTGTCTCTAATTTATGTATCTATACTATATCTTAGCTATGGGTAGTGAGTAGTTATCTTTTGAAAGATTAGGGCTTACCCCTAGCCAATTTGATGTACATACATGTTTTGAGTTATGGATTTGTATTTGGTTTAGTTTATTACATGTTGTGAATGAGTTTGATAGCTTGTGATGTGATTGTGATATGTTTGCGTATTTGGGCTTAATTCAATCTTTTCACATTCATATCTTGGCCATGACTAAGTTGAAATGTGTTTAAGGAAGCTAAAAATGAATCTAAGTGAATTAGTCACTCACCTAAGGAAGATAAGCATGTAAACATAACTTAGGTCTATACTTAAGAGGATAAGCTTAAGGTTTTATTTTCATTGGACTTGAGCATAGACCGAACCCTTCTTGAAGTCTAAATGACTCAAGGAGCTTCGGTCAAGCTTACATTAACTCGAAAGGGCTTTGTAGCTAATCATTACTTCTTCTAATTCATGTTCTAAAAGGTGTGGATTAGGAAAGTCATTAGAACATACTTTTATGTCCTCTAATAGGAAATTAGGAAGGAAAGTCATTCACTTTCATCATAAGTGAACACTTATTGAACTTATTAGGAATGTGGTATGATTATGATACGATTCATAATTGAGTTGCTTTCTAGTTTCGGTTTTCTTTATATTTGAATGTTGGGCCAAACACTTCTAGTGCCCTAATGGCCTAAGAGATTCGGTGCACAACTAATGATGACTCGAAATGATCACAAATTGGACAAGCACGTGTGAACCAAACTAAACTTATAACTTGGACATTTTTAGTACATTGAGTTGGCAAATGACGATGTCTCTAGCCGACCAAACATTTCTTTTGATTTGCTTTACTTTATGTTTTCACTTTATTTAGTTAGTTAATCAACCAATCAACTCGTATAATCATTCATTGTAATTGCATCATCCCTCGCACTATTAAGTCTTCAAAGGACTTGGTAGTGTGAGATACACTTCCATATTTTCTTTAAGTCTTTGTTTCAAGTCATGTCTAGTTATCTGTAGTCTTTGTGCGTTCTATTCCAAGTTAAGGAGTTATAGTGCTTAATCCTCGTGGGTTCAACACTTGGCTACCTTTATAAATACTATAACGTGCCTCGTATACTTTCGGGTGAAGACCATTATTACACTTATGAGTTAGTTCATAACTCACTAAGTGTGGGCTGTAAAATCTTCAAACACAGTGTGTAACGAATACAATTTGTGTATGGACAAAGAGTTTCATTTTTAAACATGGTATGTCTTTATGTTATTGATGAGCATGTTCCTTTAGCTGTCTTGCATTCTTACTTAGAAATTTAGTAAAGTTGAATTATTGTTGAGACGTAGACCGGCTAGCGGTCAGACAAATAAATGACAAAAGCGTTTTGAAAGAAAACGTCTATATTTCATAAGGTAAGGAAGTACAAAAGATAGGTGGGAGCATTCATGCTCGGGGCAGTACATTAAGGCATACTATAATAGGTGTGAGCGTAGATTTGTGACGCATCTGAGCTAGTGCCTTATGATTGAATGAAAGCACCAAATTATAGAGGTTGCCTATGATTATTGAAGGTGAAGGCTTTCTTCCTCTAGTTTAACATTGACGTAGATCCTTAATAAGTTCCTCTCCTTGAGCCGTCATTGAGTATTCCATCCAAAAGCCTATAAAACAAGTCCCAGCATGGGTCGTACCGTGCTTAGACTCTCTGATGCTTAAGTTGGAACTTGTCTCAAGAATCAAGAAATGATTAGGGCAGAGTTATGTTACTTGTGACCATGTATGATGGTCTATATATAGTGATCATGCCAGGTCTAAGCATAGTCCGTATAAGAATAAGACTACATACTTTCGGATAGGAGGAATCCATTAAGGAATAGATTTCCATATCAAGGGCTAATCATATTTCCAGATTACCACAAGCTCTTTGGTGTAATCCCCTTAAGATTCATACAGGACTTACCCTTTTCCTCTAGGATTTTGTCAATCCCTCGAGGTCTGATTATAGAATCGCTCGAGGTCCGATCGTACTATTCCTTGAGGTCCGATCAGACAATCCCTCAAGGTCTGATCATGCATTCCCTTAAGGTCTGATCGTACTTTAGGATTTTCACACCATCATACGAACATTCCAATGGCTTATGCATCATTCTAGATATTTCTAAAAACCTCTAGATGAATAGATACATACTTGGAACCCTAATCGTACAGGCCCAAGCTCATTATTCTAATTATTAGACCTCTTCTGCTTGCGGACCTGGGGACCAGAATCCCTCCAGCTCGATGTGGC
Source organism: Geum urbanum (assembly GCA_946800695.1). Lineage (NCBI taxonomy): Eukaryota > Viridiplantae > Streptophyta > Magnoliopsida > Rosales > Rosaceae > Geum > Geum urbanum. The sequence goes on from OX327015.1 coordinate 7,693,571, forward strand.
CAAATTTGGCTCCCACAAATACCCCCAAGGTACACCAAGCAGACCTTGCATCAATTGGTGTGGCTTCACACTCCAGCTAATTTGGCCTACAAAGACGTCAAAGCAATAACATTCAACATATTAAATTAAACAGAAAAAGAAACACATACCTTAGCCATGATCAATTCATGGAAGCAAAACTCCATTAAGAGATTTCTCATCCTTCATGCAATTTTTCTTGTTCCCACAGGTCTTCCACTGGATACCTCGACATTCCAATAGACGAATCGTTCATGAAGATGATGATAATAACTAGCTTCGTGACTTGCTTAACTCAGATCCTTTAGCTTTCTTTATTGATGAGCTCAGGAATGTTTGAAAATCAACTCATATCTTTCCTTGGAGTCTTCCCACAACTTGGAACGCCAAATAAATCGTTATAACCTGGTCTCCACAGAGAATGTTCAACAAAAGTCGTTACTGAAATTCCTGGTACGTAGATTCCTCAAGGTTTCTGAACGAGGTTTGGAAGACCCTTGAGGTCAGAAGAACCCCCTGGTTTCTGCAGATTGCTTACTTAGAAACCTTACAGAAATCGATCGCTTTCCTTTGAACATGATGATCTTCACCCTTGGTTCGTAGGATCATCTTAGGCATATACTTCTGCCTAGCAAATCAAAATTAGCATCTTTCCTCGTGCTCAACAAAACAGGCATTAGTGAATAGTTCTTTCTTTGTCGACTTTTCAGTCTCATGTTCTAGAATAGATAGTTCACAAGCTTGGTGGCAATTTGCACCAACTCTATGACACTTTCCTCAACCTTTCTAGAACTTTCCTCAAGCTTTCGAGCAATCATCCCCAATTTTCATGGAAAGCTTGGGGCTTTATGGAAAACTATAACTTTTCTAGAAAATAACTTCATTTTCTGAAAGTATTCAGCTTATGAAGCATTCCATCTATTTTCCTCAAGCTTTCGGGCAGTATATTCCTTCCCCTCAACCTTTATGGTCCATTATGAACAATATTGTTCAAACTTTCATCAAATGCATCTTTCTTGATCAATCAGTAAATCTTTCTCATTAAATCGTTCAACTTATTCAACATAACCAGGGTCGCCTCTGAGTAGCTGTGGCCACAGCATTCCTCTTGGACCATATGGATCATACAATTGCTCACGGATGAGGCTTATGGAGAGCCTCCATAATTTATTGAGGTATCCAGGGAGTGCTTGCGTTTTTGAGACGGTTCCCCTTAATAGACTGCTAACTTAGTCTTAACCTTATACCAAAGTTTATCGTACTCTGAAGCTTTGTTGTAGCCAAGTTTTTTCATTTGGTATGATCCCTTGGGTTTTCCTATCTAGAAAACTTGTCCCGGGTGCTACAACGAACTCCCACAAAACTCAAATCGTAGTTGGCTTATCCCTAAGACATCAACAGATGAATACGCTTGGGACGTAGATGCCCGAAGTGTCAGGATATGGCTGAGCTACCCATAAGGCATTGTCAATCTTACCACATGCAATCTAACTTCATCAAATCTAATCTCGAGGCCCTACTAACCCAAGATTACTTTGAACTCTCGTGGGGTTTTTCTCTGAGTGTTTTGGTTTATCCATGGGCATCCTTCTTGATGCCTTAACCTCCTTCCCTTCTGATGCCTTACCTTTGGGAGAGTTAGTTAGCTCGCATGGTGAAAGTCCTTCCCATAGGAACCAACATCGTCTGCCCCACTCAAGCTTGGTGTCTTTCCTCGGCGTTAAGCTCCTCCTAATCGAATAACACATAAAACAATCTAGTCGTACTTGATCGTACACAATCTATCCATTGAATAAATCATGAAAACCATCTTTTTGAGGAATGAGCATGATTTTGAGATATTTCATGGAGCTTGTTCAAAAGATTCTTTCCCCTCAGGGGGTATTCTGATCTGCTATTGCGAACACCAAGGGGATGTCCAGCTATCGTGGACCTTGAGGGGACGTTCTGAAGTCAATTAGATCTAGAGGGATTACATTGCTAAGAATCTCGGAAACTCTAGCTTTCAAAGTTGACCAAGCCCATGTTTGTTTTGAGCAATAAAAATTTCTATGTTCGAGGACTCTACATACATCCGTGGGAAGGCGTCCCCTCTACAAGTATCATCTTCTCCATGTGACATGAGAGTTTGCAAAACAGAACCCTCAAGTTTTCCTTCGATTTCCTCGAGCTCGCGATGAATATTGATAAACTTTCTTGGAAACTCCCAAAGTTTCTATAAAACCTCGAGGTTTCCACATTGCCGCTATGTATGAAGTTTTTTCCCGTTCCTAGTCAAGGTCGACCACAGAGGCTTTATATAAATTTTACACATAAATATATCAAGCAGATCATCGTTCCTCAGACAACACCGTCGAACTTTGTGCTCATGCTATAGTTCTGAGTAAATATGCCTCATCGATCTCCAAGTGGTTCAACGATCCACATTATAAATCAAGATTCAAAGGAAAAATACTAACCTTAGCCATGCTTGATGGCATGATCTGTATTAGACATGGTTTTTCATAGAGGGTTGTGATAGCCTTAATGCTTCTGCTTGGCTCCTCAAGCTCAGACAATGTTTGTCCTTGAGCCTCCTGCTTGACCTCTCAAGCTCCAAAAGTCTCTAACCCTCCAGGTTAGAAATCGTCCCATCTAGGTTAGCAACCGTCCCCTGAGCTTTCCACTCAAAAGCTTATGACCTTTAAGGTCTCTGATCGATCTCTTAAGCATGATGATCATCCCTCAAGATTGTTGAACAATACCTCAAGCTTGCTAATCGATCCCTCAAGCTTGTTGATTGACCCCTCCGCTTTCCATTCAAAAGCCCTCGAGGTCTGTGATCGATCCCTTAAGCTTTCCAGCTTGAAAGCTCATGATCCTCAAGGTTTGTAATTGATATATCATCTTCCCTCAAGGTTTCTGATTTGTTACTCAACTTTCCTTAAGGTACCTAATTGATCCTTCAACATTCGCTGAGGTTTCTGATCGTCGCTTATCATTGAGGATCTCCAGTCCTCGACCCCCAACTTGGTCCTCGTACTGACGCTCAACCCCTAGCTCAGCTGCCCTTTCACTAGGAAGGTTTATGCCCCCATTGTGCATGCCACATTTCCTAGAGTGTAGTTCCTTTATTATCATCCTAGCCAGGGGGATGTATCGCTAGTAGGTCTTGCCTGCTAAAGTATTACTGGTACAGCTTACCATCTCTAGTGTTGTATCATGTTGTTTGTCGAATAACCTTCCTGGCCTTTGTACGTCCCTTAGGGAGAATTCATGGTCCGTCCATCCAAGAAGGTCCCAATTGTATTGGCATCACTGCCACTACTTCCTCCTTGTCCGTTCCAAGCACAAGTAAATATTCCACAAGGATCGTTCACCTTAGTTGATAATCTATGATGGATGCTAGGTTGGCTAGCACATCTGTATGTGTATTCTGTGACCTGGGAAGCTGCATGGACGAGAACTCTAGTTCATAATCAGCTGGGAGTCACAAAACACCTCGATCTTCTTCACATTCAGCTCTCGAGCTAACCTTAACTCTGCCATAAGGGTTTCATACTCGGTTATGTTGTTGGTCGTCTTCTATTCCAAGGTTAGGGCTTACTGCTTCATGATCGTACCGTTTAAAGTTTTAAGTACCAGACTTGCTCTAACGCCCTTGTCAAGGTACATCATCTCTGAACTTTTCGTTGAAAATAATGATATTTGGATAGATATTCCCTACCCCCAGTATTCTACTAGACTGTTCGATTCTTGGAGAATACTTAATGTCTTTAGCTTGAATTCTCTTCGTGCATGACCCCCTGTACTTTCAATCCTTGTTCCAATAATAGTCCAACAAACTTCCAAGGGTAAAGTGTTCCACCGTTCTCTAGATTCTGATTGTGCATGATTACTCAAGCTTTTAGGATTCGGGTGTGCACCCTCGTGGTCTCCTCCTTGATTTAGCAGCCTCCTGGTAAATTTCACACGATGCTCGAGTGTGCCGATGTGGTAACTTTACCCCCCAGAAATTTTCGAGCTAAAGGGAACAATGCCCCCAAGTTTGATCCTGGGTTCTTCAGAAAAACTACCCCTATCTTCGACGTAAAGCTTGAGGTCATGGTTTTTTCCTTAACCTCGATAGAGACCATATTCCGGCTAGGTAAAAAGGATGTATTTTCTCCTACTACTTGTAAGAGGATACATGGTCTTCAACCTTTTTCTCTAGCTCTCCACGAGCTCTGAAGTTGCTTCTCATGGAAACCTTGAGGGTTCATCTCTCGGTCAAGGGGATTCCGTTCTACTCCACTTAGGTCTTCTTCTTGGGTTGTTTCCGTCGAGCCCTCTTGTGGTAGATCATAGAATTCTTCAGCCCTTGAGGATTCTATCACCAGTTGAATGGTGTTCAATCTTGCATAATCATTCGTTGGCGAAGGATAGGAAATATCTTCCTTATTCGGTGATTAGCGCCTTCTTCCTTAGTCTTCATAATCTTCCCTTGAGCATCGACATGCCTCGAACCTTCTTAGCATGCCCTTGAGCATTATGAGCTTGAGAATGCCCCCAGGTCTTCAAATTCTGCCATTCAATCGTACATCAAGCATTCATACCTGGAGGGTACCCCTAATTCCTTAACCTCTAGCATTATCCAACTGCTGCTTGGAAAAGCCATTCCCCCAAGGTATTCTGGAGCTCCGATGATACAGTATAGCACTAAGCACTTCTTCTCTTGGCCTTTAGCTGGTGGTGGCAAGGTCCAATCACTCTTAGGACGCTTGGCATTACCTTGAAGCCTCACTGAATCTTCAAGCTTTCACATGTACTCATCGGTCAAATACTCCTAGCAATACCTCTAGTCAACTAGATCGGTAAAGTATCACTTTATAATCATTCACTTTTTGGTAAGCACAAAAGTCCCTTCAGTTGTTCTTGGGTCGGTTCGAGAGTGGGAGAATTCTCTTCAAATGCGGCTCGTCTTTGATATGGTGAAGTGTTGTCGAGATAGAGATCTAGGTTGGCCTTCTCGAGTTCCTTAATCTTGCTAGCAAGAGTAGCCCTCCATCTTCTATCCTCATCTTCTAACTTTGGTCGTCACTCCTTGTCACGCTGCTCCCCAAAGATCGTCATCAAGCTCCCCTTCAAGGTGAGATGAAAGGTCAGATTCTTGAGCAGACTAACCTCTTCGTACTAAATCGATCATAACTTACTCGTTAAATATGATAATCACAATCCGGAAGATGTTCTGGAAACTAGACACTTAGGTTTTTCCATGCATGTAAAGATCGTAACCTAGTTCATTTTTACTTGTTCCCAGTTTTCCTTTGAAGTCAACTGATCTACATAGGCAATAACATTCCCTGCTCAAACCTTGAAACACTTCTTCTTCTCCTATTGTTCTTATTCATTCCAAACTTCCTCTGGTACTTTGATACGTCTTCCAATCCTCCTACTTGTTGGACATTCTCTTGACCCTTGGAGATTACTCATGCATGGTTTTGACAAGATATTGGTCATCGATTACACAACTCACTACCTCCATGCCAAAGCTTTCCATTTGATCTTCAGCTTTCAAAGGTTTTTCGAAGATGTTAGCTTTGTGGTCTTCAAGTCTTCATCATTCGTGTTGTATAAAGATGGTTATTTTATCCGCAAGCGCACCTCGCTGAGTGTTGGATTACAATTATTGGACAAATCATACAATCCAACATGTAACTTCATGACTCGTTTGTATAACTCGATCGTACTCGTGAATAGGGGATAGACCCTCGGGGTTGATTGCGACTCCGTGGATTTCACGCAGATGTTTAGTATGACCACGCATTTCCTACCCCCACTAGACGAATACCTATATGCTTGAGACTACGTGTAGTTCCTCTGAGTGAATTGGTGATAGAAGAGCATATCTGTGATGTTGTAACGCGCTACTTGGCGAACGACCCTTCTTGCCTCAGCTCGCCCCTTAGGTAAGGCTCTACCATGTAGTATGTTATCTTATCCATCCCTTAGGGTTCCAACTAGGGTTTTCAACACCATACCTGCACCTGCACCCTTATCTTTTGAGGCCGGGTCCATCAGTATACAAGGTTCAATAATCGACCCCCTACTCAGTATCTCCATCAGCTATCTCTCTTTTCTCCTGCACTTCCGACTCAGGCGTTGTCGACTCGGCCAAGGAGCCTGCCAACGATTATGCATTCATAACCGTGCGGGGTCTGTATTCAATATCATTTTGTTTGAGTTCAACAACCTAAATGGTTATCCCGCTGGAGGAATCAGGGGTAAGAAGAATCATTCTTAATACGTACTCAGTCATGACAATTATCTTTAAAGCTTGGAATAGGAGGGGAAACCAAAGTATGTCCTGAGATTACGCGATGACATAACGAGTCCCAATATCAGCCTCTCCAGCTTGGGATAACGAGTCTCTAGTTCGAGAAGATATTTAGAAACGTACTTCACAAGTATCTGCCCCTCCCCCCCCCCCCCAATATCTTTTTTGAACTAGAGCTCCATTCACAGCCACCTCTGAAAACTATCAGGTACATGTATAAGTCCTCCCCCAGCACGGGCTTACTTAGAGTAGGAGGGGAAACCAAATAATGGTTGAGGAATAGACCCTCGAGGTGGATTATGACTTTGTGAGGATGTTGATTACGAATTTATCTTTCCTCCTCCTCATGTATGATGTTCCAGGTCTCAAAATCATAAGAGTCTAGCTAGTAAACTCTTAAACACCTTGAGGATGCTCGTCCCAATCTTACAATGGCGTACCATTACTTTCATCAAGACCACCCTAAGCTTTCCCAGATTTCAAGCATATATCCCTTGAGGTTCCTTATATTTTGAGTGTGTGCCCCCCCAGCCTTCCATCAACATGCCCCTGCTGGGAAGGTTGCTTGTCAATGCGAAAGACGACTACTTTCACTGAAAGACGTTGTTCCTGTCGAAATCTGTACACCTTGTAGAGCTATCTTGTTTTCTTGAAAAACAACCGCTCCTCTTGACTCAGAGAGAGTTATCCTTTTTTTGTTTTTCTTGTGCGTTTAAACTGGTGTCTTTGATATCTTTGATCGAAATGAGTGCTTGGCGGTAGCCAGTTGTCATCATCGAAAGTTATTTCCTTCATAGAGAATTGCATCTTTCCCAAGGCTTAGTTTTTGGAAAGCAAGTTGATGAACCAAATTTTCTGGAACTCCTTGGTTTTCTTGGATTTCGTGAGGTTGCAAGATCATCTATGGGTGTCGTAACCCTCTACATATCCATCTATATTGCTCTGGTAACCTCCTTATCCTTGTTGTTGTCGTCATTCCATGTTATTTCATTTATTAAAGGTTTTCTGTCAATTTTCTCGTTCTGACACGTTTTGGAACTTTATCCGTATCTTCCTCCACATATCTCTGATTGATGCGATTAATATAGCATTGGAACATAGACTCCAAGGGATTTCCAACTATAGGTCATACACCTCATGAGTATTGAACTTTACTCTCCAAAATCAGCCCGCAAAATAGACCAGCAGCAGTAATATTATTTTCATCAGGTTTGACCCCCGCCCGGTAATTCTACCATATCTTCTTACTCTCAATTCCGATTGAGATGAAATTTGTTTCGTAAAAAACTAGACTTGTGTAGATTTTCAACGGTATATGTCGTTGTTTAAGATTTCATGTAGTGTTGCCAGAATATTGACGAATATATGCTCTATTTTTCTAGGTTTCTGAAACGTCGTCCTTCCGAACATCGTATTTTTTAGGGTTTGGATGATAACCCAATAGATCTTAATTCTTGGAGAGCCCATTTATGAAAGGATTACTAGATGATCACAAAATGATCCATGCAAGAGTTCTCTCAATGAAAGCACCAATTTGTGAGCGCAGATTTGTGACGCCCCCGAGCTAGTGCCTTATGATTAAATGAAAGCACCAGATCATAGGGGCAGCCTATGATCGTTGAAGGTTAAGACATTCTTCCTCCATTTTAGCATTAACTTAGATCCTTGATAAGTTGCTTTCCTTGAGCCGTCATTGAGTATTCCGTCCAGAAGCTTGTAAACAAGTCCAAGCCTGGGTGGTACCGCGCTTAGACCCTCCGATGCTTAAGTTAGGACTTGTCTCCAGAATCAAGAAGTGATTAGGGCAGAGTTACCTTACCTGTGACCATATATGATGGTCTATATATAGTGATCATGCCAGGGTCTAAGCATAGTCTGCATAAGAATAGGACTACATACTTTCGGATAGAATGAATCCATTAAGGAATAAATTTTCATATCTAAGGCTAATCATGTTTCTAGATTACCTTAGGTGTAATCCCCTTACAATTCATACAAGACTTACCCTTTTCCTCTAGGATTTTGTCAATCCCTCGAGGTCTGATCGTACAATCCCTCGAGGTCCGATCGTCCATTCCCTTGAGGTCCGATCGTACATCAGGATTGTCACACCATGTTACGAACATTCCAGAGGATTCTATATTCTAGATACTTCGAAAAACCTCTAGATTAATCGATTCATACTTGGAACCATAATCGTAAAGCATATGCCCATTATTCTAATTATCCGACTTCTTCTGCTTGCGGACCTGGGGACCTGAATCCCTCCAGCACGATGTGGCCAAGTTTGGCTCCCACAATAGAGGCCATTGTACAAGCTGGCCGTGCTAACTATAGTACTTCCTAATGTGCATAAAATTCCAAGAGTGAGTCAAGACCGAGCCGCACTTTTCACTTAGGTAGAACGTGTCAGGGCTGGCGACGTCCACAATTTTGTATGGTCCTTCCCAAGAGGAACGAAGACTCTTGACCTTGGTCTAAATGGCCTTTATAACCCAGTCGCCCACTTATAGGTGTCAAGCGTAGACACTCTGGTTGTAGAGACATGCCACTTTCTCTTTTCTTGCGATGTTGTGGTAGTGAGTAGCATCACGCTTTTTCTGTAGCAGGTTGTTGTCCAAACGTAGGCCGTCATCATTCATGGTTGGGTCAAACGCTATAACTCTTGGGCTCTCATGGGTGAGTTCCAAAGGAAAGAGAACTTCTGTACCAAAAGTAAGGGCATAAGGCGTTTCACAAATGGTGGCCATCATCGTTATGTGGATGGACCAAAGGATGTCAGGGAGGAGCTCAGGCTATTTGCCAAAGTTGGGGGTGCCTCGTCTTATAGCTTGGAGATATCTCTTGAGGTCGTTATTGATTATCTTGTTGACCATTTCAACCTGACCATTACTTAAGGTGGGTTGGAGAAGAGAAAAGGATGTTTATGCCTTGCCGCTTGGAAAAGTCGACAAGCTATGGATTGTCGAACTGCATCCCGTTATCCATTTTGATGTTGCAAGGAGCCCCAAAATAACAGAAGAGCGTTCGCTAGAGAAATTTGGTGACTCTGGCCGTTGTGACCTTAACCAAGGGTTCGGCCTCGATAAACTTTGTGTTATAATCAATGATCACAATCACATACTTATACTAACCCTTGGCTTTATGGAGCTCCCCTATGAGGTCAAGGCCCCACTGTGCGAACAATATGGGAGAGAGTATTATGGAGAATGGGATAGTGGGTAAGTGGATGTGTTCGGCATGAAATTGGCAAGCTTTTCACTTGGTGGTTATATTCGTGACGTCTCTATGAATAGTGGGTCACCAAAAATTGTACCATAGAGCCTTTTGGGGAATTGACCGTGCACCAGCATGATGTCCGCATTCTCCACTATGAATGTCCTCGAGGAGGGAACAACCAGCTGAGGTTGGTAGGCAACGCAAATTAGGCCATGTGCAGCCGTGCTTGTAAAGGTGGCTGCCACATATGTTTAAGTTTGTGGACTGCACGATGACAGTTCTGGCCTCGGCCTTATCTGGTGGGAGAATTCCTGAAGTTTTGTAAGTCATAGTGGAGTGATTCAATCCAGTTCTCTTGGTGTGACAGTCAAGATCTCACAAAAATTCCCCTGGATGTTGGGTTTGTCCAGGATTTCCACCTTAGCGCCATGCCTGGTGGCAGTTGGCGGGGTCATTGCCAGACAGGCCAAGGCATTCGCGTTAACATTTTGTGACCATGTTACCTGAGTGATGTTGTAAAATCTGAATTTGGATAGGTAGGCGACCATTGTTCCCTCCTTAGCCTCAAAGTCCCCAGTGACCTGGTTTACTACAAGCTGTAAGTCACTGAAAATATTGATGTTAGGGACATCCGATACGCGGGCCAACTAGAGACCGGCGATTAGGACTTCATATTCTGCTTCATTGTTGGAAGCCTTGAAGTTGAGGTGGATGGCATATTTGGCCTTGATGCCTTCCAGGCCTGTCAGTATAACACCTACCCCACTTGCTTCCTTGTTAGTATACCCGTCCATGTATAGGTTCAAAAGGGACTGAGGTTTTGTGGGGATGGTCACGGTGAGAGCGTTCTTTGTGGACCCAGGTTCCTGTGGAGCGGCCGAGTTCTCCTCTGTGTACTCAGCAATGAAATTGGCAACGGCTTATGCTTTAATGGCCTTTCGGGGAACTCACTAAGTTCGATGGCCCATTTACTGAGGTGGCCACTATGGTCTGGAGATTGCAAGACCTTTCGTAGTGGGAGATTAGTGAGGACCTGAATTTTATGGGATTGAAAGTAAGGGCGTAGCCATCTGGCTGCCGTGATAAAGGCGAACGCCCACTTGTCAAACGTTGGGTACCCCTTCTTGACCGTGGTGAAGCCATTTCCTGTAAAAAGGACATGAAGCTTGTTGTCAGTGTCACGTCGCACTAGGGCGAAGCTGACAGCTATGAGCGAGATAACAAAATAGAAGTAGAGCGTTTCCTTCTGTACCGGACGAGACAACATTGGGATAAAAGGCTAGGTAAAGCTTAATTCGGCGAAAGGCCTCGTCGCATTCTGGCATCTAGTTAATGGAATAGTCACGATTGGAGCGTTTGCCTTATGTGTTAGGCAGAGTATTTTGAAAAATGGCTCACACTTGTCAGAGAAGAGGGAGATAAAGGGATTCAGAGCAGCGAGCTTGCCTGTGAGGCTTTTGACTTGCTTTTGGTCTGTTGGTGTGTTCATATCCATGATTGCCTTAATCTTCTCAGGATTGGCCTCGATGCCGCACTTGCTGACGATGTATCTCAAGAATTTACTTACTGTGACCCCAAATGTGCATTTAGCAGTGTTCAAGCAAATGTCATACTCCATCAAGATTTGGAAAACTATTCGAAGGTTGGATGCATGGCCAGCCGTCGTCTTGCTCTTGACTAGGATGTCGTCAATAAAGACCTCTACAATAGAGCGGTTCACATCCTTGACTAGGTATGTCATGAAACGCTGGTATGTGGAGCCAGATTTCTTGAGGCCAAATGGCATGACTATGTAGAAATATAGGTCATTTTCAATTGTGAACGTGGTGGCCTTCTAGTCGTTTGGGTGCATGTATATATGATTATAGCCCGAGTAGGCGTCTAGGGTGGATAAGAGCTTATAACCCATTGTTGCGTCCACTAGTTGGTCGATCTGTGGTAGGGGAAAGCTATCCTTGGGGCAAGCTTTGTTCAGGTTGGTGTAATCTACACACATTCTCTATCTATCGTTATTCTTCTTCACCATGAAGGTGTTGGACATCTATCGTGGATAATGGACATGTCTGATGAATTTCATTTGAAGTAGGTGTTCCACCTTAGCATTCATGGCCGTATAGTTCTTTGGGAATAAGCACGAAGGTGTTGTTTAATCGGCCTGGCGTCTGAGACAATGCTGAGTTTGTGAGAAGCTAAGTTAGTAAAGACACCAGGCATGTCCTCGTATGACCAAGAAAAGACTGCCTTAAACTCCCTAAGGAGGGCAGTGAGGTCATCTCTGACCGCTGGGTCCAACCATGCTCCGATCCGGACCTTGCGATCTAGCAATGCTGGGTCGATCTCAACTTCAAACAAGGAGTCCCCAGTGTCAACCAGCTTGAGACAGTTTATGTCGTCTCGTGGGTCATCAAAGATGGTCGCCATGGGTGTTCCTGTATAGCTACATCAAGTTCCTGCTCCATCATTTCCTTGTGAACCATGTGACCGGTGTGGACGAAAATAATCATACGTCTTTCACCATTTATATATATCATAAAACAAAGCAAAGCGAGTTCAGATAATAAATGGAGGTGCTAGACGAATCTCTCAAGCCCGACGGTGATAGACTAGGCGAATCTCTCAAGCCTAGTGGGCACATCAGGAGAATCTCTCAACCCTGGATCTGACTACCGGTGATCAGCCGAGTAGCCAATGCATCGATGCTAAGTAATGCCATCACCATATAAAATATAAAACAATACCTCCAAAAGCAATAAATAATCTCAACATCGTATATAAATAAATACGGAAATCACGAACTCGCTACAACAGTGAAAATAGAAAGGTCCACTCACAGATGAGCACAACGCGTACACGCGCTAATCACAAGATCCGGCGGAAGATTCCTCGCCCAACGTATGATCTCGATCCCCTGAATAATCACTAAATATAACTGATCAAAATCTTAGTTCATCACACTGTACCACACCTCGGAAACTAACCATTTCCGGAAACATATAACTCGGTACAAAATAATCGACGTAAAATCCCGAAATCTCCACACAAACCCTTGACTAAAAATCCAGCTTCCAAATCAACTCGAAAACCTCAACGCGATGATTGGGGCGCGAATACGAGCAAAACGACATATAACTCGATAAATTTCAAAAAGTCAACGGGTCGCTGGAGCTCCGCCGTTGACCGCCACCGGTGCACCGTCAACCGGAGGAATTTCCCGGCAGCCAAGCCCCTAAAATGTTCTCCTCCTCAAGCCAAGCATCTTTCCCAAAGGGGTCACCACCCTCCAGCCACCACCGTGGCCGGAAATCAGCTCGAAACATCCACGGCCGAGAATCGCCGGAAAACTTTCCCGGCAGATTTCGGCGCCGTCACGCCACCTCGTCCCTCAAAACCAAAGGGGAAATCAAAACCCAATAGATTCCACCCAAAATCCTCACTGGAAAGCCACCGGAGCACCGCCCCCAAACGGAGTCGATTCCGGCCGGAAAACTACAAACTTCAACCCACTCGTTCTCCCTGAAATCGAAACCAATTTCCAAAATTCCAAGTTCTAACCAATTGCAAATCAAGAGAGGAATTGTTTCATACCTAAATCGGAGCTGAAGGTGGCCGGAATCGTGAAGTCCGATTGCAACAATTCGCACACGCGCGGTGGAGCTCCGATCAACGAAAGTGAACGGTCAACATCCTTGGTCAACGCCAGTCAAACTTCCAAATAGTGTTTTCGACAATTTTTCGACTATTTCCGATATTTATACTCGCAGCTCGATATGATCGACGGTCCAAAATTGAACACATCCACGTTTCGGATAACTCAAATATGAACGGATAAACACGACGAAATTCTGCGATTTCAAATATTCATAAGATATTCCTCGTTCGTCGAAATAATTATCCGGAATTGCCCATTAATTTGAAATCATGCGAACTACAACTCTCGAGAAGTGACTCAACTCAAATTCTTGCCCGATAATTAAGTTGAGATCAAAACCGGCAATTCAATTCATTTGTATTTCTCAGTTGTTTTTTGTGTGCGTCCAACAAAAACCCTAGCATCTGCGAATTGGGGAGAAGAAGAGATCAAGGCTATATATGCTATAGGGTTTTCTATAGTGGGCTGATTTTTATGGGCTTGTCAACAACGTAGACTTTTTAAATAAAGTGGGCTTATTGTGGGTATATTATATATGTCCTTTTTTACTCACATATCACACTGATCACATATTTGTTGTGAAAAAGTTTACCACCGGGGTCGAAAATTCATTAATGTGATGCCTACACTTTAAAGATTATCAAAGTAGTGCCGAAAGTTTTAAAATCGTATCAGCGTGATGCCTCGAGCCATTTTCTTCCATAGAACTGCTTATGTCGCTGACGTGGCAATTTTATTGTTTTTAATCAAAACTCAGGGACAAAGATATTAATACCCATAACTTTTTTTTGAATCTCTTTCTATGTGTGTGTGTGTGTTTTTTTTTTTTTGATACTGTATTCTGTTTCAAAACAATATGAGTTTCTGATTGCATGACTCTCATTATGTATAGAAGTATAGAACTGTTATTGAAATTTGAAGTGTTAGTGTTATTCAGCTTTGCTTCGATTTCAAGATGAAGCACATAGCTTTAAAGTGTTGCCAGGGTTAGAATTTAGGTTGCCTTTTAAAAATTTGAAGTCATTTTAGTAACTTTAAAGTCATAAGCTGTGTTTATTATGTGAGGCTCACTCACTGCTTTTGTTTTTGTGTGTATTGGTGACGATATTTTGATAATGGAAGAATAAAACTATGAGGAGGTGATGGTGGAAAATTTCAGGAGTGGGAGTAGTGAGGATTTATTTGTCATTATTTTAAAGTTGATGAGCCTTCTATTTCGGCACAAGATGACAGATTGCATCTCGAGAAGTTATTATACAAGCTATTCTTTGTGTATGGCAAAATGATAAAATTTGATGCTTTTTAATATTAAGGAGATGAGTAATGTTTTTACTAATTTCATGTTTGTTGTGCAGGAGCCTTCGTCTTATTGGAAATCGAGGAGATGATTGCGGAGTTTTTGGAGGTTGAGAGTAAGGTAGAAATAGGTCAATTCTACAAACTATTTATCTTAATTTCAAAATCAGTCTACGTTCATGGGCATGGTAGTATCATATTTCAACCTCTACATGATGAATTGGCCAGTTCATAGTCTTTCTCTTCTCAGATTTCGGAAAGTTGTCAAAAATTTCATAGTTTAAATTCATCATTTGCTTGAGCATTGTTTGTTTATCATCTTATTGAACAAACTGAAACACCCTTACAAGTTGGAACAAGATAAAGGAGTGATGAAAAACTAAAGACGAGTATAATCTTCTAGCTGTTGCGATTGCATTTAGAATTAAAGAAGTTTCTCTCGTACTTTATTGCTCTTAATTTTTGTGAGATTATTGGATGAGTAGGTTCATAAATATAAGTATAATTCTAATGCATATAACTTAATTTTATCAAATTTTCTCTGAATAATCATGTAACACAAAAGAAAAATATCAAATTTTTAATAATGTTGATAGCTACGTTGAATTTATCATGGTACTGGAGTGTCTGCAATTGATGAGATAATCAGTTCAATTTCAGCCGGGGTGATGGTGTTTATCCTTGACTAAGTATGGGTTTAAGTTTGCTGATGAGTACAAAAGTCTTTGCATATTACTATCCATTTTATCTCGCATTTTTCTCTATTTATCATCTTCAAATCATCTGATGGTAATGAAATTAAACTACGTGGCTCATAATTAATTCAATGTTATGAATCCGGTAATCATATTTCTGTTGTAGTTATATTAAAGTATACTGAAAGTTAATTAGTAGCCGTATAATTTTTTTATTTTCATCGAAGTATGTTCTCAGTCCATTACATTTATAAAAACTTTCTTAATTTTTGTTTCGATTGTATGGAAAAGCATACTTATTTTCTTTTTCTTTCATGGGAAAAGTCATTGCCATCTCTTGCACTAAAGAGTTTATGGCTGAGGGCCTGCACCTGCATGAGTCTCAAATGGTCATGGCATATGAGCAATCGTATTGATGCCAAATCCTTACTATCATTCTAAAGGTTCTTGCGTGAGCGGATCTTTCACAATTTTTAAAACTAAAGACTAATTAAAGAGATTAAGTATTCCATTGGGTAGAGGATCGCAAGCAAGATTCTACTAATATATATAAGGAAAATGTAATGCATTGGGACACTATTGGGGGATTTATCATTTGAGCAAGTAGTCTAAAGGTGACCCCATTATCCTTTCTTAGTAGATGTTTATTACATAGTTTTTTTTGTGTGATTATTATCAGTTACTTTCAGTTTAAAAGAGAAAGTTGAAAAAAGGAAAATTCTTCAATGTACTAGTCATATGCATGGCACATGTATTAACAGAAAAGTTAACAATTATAAATTAAATGTTAATTAATGATGACCAAAAATTTACCACGGTAAATCAAATAAAATACTATCTCTCTCTCTCAACATGTTGACTTTTTTATTAGTTTGTATTTTATGATTGTTTTTCTTTTATCATTTTTCTTCTTTTTTTTGTAAAGAGGATTATAAGTTTTTTATGTTAGTTTATCCAAAAATAAAATAATTTTTTAAAACTATAACGTCATGGTATTAGTGATTACTTTTTAATGCCAAATTTAACTATAACGCCATGGTATTAGTCATTTATTTTGTTACCTATATGCTCGTGGCATATTTTGATATATGTATGAAAGAACTAGTTTCGTATTGTTGTGAGTTTTTTTTGTCTAGATCCAACTAATCAACTAGTAATATTGATCATTTCAAACTTATTTTTCTAAAATGGTAATAACAAATCATTCAAAGTACAATTTTCATATTTTTTAACATGTTTAAATTACAAAGCTTTCAGTATCATTGTACAATTTTTTAAGTGATGGGCTCATCTAAATTAAGTTTATCAAAACAAAATCCAAATATCTAAATCCAAATATTTATATATATATATATATATTGAGATGAAAGACAAAATATATTAAGAGCTGGTAATTTACTAAAAATCGACCAATTACCACCTCGATAGAAACGACTCCCTATAGTAAACTACAGTAGAACTTTTTTCGCTCAATGCAAGGAGCTTGACAAAGAGAGTAAGATGATTGAGGGTCCTAATCCAGTAGACTAAAAAAATTACATTTGATGCCCTCCCTCCTAATCAAGCTTTTAATATCTATAATTGGTTCTTTAAGGAAAATATATGTTTGATTTATCACATCAATTTTACGTCAAACCAAGGATAAATGTGACTTAATTTTTTTAATATAAAGTTTAATATATCTTCACACCAACCAAATTTTTCTATAGACTGATATTGCAAGGTATAGATATATACATAATCAATTAATTTGTATAGAGGCATTAGTACGTCTGTGTCAATATAATTAAAAATTTATACAATTTGTATAACAAAAATTGAAATTAAAATATTTGACATTAGTTTGATTATTTAATTATCAGAATATAAAAATTTTATATTCAAATATATTAACCTTATTTTATTTTGAGTGAAATTTACCTTATTTACGTATGGTAGTTTTGTGAGTGAAAAAAAATATAAACCACAATAATAGGAAAATAAAGAATTGTTGGATTACAATGTAAATAAAAAAACGTAGGGATCCTAAATAACCTATCCCGCCTAAAAGAGGTCATATTTCCTCTTACTCATGTACGTTTTGGTCTATATCTATAGTAAGAAAATGAAAGGCTGAAGGCTTCCACTCTACCTATATCCTTCGGAAGCTACCACTTCTAGAATGCAAGCTCATCTTGACTTTCTTTTTAGAGCATACTGGTCTTTCTATTGCGTACTCTTTGGCCATTCATTATTATTAGTAACATAGGCTCCAGCTCGTTAAACGAGCCTGTCGTCTGGCTCTAACACCAGACCGCTCGTGCCCGCCCATTTTATCTCGCTCTAAATGGAATGGCTCTCTTAGTTACGCTGTGCCCCGACCCGAGTCCCCATCCTTCATAGGCTAAGCCCTTACTTAACAGGATTCTACTCCCAAGGAAAATAAAACATAAACCACGATAGTAGGCAAATAAAGAATTGTTGGATTACAATGTAAAAATATAATAGTAGACATAATTGACAATACCATTACATGCTATGTGACACGGAGATGAGTTCAAATTTTTATACGTAGAAGTAATTACACGGTTTAAATAAAGAATATAGTTCATGTGCACATTGTTAGTAACAAAAAATATACGTTTATATATAGTCAATTAAAAGTTTAACAACTAATATGTTAGTTTCATATATTTGATTGCAAAATTTTTGAAAATGAAAAATAAAAATTCAGCATTGAACGTAATGACTAATACCAAGACGTTATAGTTAAAAAAAATTATTTTATTTTTGGATAAACTAACAAAAAAAATTATAGTCCTCTTTACAAAAAAAACAAAGAAAAATGATAAAATAAAATCTAATAAAAAAGCCAACGCGTAGAGAGAGGAAGGGATAGAAAGAGATAGTATGTCATTTGTTTTACTGTGGTAAATTTCAGGTCAAATTTCATAAATTAATATTTAATTTATAATTGTTAACTTTTTTGTTAATACATGATGACTGGTGCAAGTGCACCTTGTGGACTGAAGAATTTGTACTGTAGAATTGACCTATTTCTACCTTACTCTCAACCTCCAAAATCTCAGCAATTAGCTCCTCGATTTCCTTATAAGACGAAGGCTCCTGCACAAGAAACACGAAATCAGTAAAAACATTACTCATCTCCTCCATATTAAAAAGCATCAAATTTTAACATTTCACCATACACAAAGAATAGCTTGTATAATAATTTCTCGAGATGCAATCCGTCATCTTATGCCGAAATAGAAGGTGCATCAACTTCAGAATCATGAAAAATGAATCTGAATCGTCCTCACTACTCCCACTCTTGACATCTTCCACCACCACCTTACGGTTTTCTTCCTCCATTATACAAATATTGACACATACACACAAAAACAAAAGCAGTGAGTGAGCCTCACATAATAAACATAGCTTATGACTTTAAAGTAACTAAAATGGCTTCAAATTTCTAAAACATAATCTAAATTCTAATCCTAGCAACACTTTAAAGCTATGTGCTTTACCTTGAAATCAAAGCAAAGCTGAATAACACTAACACTTCAAATTTCAATAACACTTATATACTTCTATACATAATGACAGTCGCGAAATCAGAAACTCATAAGTATACCAACCGTAGTTCATAAATATACCATCTCAAGGGTATTAATATCTTTGTCCCTTAGTTTTGATAAAAAATAAATAAAAAAATAAAAACTGCCACGATAATTTTGAGACTTTCGGCACCACTTTGATAATTTTTAAAGTGTAGGCATCACATTAATGACTTTCAGAACTTCAGACGCTGGTGGTGAACTTTTTTACAACAAATATGTGATCAGTGTGATATGTGAGTAATAAAGTGTGACGACTCGGAATAGAATCAGTAGTGTAATCGGCTTAATCCACGAGCTTGCGCGTAATCGCAGTTTTCCGTAAATTGATTGAATTGCCGGTTTTGATCACGACTTAATTATAGGCCAAGAATTTGGGTTGAGTCTCTTCTTCAGAGATGTTGTACGCGTGATTTCGAGTTCGTGCGCGGTTTCGGATTATTATTTTGACGACCGAGGAATATAATATGAATATTTGAAATTTCAGAATATCGTTGAGTTTATCCGTTCGTATTCAAGTTTATCCGAATCGTGATTGTGATCCATTTTGGACGGTTGATCGACCCGAACCGAAATCGGAATGGTTATCAACTTGATTTGCGAGTTTCGCGATTAGTCACGATTTTGACGTAATTGATTAATATGGCGGCTTCGTTAACGACTAAATTATCGGGCAAGAATTTGATTTGGGATCCTTCACAAAAGTTGTAGAGAATTTAATTTTGAGCTCGTGGGAACTTATGGAGGATTATTCCGAGTTACGAGGAATAAGTTGTGAATATTTTCGGCCGTCGGATATTGTCGTATTTATCCATTTGGGATTCGATACGCGTACGGTATAAATATGGAAGCGACACGTGATGATTTGGGAAAGTTTCCAAAAGCGAAAAGTTGAGTTGACCCGCGTTGACCACGGGTCATGGGCGACCCGTTTTGCTTTGTTTGGGTCGTGGACTTTGCGCCGCTGTGGAGGCCGATTCCAGCCATGGTTGGACGGGGTCCCTTCATGAAACTTGTTGGGCTCGTGGCCCTCTTCTATTTGAGAAGTGGATCGACCCATGAGGTGGCCGGAGGAGGAAGAATCGAAGCGACAAAGTCGAGCAATTTTCGGCGAGTTCGGCGGTGGTCAGAGGTAACTTTTCCGGCCGAGTTGGTGGCTCCTCTTTGGGGGGTTTTGTTAGCCTTGAGGAGAGGAAGCTTTTGGAAGTGGTTTGGAGGGTTGTCGTGGCAGGAGGAAGGAGATCACTGTACTTGAAATTCTGGTAAGGGTTTGTGATTTTGAGGTGAGTTTTGGACATTTTCCGGTCAAAATTGGCCTTAACTTTGAACTAGAAAGTTGTTGGAAATATTGAGATCTTCAAATCCATGTGTAGGTCACATTTTTCTGCGCCAGTGAGGATTTCCGGCAGCCGGCAGTAGTGGCGACTTTTCGTCCGACGTGTTTTTCGACGAGTTGTATGTCATTTCGCTCGGAATCGTGCACCGATCGCAGTGGTGAGGTTTATTTTTTGAATTGAGCATCGGAAATTATAGCGAGGTTTTATGGTATAATTATCGGATTTGGACGATTTCGTCGATATTGAATTATATGTTTCCGGGAACGGTTATTTCTCATGATGTGATTCGAGGTTTTGAGTTATGATTTTGAGCAGTGGATTTTATGATTATCCAGGGGATCGTGATCGTTCGTTTGGCGAGGGATTTTCCGCCGGATCACTGGATTAACGCGTATCGCGTTATGCTCACCTGTGAGTGGACTTTTCTATTTTCATTGTCATTGCGAGTTCGTGATTTTTCGTATTTATTTATATACGATGTTGAGATTATTTATTACTTTTGGAGGTATTATTTTATATTTTTATGGTGATGGCATTACTTGCATCGATGCTTCGGCTACTCGGCTGATCACCGGTAGTCTGACCAGAGTTGAGAGATTTCTTTGGGCAGGGTTGAGAGATTCCCCTGTTATAACGCTGGGATTGAGAGATTCCCCTAGCCTATCACCGTCGGGCTTGAGTGATTCGCCTGACCGTCGGGCTTGAGAGATTCGCCTGACACCTCTATATATATTTTCGAACTCACATTATTTTACATTAATTATGTATATGAAATTGGTGAAAGGCATATGTTTATTTTCGTCCACTCACTCTAACATTTTTATTTGCCTTTCCTCTGGGCTTTTCGGTTTCAGTGCCCAGTTTGTAGTTCGGATTCTGGTGTCGCACGTCGCAGTCGAAGGCATAGTATTCGAGCGATATTTCTTTTATGGTAGGTTCTTAGTTTGGCCTACTATTTTGATACGAACCTCACCAACAACTGTGATGAAACCCGATAAAAGTGGACCGAACACCAAGAATGCGAAGATAAAGCTTGTTGAGTCTAGACCCCACACCTATCACCCACTAATTTCTAAGTGATAAGCTTGGGTTTGAGCGCCACAAGTTTTACCTTGATAAGCTCAGAAAGAGTTCTAATAAGAACCAAGAAGAACACAAGTTCTCACAATTTTCATCTATCATAATCTCATTACAAACAAATCAAATCTCTCCTTATATAGGAATATAGGAGAGAACAAAAATCAAAACAGAAAATTAGAAGTTATGGCCTTTAATTGCTAATTAAGGCCCATAATGCTAAGAAATAAAACTGATCATAAAATAAGAAATAAAACTGATCATAAAATCTGAGAATAAAGATCAGATCAATGCTCCCTTTATTCTCTCCGTAATTATTCTCCCTGAATTCGTGCTCCTTAATTGTTGCCCTTCATGATGACCTCCATGACATGCACAAATTTAGCTTCCTCTTTGATAATTTCAGAATTATCTCCACTCTCTTGAATCAGCCCATTAAGTGCTTCTTGGAACTTCCGGGCCCTAGCTCTTGTAATTGGGCCACTTGGTAATGATAAAGATTCCACGGCATCCTTAGCTCCATGTCCACGTGCATGATCCGCATTGCCGCCATGCCCATGTTCATTTCCATAATCATCTGGGTTTGCATCATTCTCCCCTTCTTGAAAAGGATTTGTCCTCAAATCTTCGCCTACATCAAATGGAGATAAGTCAGTAACATTAAAGCTAGCACTTACACCATACTCAGCTGGTAGATCAAGTTTGTAAGCATTATCATTGGACCTCTCCAACACTTGGAATGGTCCATCACCCCGCGGTAACAGCTTTGAACTCTTTTTTGCTGGAAATCTTTCCTTCCTAAAATGCAACCACACCCAATCTCCGGGTTCAAAAACGACCTTCTTGCGCCCTTTGTTGGCTTGATGGGCATATTGTTTTGTCCTCCGCTCCATATTTAACCGTTCCTTCTCATGAATATTCCTCACTATTCTGCTTTCTTTTTACCATCTAGATTCACACGTTCCTGCAAAGGTAAAGGAGTAAGGTCCAAAGGTGATAATGGATTAAAGCCATAAACAATCTCAAATGGGGAAAACTTAGTTGCTGAATGCATGCTTCTATTGTAAGCAAACTCTACATGTGGCAAACATTCTTCCCAAGTTTTCAAATTCTTCTTAATGATTGAACGCAATAAAGTTGACAATGTTCTATTCACCACTTCAGTTTGCCCATCCGTTTGAGGATGACAAATAGTAGAAAATAATAACTTTGTCCCCAATTTTCCCCCAAAGTTTTCCAAAAGTAACTCAAAAACTTTGCATCACGATCTGAAACAATGGTATTAGGCATGCCATGCAACATAACAATTTCTCTAAAGAACAAATCAGCTATATGAGATGCATCATCAGTCTTATTGCACGCAATGAAATGTGCCATTTTTGAAAATCTATCCACAACCACAAAAATCGAATCTTTTCCCTTCTTGGTCCTGGGTAAACCTAAGACAAAATCCATAGAAATATGAGTCCAGGGTTCACAAGGTATGGGCAAAGGGGTATATAGACCATGTGGGTTCGACTTAGACTTAGCCTGCCTACATGTTATGCACCTTTCACAGATTTGCTCAATATCTCTTTTCATATGAGGCCAAAAGAAATGCTCATGTAAAATCCCTAAAGTCTTAGCAATACCAAAATGACCCATCAATCCACCTCCATGAGCTTCTCTCACAAGTAATTCTCTCAAAGAACAAACAGGAACACATAATTTATTTTCACGAAACAAGTATCCATGGTCCCTATAAAACTTGCCAAAGGTCACTCTTTCACACGCATTGAACACTTCACCAAAATCAGGATCTTGTGCATATAAATCTTTAATGTATTTAAAACCAAGCAACTTTGTTTCTAAGGTGTTGAGTAAAACATACCTTCTGGACAATGCATCAGCAACAATATTTTCCTTACCTTTCTTGTACTTGATCACATAGGGAAATATTTCGATGAACTCTACCCATTTTGCATGACGTTTGTTCAACCTTTGCTGCCCTTTTAAATGCTTCAATGATTCATGATCCGTATGGATCACAAACTCCTTTGGCCAGAGATAATGCTGCCAATTCTCCAATGCTCTTACCAAAGCATACATCTCCTTGTCATACGTTGGATATTTCAAGGCCACTCCACTTAACTTCTCGCTGAAATAAGCAACTGGTCGGCCTTCTTGCATCAAAACAGCTCCAATTCCTATTCCTGAAGCATCACACTCAATTTCAAAAGTCTTAGAAAAATTAGGTAAAACAAGTAAAGGCGCATTAGTTAATTTCTCCTTTATTAAATCAAATGCCTTCTTTTGTTCCTTTCCCCACTTAAAAGGCGCATTTTTCTTGATGACTTCTGTGAGAGGGGCGGCAATGCTACTGAAATCACGCACAAACCGCCTATAGAAGCTCGCCAATCCATGGAAGCTCCTCACTTGACTAATTGTTGTAGGTGTTGGCCACTCTTGGATTGCTCTCACCTTTTCTTCATCCACCTCAATTCCTGCCTTTCCAACAACAAACCCAAGAAATCCAAAACAGATTTAAGATGCATCACATGTTCTTCCAAGGTTTTGCTATAGATTAAGATGTCATCAAAATACACAACAACAAATCTGCCTATGAATGCTCGTAAAACATGGTTCATTAATCTCATGAATGTGCTCGGAGCATTAGTTAAGCCGAAAGGCATTTCTAACCACTCATAAAGACCATATTTAGTTTTAAAAGCAGTTTTCCATTCATCTCCTTTCATCCTAATCTGATGATATCCACTTTTAAGATCAATTTTTGAAACACACAAGCACCATGTAATTCATCAAGCATATCATCTAACCTAGGAATAGGGTGACGATACTTTACCGTTATGTTGTTGATTGCACGACAATCAACACACATCCTCTAGGTGCCATCCTTCTTAGAAACCAATATTACCGGGACCGCACAAGGACTCAAGCTTTCCCTTACATACCCTTTCTCCAACAGCTCACCCACTTGCTTTTGTAACTCTTTTGTCTCCTCGGAGTTTGTTCTATAAGTAGGTCTGTTTGGAATTGATGCACCAGGTATGAAATCAATTTGATGTTCAATCCCTCGAATTGGTGGCAGTCCACATGGCACTTTCTCGGGAAAGACATCATCAAATTCCTGCAAAAGAGAAACAATATTGCTCGGCAAAGATCCGACAAGGTCATTAGTGCAATATAGAGCCTCTTTGTACATGAGTACAATCAAGGGCTGATGTGAAACTAAAGCTCTCTTAATCTCACTTTTTCTTGCCATGTAACTGTATTTTCTCTCTCTTTCTCTCACCATGGCTGAATTTTTTTCTTTTTCACTCTCAGCTTTTGTTTTCTCTTTTCTCTCCTTTTCTTTTTCACTCTTCTCTTTCTTTTTTCTTTCAATTTCTTTTTCACTCTTTTCTTTTTCTTTCATTTTCTCACTGGAATTTTGTAAATGAAGTTGGTCCTCCATGACCTGCTTGGGAGTTAAAGGAACAAGAGTAATAGGTTGCTTTCTAAGGGTGAAAAAATACCTATTTGTGTACCCATCACATGTGACTCTTCGATCATACTGCCATGGTCTCCCCAACAGTATGTGGCATGCTTGCATCGGCACCACATCACAAAGCACTTCATCTTCATACTTGCCAATGCACAATGACACCACCACTTGTCTCGTCACCTTTATATCACCACAGTCATTCAACCATTGCAATCTGTAGGGTTTGGAATGCTTCAAGGTTGTTAGTCCCAACTTCTCCACCATATAATTGCTCGCAACATTCGTGCAACTTCCTCCATCAATGATAACGCTGCACAATTTCTTATTCACCAAGCACCGAGTATGGAATAGGTTCTCCCTTTGGTTACTCTCATCCGGCTTAACTTGTGCATTGAGAGCTCTTCTTGTTACCAACAAGTCCCCAACAATAGGAATTTCTGCGTCACTGCCATCCTCATAAGTTGGAATGACCTCGTCCTCTTCTTCCTCCTCCGACTCTAAATTGCCTTGGGAGTTTATCACCATCACCCTTTTGTTTGGACATTGGCTGGATTTTTCTCTCCTTTTCTTTTTCACTCTTCTCTTTCTTTTCTCTTTCAATTTCTTTTTCACTCTTTTCTTTTTCTCTCATTTTCTCACTGGAATTTTGTAAATGAAGTTGGTCCTCCATGACCTGCTTGGGAGTTAAAGGAAAAAGAGTAATAGGTTACTTTCTAAGGGTGAAAGAATACCTATTTGTGTACCCATCATGTGTGACTCTTCGATCATACTGCCATGGTCTCCCCAACAGTATGTGGCATGCTTGCATCGGCACCACATCACAAAGCACTTCATCTTCATACTTGCCAATGCATAATGACACCACCACTTGTCTCGTCACCTTTATATCACCACAGTCATTCAACCATTGCAATCTGTAGGGTTTGGAATGCTTCAAGGTTGTTAGTCCCAACTTCTCCACCATATAATTGCTCGCAACATTCGTGCAACTTCCTCCATCAATGATAACGCTGCACACTTTCTTATTCACCAAGCACCGAGTATGGAATAGGTTCTCCCTTTGGTTACTCTCATCCGGCTTAACTTGTGCATTGAGAGCTCTTCTTGTTACCAACAAGTCCCCAACAATAGGAATTTCTGCGTCACTGCCATCCTCATAAGTTGGAATGACCTCGTCCTCTTCTTCCTCCTCCGACTCTAAATCGCCTTGGGAGTTTATCACCATCACCCTTTTGTTTGGACATTGGCTGGATTTTTCTCTCCTTTTCTTTTTCACTCTTCTCTTTCTTTTCTCTTTCAATTTCTTTTTCACTCTTTTCTTTTTCTCTCATTTTCTCACTGGAATTTTGTAAATGAAGTTGGTCCTCCATGACCTGCTTGGGAGTTAAAGGAAAAAGAGTAATAGGTTGCTTTCTAAGGGTGAAAGAATACCTATTTGTGTACCCATCATGTGTGACTCTTCGATCATACTGCCATGGTCTCCCCAACAGTATGTGGCATGCTTGCATCGGCACCACATCACAAAGCACTTCATCTTCATACTTGCCAATGCATAATGACACCACCACTTGTCTCGTCACCTTTATATCACCACATTCATTCAACCATTGCAATCTGTAGGGTTTGGAATGCTTCAAGGTTGTTAGTCCCAACTTCTCCACCATATAATTGCTCGCAACATTCGTGCAACTTCCTCCATCAATGATAACGCTGCACACTTTCTTATTCACCAAGCACCGAGTATGGAATAGGTTCTCCCTTTGGTTACTCTCATCCGGCTTAACTTGTGCATTGAGAGCTCTTCTTGTTACCAACAAGTCCCCAACAATAGGAATTTCTGCGTCACTGCCATCCTCATAAGTTGGAATGACCTCGTCCTCTTCTTCCTCCTCCGACTCTAAATCGTGTTAGGAGTTTATCACCGTCACCCTTTTGTTTGGACATTGGCTGGATATGTGACCTCTTCCCTGACATTTAAAACACCTTATATCACGAGATTTAGAAGTAGAAACATTGCTATTACCAGATGTGTTTGCCGTTGCTGGTTTAGTAATTTTTGAAGCCTCAAACTTTGGATTGTTTTGTTGTGGCTCATCTCTCCTTGGGGCTGGTTTCCAAGGATTAGTGGAACCCGTAGTTGTTCCTCTCCTTGCAAGACTTTTCCGCCTTAGTTGTGCCTCCACTTTTATGGCTTGATGTACCATATCAGATAACTCCACGTAGTGTTGCAGCTTCACAACGTCTGCAATATCGCTATTTAAGCCATGCAAGAATCTTGCCATGGTGGCTTCTTCGTCCTCCTCTACATTAGCACGGATCATTGCGACCTCCATCTCCTTGTGGTACTCATCCACACTTTTGTACCCTTGAGTCAATCGTTGTATCTTCTGGTATAAACTTCGATAATAGTGGCTGGGCACAAATTGCTTCCTCATCAATCTCTTCATCTCCGCCCATGTGCCTACTGGTAGCTCTCTATTTCTTCGCCTATTGACAATCAACTGATCCCACCAAATTATAGCATAATCAGTAAATTCAATAGCAGCCAATTTTACCTTCTTCTCTTCGGAGTAGTTGTGACAATCAAACACCATTTCCATCTTAGTCTCCCTTTCCAAATATGCTTCTGGATCGTTCTTTCCTTGGAATGATGGAATTTTCACTTTTATGCTCCCCATGTCGTTATCACGTCTAGGCCTCATATTCCTACCTCCACCTTCTTGCTCTTCTGGATCTGATCATTCTTCCTCATCGTGTCTATTTCGTGGTCGTCTCCTAGGCGCTGCTTGCTCCACTTCATCCAACCTTACGTGCAAAGGTTCCATCTCTGCCCGCATTATACGCCTCATCTCTGCTAATAATCCATCTAGTTGGAACGTTGGAATTTGTATTGGAGTTTCTTCATCTATGGGATCATGTGCCATGATTAAATCTGCATAATGGAGTTAGAAATCCTCGCAAACACTCCCTCACGTGTTTCACTCAAACAATGATACACTCACACTCGTGTTTCTCTCTAAATGGCGTTTACCCTCTGATATTCTCACACACTCTTGCCTTTTACCACTCTTTGTGTTTTTCTTCAGTTCTTAATCAAACTCAATGAACATTCAAGAAATAAAATTAAGCAGCAATCAAGATTGTATGTAAACACCCAAAACTTAACAAGACTTTCTGGTATGAATCAAAGGTATACTAATTCTCAAATGGAATAACTATTTTGATTGAGAATTTCTGTAATTTCTGGAACGACAAAAGAAACTTTGGAACTTTCACTTTCTTTTTTTTTCGCACCTCTTTTTTTCTTTCTGTGCTTTTTTTTTTCTTCTAATAAACTCGAAAATAAAGGATAGTCAAACTTGCCTTGGAGCCGAAGCTCTGATACCAAACTGATACGAACCTCACCAACAACTGTGATGAAACCCGATAAAAGTGGACTGAACCCCAAGAATGCGAAGACAAAGCTTGTTGAGTCTAGACCCCACACCTAAAGAGATGGGAACCTAAGACTACGAAAGGGACAAGCGCCACACAGAGAAATGCACCCACTAATTTCTAAGTGATAAGTTTGGGTTTGAGCGCCATAAGTTTTATCTTGATAAGCTCAGAAAGAGTTCTAATAAGAACCAAGAAGAACACAAGTTCTCACAATTTTCATCTATCATAATCTCATTACAAACAAAGCAAAGCTCTCCTTATATAGGAATATAGGAGAGAACAAAAATCAAAACAGAAAATTAGAAGTTATGGCCTTTAATTGCTAATTAAGGCCCATAATGCTAAGAAATAAAACTGATCATAAAATAAGAAATAAAACTGATCATAAAATCTGAGAATAAAGATCAGATCAATGCTCCCTTTATTCTCTCCGTAATTATTCTCCCTTAATTCGTGCTCCTTAATTGTTGCCCTTCATGATGACCTCCATGACATGCACAAATTTAGCTTCCTCTTTGATAATTTGAGAATTATCTCCACTCTCTTGAATCAGCCCATTAAGAGCTTCCTGGAACTTCCGGGCCCTAACTCTTGTAATTGGGCCACTTGGTAATGATAAAGATTCCACGGTATCCTTAGCTCCATGTCCACGTGCATGATCCGCATTGCCGCCATGCCCATGTTCATTTCCATAATCATCTGGGTTTGCATCATATTTGTATATATATACTAGAAGTCGCTCTGAGCATTTTTATGTTATACTTTTATACTATTTTTCCCTGGATTTTTGTAAAGTATAGTTTTATTAATTACTTTACATTATTGTTGTGATATTGAGAAATCTGGATGGGATTGGTGCCCACGGTTTGATTTTTGTGGCATATGATGAAGTGTATTTTCCAGGTGCAAGTTAATGGTAATTCTGCGTTAGTAGCGTTACTCTGCCAAAATTTTTGTGGTTTTTATTGGTTCGTGTTTTCAGAAGGGGTTTGATTCCGGTTTAGGAAACTAAATCGAGGTTGGGTCTTTTTAGCTTGGTATCAGAGCATTAGGTTTTAGGTTCTGTAGACTTCTGTAGTTGTGTTTACTAAGGATATTTGAGAATGTACAGCATGTCTGGAGTGATGACCCGACCGGCCGGCGGATACTCATCAATGCTCTGGGTGTTATATGCTTTCAAATGTTTGAAGTTCCATGATTACGTCTAGTTTGTTGTGAATAATGTCCTGGTCATTAGGATGCCTCCTTAACGTGCTTTCCGTGTCGGTACGGTTGTGGATCCTATTGAGGATCAGTCGACGCGCTACTTGACAGTGAGTTGTGGATTTGGATGAGCATTCTGGATTCAGAGTTATGTGTAGCTTGGTTTGCCCGGTTGTGCGTGTATGGGCGTCTACATGTTGCTTCTGAGCGGAAAATTGTGGTAATTGATGGTTTGCTTGAGTCAGATCATTAGATTCGGTGGGTTGGTATTGTGTGAGTTCCTGTTGTGACTCCTTGACCTATATTCAGTGTATTGTTTATACGGTAATGGTTTAATCAGGCTACTTAATAACGGAATATGTAGTGTTTACCAACCTAAGGCAGAGATGTATCGTTCACATGTTTGTCCCAATTTGTACGTGTTATGTGGCTTCAGAGGAAGCAATGCACAAGGTTCGAGATGAGTTTGAGCTTGAGCATCAAAGGGATTTTGACTGTTATGCCTCGAGACAACCGTGAGGATTTTGTTGTGTTACACTCTGAGGCGAGGACATTGGGAAGGAAAGTTGTACGCGGTTTCCGACATGTCAGTTTGAGGAATGTGAACTTAGTTGAGATATTTGATGAGGTTGAGTTCAGGCACCTCGGGATCAGTATCTTCATCAGGCTGTGGCCTTTTCGATTATGTTGAGGGTCATCTGAATAAGCAGAAGATCCGTTTGGTGGTGATGGAGATCACAGAGTAGTTGACTTGTTCCTGTGGCATGAGTCAGGGTGGTCGTTGGTGATCCTTCCATACAGCAGGCGTCGCTGTGATTTGTGTTCGAGGAGCACTTTCAGATGCTATTTTGGTGGCTTGAAGGGTCACATTACGAGGGAACGTCCCCAATCAGTTGTTTTAGTGATTCGGCAGCTCAGAGTTTAGGAGGAGGTCAAGATGCCATTTCTAGAGTTTGACCAACGCAGCCTTCTAGACGAGTCAATCAGCAAAGTCGCAATCGACGAGGACGGCTAGTTGGGCATGCCGGAGTTCGTACCACGACCCTGTGTGAGGATAGAGTTTCTCTGAGGTTACCATTGCTTGGCATCCATGGCTATTATGCCTGCATTTCCACTTCCGGGGTTATGGAGAGTGTTGTATCCATCCGGAGAGGTTGTGAGATCTTTGTTGGAGGTTATGGGTTAGCCGCGGATATGTTATAGCTGGATATCGTCGATTTTGATGTGATTTTGGGTATGGACTTCTTGACGACACATTGGGCTATGTTCGATTGTCAAAAGAAGGAGGTTGTGTTTCGACGACCAGGGTTCTCCGAGATATTATTTTGCGGTGAGAAGAATATTTTATTGCCATGTGTGATTTCAGCAATGAAGGCCGAGCGGATGATGAAAAGGGGTGTGTAACATACTTAGCTAGTGTTGTGGATACTACGGCTGCTATGCTAGACATTGGTGATATTGAAGTGGTTCCAGAGGTTCCAGGTGTGTTCCGGAGGAGTTACCGGGTATTCCTCCAGTTCGGGAGATCGATTTCACCTTTGAGCTATTATCGGGCGTTGAACCCATATCACCGGCACCTTATCGTTTGGCGCCAGCGGAGTTGAAGGAGCTACAGAGTCAACTTCAAGAGTTGCTGGAGGAGATTTCATATGACCCAGTGTATCACCGTGGGGTGCTCTTGTACTATTTGTGCGAAAGAAGGATGGTTCGACGAGGTTGTGCATCGACTATCGGAAGCTGAATCAGGCTTCAGAGAAGAACGAGTATCTGTTGCCGCGGATTGACGACTTGTTTGATCAGCTCAAGGGAGTTTCAGTCTTTTCGAAGATTGATCTCAGATTCGGATACCATCATTAAGGATCCGAGAGTCAGATGTGGCCAGGACAGCTTTCGGATCACGGTGCGGGCATCACGAGTTCTTGGTCATGCCGTTTGGGTTGACCAATGCCCCCGCAGCTTTTATGGACTTGATAAACCGGGTGGTCAGACGATTTCTGGACAAGATTGTGATCGTGTTCATCGACAACATCCTGATTTACTCCAGGAGTGTGGGCCAGCACAAGAAGCATTTGCGAGCGGTTTTGCGGACTTTGCGAGATAATCAGGTGTTTGCGAAGTTCAGCTAGTGTGAATTTTGGTTGATTAGAGTGAAGATTTGGGCCACGTGATATCAGCTGAGGGAGTCACCGTGGATCCTGACCAGTTAGGAGCCGTGTTGATTTGGAGTAGACCTACCACCGTGCCAGAGATCAGGAGTTTCTTGGGTTTGGCAGGTTACTATCGACGCTCTGTGCAGGATTTTCTTGGATTGCCACTCCACTTACCAGATTGACAAAGAAGGGCGTCAAGTTCAAGTGGTCTGATGCGTGTGAGGAGAGTTACTTACTCCTGAAGGAAGGTTGACCACTGCACCGGTTTTGACTTTACCTGACGACCTTGATGAGTTCGTGGTTTATAGCGATGCATCGAGATTTGGATTTGGTTATGCTTTGATGAAGTATAGCAGAGCGGTGGCTCATGGTTTCAGGCAGTGGAAACTTTATGAAGTTACGTATCCTATGTATAATTTGGAAGTAGCTGTCGTTATGTTAGCATCGAAGAGTTCGAGACACTACTGCTACGGCGTGCAGCGCAATGTAGGATGTACACTGATCACTTGAGCTTCCTCTACTTGCATATTCAGTCAGATTCGAGCTTGAGGCAGTGTAGATGGATGTGGTCGATTAACGACTATGGCTACACATTTGAGTTTATCCGAGAAAGTTGAGTGGTTGTACTTTGACTATCTTTCTGGGGTGTTGTTGCTGATGTATTCAATTGCAAATCGGGAGCTTCATTGTTTTATGTGTGTGTGGCTAAGTTTCCATGTTAGCCGAGTTGCGAGCTACGATAGCTGAGTTCGAGTGTGATAGTGTTGAAGCTCATTGTTTTGCGTATGTTATGCACTAGTGGTACGGAGATGTAACAGATACTTCGAGTTTACTACCCGTGACGGAACATGAAGAGGAATATAGCAGCTTATGTGAGCAGATGCCACATTTGTCGGCAAGTGAGGGCAGAGAGGCAGAAACTTGCTGGGTAATTACAGCCATTGGAGATTTCCGATTAGAAGTTGGAGCTTGTCACTGTGGATTTTATGTATCAGTTATCGCGTACTTCGGTTAGTGGTACCAGTTGTCGGGTCTTTGTGGACCATTTGATGAACTTAGTTCTTTTCCCTGTACTTTCGGAAAAGATTTCAGTGGCAGGCTGGTATAGCTGTATTTGGCGGAGGTTGTCCATTTACGTGGTGCACATGTGTCCCATATCGCTGATCAAGATAATCAGTTACAACAGAGTGTTGGCAAACATTGCAGTGAGCATTGGGGACCAGATTACAGGTTAATACCATTTCTTATCCTCAGATTGGTGGGCGATCTTTGAAGACTATGCAGTCTTTGGAGGGCATGTTGTGGTCTTGTGTATTGCAGTTCTGAGGGATTTGGGACCAGTAGTTTCATTTGTTCGAGATTACTTGCAGTACCAGTTTACAGACCCGTATTGATTTGACATTGTATAAATTTGTGTATAGAAACAGTGTTGCACTCCATTGTGTTGGAGCGAGTTGGGATTGAGCTGGTGTTTGATCCTGATTTAGTGGAATGCATTACTATAGACCTTCGGATTAGCAGAAACAGGTTGATAATTGCTCGAGTTCGGCAGTGCAGTTATATTGATGTGAGCAGGTTGAGTTATATATTTGCCACGTTGTTTTGGTCTGTATGTGATCATGGGGCGAGTTTATGTTATGCCGTATAGTTTGGCATTGCCTATAGCGTTGACCTTTGTGTATGTTGTATTTCGTGTCGTGGAATTACATTTCAGATTTACTGCGTGTTTTGTACCCTATCATTTCCTTATATAGGAAGAGTTGGAATTTGTGGAGGAGCCAGTTCAGATTCGGGATTTAAAGGTACAAAGATATTTTCTATTAACAGAGTCGTTCAGTTGAGGTTGCCACTTGGGAGTTGAACGGTATGCAGAGGGAGTATTTCTACTTTTCAGTTGGCAGACTTGGAAATTTCGAGGTCGAAATTTGTTTTTAAGGGGGGTAGATTTGTGACGACCCAGAACAGAATCAGTAGTGTAATCGGCTTAATCCACGAGCTTGCGCGTAATCGCAGTTTTCTGTAAATTGATTGAATTGCCGGTTTTGATCACGACATAATTATTGGCCGAGAATTTGAGTTGAGTCTCTTCTCGAGAGTTGTTGTACACTTGATTTCGAGTTCGTGGGCGGTTCCGGATTATTATTTCAACCACCGAGGAATATAATATAAATATTTAAAATTTTGGAATATCGTAGAGTTTATCCGTTCGTATTCAAGTTTATCAGAATCGTGATTGTAATCCCTTTTGGACCATCGATCGACCCGAACCGAAATTGGAATGGTTATCGACTTGATTTGTGAGTTTCACGATTAGTCACGATTTTGACGTAATTGATTAATATGGCGGCTTCGTTAACCACTAAATTACCGGGCAAGAATTTGATTTGGGATCCTTCACGAAAGTTGTAGAGAATTTAATTTCGAGCTCATGGGAACTTCCGGAGGATTATTCCGAGTTACGAGGAATAAGTTGTGAATATTTTCGGCCGTTGGATATTTTCGTATTTATCCATTTGGGATAAGATACGCGTACGGTATAAATACGGAAGCGATACGTGACGATTTGGGAAAGTTTCCAAAAGAGGAAAGTTGGGTTGACCCGCGTTGACCACGGGTCATGGGCGACCCGTTTTTCTTCGTTTGGGCCATGGACTTTGCGCCGCCGTGGAGGCCAATTCCGACTACGGTTGGCCGGGGTTCCTTCATGAAACTTGTTGGGATCATGGCCCTCTTCGATTTGAGAGGTGGATCGATCGACCCGTGAGGTGGCCGGAAGAGGAAGAATCGATGCGGCAAAGTCGAGCAATTTCCGGCGAGTTCGGCGGTGGTCGGAGGTAACTTTTTCGGCCGAGTTGGTGGCTCCTCTTTGGGGGGTTTTGCTAGCCTTGAGGAGAGGAAGCTTTTGGAAGTGGTTTGGAGGGTTTCCGTGGCCGGAGGAAGGAGATCGGTGTACTTGAAATTCAGGTAAGGGTTTGTGATTTTGAGGTGAGTTTTGGACCTTTTTCGGTAAAAATTGGTCTTAACTTTGACCTGGAAAGTTGTTCGAAATGTCGAGATCTTCAAATCCATGTGTATGTTGCATTTTTTGAGCCGGTGAGGATTTCCGGCGGCCGGCGGCAGCGGCGACTTTTCGTCTGACATGTTTTTCGACGAGTTGTATGTCGTTTCGCTCGGAATCGCGCACCGATCGCAGTGGTGAGGTTTATTTTTTGAATTGAGCATCGGAAATTATAGCGAGATTTTATAGTATGATTATCGAATTTTGACGATTTCGTCGATATTGAATTATATGTTTCCGGGAACGGTTGTTTCTCGTGATGTGATTCGATGTTTTGAGTTATGATTTTGAGCAGTGGATTTTATGATTATCCAGGGGATCATGATCGTTCGTTTGGCGAGGGATTTTTCGCCGGATCACTGGATTAACGCGTATCGTATTATGCTCACCTGTGAGTGGACTTTTCTATTTTCACTATCATTGCGAGTTCTTGATTTTTCGTATTTATTTATATACGATGTTGAGATATTTATTACTTTTGGAGGTATTATTTTATATTTTTATGGTGATGGCATTACTTGCATCGATGCTTCGGTTACTCGGCTGATCACCGGTAGTCTGACCAGAGTTGAGAGATTCCTCTGGGCAGGGTTGAGAGATTCCCCTGTTATGCCGCTGGGGTTGAGAGATTCCCTAGCCTATCACCGTCGGGCTTGAGCGATTCGCCTGACCGTCGGGCTTGAGAGATTCGCCTGGCACCTCCATATATATTTCCGAACTCACATTGTTTTACATTGATTATGTATATGAAATTGGTGAAAGGCATATGTTTATTTTCGTCCACTCACTCTAACGTTTTTATTTGCCTTTCCCCTGGGCTTTTCGTTTCCGTGCCCAGTTTGCAGTTCGGATTCTGGTGTTGCACGTTGCAGTCGGAGACATAGTATTCGAGCAATATTTCTTTTATGGTAGGTTCTTAATTTGGCCTACTATTTGTATATATATACTAGAAGTCGCTCTGAGCATTTTTATGTCATACTTTTATACGATTTTTCCCCGGATTTCTGTAAAGTGTAGTTTTATTATTTACTTTACATTACTGTTATGATATTGAGAAATCCGGATGGGATTGGTGCCCACGGTTTGATTTTTGTGGCATAGGCTGAAGTGTATTTTCCGGGTGCAGGTTCATGGCAATTCCGTGTTAGTAGCGTTACTCTGCCAAAAATTTTGTGGTTTTTATTGGTTCGTGTTTTCAGAAGGGGTTTGATTCCAGTTTAGGAAACTAAATCGGGGTTGAGTCATTTCATAAAGGACATATATAATATACCCACGATAAGCCCACTTTATTAAAAAAGCCCACATTGTTAACCAGCTCATACAAAATCAAACAAAATAAAGCCCATAAAAAGCAGCCCACTATAGAAAACCCTATAGCATATATAGCCTCGATCTCTTCCCCTCCCGAATTCGCAGATGCTAGCGTTTTTGTTGGAGGCACATAAAAAATAACTGAGAAACACAAAACTTTCAACCATGGCAGCTGTAGTTGTTCCAGGAAAGGAGATGGTTTAATGCTTCGGCCGCTAGAAGACCGCTGATGCTGAGAGGTTTATTATTTTGTTAATCTTTTTTTTGATGATGCTTTGCTATTTTTTTTTTTTTTTTGGATTTCGGAGGACTTTGATGTTATGCAAATGCTTATTGTTATAATTTCCCTCAAGACATGATTTTGTAGTATGACGGAGTTGAAAATGGGCTTATTTTAGATTATTTAATGGTTTCAAAACTGTTTGGTGTTTCATATGCTTTCTAGATGCTTGTTGTTATCATTCCGAGCTTAGAATGATTAGTTATTGTCATGAGTAGCTCAGTATGGCTATTTGCTATGTATGTGAAAGAACCCAACCCCGATTTAGTTTCCTAAATCAGAATCAAACCCCTTCTGAAACACAAACTTGCAAAAACCATAAAATTTTTGCTTAAGTTTCACTATATCATGGAATTACCATTAACCTGCACCCGAAAACACACTTCATCTTATGCCACAAAAGTCAAACCGTGGGCACCAATCCCATCCAGATTTCTCAAAATCATAATATAATATAAAGCAAGAAGCAAAAACTGTAACTTTACAGAAATCCGAAAAAATTATACAAAAATATATCATCAGAGTACTCAGAGCGACCTCTAGTATATATGCATAAATACACAACAGTAGGCTAAACAAGAAACCTATTTGAAAAGAAAAGTAGCTCGAATATTAAGCCTCCGACTGTGACGTGTGACACCAGAATCCGAACTGCAAACTGGACATTGAAAACAAAGAGCCCAGGGAAAGACATATAAACCGTTAGAATGAGTGGACGAAAATAAATGTCTTTCGCCGAATAATATATGTTATAAAAACATATGCGAGTCTAAATGAATGAAATCGATATAGTACACGAGGGAGACTCTAACTCATCACGTGTACAGAGCATGCATCATAAAATCCCGCGGGGTCACTCATGAACACATCCGCGCTAGTATAGTCCGAATCACGGGATCCCAGACCCACACGTGATTCAAGCCAGAAAAGCCTCAGGTCAAAGGTCTGCCCCCCCCCTCCCCCCGATAAAGGCCTCGGGTCAGGGGTCACAGCCTCCTCCGGTAAACATCCTCGGGGATCAGCCGGGATGCAAGTGTATCGATACAACCACATATCTAAGACTGTACTCTGTGTAAACCAAATCATAAATAGTTTCATGCAAATGTATAAAGCATAATATAAATGCATATTCGTATTATATACTTATGAAAGTATATCCGTCGAGGCATATTCGTAATATATAATCGTAAAGCACATGCTCGTGTAAATCATAATCTCATATGCATGCTCATGCTCGTAAAACGTATAATAAGGACTTGCAATCAATCAGTGAAAAGAAATGTCCACTCATAGACAAGCACAGTGCGCAAACGTGCTAATCTCGAGATCCGGCGGAAGATCCCTCGCCAAGCGTACGATCTCGATCCCCTGAATAATCACAAAATATCATTGATCAAAATCACAATTCAATACTCTGAACCACACCTCGGAAACCAACCATTTTCGGAAATATATAACTCGGACACAAAAGAATAGTCGAAAACCCCAAATACTCCACATAAACCCTCAACTCAAAATTCGGCATCCAAATCAACTAGAAAACCTCAAGGCGACGATCAGGGCGCGATTACGAGCAAAACGGCATAAAACTTAACAAAAATCCAAAAAGTCAACCCTTCGCCGGAGCGCCGTCGGTAGCGGCGCAGCGTAAACAATGGCGGATTCCGGTCAAACTTTCTAGAAATGACCTACATCTCAAGCCCAACACATTCTTCTTCTAAACCAAGCTCCAATTCCAAGCCCACCGGCCGGAATCGAGCCCGAAACCCACGGAATCCATGGATTTCGGCGAGCTTCAAACGGCAACCAAACCCAAAATTGTTCCACCCAAAAGCATCACAAGGATGAGGGAAACCTTTCCCCCCACCACCCCGGCCCCAAAAGTCACCGGAGCGCCGGCCTTGACGACGGCGAAATCCACGGGATTCACCGAGCTCGTTCTAACTCAATACGTCATCAAATCACACCAAACCAAGTTCTAAACCATAGGAAATCAAGAGAGGATTCTAACCATACCAAAATTGTAGCCGTAGGTAGCCGGAAACGGAAAGTCCACAACAGTGCGGTTCTCCCTCAGTCAACGCGAGTCAACGGGTCAACCTTCGGTCAAACGACGGTCAAACTTCCAAAACAGTGGTTTTCGACAATTTTACGACTATTTATACTCGCGGTTTGATACGATCAACGGTCTAAATCGAATCGCATCCCTGTTTCGGATAACTCAAACTCAAACGGATAAACACGACTAAATCACGCGATTTCAAATATTCATAACATATTCCTCGGTTATCGAAACAATTATCCGAAACCGCCTACGAACTAGAAATCAAATTCTCTACATTTTCCACGAACAAACCCAAATCAAATTCATGTCCGAAAATTAAGTCGTGAACGATATTGCATATCCTATTAATTACGCTAAACCACAATTACTCGTGAAACTCGCAGATTAAGCCAATTACTATACCAATTCTGGTCCAGGTTGTCACAGTATGTTGTGTTCTGTCTATCTTGAGGTTTATTTTTTAGGTTCTTTCAATAAAGAATTTATAGTTAGTCCAATTTTACTTTCTCTATTGCCTCAACATCCAATTCCTGAAAGTTCAATTTGTTTTCAGAAAGTTAAATTTTTTTTATTTATCAAGTTCACAACAAGTCAATTCCTAAAAAGATCAATTTTTTATTTTCTTGAAGCTTAATATGTTTCATTTATGAAGTTCACAGCAAGTCAGTTCATAAGAAGATCAGTTGGTTTTCATAGAGCTAAATCTGTTTAATCTATGAAGTTCACATCAAGTTAATTTGTTATGAAGAGTCTTCTAGATTTAAATTTTCATATTGAGTAGGATTGCATTTCATTTCTCCTTGTCTATAAATGTTCATTCATGTATAGTTACTTATGTTTGTAGGATTGTATTTCTTCTTCCCGTCACAAAGTTTAGGGAGTAGGGTTCAAAATATACAATCCAGGTTGTTCCTTGTGATCCTTTGTCTGTGTGAATTGTGAACTATAGTTTGTAGGGTATGTTCATACTTTTTTAGTTCAAAAAGGCCACCTTGATTTTCAAGTGCGTATGGTAGTGGGCTTCAATTGTTTTGGACGGTTACTATAGATTAAGGTTCCCCTTGTCATTTTTTTTCGTTCCAAAGGTCATTTGATTTGTCAAGAATAAGAGATGTTAATGACATTTTGATTGGAATGTAACCACCAAAGTTATAAATAAGGAGACGTGTCTTGTGAAGATTGATTTTTGTATTTTTAATGATGAACTAGTTTAAAATTGATTGGTTTCTGTCATAAGACAAAAATGTATGTTCAGATTGATATTTTCCCTGGTTCAACAATTTTTGGTGTGACTAGTATTTGTTAATCGGCAGAAATATATAAGAATAGAAAGAATGACCGTGCGCGAGGTGCGGCTCAGGCACAAATAATTTAATAATCTAGACTTCAATAATTCTGCAGTTTTGGGATAAAATATATAGTAAATGTATTTCATTATCAAGTTTTCTCCGATATACATGAGCCAAAATATAAAGATACATGACTGAAAATGTTATGATGTCTGAATTCTAATTAAACTTCTTCATGACTCAAAGAAAATTCAATCCAAGTCACGTAAGCATGACCGTCAGCACCAAAAATCTTGCTTTCAAGTCCATTCATAATATGCACACACATCATGTATATTACTAAATGAGGTAATTTTGATGAACACTATTACACATCACGTTTGAAAGAACCTTACTTTTTTCTTTATATTCTTTATTATCTATTATTTTTCAAGAGAGCATCTTCAGTGCACCTAGTGCACTTGCACCAGTTATGTATAATTTAATCTCAGTCATTCATTTAATCTAATTTTATATAGCATTAATACTAATGTTAACACCATTAAGTGAATGAATATTAAATAGAGGTAAAAAAATATAGTCAATTATGGTAAACGTCAATTAATTTTAATAATTGATATTATTTTATTATTATTAAGATAATAAACCTTATACCTCAAATTCTAAACCCTTAACCCTAAACCCCAAACCCTAATCCTTAAACCTCAAACCCCATACTCTGAAGTTCTTGAATCCAAAAACCCCTAAACCAAAAATCCCATGATCAAATTAGCAAATTAATTTTTCTCCACATTTTTAGTGTAAACACATGTACATTTATAGAGCAAATTTAAAACATTGACAATATTTATACAATAATTTATGCGGTTTTAAATTGTCGACAATGAAAAAATAAATTTTGCATTACCTATATGCTCATGGTATATTTTTACATATGTACGAAAGAACTAGCCTGGTATAGTTGTGAGTTTTTTTTGCCTCGATCCATTTAATCAACTATTAGTATTGATCATATCAAATTTATTTTTCTAAAATGGTAATAACAAATCATTCGAAGTTCAATTTTTAACTTTTTTAACATGTTTTAATTACAAAGCTTTCAGTATCATTCGGGTATCATTGTACAATTTTTTAAGTGATTGGATCATCTCAATTAAGTTGATATAAACAAAATTCAAATATCTAAATATCCAAATATATTAAGAGCTGATAATTTACAAGGAATCGACCAATCAACGTCACGATAGACAGGACTCCCTATAGTAAACTACACTAGAACATTTTTCGCTCAATGCAAGGAGCTTGACAAAGAGAGTAAGGCGATTGAGGGTCTTAATCCTGTAGACTAAAAAAATTACATTTGATGCCCCACTCCTAATCAAGCTTCAAATATCTATAATTGGTTCTTTAATGAAAATATATGCTTGATTCATCAAATCAATTTTACATCAAACTGAGGATGAATGTGACTTAATTTCTTTAATATAAAGTTTAATCTTCACACCAACCAAATTTTTCTATAGACTATGATATTGCAACGTATACATATATACATAATCAGTTTATTTGTATAGAGACATTAGTACCTCTGTGTCGATATAATTAAGAATTTTATACAATTTGCAAAACAAAAATTCAAATAAAAGTATTTAAAATTAGTTTGAGTATTTAATGAAAGGACCCAACCCCGATTCAGTTACCTAAACCGGAATCGAACCCCTTCTGAAAACACGAACCAATAAAAACTTTTCAAAATTTCGGCAGAGTTTCGTTACTAACGTGGAATTGCATAAACCTGCACCCTGTAAACAACACTTCATCCTATGCCACAAAAGCCAAACCGTGGGCACCAATCCCATCCGGATTTCTCAACATCATAATATAAGCAAATAATAGTAAACAAACTGTACTATATATATTATATCCGAGAAAATCCGTAATAACACGTATCATAATGTATCAGAGCGATCTTTAGTGTAAAATATATACAATATACACATCAGTAGGCGAAACAAGAACTTACTGGAAAACACAGGTAGCTCAGATCATTAGCCTCCCAACTGCGACGTGAAACACCAAACCTGAACTGCAACTGGGCACGGAAACCGAAAAGCCCAGGGGAAAGACATGAAACCTGTTAGAGTGAGTAGACGAAAATAAATGTCTTTCTACAAATAAAATATACGTTATAAAAACATATGCGAGTCGAATGTACAAATAAATAAATGGTACACGAGGGAGACTCTAACTCATCACGCGTCCGGGTACACGAGGGAGACTCTAACTCCTCACGCATACAAACACGAGGGAGACTCTAACTCCTCACGCGTACAGAGCATGCATAAAAATCCCACAGGGCCACTCGAGGACACAACCGTGCTAGTACAGTCAGAACCACGGAGTCCCAAACTTCCACGTGATTCTAGCCAGAAAGGTCTCAGGTCAGAGGTCTGCCTCCCCCCGGTAAAGGCCACGGGTCAGGAGTCACAGCCTCCCCCGGTAAACATCAACGGGGATGAGCCGGGATGCGGGTGTATCGATACAACAACATATATAACGACTGTACTCTGTGTAAATCAAATCATAAATAGTTTGATGCAAATGCATGAAACAACATATAAGTGTATATATACTCGTATACGCATATCCGTATATGTATAATCGTAAAACACATGCTCATGTAAATCGAAATCTCATATGCATGCACAAGTTCATAAAACGTATATAAAGACTCGCAAACAATTTGTGAAAAGAAATGTCCACTCACAGACTCGTGTAACGCGCACCTGCGCTAATCCCGTGGCCCGGCGGAAGATCCCTCGCCTGAAGCACGGTCACGATCTCGATCTCGATCTCGATCCCCTGGATATTCATAAAACACAACTGATCAAAACATAACCCACAACAC
Organism: Geum urbanum; assembly: GCA_946800695.1. Lineage (NCBI taxonomy): Eukaryota > Viridiplantae > Streptophyta > Magnoliopsida > Rosales > Rosaceae > Geum > Geum urbanum. The sequence goes on from OX327015.1 coordinate 7,735,942, forward strand.
TGTACTTAACCACAGAAACCAACCGTTCCCGAAAATATGCAATGCAACACAAAATGATTAACGGAATTCCCGAAATCTCCACTCGAAACCCTCGACTGAAAATCGGCTACTCAAATCAATCTGAAAACCTCTGGACGATAACCAGGGCGCGATTACGAGAAAAATGACATTAAAAACACTAAAATCCAAAAATTCAACCCCTCGCCGGAACTCCGCCGTTGACCGCCGCCGGCGGCGATGGCGCGCCGTCAACAGTGATGTTCCATGACGAGGAAGCTCCAGAATTGAAGCTCTCCTCAAGCCGAGTCACTTTCTCAACTACCACCGAAGCCAATTCAAATCGGAACCACCTCAATTTCAGCTCGAACCGAACAGTAAACCCAATTCCGGTGACCTAATCGGACCCCCACAATTCCATAACAAAACCCAAAATAAATCATATGGGGAGCATCACCAAGGTGTGGGGACGTGAAACCCCAACAACCTCACCTCCAAAACTCGCCAGAGCACAACTCCCCGTCACCAGCGAAAAATCCCAGTCGGCCTTGATTCAACCCACTCCAAACCTCATCAATTTCCATCAATCAAAACATCAAACAACTCAGAATCGAAAGGAGAAGCGAACCATACCTTCCACAAGGTCGGAGGTAGCCGGAAAATGGACGTCGGATGGCGAATCCAAAACGGGAAAGTTTTCCCCTCGGGTCAACGGTCAACAATTTCTATTTTTGGAAAGTCAACGACGGTCAACGTCAAACAGTGTTTTACGACAATTTTACGACTATTTCCAATATTTATATTCGCGCCTCGGGTCGATCGACGATTCGAAATGGATAACCATCACGATTCGGATAAACACGAAACAATCGGATAAACTCGTCGAAAACTGAAACTTCAAATAATCGTATTATATTCCTCGGTTATCGGAAAAATCATCCAAAATCGCCCTCGAGCTCGAAATCACGTACTCTACACTTTCCGTGAAGACACTCAACTCAAATTCTCAGCTGAAAACATAGTCGCGAATAGAATCGACAAACCACACATTTATCGTAAAACTGCGACTAAGCATAATCTCGAGAATCGTGCCGAATATTCTACTGATTCTGGTTCGGGTCGTCACAAATCTACCCCCCTTAAAAAATTTCGACCTCGAAATTTACGTACCTGTCAAGTGAACAGATGAGGATACTGCTCCCGCATACGCTGCTCAGTCTCCCAGGTGGCCTCCTCAACTGAGTGGTTTTGCCACAAGACCTTCACCAGCGGAATCACACGGTGCCTCAACTCCTGCTCATGACGATCAAGTATCTGCACTGGCTCCTCTACGTACGTCAAATCTTCCTTGATCGGCAACTGCTGTGGAGCTAACACATGTGAAGGATCTGAGATGTACTTCCGCAACATCGAAACATGGAAGACATCATGAACACGAGTCATTTCAGCTGGCAACTCAAGTCTATAAGCAACAGCTCCAACCCTCTCTGTAATCTCATACGGACCAATGTATCGTGGTCGAAGCTTGCCACACTTCCCGAAACGCACAACTCCCCTCCACGGAGATAGTTTCAGGAAGACCCAATCATCTACCTCAAACTCGAGGTTCTTCCTCCTCACGTCCGCGTAACTCTTCTGCCGATCCTGGACGATCTTCAATCGATCCCGGATAATCTGAACATCCTCCATAGTGCTTTTCACCAGATCAAGACCAATAAGCCAACGCTCGCCCACCTCACTCCAACATAATGGAGTGCGACACTGCTTCCCGTACAGGGCCTCGTACGGTGCCATCTCAATACTGGTCTGATAGCTGTTGTTGTAGGCGAACTCTATCAAATGTAACTGCTGATCCCAATTCCCACGGAACTACAACACACATGATCGTAACATATCCTCAAGAGTCTGAATGGTCCGCTCAGACTGCCCGTCAGTCTGAGGATGAAAAGCTGTACTAAATCGCAACCTCGTGCCCAAAGCTCGTTGTAACGCCTGGCAAAACTCAGAAGTGAACTGACTATCTGGGTCAGAAACAATGGACACAGGCACACCATGCAAGCGAACAATCTCTGATAAGTACAACTTAGCCAATCTGCCCACTGATATCTTCCCCGGAAGTGCAAGAAAGTGAGCAGATTTCGTCAGTCAATCCACAATAACCCAGATGCTAGTGTTGCCAGCCGAAGTACGCGGCAACTGATAGACGAAATCCATCGTAATGTGCTCCCACTTCCAAACTGGAATCTCAAGTGGCTGTAGTTTCCCTGCAGGTTAATGCCTCCCCGCCTTCACCTGCTGACAAATCAAACATCGACTCACGTACGCGGCAATCTCCCGCTTCATGTTGCGCCACCAATAGTACGCTCGAAGTGTACGAAACAACTTCATACCCCCGGGATGCATCGCATACGCTGAACTATGGGTCTTGTCTAGAATCTCCTTCTTTAGGCTCTCATCTCTGGGCACACATAACCTACCTCTGAACAACAACGTACCGTCGTCGGTCAAACGAAACTCTGTAGGCACACCATTCCGTATCATGGTCTTCTTGCCCAACAAGTAGGAATCTGAATTCTGAGCCTCTCGTACCTGATCAACCAATACGGGTCGAACCTGAAAACTGGCCAATAAGGCTCCCTCATCATCATATCCGAACTCAGCACCCGTAGCTCGAAGCTAGGCTAACATCGACACTCTGGCCACACACATATGAAACAACGAGGCTCCAGATTTCCGGCTAAGTGCATCAGCTACAACATTGGTCTTCCCCGGATGGTACTCAAACGTGCAATCATAGTCGTTGATCAACTCCATCCATCGGCATTGCCTCATGTTCAGATCCGGCTGCGTCCGCAAGTAGGTGAGACTCGTGTGATCAGTGTAAATCTTACACTGAGTACCATACAGGTAATGTCTCCAACTCTTCAACGCTAACACAATAGCGGCTAACTCCAAATCGTGCATCGGATAGTTGGCCTCGTGTGGTTTCAGCTGTCTGGAACCGTAGGCTACAACCCTACCATGCTGCATCAACACACAGCCAAGCCCCAACTTCGACGCATCACTGTACACAACAAACTCACCACTATCGTCAGGCAATGTCAAAACTGGTGCGGTAGTCAATCTCTCCTTCAGGAGCAAATAACTCTCCTCACACGCATCAGACCACTCAAACTTGACGCCCTTCTTTGTCAATCTGGTCAGTGGTGTAGCAATCCGGGAGAAATCATGTACAAACTGTCGGTAATAGCCCGCTAATCCCAAGAAACTCCGAATCTCTGGCACAGTAGTGGGTCTACTCAAGTTCAACACGGCCTCGATCTTGTCAGGATCAACACTGACTCCCTCTGCCGAGATCACGTGGCCCAGAAACTTCACACTATCCAACAAGAACTCGCACTTGCTAAACTTCGCGAACAACTGATGGTCCCGCAAAGTCCGCAACACTGCTCGCAAATGCTTCTTATGCTGGCCCACACTCCTGGAATAGATCAAAATATCATCAATGAATACAATCAGTGAATACAATCAATGAATACAATCAATGAATACAATCAAAATATCATCAATGAATACAATCAATGAATACAATCAGCCGGGATGCGGGTGTATCGATACAACAACATATATAATGACTGTACTCTGTGTAAATCAAATCATAAATAGTTCGATGCAAATGCATGAAACAACATATAAGTGTATATATACTCGTATACGCATATCCGTATATGTATAATCGTAAAACACATGCTCATGTAAATCGAAATCACATATGCATGCTCAAGTTCATAAAACGTATATAAAGACTCGCAAACAATCAGTGAAAAGAAATGTCCACTCACAGACTCGCGTAACACGCACTCGCGCTAATCCCGTGGCCCGGCGCAAGATCTCTCGCCTTAAGCACGGTCACGATCTCGATCTCGATCTCGATCCCCTGAATATTCATAAAACACAACTGATCAAAACATAACCCACAACACTGTACTTAACCACGGAAACCAACCGTTCCCGAAAATATGCAATGCAACACAAAATGATTAACGGAATTCCCGAAATCTCCACTCGAAACCCTCGACTGAAAATCGGCTACTCAAATCAATCCGAAAACCTCTGGACGATAACCAGGGCGTGATTACGAGAAAAATGACATTAAAAACACTAAAATCCAAAAAGTCAACCCATCGCCGGAGCTCCGCCATTGACCGCCGCCGCCGGCGGCGGCGCGCAGTCATCGGTGAAGTTCCACGGCGAGGAAGCTCCAGAATTGAAGCTCTCCCCAACCCGAGTCACTTTCTCAACTACCACCCAAGCCAATTCAAATCGGAACCACCTCAATTTCAGCTCGAACCGAATGGAAAACCCAATTCCGGTGACCTAATCGGACCTCTACAATTCCATAACCAAACCCAAAATAAATCATATGGGGAGCATCACCAAGGTGTGGGGAGGTGAAACCCCAACAACCTCACCTCCAAAACTCGCCGGAGCACAACTCCCCGTAACCGGCGAAAAATCCCAGTCGGCCTCGATTCGAACCCACTCCAAACCTCATTAATTTCCATCAATCCAAACATCACACAACTCAGAATCGAAAGGAGAAGCGAACCATACCTTCCACAAGGTCGAAGGTGGCCAGAAAACGGACGTCGAACGGCGAAGCCAAAATGGGAAAGTTTTCCCCTCGGGTCAACGGCCAACAGTTTCTATTTTTGGAAAGTCAACGGCGGTCAACATCAAATAGTGTTTTATGACAATTTTACGACTATTTCCGATATTTATATTCGTGCCTCGGTTCGATCGACGATTCGAAATGGATAACCATCACGATTCGGATAAACACGAAACAATCGGATAAACTCGTCGAAAACTGAAACTTCAAATAATCGTATTATATTCCTCGGTTATCGGAAAAATCATCCGAAATCGCCTTCGAGCTCGAAATCACGTACTCTACACTTTCCGTGAAGACACTCAACTCAAATTCTCAGCTGAAAACATAGTCGCGAATAGAATCGACAAACCACACATTTATCGTAAAACTGCGACTAAGCATAATCTCGTGAATCTTGTCGAATATTCTACTGATTCTGGTTCCGGTCATCACATTTAATTATCAGAATATAAAAGTTTTATATTCAAATAGATTAACCTTATTTTATTTTGAGTGAAATTTACCTTATTTACGTACTGTATTTTGTGAGTGAAAAAAATATAAACCATGATAGTGGGAAAAAAAGAATTAATAAATTACAATATAAAAATATAAAAGTAGACACAATTGAGAATACCATTACATGCTATGTGACACGGAGATGAGTTCAAATTTTGATACGTGGAAGCGATTACACGGTTTAAATAACAAATATAGTTCACATGCACATTCTTAGTAACAAAAAATATACGTTTATATAAAGTCAATCAAAAGTTTAACCACTAATATGTTAGTTTCATATATTTGATTGTTGAATTTTTAAAAATAAAAAATAAAAATTTGGCATTAAAAAATGATGACTAATACCATGACGTTATAGTAAAAAAAAAAACTTACTTTATTTTTGGATAAACTAACAAAAAAACTTATAATCCTCTTTACAAAAACAAAAAAATGATAAAATAAAAACTAATAAAAAATCCAACGTGTAGATTGAGAGAGAGATATAGTATTTCATTTGTTTTACTATGGTAAATTTTTGTCAACTTTCATTAGTTAGAGTTTAATTTATAATTGTTAACTTTTCTGTGTGCCATGTACATGGCTGGTGCAAGTGCACCTGGTGCATCGAAGAATTTTTCTTTTTTCAGATTTCTCTTTTAAACTAAAAGAAACTGATAATAATCATATAAAAACAAAACTATGTAATAAACATCTACTAAGAAAGGATAATGGGGTCACCTTGAGACTAATTGCTCAAATGAAAAATTCCCCAATAGTCCCCGAATGCATTACATTTTTCTTGTATATTAGTAGAATCTTGCTTGCAACCCTCTACCCAATGAAACACTTAATCTCTTTAATTAGTCTTTAGTATAAAAATTGTTAAAGGTCAGCTAACGCAAGAACCTCTAAAATGACAGCAAGGATTTGGCGTCAATATGATTGCTCTTATGCCATGATCATTTGAGACTCCCGTAGGGGCGGACCCTCAGCCATACACTTTTTAGTGCCAGAGATGACAATGGTTTTTCCTATGAAAGAGAAAGAAAATAAGTTTACTTCTCCATACAATCGAAACCAAAATTAAGAAATTTTTTATAAATGTAATGGACATAGAACATATTTCGATGAAAATATAACAATTATAACGCTACTAATTAACTTTCAGCATACTCTAATATGAAAAATTTGATAATCTAGACTTCATTAATTCTGCAGTTTTGGGGTTAAATTTACATTAAATGTATTTCATTATCAAGTTTTCTCCAATATACGTGAGCAAAAATATAAAGATATATGACTGAAAATGTTATGATGTCTAATTCTAACTCTAAAGCTCTTCATGACTCAACACAAATTCAGTCCAAGTCACGTATGTGACACCCCGTTCTTTTTGTATCATTAGAAGTATTTTTGTGACATTTCAATATTAAATTAGTCGATGCTGTAAATAATTTTTACCGTCGATAATTGTTGAGAGGTCAATGTTGACATTTTATCAAATTATCAAAATTGGTTGACTTTGAGTGAAAATCGTAGAATTTTTTTAGACGAGTTTGTTGTCATGTGGAATGCTTTAATCGGAGTTACGGTGAGAAAGTTATGGTCAGTGGAAGTTTGATGAAATAACAGAAATTGAATAGTCTTAAATGTCGGAGTATAAATAGCAGTTTCCATAACGAGAAGAAGGGAGGGGAGGACTTTCCATTTCGGTCTGGGGCCATTGACCGACTCTGGCGACCAGAAATCACAACCGTCCGGTAACCAAACCGGCCGACCTATATGTCGTGATGATCGGCTCGGTCCCTTCCTTCATTTCCCCATGGTCTCCCACCTTGATTTGACCGGAGCAAGTCGGAATCTCAAGGAAAAAGGTCGAAAAAACCTAGGTTTTGAGCCGACGCATTTTTCGGCGAGTTCGCCGGCGATGAGGGTATGTTCGGTTTCTTTTATTCTCCTCTATGTATTGTTGTGCTTTGGGTTGTGCAATTTGATGTTTGCCGGCTATTTTGACGAGTTTGAGTGATCTCTGTCAAGCTCTGTTCGGCCGCCATCGTGGTCGGCATTTCTAGGGATGTTGGCCGAGGAGGGTTAGGTGCTTTTGCTTCCCTTGTCACAGCGAGTCGATCCTAACCAATCTCGAGACCCGCCGTGGCTCAACGACGGAGATCTGCCCCGGAGAGTTTTTCGGGTCTGGGGGGGGTTTCGGGCCCGATTCCGGCCATGCCAGTCAGAATTAGGCATAGGTCATTTGAAATAAAGTGTTGGGTTTTGAGAGAGGAAGAGATATGTGGGTTCACTTTTGCCGCCGATGGTGGTCGCCGTTGGTGGCACGTGGGCTCCACGCACCGCCGTCTGTTGCGGCGGGTGTGTCCGGACAATTTTCCAAGAAATAATATATGGTTGGATTTGTGTTGACTCTACGAGCATATTCGTGAGGTTTAATTTCTGATTAGGATTCGTCGAATATTTTATTATATTAATATTTTGACGATTTTTGATTTGTTTCGATAGATTTTCCGTCGTCCAGGTGTTCACCTGAACGACGGAGAATGACCATCTCCGTCGTCCAGGTTCAAAATCATGGCGGTTCAAATAATTTTTTGTTTAATTTTTTCATGTAATTTTAACTTGGACGACGGAAACTTACCATCTCCGTCGTCCAAGTCCAAAATTATGGCGGTTCAATTTACCGCTTCCGTTTTCGGCACCGCTTGAATTTTCACTTAGACGACGGAGAATTCATTCTCCGTCGTCTAAGTCCAATTCCATGGCGGTTCAAAACATCCCGCCGATTAATTACGCGCCGATTGAAAATTTTTAAACCGCCACCTAGACGACGGAAAACACTGTTTCCGTCGTCCAGGTGCACTTAGACGACGGAGAATAGTGCTCCGTCGTCTAAGTCAAACACTATAAATAGAACAGCACCCCCCTCATTTTCTCATCATTCCATCTCCTCCTCTCCCTCTCCTCTCCTCTCCTCTCCTCTCCTCCGGCGATCCTCCTCCGGCGACGCTCCGACGACATTATTTCCGCCGTGGTTCCTCTTCTCCGACGACTCAACTCCGCCGATATTCCCGCAAACTCCGGTTCGGTAAATTTCTATTTTTCTCTTATTAAAATAATTTATTTATTTAATTAATTTAATTCTAAATATAATTAATTAGTAGAATTTAATTGAATAATTAGTTTAAATATTTAATAAATGATTAATTATTGTTATTAATTAATTAAATCATAATTATTGTAATTATTGTAATTATTTATATATTATTAGTTGCATGATTAAATGAATTGACTATTAAATTATTTATTATTAGTTGCATGATAAATAAATATAAATTATTGCATCTAATTAAAGGAAATATTAATTAATATTTACGTTTATTTTCTAGTAAATTAATTAGTAGTACGTGTTCGATTTAAATTTAGTACATAGGCTTGGTAATTATTAAGTCGCACTCTTTGGAATAGATGGCGCCTCTTTTCCTTGCTTATCTCCTTAACCCCTCGTGATGTGTGGATTTCATCACCGCACACCATAACCTAAGTAAAGTTATGGACACGAGGTTGAGGGCGGAGTTTGCAAAGGACTTGAGGGAGTGTAAATTTTCGAAAAATTGGCCGAATGTCGGACATGGTGTCTAGAAACGGGTTATGACTGGTGACAGGATTTGGACTAAGAAAGACTTTTGTCGAAATTAGTCCTGCCTCTCGCGTTATCTCTATCCCTAACTGGCCATGTTTTTCGATTTAACCAAGGCTGATTAATTGAAAATTTACACTTTATCGCGCGGGTCGCACGTCCATTGAACGACCAAAAATGCCAAGCTAGTGTACTCTATTTAAATCTTAAACGTATTTAATTAATTAGCGTTAATTTTTAAGTTGTAATTATTATGGTAAGTATGTATTTTAACACCGTACTCTTAGGTTTAAATGGCTCCGCCAAAGACCACATCCGGCAAGAAGAAAGCCCAACTGGAGGCTGAAGCTGAGATGCTCCGAATGTTGGCGGCCCAAGTCGGTTGGGTTCAACAGGAGGGCAACGACGCTCTCAATCCGGACGGATCATCTGGTCCGTCCGTAGAGCCCTCTGGGGAAATTTCCGCTCCCCCATTCATCTCGAGCGGTGATGACGTCGACCCCTTCCAATCTCCGACGCCCGGTACCCATTCAACGGGAAGTACTCAGGCGTCCTCCACCGCCGAATCAATCATGTACAGCGCCCGCCGTAGGCAAAAGAGGGCCCCCACTGACCCGGAACCGAAAAGGACTCGGGGTCTCGTTAAAGGGGGGAAAGCGGAGCGTATTTGCAAGGCGACCGGTAAAAAGATCGACTTGCCGTACGACGAATTCACCGGTGGCCCTCCCACAGCTCAACTAGCAAGTCTCTCGGCGCATGGGATAGGGTCAATCATCCGTAACCGGGTTCGTATCACTGCCCCTACTTGGAAGGAGGCGCCGGATCATGAGAAGGCGAAAGTCTTCAAAGATCTTTCGGTACGTAATACGTTAAATTTAGTTATTATATAATATTGTTAATCTCGGCCTAAAATTTCATAATATATACGATTATAATTTTCTATTTATTTTTCATAGGAACAATTTGACGTGGATCCGACACCTGCTATGTTGAGGCATATCAATCAAACCGCAAACTCCATCTACAAAGATTGGAAGTACAGGCTCCATAAGTACTTCAAAGATGTCGGTCCCGTGCCTCCCCCGGTAGAGCTGCAAGGGGAGAGAAAAGATGAGTGGGAGTGGTTGTGTAACCACTTTGCCGATGAACAATTTAAGGTATTAATTTAATTTTTTTATTTCAATTAAAATAATTGAATTATTTAAATTGTAGTTATTCATTTTTTAATGATTTAATTATCTTGTGTAACAGAAATTCTCCGGTGTCAACAAAGCCAACCGGGGGAAGAAGGAGAAACACCATACTACCGGCGCCAAGCAGTTCATTCAAATTGCCAAGGAGCACAAGGATAAGGGTTCCAAACACCCTTTTATTGATGCAAGCGTAAGCGCGTACGTGACGCCAGGGCTCGATAATGAAGCGAGTCAATGCGGGGTAAGTGATATATATATATGTGCTTTTAATTATAGTAATTATTATTTAAATATGATTACAAAATTATAATAAATTAATTATAATTTTGTAGGCAAGGGCGATAGAGCGTGCGCATGAAGAGTTGGCCAACACTCAGCTTGCGTTCCCAGATGTGCCGCCGGAAGACCTGCCTCCTCTATCCTTAGAGAGCCAAATTGCAATCGCGGATGAGGTCTACGGTCGTAGAGCTGGCAAGGAGGTTAGGCACTTTGGGCCTAGGGTGGTACGAGATTTGTCGACGACCTCCGGCTCATCATCTACGGGAGGTTCGGGGCAGCGGAGAAGGAGTCAGGCAGCGGCCGTCGAAGCAGCCATTCAAGAGGCTCGACTGGCACGAGAGGAGAATCGACGGACACAAGAGTAGAATGAGTCAATGCGGCAAAGACTTGACGAACAACAAGCACAAATAGCCCAACTCATCGCGCTCATGAACCAAAATCGAGAAGTATGTCAACCTCCTCCGAACCCACACCCCGACGACAACGACCCGGCTGGAGGCGGAGGACTCGGCCCCGCATCTGCTCCTCCAGTGTATTAGCTAGCACGTACTATATTATCTCGTTTCTTTCCGCATTCCGAACAATATATTAATTTTTAATTTATGGGTTTTTTCGTATGTACAAATTAATTTACTTTGATTATTTAATAATTAAGTTATTAATTTTAATATTCAAAATTTAGTTTATTTATTTAATTTTAGCATTTTTCATTATTTAAATTAAAATAATAATAAATTAAATTAATAATATTTAATTTCAATTTATTTTTAAAAAAAAATTAAATAGTCACTTGGACGACGGAGATTATGTTCAATTAAACCCCTAACCCATAACCCCTAAACCCTAAACCCTGTCGTTCTCCGTGGCCCAGGTTTTCACCTGGACGACGGAGACTTAGTGTTTCCGTCGTCCAGGTGAACACCTGGGCCACGGATGAGCTACCATTATCCGTGGCCCATGTACACACTTGGACGACGGAAACACTAAGTCTCCGTCGTCCAGGTGAACACCTGGGCCACGGACAGACGAGCAATGTCCGTGGCCCAGGTGTTCACCTGGACGACGGAGACTTAGTGTTTCCGTCGTCCAAGTGTGTACATGGGCCACGGATAATGTCCGAGGTCCAAGTGAACTTGGACGACGGATCACTAAATCTCCGTCGTCTAGGTGCTTGGACGACAGCACTTGGAGCACGGACCTTGGACGACGGAGTTTCCATCGTCCAAGTACTTAGACGACGAAAAACGGCACTTAGACGACGGAAATGGTCCGTGGTCTAAGTGCAGTTTTCTTGTAGTGCACTTGCTGAGATTGCAAATCAGAAGATTCTCGAAACACAACAGGATTATACTTCTGCTGCATCTCGTGATTTTTTGTTGATTGTACTATTCCCAGATAATCAACAAGACAAGACTCAATATTCTCCTCCGTGAAGTCCCCAACAACACTAACCTAAGAATAATGCATCTAGCTTATAAGGAGGAATGTACATATTTATTGCACAAAAGAAAACATCAAACATAAATAAGTAGGTGAATATGCACACCTCCATGTTATTGCCAACAAATTAGTTAATCACTGCATCTTTCATAGATTGCAAAGTTAAATTTTGCAAAGACTTTGGTTCTACAAATCGCTCATCCCCGTCCAACATTACTGACATGAGTTTGTGTATCTGACTGAACTTAAAGGCGGGAGCCAAGTTCACAATCAGTAACAAAACTTGGTAGAAATGAGAAGGATTGCCATCGTTCATGTGGGGATAGCCATGGTGGTTCAGAATTTGATTTGGGGTGACGTAGGAATGACTTTTAGGCGTAAAATTGGTAGAAAAAAAAAGGTTTTATAACGTTTTGGGTTTATTTCGGAGGAAATGATGTCAGTTGTGTTTTTCTGAAGAAAAAAAAAGTCATAAGTTGAACTTTTTTTACCTTAATGTCATAAGTTATATTTAAAAAAAATATTTTCTATTTTTAAACTTTTAAATAATTTTCTGAAAAACAAAACAGCTTTGCACTTAGAAGACCTCACCGAGTCCCCGGTGCTGCCAACTCTCGCAATTGATAGGTTATCTCTATTTTAAAAAGCCCATATTTCCTTTTGTATGTTTTCGTCTTTATTTTGCCTTTTGTATGTATCTACCCCATAACCCCAAGCCCAATTGTAGACAACGCATCGAAGCATCAAAATAAAGCCCGTGAGTGGCCCATCCAGAAAACCCTAACCATATAAATATCAAAGGCATTTAGGGTTGTGCTTCATTCACTCGCACCCGCTCCCGGAGATAGAGAGAGAGGCACAAGTTGAAAATGGCGGCAGCAGTCCCAGGAAAGGAGATGGTTCAATGCTTCGGCCGCAAGAAGACCGCGGTGGCCGTCACCTACTGCAAGCGCGGGCGTGGCCTGATCAAGATCAACGGCTGCCCTATCGAGCTCGTCCAGCCGGAGATCCTGAGGTTCAAGGCCGTCGAGCCCATCCTGCTTCTCGGACGACACCGTTTTGCTGACGTCGACATGCGTATCCGCGTCAATGGTGGAGGTCACACTTCTCAAATCTATGCTATCAGACAGAGCATTGCAAAGGCCTTGGTCGCGTTCTACCAGAAGTATGTTGACGAGGTGAGTAAGAAAGAGATCAAGGATATTCTGATCAGGTACGACAGGACTTTGCTTGTTGCGGATCCACGTCGCTGTGAGCCCAAGAAGTTTGGTGGTCGTGGAGCCAGGTCCAGATTCCAGAAGTCTTACCGTTGATTCCGAATGGCTTATGCTCTTATTAGTTTCTTCTGCTTTATTGTTTTCGGATTCGATGACTTTGATGTTATGATAATGGCGTATTTGTTCTAATTTTCGACTTTGTAGTTGCTCTCGTTTTTGTTGAGTGTGCTAAATGGCGCTTCATGTGCTTTTGGTGCTTGCTGTTAAAACTCTGGAATTACCAAAGCATGATAAGTTATTGTTGTGTCTAGCTAATTTGCTATGTATGATTTGTTATGTCTTGGTCAAGATATATTTGGTAGGTTCTTTGGATAGGGACTACAGTTAGTTCAACTATACATTTATATTTCGTGTAGCTAAATTTGTTTGGTAAATTAGTTCACAAGTCATGAAGAATCTCCTGGCTTGAATATGCATCTTGAGTAAAACGTTCGTTCATGTGTTTAGTTACTTGTATGATTGCAGTTCTTTCCTTCCTGTCTCAAAATTATTCATGTTTAGATGTAAGTCTTATCGGATGATATATACTGTTCATACTTTTTGAGGGTTTTTAGGGAATTAAAACTACAAACGCCAGCTAGCTTTTCAAATGACAATAGCAGTTAGACTGCAATTTTTTTGGAAGGTTGCTACAGGCTAAGGTTTCCCTTACCACTACATTGTAGAGGTCAGTTGCTTACTTGTTTTTGATTGGTAATAGGAGAGGACAATGATGTTGTGGTTGGAATGTGTCGATCTGTATTATCTTTCCTTTAAGAGCATGTCTTCTAATAAGTGACTGGTCTTTCATAAATTATAAGCCATTTCTGGTCTAAGATCAATTGGCTTCTGTCATATCATAGAAATGTATGTTGTGAACATTATATTGGGCTAGTGTGGGTTAGGAACTTGGGAGTGATATTTGCTCTGGTTTAACGTATGGCATCTATGATATGGCTGAAGTGTAAAGACAGGTTGAAGTAATTAACCATTTCTGGTTTGTATGTGGTTAGTGGGTATTGAGGTTTCTTCTGGCTCAACAGGGTATTGTATGTTTATGTGGTACACAAGAACTGAATGAAAGTGATAATGTTAATGATCTTTATTGACCTGTAAGCGGTAAGCCTGTGATCTCTCTTATGTAGCAGATGCCACTTTAGTAGATGGTTATTACTTGAGCTGAACCAGAGATGTTTTGCCAGAATTGCTTGTTCATGGAGTTGATTGCAAGGGTATATCATTTGACAGCTACTTACTAAGTAAATCATTCTGTTATGAATTATGGGTTTACCTAACAGGAGTATGGTATACCCGTGGCAGAATTACTGTTTTATGGAGTTGAATGCAAGGGTATATCATTTGACAACTACATACTAAGTAAAGCATTCTGTTATGGATTATCGGTTTATTTAGCAGGATTATGAATTAGGCTGTAGTGACTAGAGCTTACTTATAGGTTCATTTTGATTTGTACGACCAGGTAAATGAATTCTTATACAATGGGTCTGAGCTAAATGTTATAATGTATATTGCAATTTCTGAAATGTTTCTTGTGATTTTTCTTTTATAGTTTGCTGAAGATTTTGTTTGAAAGAGGCAACTGTGACATTTTGTGGTGGTTTAAATATGGATAATTAATAAAATTTCATATTATTAAGTACGATATTCTCGTTAGGACGATATTAGGCTGCGCAGCAAGTCCTTACCAGCCTCTATGTGGCTCATAGAAGGATAATTGTAGTTAGTATTTGAACAATCCAAGACACAGTCCAAACCCCAAAATGTAATATTAGTAAATCCAATCCAATTCACTAAACACCACACAAAGTATGATATTACCCTTTAAATAAAATAAAAAAGATATTACCCTTTAAATAAAATAAAAAACTAGTCATTCATTATAAAAACAAAATTAGTTTCTCTCTTTTTCTCTCTGTACTCACTCTCCTCTCTCTCTCTCTCAGCGAGAAAAATTAAAAATGTAGTAGCAGCGGCTCTGCCTAGACCTTGTTGCCGACTTTCACCTTGCGTCGCCATCGCACGATGCTGCTCGCCGCGACACAACAACCAATTTTAGTCTCGCTCTCTGTCCTCCCTGGGCCTCAACTCGCCTTGAGATCCACTAGATCTGATATCGAGTCTTAAGCTCCACTACCAAATTTAATTGTCTACATTTTCAGTAGCACTACGCCGGACGTGGAAAGAACATGCTTAGCCTTGATCTTAGTTTCGATAGGTATGAGACTACTATGTATGTGTTGTGCTACTGTATGATATTTTAATTTCAGAAAAAATGAAAAGAAAAAAAACAATATGAAGTAGTGCTAGATGATTTGAAGTTTGAATATGTAGTTTATTGTGTTTAAGCATTATTTGGAAGAGCTGGATGCGTGACTTGGGATTGCTACTGTGCTATAGGATGAATCTGTTATTTTCAGTGTTAGGGAAAAATGTGTTAGGAATTTTCTAGGTGTCTCTAGAAAGCACGGGAGCGAAGTTTTCTGAGTTGTAGGGGAGAGTTCTTCTTCTGGGTTCGATGGGAGAGTTTTGTAAGTGCAAAAAATGAAAAGGAAGAGGGGATTAAATTTATATAAGGTGAAGGGGTATGAAGTGATACGAAGTAACCGTTTGGGGAGATAAGCAGCTTCGAATTTCAAAGCATACGATTGATTTTTTGAAAAAAGTGTTGGAAGTGGGAAATGTTGTGTTGGATAGGGAGAGACGTAATGACTGATGAGGCGTGATGATGCACGGGTCATGATGAAGGCAGCACAGTGCAAGCACGTGATTGGGGTTTCGCGCCATACTTGATGGGGGGTTTTTTTTGAAAACTAAAGCGTTGGAGCTTGGACGAACAGCAGCGCGAGATCAACACGCGTCAGACCTCATACTGCTATGGGGTTATTTTTGGGAGTCGGTTTTGACCACTCGAGCTGGGAAGGATGAGCTTGGGTGGTGCAGTTCTGGATGAGGTATGATAAGGCCAGAGATGGGCCTAGGTTGGGAAGATTATGGGTTCCGATTGAGGAACGAATTTTCTAGAGGTTTCTAGAAGTCTTTGGAACATGGTAAAGGCTTATGGAATGTTCGATAGAGGTCGATTATGTATGTATTGGATCGTTACTGCATTTCAGGTTCAGTACTGCAATTTTTAGGATTGCTACTGTTTTTTTGATTTGGCGCTACTTCATTTTCGGGGATGCTACTGAATTTACATTGAAACTGATTGTTGAATTTGTATTAGGCCGCTTACTAAAGTTTATTAAATCGTTAGTCGGACTACTACTGAAAGGACCCAACCCCGATTTAATTGCCTAAACCGGAACTAGACCCTAATGACTCTACCCATCACAGTGTCTACTCAAATTATATAGGAATCGAAGGTAAGGTCAGACCTCAGGGAGGCTGGGCTGCCCGACCTCGAGGGACTGTTCGGTCGGACCTCGGGGGGCTGGCAGAATCCGTGGAGGAAAGGGTAAGATTTGTATGTGTTCTAGAAGGATTGTGCCAAAGGCCTTGTGGTAATTTGGAAACATGATTAGCCTTGGACAAGGAGATCTATTTCTTAATGGATTCCTTCTATCCAAAAATAAAGTAATCTTATTCGATATGGATTATGCTTAGACCTAGCTTGATCACTAAATATAGACCAATCCTACATGGTCCGAGGTAACATAATTCCGCTATATTCATTATTCGATTCTTGAGAGGAGTTTTGAATTAAGTATCAGAGGGTCTAAGCACGGTACCACACCGTGCTCTAATTTGTTTTGCAGGTTCACGAAGATCTAAGCCGAAGCGAGATAAATCAGCTCTCATAGTCTGGAGTTGATTTTCGCACGTTTTATCAAATTACAGTATTAAATGGATATGTTGTTATTTACGACATC
This sequence comes from Geum urbanum, assembly GCA_946800695.1. NCBI lineage: Eukaryota > Viridiplantae > Streptophyta > Magnoliopsida > Rosales > Rosaceae > Geum > Geum urbanum. Next base: position 7,752,804 of record OX327015.1, read on the forward strand.
GTGATCGCGACCACGTTGAGGGGAATTCTGCTGGATCTCAGTGGTAGTCGCGGACTTGTGAGTGGACCTTTATTTTCACAATCATTTGCGAGTTCCTACTTTTATGCATTATGCTTTACTATATATTTTTAAAGCGTTTATTTGGAATCTTGCTTTGTGATGGTTTATTTAGTTGCATTGATGCTCTAGCTATTTGGCTGATCACCGGATAGTTAGTTAGGGGATGTTAGGTGGCCTCGTCTAACCTGGATCGACTTAACTTAGGTGGCCCAGGGATGATACCATCACATATTTGCATATTTTCCATTTCAGTTTGACGATTCAGGTTAGGTTGCCTGGGCGAGCACCTTCATTTGATTGTGATTTTTCTTTTATAGTTTGCTGATGATTTTGTTTGAAAGAGGCAACTGTGACATTTTGCAGCAACTGTGATTTTGCGGTGGTTTAGATATGGATAATTAATAAAATTTCATATTCTTAAGTACAATATTCTTGTTAGGACGATACTAGGCTGCGCAGCAAGTCCTTACCAGCCTCTATGTGGCTCAATAAGGTCATGGTTTTTTTATATTTTTTTTCTTAGAAAATGACATAGAAGAATAATTGTAGCAAGTATTTGAACAATCCAAGACAGTCCAAACTCCAAAATGTAATATTAGTAAATCCAATCCAATTCGCTAAACACCACAAAGTATGATATTACCCTGTAAATAAAATTAAAAAACTAGTCATACATTCTAAAAACAAAATCACTTTCTCTCTTTTCCTCTATGTACTCACTCTCCTCTCTCTCTCTCTCTCTCTCTCTCTCTCTCTCTCTCTCTCTCTCCCTCTCTCTCCCTCCCTCTCACACACACACACACAGCGAGAAAAATTGAAAATGTAGTAGCAGCGGCTCTGCCTAGACCTTGTTGCTGACTTTCACCTTGCACCGCCGTCGCGCGATGCTGCTCGTCGTGACACAACAACCAAATTTGGTCTCGCTCTCTGTCCTCCATAGGCCTCAACTCGCCTTGAGATCCACAAGATCCAACATCGAGTCTCGAGCTCCACTACTAAATTTAATTGTCTACATTTTCAGTAGCACTACGCCGGACGTGGAAAGAACACGCTCTACCTTGATCTTAGAGCAAGTGCACCGGGGCGGATTTCGCCGGCATCTGCTCGAGCACGAGGGAGGGGCCCGCCGACAAGTGCTCGGAGGCCGAAATTGAGGGGCGCACCGGGGCGATCTTGCTCGAGCAGGTCGGAGGGGAGGAGAGCTCGAGCTCGAGCTCGAGCAGAAAGAGATCGAGCTGCTGCTCGCGCAGCTGGCGGACCCCACTTCACGTGGGTGACGTCAGCTGACGCTAGTTTTTTTTTTTTTTTAACTTAAGGTAAAAGGTGAAAAAAGAAACTTACCAACCAATCAGTACGTGCCACGTGGCACGGCAGAAACAAAAAAAAAAGTAACGGGCCAGTTGATCTGGTCCGTAGATTTCGAATTCAAAAGTTGATCCAACGGCTCAGATTCAACCAGAAAAATCAGAACGGATATAAACGGTAATACCCAAAATATTTACAAAAAAATTGCAAAAAAATCCCAAAAAATTGCAAAAAAATCCCAAAAAATTGCATATCACCCCCTACTATTTTCCTATAAATACTACACAATTTTTTTCACAACTCACTTCTCATTTGTGCACTACAAATTTCACATCTCCATCCATCTCTTCTCCATCTCTACTTTCATTTTCGTGAGCATTTTTTTGAAAAATGGCCCATTGGCTTCGTTCCGAAGATTTGCAAATGTGCATCTCTTTCGCACGTCATAGTATCGATGAAGTCAACGGCAACAAACAAAGGAAAGATAAATTGTGGGAGAAAATTCATGCCGATTACATGGAAAATTGGGTGCCATCGGAAGGAGAAACACCTCGAGAGGAGCCTATTAAACAGATTGGAAAATTCACCAGGTCCTTCTGAAGTTCGTTATGGATATAAACAGATTGGAGATCGGCAACACGATCATGAAACCGTGACATATTATCCCCATCTCTACTCATTGGCTGAAAAGGAATTCGATTCCCATCCTCATCAACAGGCCCATCATAAACTTGGAAAGCTCGTACTGGGTTTTGCATATCTTCTTCTGCATTCTCTTCAAACTCTTCATCTACGAACTCACTCTCAACTATCATGTTATGCAATATGATGCAGGCTAACATGATAGTTTTGATCACCGATTTCTTGTGCAATGTACAACTATGACGGATAATTGCCCATCGGGATTGCAGGATGCCAAAGCATCTTTCCACATCTTTCCGGTATGACTCCTGTTTCTTTGCAAACAACTTATCTGGCGGTGTTTGGGGGTTAGAAATTGTTTTCACAAATGTAGAGTACCTTGGGTATATTCCATCTGCAAGAAAATAAGCGTTGGAATACCGCTCTTCATGAACTTCATATACGGCGGTTGGGCTTCTTCCGGCAAGGAGTTCGTCAAACACATCTGATTGGTGGAGCACATTAATGTCGTTTTGAGCGCCTGGAACCCCGAAGAAACTGTGCCATATCCATGTATCATACGAGGCCACTACCTCTAAGATAATGGTGGGACGACCCTTTCGCCCTGAGTACGCCCCTTGATGAGCTGTTGGACAATTCTTCCATTCCCAGTGCATGCAGTCGATGCTTCCAATCATACCTGGAAAACCTCGTTGTTGGCCCTTAGCTAGAAGCCGTATGAGGTCATGTTCTGTTGGAGGGCGGAGGTAACGTTGACCGTAAAGGAGAACCACTTGTCGGCAAAACTCCTTCGTACATTCTAGTGTAGTGGATTCACCCATCCTTGTGATTTCAGCACACTGATCTGCGGCTGCGCCGTAAGCCAGCATTCGCAGCGCAGCGGTCATCTTTTGTTGGGGGAGGAGGCCTAGCAATCCAGTGGCATCCGGTCTCTGATGCCAATATTCGTCGAAATTGCAGAGACCCGTCATGAGAGTGTTGAATAAGTCTCTGCTCATTCAGTACCTTCGCCGAAATTCTTGCACGTTGAAGATCGGGCGTTCGATGAAGTAATCTTGTAGGAGATTATCTCCCCTGGACGCCCTCAATCTTTGTCGATTTGCTTTACGACCCCGACGTGATCCACCACCATGCGGTTCATCATCAAGTTGTGCCACCTCCACGGCCACGAGATCCATGAAAGATTGCTCTATCTCGTCATCCTCCTCGTTTTGTAGTTGCCTCATTCGAAAAAAGTTGTCGAAGCTAAAAGGATTCATCGAAATTTGATGATTCAAGGATTGGAAATTGTGGTGATTGGTGTGATAGGAATGAGAGAGATGATAATTTTATACCAAAAGCTCACCGACACCGACAATCGGCTTCAATTATTTCGTTATCCGGAGATGACACGTGTCGCAATCTCATTCGTCGGAAATCTCACCGACAATCGGCCCCAATTATTTCGCACATATCGTTATCCGGAGATGACACGTGTCGCAATCTCAGTGGTCTGAAATCTCACCGGCAATCCGGTTCAATTATTTTGTCGAAATCGTAATTACGTGATAACACGTGTCACGCCCTCATTTGCTCAGCGAATAGTAACTGCTAGAGCAGTTGGTGAACTGGTGCGTGCAGTTTTGGAACTGCTTGAGCAGTTCTGGGATTGGCAACTGCCAGAGCAGTTTCCGGCAACTGCTTGAGCAGTTGATGGAAAATGGGTGCGGATGCTCTTAGTTTCGATAGGTATGGGACTACTATGTATGTGTTGTGGTACTGTATGATATTTTAATTTCAGAAAAAATGAAAAGAAAAAAAATAATATGAAGTAGTGCTAGATGATTTGAAGTTTGAATATGTAGTTTATTGTGTTTAAGCATTATTTGGAAGAACTGGATGCGTGACTTGGGACTACTACTGTGCTATAAGACGAATTTGTTATTTTCAGTGTTTTTTGCCACCGACTCATTGAAAGGCTATAGCCATGATGCTACTGCATCAATTCCTGTCTCCTATTAACTATTGTGTTTTCTTATTGTTTTGATTAGTTTCAAATTTTATTTTGGATTAAGGACTATAAGATTGGAGCCCTTAAAATTGCATGCATCTCGATCGAGAGGTTATATGAATTGATGTATGGCCTGTGAATTGCATCAATTTTTTTTATGGCTTTGCATTCGTGAAGAAAAAGGACACTATTTTTGTTTTGCTTTAGGTGTTATTGTTTTTGTTAATGGTTTTAGTTTTCGTCAATGCGAACATGCAAATTTTGTTATTCTTATGTTCATGGTATTAATACAACTCTAGAATATGCTATTGCTTGTTTTTAAATGGTTGATATTGTGTTTTTCCAACAGTTGTTATGTTTTCAAATTGTTGATACTACGGTTTAAAACTGATACTGCGTTTTTGTAGATTGCTATCATATTTTTAGTTTGATAGCTGCAACTGTATTTTTGGTTCAAGAACTATTGCATTTTTGGTTCATGAATGTCCATTACATTTTTAGAAATGATAGTGTATTTTCAGTTTGGAAATTGCTACTGCATTTTCATGACTATCAATGTACTTAAGGGATTGTTATTGCGTTTTTGAGTACGTGCTGTAATTTCAGGACTACTATTGTAATGTTTTGTACTGCTACTGCATTTCTGTACTGATACTGTATGTATGTATTGGTTCGTTACTGCATTTCTGGTTCAGTACTACAATTTTTAGGATTGCTACTGCATTTTTTTTTGGTGCTACTTCATTTTCGGGGCCGCTACTGAATTTACATTGAAACTGATTGTTGAATTTGTATTAGGCGGCTACTGAAGTATTACTAAAGTTTATTAAATCGTTAGTTGGACTGCTACTGAAAGGATCCAACCCCGATTTAGTTGCCTAAATCGAAACTGGATCCTAACGACTCTACCCATCACAGTGTCTACTCAAATTATATAGGCATTGAATTGGAAAAAACTAAAAAGCCAAAAGTAAAGGAAGGATCCGGAATTAATTTTCTAATAACTACTGACAACTGTTAATTAGTAACAGAAAAATGTTTGCGACATTAGAGTAGCTAGACAATCTAAACTAACTACACTGATGAAAATACTAACTTGTAGGATCTACCTTGGATCTTACGGTCGATACCATTATGCCTTGATCTGCGTGTGCACTCGACCTTAGAAGAAACTCTGCAAACTGGGCAATTTTAAAAAAAGGCCTAGGGAAACACAAATTTAAAACGTTAGAGTGAGTGGACGAAAATATACTGAACTGAAACTGAAACAATATTGTGCTCCTACTGACATACATAACAAAAATACTAAGCGAGTCGAAAACTCTAAAAAAATATAAGAGATACGTCGAGAGGGACACCTGACCCTTCTCGAGTATAGTGCTCAAGTGGAGGCAATGACTAAGGTCCTCTTACCTCTAGCCACCTAAAGTCGTCCGGTGTTTCCTGACACAAGACGACGTGAATGTCACGGGGTAAGTGCTACTACTTCCGTGGGCCACTCGAGGATCAGCCGAGTAACTAATGCATCAATTCACAACAAACTAAAATTGAAACTGGTCTTCGAAATATAAACTGAAAATTGAAAATACTGAGACTGAACTGAATACAAATAAAAAAGAAAGACAAATAATAAAGACTCGCAAATTGACTGCAAAAATAAAAGTGTCTACTCACAGTACTGTGCTGTGCTATCCAACAAGCCAAAGCATGTCTGCCAGCATTTCTATACATCTGCCAGTGACTGCTAATACATCGTCCTGAAATAATGATTATTATTTAACAACTAATCATCGAGAATAATATCGAATAACTAAGCTCGTTCACCTGACGAGCAATACTATCGAGAACATCGCATTCTCGAATATCGTGCCTTTCGAACTTATGACAAATTTTAATCTAATTCTATATTCTAAATCTTTAATTCTTTTTAAAGTCACAATACAAAACTTGAATGTTACGCGACCCGATGTCGAATAAACGTTCGACTCCATCATTCATTAACATGATTAAATCGTTTAATTATTACCCGATTAATCAGACGATTAATCAACCATATCCAAATCAATTCAATGAACTCTTCATCATAATCAGTACACAATTATGAAATAAACGATATCAAACTTCTGCCAAAAATCCTCCGTCAGAGCGCCGTCGTGAACTACCGCCTGCGGCGGCGGCGACACGGCGTCGCTGAAAAGACCCAACCCCGATTCAGTTACCTAAACAGGAATCGAACCCCTTCTGAAAATACAAATCAACAAAAACTTTTCAAAATTTCGGCAGAGTTTCGTTACTAACGTGGAATTGCATAAACCTGCACCCTGAAAATAACACTTCGTCCTATGCCACAAAAGCCAAACCGTGGGCACCAATCCCATCCGGATTTCTCAACATCATAATATAAACAATAAACAATAAACATACTATACTATATATAGTATATCTGTGAAAATACGTATAAACACGTATCAGAGCGACCACTAGTGTAAATATATACAATATACACATCAGTAGGCGAAACAAGAACCTACTAGAAAACAAAGGTAGCTCGGATCACTAGCCTCCCACCACGACGTGAAACACCAGAACCTGAACTGCAAATTGGGCATGGAAACCGAAAAGCCCAGGGGAAAGACATGAAAACTGTTAGAGTGAGTGGACGAAAAAAAAATGTCTTTCACCGAGTAATATATGTTATAAAAACATATGCGAGTCTAAATATAAAAAAATCAAGCAGTATACGAGGAGACGCTGACTCCAACTCGTAAACAGAGCATGCATGAAAAATCTCACGGGGTCACTCGTGGACACATCCGTGCTAGTACAGTCAGAATCACGGAGTCCCTGACTTCCACGTGATTCATAGCCAGAAAGGCCTCGGTTCCGGGGTACTGCCCCTCCTGGTGGGCCTACCATCGGGGATCAGCCGAGAGGCAAGTGTATCGATACAACAATGTAACTGAGACTGTACTCTATTTAAATCAAATCATAAACAGTTCGATGCAAATGCATGAAACAATATATATATATATGCATATACGTACTATATACTGGTATATGCATAATCGTATAACACATGCTCATAATAAACATAATCTCGTATGAAATCTCATGCTCGTAAAACCATAATCATACTGCATGCTCAAGTTCGTAAAACGTATATAAAAGACTCGCAATCAATCCGTGAAAAGAAATTGTTCACTCACAAACTCGCGTAACGCGCATTCGCGCTAATCTCGTGGTCCGGCGGAAGATCCCTCGCCTGAAGCACGATCACGATCCCGATCTCGATCTCCTGAATATTCACAAAACATAACTGATCAATATCATAGTCCACAACTCTGTACTGAGCCACGAAAACCAACCGTTCCCGGAAATATGCAATGCAGTACAAAATGATTAACGGAATTCCCGAAATCTCCACTCGAAACCCTCGACTGAAAATCCACTACCCAAATCAATCCAAAAACCTCTGGACGATGATCAGGGCGCGATTACGAGAAAAACGACATTAAAAACACTAAAATCCAAAAAGTCAACTCCTCGCCAGAGCTCCGCCGTTGACCGCCGGTGCCGTCAACGGTGGAATTTCACGGCGAGATTCTCTAGATTTCAAGGTCTCCTCGAGCCGAAGCCTTTCCTCTTCTACCACAAAATCCAATTCAGACCACAAGCCACCCAAATCAGCCCGAAATCGAACGGAAAACCCAATTCCGGTGACCTAATCGAACCTCCTCAATTCCTCAATTTCAACTCAATTTAAACACATGGGAAGACTCACGAGGTCAAGGGGAGTCGAATCCCCCTAACCCCCACCACCGAGGCTCGCTGGAACCCGGCCAACCATCACTGGCGACATTCATAAAACGGACCCGATTCGGGTTCAACCAAAACGACATCAATTTCAACCAAACCAAACACCATACAACTCGAAATCGAAAGGAGAAGCTAACCATACCTTCCTCAAGGTCTGAGGTGGCTGGAAAACGGTCCTCGGACGGCGAAGTCGAAACGGGAAAGTTTTCCCCTCGGGTCAACGGTCAAACTTGCTATTTTTGGAAAGTCAACAACGGTCAACGCCAAATAGTGATTTTCGACTATTTTACGACTATTCCCAATATTTATACTCGCGCCTCGGGTCAATCGACGGTCCAAAATGAATATTCGAAATGATTCGGATAAACACGAAACAATCGGATAAACTCGTCGAAAACTGAAACTTCAAATAATCGTATTATATTCCTCGGTTATCGGAAAAATCTTCCGGAACCGTCCTCGAGCTTGAAATCACGTACTCTACACATTCCGTGCAGACACTCAACGCAAATTCTCAACCGAAAACATAGTCGCGAATAGAATCGACAAACCACATACATAACGTAAAACTGCGACTATGACCAATCTCAAGAATCGTACCGAATACGCAACTGATTCTGGTTCGGGTCGTCACAAATCTACCCCCCTTAAAAAAATTTCGACCTCGAAATTTACATACCTGTCAAGTGAACAGATGAGTATACTGCTCCCGCATACGCTGCTCGGTCTCCCAGGTAGCCTCCTCAACTGAATGGTTCTACCACAAGACCTTCACTAGCGGGATCACACGGTGCCTCAACTCCTGCTCACGACGATCGAGAATCTGTACTGGCTCCTCTACGTACGTCAAATCCTCCCTGATCGGCAACTGCTGTGGGGCTAACACATGTGAAGGATCTGAGATGTACTTCCGCAACATCGAAACATGGAAGACATCATGAACACGAGCCATCTCAGCTGGTAACTCAAGTCTATATGCAACAGCTCCAACCCTCTCCGTAATTTCATACGGACTAATGTACCGCGGTCGAAGCTTGCCACGCTTCCCGAAACGCACAACTCCCCTCCACGGAGATAGTTTTAGGAAGACCCAATCACCAACCTCGAACTCTAAACTCTTCCTCCTCACGTCCGCGTAACTCTTCTGACAATCCTGGGCGATCTTCAATCGATCCCGAATAACCTGTACGTTCTCCATCGTAGTTTTCACCAAATCAGGACCAATAAGCCAACGCTCGCCCACCTCACTCCAACACAATGGAGTGCGACACTGCTTCCCGTACAGGGCCTCGTACGGTGCCATCTCAATATTGGCCTGATAGCTGTTGTTGTAGGTGAACTCTATCAAGTGTAACTGCTGATCCCAGTTTTTGCGAAACTGCAACACACAAGATCTCAGCATATCCTCAAGAGTCTGAATGGTCCGCTCGGACTGCCCATCAGTCTGAGGATGAAAAACTGTACTGAATCGCAACCTCGTGCCCAACGCTCGCTGCAACGCCTGCCAAAACTCAGAAGTGAACTGACTATCTCGGTCAGAAACAATGGATACAGGCACACCATGCAAGTGAACAATCTCTGATAAGTACAACTTGGCCAATCTGCCAACTGATATCTTCCCTGGAAGTGCAAGAAAGTGTGCGGATTTTGTCAGTCGGTCCACAATAACCCAAATGCCAGTGTTGCCCGCCGAAGTACGCGGCAACTGATAGACGAAATCCATCGTAATGTGCTCCCACTTCCAAACCGGAATCTCAAGTGGCTGTAATTTCCCTGCAGGTTTCTGCCTCTCCGCTTTCACCTGCTGACAGATCAGACATCGACTCACATACGCGGCAATCTCCCGCTTCATGTTGCGCAACCAGTAGTGCGCTCGAAGTGTACGAAACATCTTCGTACCTCCGGGATGCATCGCATACGCTGAACTATGGGCCTCATCCTGAATCTCCTTCTTCAAGCTCTCGTCTCTGGGTACACATAACCTGCCTCTGAACAACAACGTACCGTCGTCGCTCAATCGGAACTTTGTAGGCACACCATTCCATATCATGGTCTTCTTGTCCAACATGTAAGAATCTGAATCCTGAGCCTCTTGTACCTGATCAACCAATACGGGTCGAACTTGAAAACTGGCCAACAAAGCTCCCTCGTCATCATACCCAAACTCAGCACCCGTAGCTCGAAGCTCGGCTAACATCGACACACTGGACACACACATATGAAAGAACGAGGCTCCAGACTTCCGGCTAAGTGCATCCGCTACAACATTGGCCTTCCCCGGATGGTACTCAAACGTGCAATCATAATCGTTGATCAACTCCATCCATCGACGTTGCCTCATGTTCAAATCCGGTTGCGTCCGCAAGTAGGTGAGACTCTTGTGATCAGTGTAAATCTTACACTGAGCACCATACAAATAATGTCACCAACTCTTCAACGCTAACACAATAGCGGCTAACTCCAGATCATGTGTCGGATAGTTGACCTCATGTGGTTTTAACTGCCTGGAAACATATGCCACAACTCTACCATGCTGCATCAATACACAGCCAAGCCCCAACTTCGACGCATCACTGTACATAACAAACTCACCACTGTCGTCTGGCAATGTCAGAACCGGTGCGGTAGTCAATCTCTCCTTCAGGAGCAAATAACTCTCCTCGCACGCATCAGACCACTTAAACTTGACGCCCTTCTTCGTCAATCTAGTCAGTGGTGTAGCAATCCGGGAGAAATCATGTACAAACCGTCGGTAATAGCCTGCTAACCCCAAAAAACTCCGAATCTCCGGCACAGTAGTGGGTCTACTCCAGTTCAACACGGCCTTAATCTTGTCAGGATCAACACTAACTCCCTCGGCCGAAATCACGTGGCCCAGAAACTTCACACTATCCAACAAGAACTCGCACTTGCTAAACTTCGCGAACAACTTGTGGTTTCGCAAGGTCCGCAATACTGCTCGCAAATGCTTCTTGTGTTGGCCCACACTCCTGGAATAGATCAAAATATCGTCAATGAACACAATCACGAACTTGTCCAGGAACCGTCTGAACACCCGATTCATCAAGTCCATGAAAGCTGCGGGGGCGTTGGTCAACCCAAACGGCATAACCAAAAACTCATAGTGCCCATACCGCGTCCTGAATGCCGTCCTGGCTACATCAGAGTCACGGATCCTCAACTAGTGATATCCGGATCGAAGATCAATCTTCGAAAAGACTGATGCTCCCTTGAGCTGATCGAACAAGTCATCAATTCGCGGCAACGGATACTTGTTCCTTACTGTAACCTGATTCAGTTTCCGATAGTCGATGCACAAACGCATGGACCCACCCTTCTTCCGTACAAACAACACTGGGGCACCCCACGGAGAAACACTCGGTCGAATGAAACCCTTCTCTAACAACTCCTGGAGCTGAATCTGCAACTCCTTCAACTCCGCAGGCGCCATCCGATACGGTGTCTGGGAAATCGGTCCTGTACCCAGCAATAACTCAATAGTGAAATCAATCTCCCGCACAGGGGGTATACCAGGTAACTCTGCTGGAAACACATTCGGAAACTCAGACACAACTTCAATACTACCAAGATCTTGCACTGCAGCTGTGGTGTCCACAACATGAGCTAAGTAAGCGACACAACCCTTCTTCATCAACCGATCCGCCTTCATCGCGGAAATCAAACACGGTAGTGACGTATTCTTCTCACCACGGAACAGTATCTCGGGTAACCCTGGTCGTCGAAACGCGACCTCCTTCTTGTGACAGTCAAACATGGCCAGTGCGTCTCCAAGAAGTCCATACCCAAGATCAGATCAAAATCCACAATATCAAGCAATAACAGATTTGCGGCTAATCCATGACCATCAATAAACACCTCACAGTCTCTGTACACCCAACCAATTCTCACAACCTCACCTGACGGATACAACACTCTCCACAACCCCGGAAGTGGAGATGCAGGTACCGTAGCCAATGATGATAGTCTAAATGATATGAATGAATGTGTGGCACCTGGATCTAATAATGCAAGTACTGGAATACCAAAGACATGTAACGTACCGATAACGACCTCTGGTGAAGCTCTGCCCTCACGTAGAGTCATAGCATGAACTCTTGCCTGTCCGGCTGGTCGTCCTCGCTGGGGCTGTCCCTGCTGCCTACCCTGGCCTGCAAACTGTGCTGGTCGCGCTCCCGAAGTGGCACCTAGCTCTCCTCCGGAACTCTGAGCTGCTTGATCACCAGCATCAACCAACTGGGGACACGCCCTCACATAGTGACCCACCTGGCCACAATGATAACAGTTGAGGGTGCCTCGCTGACACGAACCAAGATGATACATATTGTACAGATTGCACAATGGATACTCCCTCGGTACAGCAAATGAACCACCTACACGCCGAGGATAACTAGAACCGCTAGAACCTGCACTAGGCTGTGGTCGCTGCGGTCTATCTCTCCTCCATCTCGGTCTCTGCCTCAATGCACCAGCTGTTGGTCTATAGGGTCCACCGCCCGAGGATGAAGCTGAACCAGAAGTATCAGAACTCTGCCTCTTTGAAGGCCCCTGACTCGGTCCACCTTCCTCAAACCGTCTCGGCTGATAACTCTGTTGTCTCTCCTGCTCAATATCCTCACCCCGGAGTGCTGCACTGACAAACTCATCAAAGTTGTTCCGAGGCATCGTAGTCAGTGTCACCTTGATATTCAGATTCAATCCCAGCTCAAACTTGCGACACTTGGCTTCCTCTGTAGCCACCATATCCCACGCAAAACGAGACAAATGGGTAAACCGGTCCCGGTACTCAAGTACAGACAAACTGCCCTGCCTCAAGTTCGTAAACTCCTCATACTTGCGCTACTGGGTAGCCTGATTAAAGTACCTCCGCATAAATAGATCACGAAACAATGTCCACGGAGTATCAGCTGGAACTCTGTCGGTGCTAACCCACCAAAAGTATGCATCACCCTTAAGTAAACCGACTGCTGCCACTGTCATCTGCTCAGGAGTAAACTGCAGACGCTCAATCTGAACCAACCATGCCTCGCATATCTCTGGATCAACTGAACCCGAAAACACAGTAGCACCAGCAGTACGAGCTTTGACCACAGGGTCAAAACGCTCTTCCAAACGCAGCACTCGCATCAGCAAGTCGCGCGTTCGGCGATCCTCATCAGGATCCTCTTCCCGATCAACACGGGGACCACGTCGAGGAGGCATCATACTGATACAAGACAAGCATTAGGTACAAGCAGAAATAACGTAATCATGAAACTGCAGATATTTGAGAGCACACAACACCCGAAGTATTGATGAGTACCGCTGGCCAGTCGGGTCATCACTCTAGTCATGCTGTATAAACTCAAATACCCTAAGCGTCACAACTACAAGAGTCTACAGAATCTGACAACCTAATGCTCTGATACCAAGCTGAAAGGACCCAACCCCGATTCAGTTACCTAAACCGGAATCGAACCCCTTCTGAAAATACGAATCAACAAAAACTTTTCAAAATTTCGGCAGAGTTTCTTTACTAACGTGGAATTGCATAAACCTGCAACCTGAAAATAACACTTCGTCCTATGCCACAAAAACCAAACCGTGGGCACCAATCCCATCCGGATTTCTCAACATCATAATATAAAAAATAAACAATAAACATACTGTACTATATATAGTATATCTGTGAAAATCTGTATAAACACGTATCAGAGTGTATCAGAGCGACCACTAGTGTAAATATATACAATATACACATCATTAGGCGAAACAAGAACCTACTGGAAAACACAGGTAGCTCGGATCACTAGCCTCCCACCACGACGTGAAACACCAGAACCTGAACTGCAAATTGGGCATGGAAACCGAAAAGCCCAGGGGAAAGACATGAAAACTGTTAGAGTGAGTGGACGAAAATAAATGTCTTTCACCGAGTAATATATGTTATAAAAACATATGCGAGTCGAAATATAAATAAATCAAGCAGTATACGAGGAGACGCTAACTCCAACTCGTAAACAGAGCATGCATGAAAAATCTCATGGGGTCACTCGTGGACACATCCGTGCTAGTACAGTCAGAATCACGGAGTCCTTGACTTCCACGTGATTCATAGCCAGAAAGGCCTCGGTTTCGGGGTACTGCCCCTCGCCGGTCAGGTCGGGGTACTGCCCCTCCTGGTGGGCCTACCATCGGGGATCAGCCGAGAGGCAAGTGTATCGATACAACAACGTAACTGAAACTGTACTCTGTGTAAATCAAATCATAAATAGTTCGATGCAAATGCATGAAACAATATATATATATATATGCATATACGTACAATATACTGGTATAAGCATAATCGTATAACACATGCTCATAATAAACATAATCTCGTATGAAATCTCATGCTCGTAAAAACATAATCATACTGCATGCTCAAGTTCGTAAAACGTATATAAAAGACTCGCAATCAATCCTGGAAAAGAAATTGTCCACTCACAAACTCGCGTAACGCGCACTCGCGCTAATCTCGTGGTCCGGCGGAAGATCCCTCGCCTGAAGCACAATCACGATCACGATCCCGATCTCAATCTCCTGAATATTCACAAAACATAACTGATCAATATCATAGTCCACGACTCTGTACTGAGCCACGGAAACCAACCGTTCCCGGAAATATGCAATGCAGTACAAAATGATTAACGGAATTCCCGAAATCTCCACTCGAAACCCTCAACTGAAAATCCACTACCCAAATCAATCCAAAAACCTCTAGACGATGATTAGGGCGCGATTACGAGAAAAACGACATTAAAAACACTAAAATCCAAAAAGTCAACTCCTCGCCGGAGCTCCGCCGTTGACCGCCGTCGCTGGCGGCGGCGCGCCGTCAACGGTGGAATTTCACAGCGAGATTCTCCAGATTTCAAGGTCTCCTCGAGCCGAAGCCTTTCCTCTTCTACCACGAAATCCAATTCAGACCACAAGCCACCCAAATCAGCCCGAAACCGAACGGAAAACCCAATTCCGGTGACCTAATCGGACCTCCTCAATTCCTCAATTCCAACTCAATTTAAACACATGGGAAGACTCACGAGGTCAAGGGGAGTCGAATCCCCCTAAACCCCACCACCGAGGCTCGCCGGAACCCGGCCAACCATCACCGGCGACATTCATAAAACGGACTCGATTCGGGTTCAACCAAAACGACATCAATTTCAACCAAACCAAACACCATACAACTCGAAATCGAAAGGAGAAGATAACCATACCTTCCTCAAGGTCTGAGGTGGCCGGAAAACGGTCGTCGGACGGCGAAGCCGAAACGGGAAAGTTTTCCCCTCGGGTCAACGGTCAAACTTGCTATTTTTGGAAAGTCAACAATGGTCAATGCCAAATAGTGATTTTCGACAATTTTACGACTATTCCCGATATTTATACTCGCGCCCCGGGTCAATCGACGGTCCAAAATGAATATTCGAAATGATTCGGATAAACACGAAACAATCGGTTAAACTCGTCGAAAACTGAAACTTCAAATAATCGTATTATATTACTCGATTATCGGAAAAATCTTCCGGAACCTCCCTCGAGCTCGAAATCACGTACTCTACACATTCTGTGAAGACACTCAACTCAAATTCTCGACCGAAAACATAGTCGCGAATAGAATCGACAAACCACATACATAACGTAAAACTGCGACTATGACCAATCTCGAGAATCCTACCGAATACGCAACTGATTCTGGTTCGGGTCGTCACAGTCGCCAGTGACTTTTCCCGGTGGATCACAGCCCAACCCACTTACAATCTACTCAACAACACAATTCTCTTCTACCTCGATATCCAATTCCAAACAAAAACATCTCAATTTTACCTTTGAAAATCGGATCCCAAAATTCCTCAAGAACTTCATTTCTTCGATTCTTCTTCCTCCGGATGAATTAGAACATGTTGTTGGTATTTATAGCTTCGTGGTGAAGAGTGCTTCAATGCCCAGTAGGTCTTGTTGGTTGATTTGACCTGAAAATCATCAACCCAAAACTTAGGTTTTCCGGTTCGGTTCCATCCTTCCCACCACCTCTACGACTCGAAATAGGGTTGAAGATGTTGGGAAAAATATAGAGGAGATCGTGGTGGTCATTTTGACACCAAGACCATCATATTTGGTGTTCGGTCGGTGGTCTGTCGCCGGTGAGGCCGACAGTGGAGAGAGAGAGCACGGGAGAAAGGAAGAGATACGTGGGAGAAGTGAGAGAAAGAGTTGACCCCCAAAACTGAAATGTTGACTTTCCAAAAATGGAAAATTAGCATTTATAGTTGTGATTAACTGGTTTCGTAAATCATATAAAACTTTTGCTGACCGTAAATTCTTTATCGTAACTCCGATTTTAACAGTTGATGTAGACACAAACTCGTCATGACGAACTCTGCAACTTTTCCCAATAAATTTTTTCGAAAAACTTAACTAATAAAATTATGATAAAAAGAGCCATTAATAAATTACTGACGGTAAAAATTAGTTACCATCATCGATTAACACTTAATCAAGATATAAATGGTTAATTTTGGGTTGGGATGTTACAGCTACTGAATCGTTAGTTGCACCGCTATTGGATAGTTAGTCAGACTGTGACTAAATCGTTATTCGAGTATCTAGTAAAGTTTTGTTTAGCTTTTATTACATTGTTTTCAAGATTTTATTGTATTTGTATCAAATTTGAAAGTGATTTTGAATTTTTTTAACATTGTTACTAAAAATGTGTGACTATATGCTATTTATTGCAAGGAATCGAAATGCTAGCTACAAAATTTTCATCAAAAAATTGATATTGATTTTGATTAAAGGTTTGATGCATTAGGTTTGATTACAGTAGCAATTGCCACTGTAATAAGCTGTTACTGCTTGTTTGAAATTGATTTTCAATTGCAGTATCATATTTTTCAGTAGCAGCATCATATTTTTCAGTAGCAATGTTATTTGATTCTTCAGTGGCATTATTATTTTATTTTTCAGTAGCAGTATTTTTGATATTTTTGTAGCAGTGTCGTATTATTATTATTTTCAGTAGCAGTGCTTTTTTGAGATTGTTAATGCGTCTGGGGACTCCTGCTGCATTCTTGGGACTTCTACTGTAATTTCGGTTTGATGACTGCTACTGCGTTTTTGGGACTGCTACTACATTTTTGGAGTTTCAGTTCGAGGACTGCAACTGCGTTTCTAGGACTGGTACTGCATATTCAAATTTTCAATTTGAGGACTACTACTGCGTTTTTAGGACTGCTACTGCATTTTTGGTTCGATAACTGCTACTATGTTATCGGGTTGAAAAAATATTATGGAATGTGTATCTAAATTGCTACTGAGCGAAATTGTTACTCAATTTGTATCGAAATCTCAAGTGAACTTGTATCAAAATTACTAATAAAATTTGTGATTGAATTGATATTGAATGTTTATTGATAGTGTTAATAAATTGTATAATCATTTCAATTTAAAAAAAAATTGAATACAGAAAAAATTTGAATGAACAAATAATAAGACTAAAAAGTATTGAAAGAAAAATATAAGTAATTTCGGATAAAATATTTTTTTATAAGAAAAAATTAAATAAAGGAGATTTTTTTAATAATTAATTTTGGATAAAGAAAAAAAATAAAAATTTAATACACATAAAAAAATAAGGCAAGGTATAAAAATAAATTTACATCTGCCACATGGCAGCCTACATGCAACTTATCCTAATTTGTAAGATTTTGGCATTCATTATCCAAATTAAGAGGCAATGTGTTAATATGTATTTGGCGAGTAATTTTACAATGTGCGGAGCACAAATATGCAGGGCAGTAATCGATGGTCTGCTTTCTCTTATACACAATGTACTCAAGTCTAACACCATAGAGTTGGTGACATGTGTCTAGCATAATTGTGCTCCGCACACTATAGGTGCACTCGTATTTGGCTCCTCATATATGTCATTTAATATAGTTTGTTATTTTTCCTTTTATTTTATTCTTGTCTCAGTTCTTTCAATTTCTTCTACTATATGTTATAGATAGGGCATATGTAGTTGGGGAGATCTGTTTGGGTAGCCTAGTGTAATAGACTTTTGAAATTAAGAGTTGAATTTGAATCATACGAGAAGATGGATGGTTTTGATGTTTTTGTGCCCGAGATGGCTGCATAGTTTGCTAAAAGTTGAGGAAGTGATGGCAGAGAAGAGATGAATGGGGAAGAGCCGTGGGAGGTTTCGGTGGTAGTAGACTAACAATGCTAGAAACTGTACAGAGTAAGACTGGGAGGGAGAACGAGAATTGGGATCAAAGAGTTGAGACGAAAAGAGGTAAATCTCTGGTATAAGCTGAAAAGAAAAAAATAAAATAATTGAAGTTATAGAACACGTGTTGTATTTTGAAGGTGATTGTACATGACTTTGTTGACCATGGCGGTGCAGCCAAGTACCATCCATTTTGTTACAGTGGTGTTGGGTACTCGTGCAAACTTCAGACATGATGATGCGACGGGGAGTGGCATTGATTTACTTAGTAGTTCCTATAGTTAGTAATATCTATGTCATTAGCTATATATCTGCATCAACCTAGATAATTATAAAGTTGTTAAAATACCGTTTGATATCTTTTGTTTGATACAGATTACTTTTTGATAAGACTTGTTTGTACACGATGTGCTAATCACAAACTAATTAAACTGATCGCCCGAAGATGAATATCGCTATCATGATTCATGGAGGAAGTTGAAAGGCACCAAGGCCATCCAATATGCTGTTGTCACCCGAAGATTATGTGCTAAGATTAACTTTACTGTTCATTGGTTCTCTAGTCAGAACTAGGCATGAGATTTTAGAACTGGAAACCGCAAACCGATTCGAATCAAATAGCAATTGGGCGATTCTGTTTGATTTGAAAACTTTAGAGTGTATTTTGTCAATAACTGAATCGTATTTAGACAGTTCGACTTTTTTCCTTATTTTCATTTTACAAGTGTTTGACTTGATTTTTATCCAGTCAGGTCACTGTGATGGATTGAATCACAAACTGTCTCTTTTATCTACTGTGTGGTGTGCTGTATGCGTGACGTGCCACTACCGAGGGCAAAATGTAAGGGTGTAGTGCGCCGCGTTGTTTCTGCTTCCTTGAAAGCGATTGGAGCGAGGAGAGTACCAACTCCGCTCATTGAGTTCTACTTGCCTAAGTTGTTTCAAGACGTACATAGGTTTTGTGTCTCTTCGCCGAGCCACAAATGATCGATACTTTATAAGCAGTGCGAGCATAAAGCAGAGAAATACCTTATAGCGAGTGTTGAGAGCATGATAGTGTGACTTCATAAATCCTTGGAATCTCCATGATATGCTCTGTTGGGTGAACTAGACTCGAAATTCGCTGTCGTTAGGTTGTTTACTCGCTGAGAGAGTAAGATTTGCTTGTGCGCAAATTTGTGTGTATATGTAGAGGTCTTCAAATATTCCTGTGTTCCTTTATATGTAGAGGTTGGTGCTTCCAATTTTCCTGGCTTGACAAGGTAGCACTACTGACTAGGAAAGAAAATGTATTATGTTGATCCTAGATATTCCTTAGGTATCGTTCCTAATCATTTTGCTTGTCAACTTGGTTGCATTCAATGTCGTCCTTGCCCTCTGATAGAGTCCCACAATGGATATACCACAAGGTGGACCTACATGGAAAAGCCTTCTGCAACAACTCTTCAAGACTACGCTGTTCCCACCTTTCCTTTCTTTTCCTTGCAAGAATTTCGTCGGCGCTCCATTTGCATTACCTATACTGCTGTCCCTGAGTGCTGGGAGTGGAATGATAGAAATTATGGCTATATCTAGAAATAGCTCAATGGATATACCACATGGTGGACCTACATGGACAAGCCTTCTGCAACAACTCTTCAAGACTACGCTGTTCCCACCTTTCCTTTCTTTTCCTTGCAAGAATTCCGTCGGCGCTCCATTTGCATTACCTATACTGCTGTCCCTGAGTGCTGGGAGTGGAATGATCGAAATTATGGCTATATCTAGAAATAGCTCAAGTTTGAGGTCTTTCGCACTATCTTTTGTTTCCCTTTTCGTCAATACTTTAAACTTGCTTTGGACAAGAAGGCTGCGGGTAGTGAGGATGACCATCCTGATCAAGGGGGAAAGGGTCAGAAAAGGAAGCAGCGAGAGATCAGCACTTTCCCGGTTTTTTTCTTGAAGCGTAGTAAGTTTATGGGTGCCAACATCGCTGCTGCTTCCCCTTGTACAAAGAATGTTGTGAAAGCTGCAGCTTTCAAGAAGAAGAGTGGACAGGCTCGTTCCACTGCTGTTGAAGCGTGGACTCATGAAGATGGTGATTCCAATGAACAACCACCTCTGGTAAGTATTTATCCTTTAAGAACTCCTAGATATTTCTTTTATGATTATTGATTTTCTAATTTCTTATTCTTTTAAAGTCTCAGGTACGTCACTCTCGTCGCCACCGAGTTGTAGAAGAACCGGATCGACAAGGATGAAGAAGAATAGAGTGGGACTTCTCACTCTATTGAGCAGGTGTCTGATAGTGTTTCAGATGATGACCTGGTTATTACTGCTGTGAGGATTAAGAGGCAAAAAGCTCAAACCAACGTCTTTCCTGAGTCTTCTGCCAATGTTGAGAACTTGGATCGCGAACCCCTTTCTTCTGGACCTCAGGATGTAGGTCCTTCTAATGTGGTCACTACTGAAGAGGCTCAGTTGCTGCGACGGGAAGATGAGCATGTGATTGAACAAGTATATAACCAACCTTTACACCAAGTGGTTATTGGTGGCTCTGCTGTAGAGGTGGCGATTTTTGATACGCTAGCTGCAAACCTGGGGAAGGAGCATCCTGAAGATGCTTCTACTAGGGGTGGGATCGGTTCGGAACAGTTCGGTATTAGGTCGGAATCCGTACCGTACCTTAATAAAATATTCGGTTCGGATCCTATTTGGTTTGATTTTTTGGCAAGTCCGTCCCACGAGTTTCGGTCCCAACGGGTTTCGGATCGATATATTTCGATTTCGGATCTGTTTTTCGATAAAATTTTCTAGGCCTAAATAATTGTTTAAGTTAATTATTATTTAAAAAAGGCAATATCATAGAGAGATAGAAGAAATGTGAGAGAATAAGAGTATTTTTGTAAGAATTTTCTATATATATGTCCTAAAAACATTCAAAATGGGTGAATATATATTCATTTGTGTAAAGAAATAAACACAATTTTGTCACATATATCATTTCGGAACGGTTCGGTTTTATTCGGTACCATACTATAAAAAGTTATTCGGTTCGGATTTATTTCGGTTCGGTTTCTAAATTAGTCCGTCCCACGAGTTTCGGTTCGGTTTATTTCGGTTTTCAGTTCGGTTTTTCGGTAAAACATCCCACCCCTAGCTTCTACTGTGAAGGAGGGTGTTGAAGTTCCTCAAACGGTTGCCTCACAAGTTGTTGCTTCTAATGAAGTGAGTTCCCAGTTGCTTTCGATGGTTTCTCCATCATTCTGTGTTACTTCCTAACCATAATTTTTATTTGTACAGCCTCAAAGTTTTTCTGTAGTCTCGCATGCATAGGTGATGCTTGTTGTGAATTTGGTATCCGAGGAAGTGCCTCGTGAAGAAGGAGTTACATAGCTTGCTGTTGTGGATACACCTTTGATTGTTTAGGCCACAGAAACTGGCCGTGTTGAGTCCATGGTAATGATCTTTCTTTTCAGCTTTTTGCTTCTTTCTTATGCAGGAAGGATCGCAACTCTAAAAACTTTTTCTAGCTTCCTATAAATAATGTGTCATCACCTCCTCCCATAAATATTACTTTGTATGATGCTCAGACGCCTCCTTATTTGTCTCAAGTTTGTTTGGATATAGTATTTTTTTTCCTGAAGTTTGACCCTTCTCGAATATCTCCTAACCCTCCGTCTTATAGGTGTTTTCACAGAAGGATCCTAAGACCGATGAGCTCTCACTTACTGCTGGTTGTCAAATTTTGGGAGATTTTGCAAACACTCTACGAGGCTGTGTCAGTTCCTCTGCCCCCTTTGCCACGATTCCCCTCTTGATATCTCTTCTTGGGCCTTCTGGAGCTAGTGACAAGATGGCCAAAACTCTTCGAGAAGCAGCACAGCTTTACGAGGAGCTTGTGTATACTGAACAGGAGCGTCCTGACATTCAGGTGGCCATTGTGTACCTCCGTGACCTCTGGATCTTGGATTTAGAACATGATGGCGACTCATATCCAAATAGCTCGTCGTGCAAAGGATGGTGTAAACCATCATACTCTGGATAAAATGGAGGAGCTTTTGCAGGAACTTCCTGTCCTTAAGAATGCTATAGTCTCAGCTACTCTGGAAAGGGACAAAGCCATTTACTCTTGCATGGAAAAAGACCGTGAGTGGAAGAAGAAAATGGAGAACATCACCACCCTGGGAGATGGATATGAGAAGGAATGGGAAACCATCCTGGCCAAGCGAGCGGAGATTGCCAGGCTGCAGGCAGAGCTTCGTGAGATGGAGAGTTTCCACAATAAAGAGCAGTCAACGATAGCTTTTCTGAATGATGGGAAAGCCTCTTTAACTGATGTGAAACAAACTTGTGCCCTGGCTGTGAAAGCAGAAGTCATCTGGTCAATTTCGCAAGCAAATTACCTGCAAGCAAAGACTGTCCTACGAGCTCTTAGTAGCTCCATAGTAAAATTTACACTTTTCCTGGCCTAGTAATTTTGATGGACCAGGCCCCCTAAATTGGGTCCTTTAATTTATTTTTGTAAACTCTTATTAGTTAATTCTAATATTATTGCCCATGACCTTAACTTCACTGCGTATCTTTGTCCCATTATTTCGCGCCTCCAAGAATCACGCTAAGGCTAAAATAACTATCCGCTTTTATTGTTCCATAACTTTGTTCCTAAAAATGGCAAGTTTTCAGCTTTAAAGAGATACGCGAATCAGTGTGGAATGTTGAACCACCATAATTACCGTATTGACTCAATGCAACGTTCCCCGTCCCTTCATTTGCAGCCCCTAGGGTTAGGCTTCTATAATTAGCTTGTCACTTCTTTTTCACCATATCTTTCTGTCGTGATACAAAAAATGGAGTCTTTGATTTTTAGTTTGTGTTCTTTCTGTCTTCAAGAAATACCTCCAAAACCTCAAGATCCTTTGTTTTGCTAGCAGTTTCTAGATAGAAGTACCCAAGCTCAAACTTGTCTTAGGTAGAAGTACCTAAGCTCATGTTCTTTGGTTGTGTGCTAACCCTCAAGAATTTGAGGGTTAGAAGGCTGTGGAGTCCCTCAGAATTCACTAACTCCATCCTTGAACCTGATCTCACTAGTCTGTAATATGCTCCAAACCTCTCTCTGGAAGTTTTTTTTGTTCATTCAGCGGAGTGTGTAAGATCAGGGTTAGAGGAAACGTTTTGTTTGCTAGGAATTGTTGGGCGTGTGCTCGTGTTGCCAAATCCTATAGAACCGGAGAAGGATCTAGCCCTTGGTCAGCTACTGCCCAACGGTGTTTGTTTGACCAATCATGGACTAGATCGACCACTTCCTCCTTAAAGACTAGGTTTGGTCTTTTTAGCCGGAGATTGTTCATTTGATGTATGGTATCAGAGTTAGAGGCTGCAAAGCCTCATACTGAAGTGTATTTTTTCTTTATCAAATGAATCTGTTATTTTCTCTTGTCTTTGATTCTCATGTTTATATAATGAAAACAACCTTCTCGGCGATTACAAACCACACAAACTGGTTATATAAGGGAACCTCTCTAATAGGTTCTAGAACTAAAAAATTTAAAATTTTCGAAGTCTTTGGCCATATAGATTGGCCTTAGTATATACTAAGTCTTTGGCCACAGAGGTTAGCCTTAATGTATACTGGTTGCCCCCTAGTTTTATATGAAGAGCGAGCCTCATGTCTAGGCTACGAATGAATGGAAAACTAAGTTTTAGACTTGACAGGCTCGTCGTACTCCCAGACAGGCTGTCGATATTTCTTCAGAAATCTATCGTTAATAAGATTGCGATGAACCTCTCTGTCTATGTCTTTTAGTTGGAAAGCTCCCTTTCCTCGAACTTTGTCAATGATAAAGGGTCCTTCACACTTTGCAGATAATTTGCCCCGTCCTTATTGTTTTTCTCCCACTGGTAGAATTGTTTCTAAACCAGTTCGCCTTATGCAAAATTGAGCCCTCTAGTCTGACGATCATAGACACGAGCCACTTTTTGTTTTTCTGCGAGCAGTTTGGTCAAGGCATTGACTCACTTTTTGTCTAAATCTTCTAACGTAACTCTTGCCACATTTCTTATACATAATCTTCTCCAATTAGCTGATGTTGATCCATGACTCACAACGATTGGACATTGATTTCTAAAGGTAAGACTACATCGTGGCCAAACATTAATGCATACAGAGTAATACCTGTTGGATTTCGTTTAGACGTTTATACGCCCACAAAGTACTAAACAATTCTTCATGCCAAAGTCTTGGATTGTCTGCTAGCATTTGTTTAAGTATGTGGAGGATTAACTTGCTGCTTGCTTCGGCTTGTCCATTAGACTGTTCATAGTATGGTGAAGAATGTAAGAACTTGATTCCAAAGTCTGTCATGAGTTCTTCTACTTTTCCAGACATGAATGTTGTTCCTCTTTCCGAGATAAAATACTCTGGAATCCTAAAATGATAGATAATATCCTCGTAAAGGAATTCCCTGATCGTGGCAGCGAAAGCCACTTTTAAAGGCTTTGCTTCCACCCATTTAGTGAAGAAATCTGTGGTAACGAGAATGTATTAGACCAATCAAGTCTAACGCCCATCCTCTCGCTAACCATGGATTAATGATTGGCTACATAGAAATGTTAGGAATGTGACTCACTGGTCTGTGAGCCTGGTAATCTTCGCATCCTTTAGCGAAGGATATACAGTCTTTCAACATAGAAGGCCAAAAGTATCCGTCTCTTTGTAACAACCATCGCATCTTAGGTCCTGACTGGTGAGCCCCGCAGACCCCTAGATGTACCTCTCGTAGTAATCTTTTGGCTTCTGCTCCAAAAATGCATAGCAAATCAACTCCTTCTCCCCCGCGCCTATGCAACTCTTCATTCTAGAATAGGTAGTTTGAAGCGAAATATATAGTGCGCTTGTCTACTGGAGAGCTTAGATCTTTTAAGTATGCAATTATCGGTTGTCTCCAATTGATATCGATCGTATCTAACACTGCAATATACCACTCATCCCTCTCCTCCTTCCTGACCATGAAAGAAGGAAGAGTACGGACCTCAACTTTTAATATTCATTCATACATACATAAATAAAAAAATTCACAAAATTTATACATAAATCAAAAAATTCACAAATTCATACATAAATCACAAAATTCACAAATTCATAAATAAATCACAAAATTAACAAAATTCATACATAAATCACATATTTCATATATTCACAAAAAATCACATAAAAATCACATAATATTCCCTCAAAATAATCACATATTCCATATATCAAAAATTTCATAAAATTCACAAATTCAATAACTCAATCACAAATTTCATACACAAATTCAATTAAACCAATCTAATAACCTAATCACTAAATTCATAACTCATAATCAAAACTCTACACATTCACATAATCCAACACATATCAAACTAAAATCCCTAAATAAAGCTAAAATCGTAAATTTTAGGGGGAAAATGAGAGAGAGAGAGAGAGAGAGGAAGAACCTGTTTTGGAGAGATTGAGATCGATTTGGGGGCATTTTTGGCCATTTGGGACGTCCTAGGAGGGATTCCGGGGGTTTGGGCGATTTGGGGAAGAGGATGAGAGGCCGAACAGTGAGGTCCTCAAGTTGGGTGTTTTGGGTTATATAAGTGAAGCATAGCCGATGACCAGCCGTCAGCTATACCGTCGACGGAAAAGGCCGTCGACAAAACTATAGCCGACAACTGGTCAACAACCGACGTTGACCGAGGGCAACTATAGCTGTTGACCAGGACACCAGGTTGTTGGCTATAGTATTTACCTTAGTCGACGACTTTGAATAGTGTCGTCAGCTATAGTAGAAAATTTATGAAAAAAAAACTCAAAAATGTAAAATTCTAATTCCCGAACTTGCATAATATTATTGATCGAAATTGCAAAACACATTACAAATTCATTAACAAAACACAAATTCACGCATATTACACATATACACTATTGGTGATCCAAATTGATGTTATTGAAAACATCGGCGTTAATATCATGGTCTTCAGGATCCTCCAGCGGCTGCGTAGCAGGAAAATGGAACACAGGTGGAGCCGGGACAGGGAATCACAAAATTCATACATAATTCACAAAATTCACACATAAATCGAAAAAATTCCCATATAAAGCACAAAGTTCATACATAAATAAAAAAATTCACACCACAAATTCATACATCAATCACAAAATTCACAAATTCATACATAAATCATAAAGTTCACAAATTCATACATAAATCACAAAATTCATACATAAATCAGAAAATTCACAAAATTCATACATAAATCACATATTTCATATATTCACAAAAACTCACATAATATTCCCTCAAAATAATCACATATTCCATATATCACAAATTCCATAAAATTCACAAATTCAGTTAACCCAATCACAAATTCCATACACAAATTCAGTAACCCAATCAAAAATTTCATACACAAATTCAATTAACCCAATCTAATAACCTAATCACAAAATTCATAAACCATAATCAAAACTCATACACATTCACATAATCCAACATATGTCAAACTGAAATACCTAAATAAAAGCTAAAACCATAAAATTTAGGGGGAAAATGAGAGAGAGAGAGAGAGAGAGAGAGAGAGAAGAAGAACCTGTTTTGGAGAGATTGAAACATATTTGGGGGCGTTTCCGGCCATTTGGGACATCTCAAGAGGGATTCCGGGGGTTTGGGGCGATTTGGGGGAAAGGAGGAGAGTCCGAAAAGTGATGTCCTCGGGTTAGATTTTTTGGGCAAAAGGCCGTCGGCAAAACTATAGCCGACAATCGGTCAACAACCAGCGTTGACCGAGGGCAACTATAGCCGATGAACAGGACACCAGGTCGTTGGCTATAGTGTTTACCTTCGCCAACGACATTGAATAGTGTCATCGGCTATAGTAGAAAATTTCAGAAAAAAAAATACCCGAAAATGTACAATTATAATTTCCAAACCTACAATTGCATAATATTATTGATCGAAATTGCAAAACATATTACAAATTCACTAAAAAAACACAAATTCACGCATATTATACATATACACTATGGGTGATCAAAGTTGATGTTAATAAAAACATCGGTGTAATATCATGGTCTTCAGGATCCCTTTGCGGCCGCGTGGCAGGAAAAGGGAACGCAGATGGAGCCGGGACCGGGAATCACAAAATCATACATAATTCAAAAAATTCATACATAAATCCCAAAATTCACATATAAAGCACAAAATTCATACATAAATCACAAAATTCACAAATTCATACATAAATCACATATTTCATATATTCACAAAAAATCACATAAAATTCGCATAATATTCCCTCAAAATAATCACATATTCCATATATCACAAATTCCATAAAATTCACAAATTCAATTAACCCAATCACAAATTCCATACACAAATTCAATAACCCAATCAAAAAATCCATACACAAATTCAGTTAACCCAATCTAATAACCTAATCACAAAATTCATAACCCATAATCAAAACTCATACACATTCACATAATCCAACATATATCAAACTGAAATACCTAAATAAAAGTTAAAACCCTAAAATTTAAGGGGAAAATGAGAGAGAGAGAGAGAGAGAGAGAGAGAAGAAGAAGAAGAAGAAGAAGAACCTGTTTTTGAGAGATTGAAACATATTTGGGGGTGTTTTCGGCCATTTGGGACGTCCTAGGAGGGATTCCGGGGGTTTGGGGCGATTTGGGGGAAAGGAGGAGAGTTTTTGAAGGAGGAGAGTCCGAAAAGTGAGGTCCTCGGGTTGGGTTTTTTGGGCAAAAGGCCGTCGGCAAAACTATAGCCGACAATCGGTCAACAACCAGCGTTGACCGAGGCAACTATAGTCGATGACCAGGACACCAGGTCGTTGGCTATAGTGTTTATCTTTGCCAACGACTTTGAATAGTGTCGTCGGCTATAGTAGAAAATTCTAATTCCCGAACCTACAATTGCATAATATTATTGATCGAAATTGCAAAACACATTACAAATTCACTAAAA
This sequence comes from Geum urbanum, assembly GCA_946800695.1. Lineage (NCBI taxonomy): Eukaryota > Viridiplantae > Streptophyta > Magnoliopsida > Rosales > Rosaceae > Geum > Geum urbanum. Next base: position 7,780,876 of record OX327015.1, read on the forward strand.
AAAATACAAATTCACGCATATTATACATATAAACTATGGGTGATCCAAGTTGATGTTATTAAAAACATCGGCATAAATATCATGGTCTTCAGGATCCTTTTGCGGTCGCGTGGCAGGAAAAGATAACACAGATGGAGCCGGGACTGAGAATCACAAAATTCATACAAAATTCAAAAAATTCATACATAAATCCCAAAATTCACATATGAAGCACAAAATTCATACGTAAATCACAAAATTCACACCACAAATTCATACATAAATCACAAAATTCATATATAAATCACAAAATTCACAAATTCATACAAAAATCACATATTTCATATATTCACAAAACATCACATAAAATTCATATAATATTCCCTAAAAATAATTACATATTCCATATATCACAAATTCCATACAAAAATTCAATTAACCCAATTTAATAACCTAATCACAAAATCCAAAACCCTTACTCAAAACTCATACACATTCACATAATCCAACCCATATAAAACTAAAATCCCTAAATAAAGCTAAAACCCAAAAATTTAGAGGAAAAATGAGAGAGAGAGAGAGAGAGAGAACCTATTTTGGAGAGATTGAGACCGATTTGGGACATCCTAGGAGGGATTTTGGGGGTTTTGGGCGATTTGGGGGAGAGGAGGAGAGGCCGAAGAGTAAGGTCCTCGGGATGGGTTTTTCGGCTTATAACAGTGAAGCATAGCCGACGACTTAATTAAGTCGTCCGCTATAGAAAGACCAGTCGTCTGCTATAGTCATAGCTGACGATTGGCCATTGGCTATACCGTCGACTGCGAAAGGCCATTTGCAAAACTATAGCCAACGACTCACCGAAAGATCGTCGGCTATAGTCAAACTATAACCGACGACATGAAGTTGTCAGCAATAGTCTTGATTGTAGCCAACGACCGGTCAACAACCGGCGTTGACCGAGGGCAACTATAGCCGATGACCAGGACACTAGGTCGTCAGCTATAGTATTTACCTTAGCCGACGACTTTAAATAGTGTCGTCGACAATAATAGAAAATTTCAGAAAAAAAAATACCCAAAATGTATAATTCTAATCCCCGAACTTACAATTGCATAATATTATTGATTGAAATTGTAAAACACATAACAAATTCACTAACTGAACACAAATTCATGCATATTATACACCTACACTATGGGTGATCCAAATTGTTGTTATTGAAAACATCGGCATTAATATATGGGTCTTCATGATCCTCCTGCGGCCGTGTGCAAGGAAAAGGGAACACAGGTGGAGCCGGGACCGGGAATCACAAAATTTATACATAATTCACAAAATTCATACTTAAATTGCAAAATTCACAAAATTCAATAAATCCCCAAAATCATATATAAATCACAAAATTCACACCACAAATTCATACATAAATCACAAAATTCACAAAATTCATACTTAAATAAAAAAATTCACAAAATTCATACGTAAATCACATATTTCATTTATTCAAAAAAAATCACATAAAATCCACATAATATTCTCTCATAATAATCATATATTCCATATATCACAACTTCCATAAAATTCATAAATTCAATTAACCCGATCACAAATTCCGTACACAAATTCAATGACTCAATCACAAATTCAATTAACCCAATCTAATAACCTAATCATAAAATTCATAACCCATAATCAAAACTCATACGCATTCACATAATCCAACACATATCAAACTAAAATCCCTAAATAAAGCTAAAACCCTAAAATTTAGGGGGAGAGAGAGAGAGAGAGAGAGAGAGAGAGAGAGAGAGAGAGAGAGAGAGAGAGAGAGAGAGAGAGAGAGAGAGAGAGAGGAAGAACCTATTTTGGAGAGATTGAGACCAATTTAGGGGCGTTTCCAGACATTTGGGACGTCCTACGAGGGATTATGGGGGGGTTTGGGGCGATTTAGGGGAGAGGAGGAGAGGCCGAACAGTGTGGTCCTCAGGCTGGGTTTTTCTGATTATAACAGTGAAGCATAGCCGGCGAATTCACAAAATTCACAAATTCATACATAAATCACAAAATTCACAAAATTCATACATAAATCACATATTTCATATATTCACAAAAATTCCATGAATATTTTCTCAAAATCCATATTCCATATATCACAAATTTCATAAAATTCACAAATTCAATTAACCCAATCTAATAACCTAATCATTAAGTCGTCGGCTAAGGCTTAGCCGATCAGTTAATTAAGTTGTTGGCTATAGCAAGACCAGTCGTTAGCTATAGTCATAGTCGATGACCGGCCGTCGGCTATACCGTTGACGGCAAAAGGCCATCGGCAAAACTATAGCTGACGATAAAACTATAGTCAAGCTATAGCTGATGACAGGTCAAGAACTGGTGTTGACCGAGGGCAACTATAGCCAACGACCAGGACACCAGGTCGTCGGCTAAGGTAAATACTTTAGCCGTCTACTTTGAAGAGTGTTGCGACTTTGAAGAGTGTCGTCGGCTATAGTAGAAAATTTCAGAAAAAAACCTGAAAAAGTAAAATTCTAATCCCCGAACCTACAATTGCATAATATTATTGATCGAAATTGCAAAACACATTATAAATTCACTAACAAAACACAAATTCACGAATATTGCACACCTACACTATGATCCAAATTGATGTTATTGAAAACATCGGCATTAATATCAGGGTCTTCGGGATCCTCCTGCGACCACGTGGAAGGAAAAGGGAATGCAGGTGGAGCCGGGACCGGGAATCACAAAATTCGATATTTTCCAATAAAACCGATGTATATATAACATTATAAGCCAATGAAATAGATAAAAAAACTTATCTAAAAACATCACATTTGGATTGGATTTTCAACGGGTCGAAGAAATGCCTCGACCGGTCGAGAAAACCCAAAATAACTTCTGATTTTTAAACCAAAATTTTGACCGGTTGAGAAATTTTCGACTGGTTGAAATTAGACCAATTTTGGGACAGATGTGTGGCGTCGACTGGTCGAAAATTGCTTAGTTCATTTTTTGACGTGTCAAATCCGAACCAATGTCGGATAGAAGCATGGCTTCGACGGGTCAAAAATTGTTTAGTTCAATTTTTCGACGGGTCGAAGCTGCTCTGTGGACTGCTTAAAAAAAATTTCAACATTTTTTTCTGTCAAATTGGTATCTTGGCTTGCTTTTTCCATATATATATGTGTGTGTGTGTAAATATCAAACCATACATAAGAATCACATGGAATAGAACATTCTAAAATGATAATATATTGAAAATAGAGAAATATTCATTGCTTTCCAACAAAAACTACATCATAGATGTGTTCTTATTCATAAAACAAAGACAAATGTCTTCAAAAAAAATTCTTGACCGAAAAGTAAGCCAAAAACAAAACTAAAACTTGAAAGATTACAGAGACAACTGCCTTTTACATAGGCTTAATCAAAATCCAGGGTAGCAAGTTCTTTCCCCTTGAAATCTGCTAAAATTAGGTTAGTATCAACCTCCATCTCATAATCTCCGGTGTAATTCAACTCTTGAGCCAAATACTGTTTGTGCTTCTTGTAGATATTCTGGATTGCTCTACTAGCATGACCTTGTTTGTGCATTGTCTAGTAGAGCCACACTTGAAACAACCAAGTTTACCAGATTGTTGATACCGTTGACCATCATGAATCGAGCCAGATTGCTTCTTTTGAGAAGGGGCGTTATGATCTCTATGTGTGACAACCCGGACCGGAATTGGTATATTAATCGGCTTAATTCGCGAGTTTCACGTATAATTGTGGTTTATCGTAATTAATCGGATATGCGACTTTGTTCACGACTTAATTTTTGGACACGAATTTGATTTGGGTTTGTTCGTGGGAAATGTAGAGGATCTGATTTCCAGTTCTTAGGAGCTTTCCGAGGATTTTTCGGATAATCGATGAATAGAAAAATAATATTTGAAATTATCCTCGAGTTAGTCATGTTTATCCTTTTGAGTTTGAGTTATCCGAATCGCGGATAGAGTTGATTCGCAATGTATAAATAGCCGAATAGTCGTAAAGTTGTCGCAAAAGTTCGAAAATGGGCTGTTTGACCGAGTTGACCCGTTCTGGCCGAGTTGACCAAGTCAACCCGTGTTGACTCAGTGAGCCGTGAACTCGCCGTCATTGTAGCCGCCGGAAAACGGCGCGGTTGCTGGAGTTTGATGTATGGTTTTGAAGCTTGTCTTATGGGCTTTCATTTGATGTGTGTATGGTGTATTTTGGTTGTGGTTTGGTTGAGGAAATTTGAGGACGAAGGTGAACAAAATCGGGTTTAACGGTGGGTGGTGCTCCGGCAATTTTCCGGTTGGTTTTTTTGTTGGTATGGACTGGGCTTGGACCAAGGATGAAAACCCCCTTGGTTTGGGAGGTTTTGGTGGCGTGACAGCGCTGGAATCGGCCGGGAAAGTTTTCTGGCAATTCTTGGCCATGGAGCATTCGAGGTGAATTTGTAGGGGTTGCCAGCCGAATTGGGTCTTAGTGTAGAAGAGTTTTGGTTTGGGCTTGAGGAGAGGAACCTTTGGTGGTCTTGGTCGCCGAAAAATCTCGCCGGTGACGGTTCCGAGGTGTGGTTCAGAGTATTGAATTGTGATTTTGATCAGTGATATTTTGTGATTATTCAGGAGATTGAGATCGTACGTTTGGCAAGGGATCATCCGCCGGATCTCGGAATTAGCGCGTTTGCGCGCTATGCTTGTCTGTGAGTGGATACCTTTTTTCTCATTTATTAGTTGCGAGCCTTTATTATATGTTTTACGAGCATGAGCATGCATATGCGATTATGATTTATACGAGCATGTGTTTTACGATTATGCATTTACGAATATGCATCTATGATTATGCTCTTATAATTTTGTATTACGAATATGTATTTACATTATGCTTTATACATTTGCATAGAAACTATTTATGATTTGGTTAACACAGAGTACATTTTTAGTGTATGTGGTTGTATCAATACACTTAGCATCCCGGCTGATCCCCGAGGATGTTTACCGGGGGGGGGGGGGGGGGGGGGGGCAGATACCCTGACCTGAGGCCTTTCTGGTTAGAATCACGTGTTGGTCTGGGATCGCGTGATTCGAACTGTACTAGCGCGGATGTGTCCATGAGTGACCCCGCGGGATTTTCGATGCATGCTCTGTACGCGTGAGGAGTTAGAGTCTCCCTCGTGTACCATTTGATCTTCATGCATATAGACTCACATATATTTTTATAACATATATTATTCGGCGAAAGACATTTATTTTCGTCCACTCACTCTAACAGTTTATATGTCTTTCCCTGGGCTCTTTGTTTTCAATGCTCAGTTTGCAGTTCGGATTCTGGTGTCGCACGTCAAGGTTGGAGGCTTAGTATTCAAGCTACTTTTCCTTCTCAATAGGTTTCTTTTTTGGTCTACTATTGTATATTTATGTATATATACTAGAGGTCGCTCTGAATACTCTGATGTTTATATTTTCATTTGATTTTCCCAGATTTTTGTAAAGTCACAATTTTGTTTATTGCTTTATATTATGATATGTTTTTGAGAAATCCGGATGAGATTGGTGCCCACGGTTTGGCTTTTGTGGCATAGGATGAAGTATATTTTCGGGTGCAGGTTAATGGTAACTTCGCGATATAGTGAAACTCTGCCGAAATTTCTATGGTTTTTGAAAGTTCTTGTTTTCAGAAGGAGTTTGATTTCGGTTTAGGAAACTAAATTGGGATCGGGTCCTTTCACTATGCCAAGTCATATTTTGGCTGTGGCCTTGACCACTCCCATGCCCTCTTCTTCCCCCACGTGGAGCATGTCCACCACGATTATAAGGTTCTGAACGAGCAACCTTCTTATCTTTTCGAGTCTTTCCTCCCGTATTATAAATCTCAGGCTTTTTGGTACCAGCCGGTCTTTAGTTATTATTCAAGATGATCTCATGATGCTTTTCTTTAGTCGCAAGACTGTTAATGAGATCACTGAATTTGGTAATCCTCCCTTGCTCGTACTCAATCCGGTATTGATGAGCTAGAAGACTCATAGATGTGGGGAAGGTTTGTAACGCCTTCTCAATCATGTCTTCCTCAGATTTTCCACACCACAAAAGCTTAGTTTAGACTTCAAATCGAGCATAGCTTTGTTAAAAGCGTTGATCTTTGGGAAATCCACCATTCTGGTGTTGTTCCATTTCGTAGTCAACTCATGAAGTTGTGCATTATGTACATTATTGAATCTCTTTTTTAGAACATCCCACAAAACCATGGGATATGTCTTGTTCAAGTAATGCTTCTTCAGAGATAGGTGAATATGACGCCTCAAAAACATGAGGGCTTAAGCTTTTGTCTCTTCAATAGGTGGGAGTAGGTTTGTTCCAGGCTCAGTGGGTTTGATGGTGTTGGTAATTTCGGCCTTGCAGGCTCATTCGAACTCATCTACAAAAATATACAGAGATGTTTTATTATAAACGATCGAGTACTACGATCATAAAACTTTCAAGTTTAATTGAATAAGAACATGATCCATGATGCATGGTCACAAAATCGATTATAAAACGGTGGTAAGAACCACACCCAGCAACCGTGACACAACAGTCACATAAAATTGATTTTCCTTTTCTTTCCTTTTTCTTTTCCAAACCATGACTCTCTCAGGACCGTCACGTATACTCTATGGATATATGTCCATAGGAGCTAGGGTATAAACATGTAATATTCACAGCTCATATCACAATTATCATCAAGTTAGATCTATGATTTTGTGGTAAGTAAGTTTGGCCTAGATCTATCAATAGACGATTTAGAAAATATTTACCTCCATAAGTATTGTGCTCAGTATGGCCGCTATACTTGATGAAGAAGAAGTTCTTCTGAAACGATTTCTTGAAAGTCGTGCAATCTTGTCAACTTCTAAAATTTCATGGGATTTTGTTGAAGGCAAAACTAGGTCGACGGTGATTGGCGGCGACGGTGGTCGGCGGTGCTGATGCTTTCTCCAAGTTTTAGGGATTTTCTATTAAATCTGGGAGTCGTGCTAATAACGTGTTGCAAGAGAATGTAGAATAGACATAAAGTAATTTTTCTTCTCATTGATAGAATGCCTTAAATACAGGCTGATATAATCTGTTACAATAACTATCCCGATATAACAGGGATTCTCTATATCTATTTAATCAATATCCCTATATATCTAACTAGCACAAGACACACACCAAGATTAATGGAGAATAAATTTCCTTAAACAAATACATAATTCACAAAATTCATACATAAATTGCAAAATTCACAAAATTCACACATAAAGCACAAAATTCATACATTAATCACAAAACTCACAAATTCAAACATAAATCAGAAAATTCACAAATTCATACATAAATCACAAAATTCACAAAATTCATACATAAATCACATATTTCATATATTTACAGAAAATCACATAAAATTCATACGTAATTCACAAAATTTATACATAAAGCACAAAAATCATAATAAATTGAAAAATTCACACCACGAATTCATACATAAATCACAAACCTCACAAAATTCGTACATAAATCACATATTTCATATATTCACAAAAATCACATAAAATTCATACATAATTCACAAAATTCATAGATAAATCGCAAAATTCACACATAAAGCACAAAATTCATACATAAATCAAAAAATTCACACCATAAATTCATACATAAATCACAAAATTCTTACATAAATCACATATTTCATATATTCAAAAAAAATCACATAAAATTCAATAATATTCCCTCAAAATAATCACATATTCCATATATCACAAATTCCATAAAATTCACAAATTCAATTAACTGAATCTAATAACCTAATCACAAAATCCATAACCTACCCATAATCAAAACTCATATACATTCACATAATCCAACACATATCAAGACCAGTCGTCGACTATAGCAAGACTAATCGTCGGTTATAGCAAGACCAGTCGTCAGGTATAGTTATAGCCGACGACTGGCCGTCGGCTATACCGTCAACGCCAAAAGGCCGTCGGCAAAACTATAGTCAGACTATAGCCGACAACATGAAGTTGACGACTAGTCTTGACTATAGCCGACGACCGGCCAATAATCGGCGTTGACTGAGGGAAACTATAGCCGACGACTAGGACACCAGGTCGTCGGGTATAGTATTTACCTTAGCCAGAGAATTTGAATAATGACGTCGGCTATAGTAGAAAATTTCAGCAAAAAAAAATATTCGAAAATGTACAATTCTAATCTCTGAACCTACAATTGCATAATATTATTAACGAAATTGCAAAACTCATTACAAATTCACTAACAAAATACAAATTCACGCATATTACACACCTACACTATGGGTGATCCAAATTGATGTTATTGAAAACATCGGCGTTAATATCAGGGTCTTCGGGATCCTCCAGCAGCCGCGTGGAAGGAAAAGGGAACGCAGGTGGAGTCGGGACCGGGAATCACAAAATACATACACACACCGCAAAATTCACAAAATTCACACATAAATAACAAAATTCACATATAAATCACAAAATTCTAACCACAAATTCATACATAAATCACAAACTTCAAAAAATTCATACATAAATCACAAAATTCACGAATTCATACATAAATAACAAAATTCATACAGAAATAAAAAAATTCACAAAATTCATACATAAATCACATATTTCATATATTCACAAAAAATCACATAAAATTCTCATAATATTCCCTCAAATATTCACATATTCCATATATATTAAATTCCATAAAATTCACAAATTCAATTAACCCGATCACAAATTTCATACATAAATTTAATAACCCAATCACAAATTTCATACACAAATTCAATTAACCCAATCTAATAACCTAATCACAAAATCCATAACCCATAATCAAAACTCATACACATTCACATAATCCAACACATATCAAACTAAAATCCCTAAATAAAGCTAAAACCCTAAAATTTAGAAGGAAATGAGAGAGAGAGAGAGAGAGGGAGAGAGAGAGAGAGAGAGAGAGAGAAAGAGAGAGAGAGAGAGAGAGAGGAACAACCTGTTTTGGAGAGATTGAGACCAATTTGGCGGGGTTGGGACATCTTAGGAGGGATTCCGGAGGTTTGGAGAGATTTGGAGGAGAGGAGGAGAGTTTTTGAAGGAGGAGAGGCCGAACAGTGAGGTCCTCGGGCTGGTTTTTTTTGGGTTATAATAGTGAAGCACAGGAATACCAAATGCGTTCGGCTCTTGGTATGCAATCACTTCTTCAATATCTACGACCTCACCAAGTGTAGCAGCACTTTATATGTTTTTTTAAGAACAACATGATTGACTACTTTCCATGCCCCTTTATGCACAAGGTCATCTAGATAAAACACTTGTTTTCCCGATGCGGCAAAAACAAAAGGGTCATCCTCATACCAGCTTGTAGTAATATTCACCGAAAAAAGACTGTATGTATCGGTCCTTGTGTTCTCAAGGTTAGTATCAAACCATCTACACTTAAACAAGTGCACGGTCATGCCCTCCCCATAAATTAGTTCGACCACTGAATGGAGAACACTGTAATAGCACGGTCATGCCCTCACCATTAGCCTAGAATTCTGTGTTCTCCTCTATGTTGACATATAAATTGCACGCCATTGACCTTACACATCGGATACACTCTTGAAGTTATCGGTTTCATCGCCAAAAGCCTCAATTCGTGTGACCAGTGTGGGTCACCATCACATTGTACATGGTTCATCTGAAGATAAAAACAGAAACCATTAGCTCATACTCTTCACATTGATTTATGAATATAGCTTCAATTTGAAACGCGTACCCAACTGCCAAAATAGCTTGCAAACTCCCTATTGTGGTACTCAAGATCACCGACAACCGCATGGCAGTTTAGATAGATGTTTTTCCAGTATTAAACTTCTGGACAATTTATCAATACCTACCAGTGGGCAATGACTAGCTCATACAGTTCCAACTTGTATGACTTTGGCAACTGTCCATATACTTCAACTTCATTCGAGAGGATAGAAAGATTGAACTGGGGTTCATCTACCGACATATGTTGTGGAGGGTCCTCCAACGCTCCCAAATACATCTTGGTGTACGTTATGCACTCGTGCGCAAAATATGCTTCTGTTATACACTCTTCAGGTGCAGATTTATTAGCCATATAATCTTTGTAGTCCCCCAGTTGTCTATCAAATTGTAAAGTGCATGTGAGGATTATGGAAATACATAATTATACAACAAAAAAATCATGCCAATTTATCAGATGTTGAATCGTACGTACCTTTCCATGGGATACATCCAAGTGTAGTGTACTGGACCAGTAATCAACAATTGTTCAGGAAGATAGATCATTAGGTGAGGCATGATGTCAAATTTTTTTGGGGGAAATATACTCTCGAATTTGCACATGATAAAAATGATATCTTATTGCATTTCCCTCAAGTCTGATTTTTTTCACTTCTCTAGTGCATAACTTCTTAAAGAATCTTAACAATGCTACTAATGGCTCCACCACCTGACGGGGGGAGGGGTGGGGTATGATCAAATGAAAACAGGAAAGAGACGTTGAAGCAATATATGACAGTCATGACTCTTTAATCCATACATCTTAGTATCCTGGCCTATATTGCCTATATAGCCTGAAGGATACCTAACATTACCCATCCACCTAAAAATTTCATTCTTCTTGTCAGGCTTGACAGTGTAAGGATCTTGAGGCATTTTTTCTTCTATTCTCTCAACCACAAATGTTTTCGTATACCCATTCTTTTCAGATCAATGCATGGCTAAGGGCTGTCTTTAGTTTTCCCCTCCTAATTCAGCACTGTGCCCACCACACTTTTGTAGACATTCTTCTCAATGTGTATGACATCTAGGTATTGCCTAATGGGCAACTTGGACCAGTACAGAAGTTCCCAGAGTATGCTTTTGTGCGTCTAGAATTTATACCGGTCGGGTATGGGAGGTATTGCTGCCACTACATCAGGATGATTGTTGAGCTGCCCAAAATCATATTCAATCAACACTTCCAAAATTTCATCCCCCGTCCATCTCCTGGTTTGCACAAGTGTTTCTACAGTCCCATCAAATTCCTCCTTATCCTCCTGAAATGGGTGATCATGTGGAAGCCAACAACGGTTACATATCTGGACAATCAGCTTCTTGCAATAAGGGTTGCTGCAATCAACAGTCGTGCACTCTGGACAAACCCTTATAATGTTGCCCAACAACATCCCGCGGGCAGGAAAATCACTGATGGTGCCAACAAGCATGACATGCATCTGGAACATCTCGTTTTTATACTTGTCATAAGTAGGATAACCAACGTTACTCAGGTACTTAAGCTTCTCAATCAAGGGTATCATATTCACATCGATACACTTTCTTGGATAGCCCAGCCCTGGAATTAACATCGTCAGCATATTGTATTCTTTCTTCATGCACATCCATGGAGGAAGGTTGTACGGTAACAAAATAACTGGCCATATACTGTATTGAAGACTCATGTTGCCAAAAGGGTTGAATCCGTCAAATGATAGCCCGAGCCAAATATTTCAGACATCTGATGCAAAATAAGAAAACTCCCTAACCATGTACTTCCAAGCCTCTCCGTCAGCAGGGTGTATAAGGCTATCATCGTAAGCCAAATCCCTCTCCGCATGCAATCTCATAGCTTTGGCCGTGTGTGTAGACATGAGCAACTATTCCAGCCTATCAATTAACGAGAAATACCAAAGTACCTTTACACCTTTGTTATTCCTTGCAGGAGTCAACTTATACCTATCGGTGTAACATATTGGACATGCATCAAGGTTTTCAAGATCATTCCCTTCAGCATCTTTACCCCAGAAGAGAACACAATAATATCTGCATGCATGGATTTTAATGTAGGTAAGACCAAGATGTTTCAGGATATGTCACACCTTACGATGAGTGGTAGGCAGACGATGACCAAGAGGCAGCGCCAAAGCTGTCAACTCTAGATAAGCATAAACGACCTTGACACTCAATTTGCTCTCCACTTTGATCTTCATTATTCCCATGACCATTTCAAGAACAGTCTTGTTACACCCATTATACAATGGAGTCTGTTGGAAGGTAATCAACTTGTTGTACTTGTTAATACCGACAGTGTTGATAGCTCTGGGTAATTGCTGGACTGGCTCAATAAAAGGGAAGTCCTCAACGTTGGCAGGGACATCTTGTACTTGAGCATATACACCACTCTCATAAGGAAGCACATTGTTGAGCAACCTCGTTGTTGGATTATTGGATGTACTGGCCCTCTCAGAAAATTGCCCATGATCATGCTGACCCATTGATGATGTTTCACCGTGATAAATCCAACATGTGTACTTATCCCAAAACCTGTTTTTCTTCAGGTGCTCCCATACTATATAAATGAGAAAACGATACAAATCGTTGCGACATTGACATTGCGTACACGGGCAATAATGAATTGTATTCATGTTGGCATTACACTTTACATATTCCACAAAATTTCACATTCCAACGCCATATCTTCGGTCCCATTTTGGAAGAAAAATCCAACTCTTGTCCATCCTCAAAATTCCTACTGTATATACATAAATTATTATATACATATACTAGTTAAAAATTCAACATTATATCTATACATCTCTTTAACCTAAAAATTAATTACATTAATTCTTCTATTCTTAATTATAAATTAACACACACACACACACACATATATATATATATATATATCAACAATTAACATATTTATATACATAATTTCATTGAATTCAACTCAAAATCAACTCAACTCAATTAAAAAATAACTCAAAATCAACATTAATCACCTCAACACCAACATTATCAACACAAATTAACAACTCAAATTAATTATATTAATTCTTCTATATATTCTTAATTACAAATTAACACAAATACATATATATATATATACAAATCAACAATTCACTCAAAAATCAACTAAAACACAACAAGTAACTCAAAATCTTCACATTCATTCATATCTATATATATAATCAACATTTATCAACTCTAAATCGACAATAATAATACACATATGTATATACGTAGTTATTGTAACGACCCGAACCGAAAATGTTATGTTAATTGGCTTGATTTGCGAGTTTCACGATTAATCACGGTTTTGTCGTAATTGGTCGATATGGCGGTTTCGTTTATGACTTAATTATTGGGCAAGAATTTGGTTTGAGTTTCTTCACGAGAGTTGTATTGTACGTGATTTTGAGCTTGTGAGAGTTTCCGGAGGATTATTTCGAGTTACGTGAAATAAGTTATGAATATTTTTGGCTGTTGAATTTAGTTGTGTTTATCCGTTTTGTTTCGATTCGTTTTGGTCGCGCGTATAAATATCAGAATAGTTGTAAAATTGTCGAAAAGTCGCATTTGGGCTGTTTGACCAGCGTTAACCAAAGTTGACTCGTGTTGACCGGAGCACCACCGCGACCCGTTTCGGGTCTACCGTCCGACCCAACATTTTCGGCCATCTCCGGCCACAATCTTGGTATGGCTAGAATCCTCTTGTGATTCTCTACTAGTTTAAGCTTGATGTTGTGGGAAGTTCATTCAGTGTTACTTGATCAAGTTCGTGAAGCTCAAGATTCGGATGCCTATCTGCTGAGCAAGAAAAATTTGATTCAGAATAATGTACCGACCGAGTTTCGAATGAGGAGTGATGGCACTTTGATTTTTCGCGGGAGATTGTGTGTGCCCAGAGACGACATTTTGAAGAAGGAAATACTCGATGAAGCCCATTGTTCTGCATATGCTATGCATCCGGGCAGTACAAATATATTCTGGACACTTAAAGCTCATTATTGGTAGCGAAACATGAAGATGGAAATAGCAATGTACGTGAGCAGATGCCTGATTTGTCAACAAGTGAAGGCGGAATGTCAGAAAATGGCAGGTAAACTACAACCTTTGGAGATTTCAGTGTGGAAATGGGAGCATATCACCATAGATTTTGTGTATCAGTTACCTCGTACTTCTGGTGGTAGTACTGGTATTTGGATGATTGTGGATCGCCTTACGAAGTCAGCTCATTTCCTTGCACTTCCAGAAAAGCTTCCCGGGAGCAAATTGGCGAAGCTGTACTTGAAAGAGGTTGTGAGATTGCATGATGTACCTGTGTCTATAGTTTCTGATCCGGATAGTCAGTTCACTTCAGAATTTTGGCGAGCATTGCAGAAGGCAATGAGGACTAGACTACACTTTAGCACAACTTTTCATCCTCAGTCAGATGGTGAGTCGAAGAGGACTATTCAGACTCTGGAGTATATGTTGCGATCTTGTATTTTGTAGTTCAAAGGGAATTGGGATCAGCAACTTCATTTGATTGAGTTTGCGTACAACAACAGCTATCAGGCTAGCATTGGTATGGCACCTTATAAGGCTTTGTACGGCAAAGAGTGTCGAACTCCATTATGGTGGAGTGAAGTTGGCGAGAAATGGCTTCTTGGTTTTGATTTGGTGAAAAGTACCACATACGACGTTCTGGTTATTCGGGACAGATTGAAAGCTGCACAGAATCGACAAAAGAGTTATGTTGACGTGAGACGGAAGGATCTCGAGTTTGAGGTTGGTGATTGGGTTTTCCTGAAAATTTCTCCTTGGAAAGGTGTTGTTCGTTTCGGGAAGCGTAGTAAACTTCGTCCACGAAATGTAAGCCCATACGAGATCACTGAGCGAGTCGGTGCTGTGGCGTACAGGTTGGCATTACCATATGAGATGGCTAGAGTACATGATGTGTTCCATGTGTCTATGTTATGGAAGTACATTTTCGATCCATCTTATGTGTTGACACCATATCAGCTTCCTATAGGGGAGGACTTGACCTATGTGGAAGAACCAGTCTAGATTCTTGATCGAAAGGTCCAGGAGTTGCGACACAGAGCCATTCCTCTTGTGAAGGTATTGTGGCAGAATCATTCAGTTGAAGAGGCTACTTGGGAGACCGAGTAGCACATGCGTGAGCAGTATCCCTACCTCTTTAGTTAGCAAGTATGTAAATTTCTAGGACGAAATTTTTGTTAGGGGGTAGATTTGTAACGACTCGAACCGTAAATAGTATGTTAATTGGCTTGATTTGCGAGTTTCACGATTAATCGTGGTTTTATCGTAATTGGTTGATATAGCGGGTTCATTTACGACTTAATTATCGGGCAAGAATTCAGTTTGAGTTTCTTCATGAAAGTTGTAGTGTACGTGATTTCGAGGTCGTTGGAGTTTCCGGAGGATTATTTCGAGTTATGTGAAATAAGTTATGAATATTTTTGGCTGTTGGATTTAGTTGTGTTTATCCGTTTTGTTTCGATTCGTTTTGGTCCGTTGATCGTTTTGGTCGCGCATATAAATATCGGAATAGTCGTAAAATTTTCGAAAAGTCGCATTTGGGCTGTTTGACCAGCGTTGACCAAAGTTGACTCGCGTTGACCGGAGCACCACCGTGACCCGTTTCGGGTTTTCCATCTGACCTGGCGTTTTAGGCCATCTCCGGCCACAATCTTGGTATGGCTAGAACCCTCTTATGATTCTCTATTGGTTTAAGCTTGATTTTGTGGAAATTGGTTGAGATTTAGTTGAGTTCGAGCTCGATGAAGTTTTGAGATTTCGCCGAAATCAGGTGGCAGATTCTGGCGAGTTTTAGTGTCGGAGTGGTGAGGGGTTTGCTTCCCCTCAACCCATAGATGAATTATGGGCAGTTTGACTTAGAATTGGAGGTGGTTTGTGACGGTTTGGGGTGGTGATCGGAGGGGGAATTCCGCAAGGCTTTCGGTCGGAGTTACAACCAGTGTGGGTTAAATTGGTTGATGGTGTAGTTGGGAAAGGTGTTGGGCTTGAGGAGAGGAAGATTTTGGGGTATGGGTCGCCGGAGAATGTTACCGTTGACGCCGCGCCGCCGTCGGTGGTCAACAGCGGAGCTCCGACGAGGTTGACTTTTTGGGATTTTAGAGATTTTTATACCGTTCTGCTCGTAATCGCATCCCAATCGTAGTCGTGAGGTTTTTGAGTTGCATTGAGTATTCTATTTTGGGACGAGGGTTGTTTGGTTGTAATTTGGGAATTTTGTTATCCTTGTAGAAATTTCGAGCGAACCGTCTTTCGATAATGCGGGGTTCTTGACGTATTAGTTTCGTATGTTGTGATTCAATATGTATTGATCGTATCCCTGTTATTCAAGTGATCGTGATCGACTGTTTGGCGTGGGACCGCAGAGTTAGCCTCGTACTGTGAGTGGACACTTTATTTTCACTATTGCTTTGCAAGTCTTGGTTATGCATGTTACGAGTATGCAATTATGATTATGCATTTACGATTATACGTTTATGATTATGTACTTTTACTTAGAGGCACATGCATGATTTGTTTTACATGGATTATGGATATATGGATGCATCAATGCATGGTTTCTCGGCTGATCACCGAGATGCTCCGGAGGGGTTATGACAAATGCCTGACCCGTGATTATATGGCTTCCAGGAAGGTTATGACAAACCCCTTACCTTGGTTGAGCGTGATTGTAACTCTAAGGAAAATGTACTCCATATTTTATACGGTATCCAGGAAGGTTATGACAACTACCTTACCTGTGATTGATGATTTTAGACTCGCATCATGATTTCATGTTTATATATATTGGCGGAAGACATATTATTATTTTCGTCCACTCACTCTAGCGATTTTATTTGTCTTCCTCTGGGCTTTTCGGTTTTTTTTTGCCCAGTTTGCAGTTTGAATTCAAGGGTTGCATGTCGTCGGTGGAGGCGTAGAGTTCTAGTCACACTTCAGTTCGAGTAGGTTCCTTGTTCGACATACTAGTTGTATATGATGTATATAGGCGTCACTCTGAATACTTATATTGTGTTTTCAGTTAAGTTTACTCTTGAATGTTTCTGGATTTCTTGTAAACCTTTTGGTTTATTATATATATGATATTGAGAAATTTGGATGGAGAACAGAGCCCCACGGTTTGGCTTTTGTGGAATATTCGAAGTGTCTTTCTTTGCAGGTTCTAATATTGGTTCACGTGTTTCAAAGTAAACTCCGGCAAAAAAATTTTAAGGTCATGTTTTCGAAGGGGTTTGATTTTGGTGTAGGCAACTAAATCGGAGTCGGGTTCTTTCAGCTATATGTATAGCGGGAGAGTATCACGAACTCTTTTTGGACAGCTTCCAAAGACACCCACGGTTTAAGAGCGTTTTGAGATTTTTTGGGCGATTTCTTTTCAAATGGTCGAGCTGCTACCCAGATCTGTATAAAAGGAACTATAGTTGATCACTTTAATTAAGTCGTCGTCTATAGTATAGTCAAACTATAGTATAGTCAAACTTTATAGGTCGTCGGGTACAGTTACACCACCTTAGCCGACGACTTAAGGGATACTCGGTTATAGTTGATCACCATAGCCGATGACTTAGGGGGTGGTCGTCGGCTATAGTATCATAGCCAACGATTATAACTGTCGTCGGGTATAGTTTTGACTATACCCGACGACTTCATGTTGTTGTTGGCTAAAGTGCCCTATAGCCGACAACTTGAAAAGTCGTCGGCCTATTTTTTCAAAAGTCGTCGGCTATAGTACTTATTCTGGTAGTGATGCTCGTGGCATATTTTGATATGTGTATGAAAGAACTATAGCCTCGTATAGTTGTGAGTTTTTTTTTTACCTAGATCCAATTAATCAACTATTAGTATTGATCATTTCAAATTTATTTTTCTACACTGGTAATAAAAAATGATTCAAAGTTCAATTTTCAACTTTTTAACATGTTTTAATTACAAAGCTTTCAGTATCATTGTACGATTTTTTAAGTAATGGGCTCATCTCAATTAAGTTGATATAAACAAAATCCAAATATCCAAATATCTAAATATTTATATTTATATATATTGAGAAGAAAGATAAAATATATTAAGAGCTAGTAATTTACAAGGAATGAACCGATTACCGTCACTATAGAAACGACTCCCTATAGTAAACTACACTAGAACCCTTTTCGGTCAATCAAGGAGTTTGACAAAGAGAGTAAGGCGATTGAGGGTCTTAATCCTCTAGATTAAAAAAAATTATATTTGATGCCCCACTCCTTATCAAGCTTCAAATATCTATAATTGGTTCTTTAAGGAAAATATATGTTTAACTTATGACATCAATTTGACGTCAAACCGAGGATGAATGTAACTTAATTTTTTTAATATAAAGTTTAATCTTCACACCAACCAAATTTTTCTATAGACTATGATATTGCAAGGTATACATATATACATAATCAATTCATTTGTATAGAGACATTAGTATGTCCGTGTCGATATAAAAGTTGACATTAGTTTGAGTATTTAATTATCAGAATATAAAAGTTTTATATTCAAATAAATTAACCTATTTTATTTTGAGTGAAATTTACCTTATTTACATACAGTAGTTTGTGAGTGAAAAACAATATAAACCACGATAGTAGGTAAATAAAGAATAGTTGGATTACAAAGTGATATATAATTGTGGAAGTCAGTTTTGGTCATTTGAGCTAGGGGAGGATGAGCCTGGTAGGTACGACTTTGGATGAGGTTCGATAGGGCAGGAAATGGCCCCAGAGTTGGATGGTTAGGGTTTTAAGTAGAGAACGAACTGTCGAAAGGTTTCTGGAAGTATCTAGAACGTTTTAGAGGTTTCTAGATTGTTCGATGGCATGGAAATCCCAAGGTAAGATCGGACCACAAGGAGGCTGGATAACCTGACCACAAGGGGTTATTCTATTAGACCTCGGGGGATTGACCAAATCTATGAGGAGAAGGGTAAGATTTGGACGTATCCTAGGGGAATTATGCCAAAGAGTCTGTGGTAATCATGAGACTTGATTGGCCCTAGATTCGGAGATCTAATCCTTAATGGAATCCTCCTTTCTAAATGTAAAATAACCTGATTCGATAGGGGCTATGCTTAGACTTAGCATGATCACTTTATATAGACTATCCATGAAAGGACCCGACTCCGATTTAGTTGCCTAAACTAAAATCAAACCCCTTCAAAAACATGACCTTAAAATTTTTTTTGCCAGAGTTTACTTTGAAATACGTGAGCCAAAATTAGAACCTGCAAAGAGAATCACACTTCGAATATTCCACAAAAGCCAAACCGTGAGGCTTCGTTCCCCATCCGGATTTCTCAACATCATATATAACAATAAATCACAAGGTTTATAAGAAATTTAGAAAAAATTTAAGAGTAAACTCAACTAAAAATATAACATAAGTATTCAGAGCGACGCCTATATAATCAGTAGGTCGAACTGAGAACCTATACGAACTGAAGTGACTTGAACTCTACGCCTCCACCGTCGACGTGCAACCCTGGAATTCAAATTGCAAACTAGGCAAAAGAAATCGAAAAGCCCAGGGGAAGGCAAATGAAATCGTTAGAGTGAGTGGACGAAAATAATAATATGTCTTTCCCAACATATAAATATATATGCACATAAAAGCATAATGCGAGTCAATGCACATGAAAATTCCGACCAGGTACATTTTCCCTGATCCATAAAAATGCACATAAAATCATACAGGTTCACTCACGGACTCCTCCGCATAGTACAGTCTAATCACGGGATCCCAGACCCACACGTGATTATAAGTCTGAAAAACCTCAGGTCAGCATATCTGTCCATCCCGGAGCATTTCGGGGATCAGCCGAGAAGCAAAGCATTGATGCTACCTCTATATCTGAGACTATACTCTATGTAAACCATATCATAAATACTTTCCATGCATATGCGAAAACGTAAAATGCATAATCATAAAATGCATACTTGTATGTGCATAATCATAAATGCATACTAATACAATGCATAATCATAAAGTGTTGAAATGACCCAACCCCGATTTAGTTTCCTAAACCGGAATCAAACCCCTTCTGAAAACGTCAACCAACAAAAACCATTAAAATTTCAGCAGAGTAACGCTACTAACGCGGAATTGCCATTACCTGCACCCGGAAAATAACACTTCATCTTATGTCACAAAAGCCAAACCATGGGCACCAATCCCATCCGGATTTCTCAAGATCATATCAATAACATCAAACAGTAAACATAACTGTAATATATAATATATCCGGGAAAAACCGTATAAAACATGCATCAGAACGTATCAGAGCGACCTCTAGTGTATATATATACAAAATATACAATAGTACGCGAAACAAGAAACCTACGGGAAAACACAGGTAGCTCGAACAACTAGCCTCCGACCGCGACGTGAGACTCCAGAATCTGAACTGCAAACTGGGCACGAAAACCGAAAAGCCCAGGGGAAAAGCAAATAAAACGTTAGAGTGAGTGGACGAAAATAAACATATGCCTTTCACCAGTTTCATATACATAATCAATGTAAAACAATGCGAGTTCGGAAAGTATATATGGAGGTTGCCAGGTGAATCTCTCAAGCCCGACGGTCAGGTGAATCGCTCAAACCCGACGGTGATAGGCCAGGGGAATCTCTCAACCCCGGCGGCATACAGGGGAATCTCTCAACCCTGCCCAGAGGAATCTCTCAACTCTGGCGGACTACCGGTGATCAGCCGAGTAGACGAAGCATCGATGCAGTAATGCCATCACCAATAAATATAAAATAATACCTCCGAAAATAACATATATCTCAACATCGTATAAAGTAAATACGAAAAATCATGAAAAAATCACGAACTCGCAACTGTGAAAATATAAAAATGTCCACTCACAGATCAGCAGAGCGCGCACTCGCGCTAATCACGTAGTCCGGCAGAAGATCCCTCGCCCGAAGCACAATCTCGATCCCCTGAATAATCACAAAATATATCTGGTCAAAATCACAATTCTCTACACTGTACCACACCACGGAAACCAACCGTTCCCGGAAACATATAATATTGTGCAAAATAATCGACGAAATTTCTGAAATCTCCACTCCAAATCCTTGACTGAAAATTCGATACCCAAATGAACTCGAAAACCTCAAGGCGATGATTGGGACGCTATTACGAGAAAAACGACATTAAAAACATCAAATTCCAAAAAGTCAATGGGTCGCCGGAGCTCCGACGTTGCCCGCCGCCGCCAGCAGCGGCGCGCCGTCAACCGGAGAGTTTTCCCGGCGACCGAGCTGTTAAACTGATCTCCTCAACAAGGTGAACAACTTTAACAAAGGGACCACCACCATCCTACCACCACCGTGGCCGGAAATCAGCACGAAAGCCACGGTGGTCCAAAACCTCCGGCGAACCTGTTCACCGTCGTTCCTCCGCCTACGCGCACGGCAGCTGAAAGGACCCAATCCCGGTTTAGCTGCCTAAACCGGAATCAAACCCCTTCGAAAACACGAACCAACAAAAACCGTAGAAATTTTGGCAGAGTTTCGTTACTAACGTGGAATTACCATTACCTGCACGCGGAAAATACACTTCATCCTATGCCACAAAACTCAAACCGTGGGCACCAATCCCATCCGGATTTCTCAATATATCAACAATAATGTACAGTAATAAATATATCTGTACTTTACTGAAATCCGGAGTAAAATCATATAATATATACAACAGAATACTCAGAGCGACCTCTAATGTATAATCATATAAATATACCACAGTAGGTAGAACAATAAACCTACTGGAAGAAACAAGGTAGCTCGAGCACTATGCCTCCAACCACGACGTACAACACTAGAGTCCGAACTGCAAACTGGGCACGGAAACCGAAAAGCCCAGGGGAAAGACATGAAAATCGTTAGAGTGAGTGGACGAAAAAAAATGTCTTTCACCGAGTAATAAATGTTATAAAAACATATGCGAGTCGAAATATAAATAAATCAAATCAAATAGTATACGAGGAGACGCTGACTCCAACTCGTAAATAGAGCATGCATGGAAAATCTCACGGGGTCACTCATGGACACGTCCGTGCTAGTACAGTCAGAATCACGGAGTCCCAGACTTCCACGTGATTCTAGCCAGAAAGGCCTCGGTTCCGGGGTACTGCCCCTCGTCGGTCAGGTCAGGGTACTGCCCCTTCTGGTAGGCCTACCATCGGGGATCAGCCGAGAGGCAAGTTTATCGATACAACAACGTAACTGAGACTATACTTTGTGTAAATCAAATCATAAATAGTTCGATGCAAATGCATGAAACAATATTTAAGTGTATATACGTAATATATATACTAGTATAAGCATAATCGTATAACACATGCTCATGTAAATCGAAATCTCGTATGAAACCTTATGCTCGTAAAACCATGATCACACTGCATGCTCAGGTTCATAAAACGTATATAAAAGACTCGCAATCAATCCGTGAAAAGAAATTGTCCACTCACAGACTAGCGTAACGCAGTTCGCGTTAACCCGTGATCCGGCGGAAAATCCCTCGCCAAACGAACGATCACGAACCCCTGAATATTCACAAAGTCCATTTCTCAAAATCATAATTCGACAATTCAAATCAAATAACGAGAAACCATCGTTCTCGGAAACACGTAATTCAATGTCGACGAATCGTCGAAAATCTGATATTCACACCTCAATACCTCGCTATACTTTCGGACGCTCAACTTGAAAAATGAATCTCCCCACTGCGATCGGGGCGCGATTTCGAGTGAAATGACATGCAACTTGTCGAAAACCCCAAAAAGTCAAAGTTTGACCGTTTACCGCCGCCGCCAAACTGAAATTTTCCCGGCGGAGCAACCACCATTCCATGCAAAATCACCCACTGAGCAACTTCCATAACTGCACCGAAGTCCAATTCTCACTCTAACTATGTCAATTTCATGAAATACCGAATGTTCACACAAATTTCAATTCCAAAATTCTCCATGTACAAGATGAATTGGAATACCAAACTTACATGGTAGCTTCTAGGTGATGAGACCTTCAAAGCCCACTCCAAATTGTAGCTCAAATCGGCCGGAAAATCAAAACCCGAATTCCTCATAAATCCTCCATTTTTGGCCGGAAAATTCTCTCTCCACAAGCGGCCTCGTCGTGAGAGGTGATCGGAATTGAAACCGGGAGGCCGAGACGAAGAGAAAGGGACCAATCCCGTGGCCTAAGGTGGCCGGATGGCGTGCCACCGCCGTGGACCGCCGGTCACCGCCGTGAATCTCTCCTTTACCTCAGTTAAACCGAGTTGACCAGTCAACTCTCAATATGGCAAGGTTTGACTTGCCCAAACAGGTAACCTTCTATTTATAGGTCTACCCAAAATGGAAACCACATAATTCACTTTTCGATAAACTTAAAATGCACGTAACTTTCGCGTCGTAAATCCGATTCCAATAATTCTCGCGACAACAAATTCGACTCAACATATTTTTCAATTATCACCCGAAGTCAAACACATCGACCAGACGGATAAAAAGTCAACTGTTCAACCCAAACACAAACTTATCCGATTAAATAATCAACAATCGAAAATATTCACAACTTAATCTTCGTAACTCAGAATAATCCTCCGGAAGTTCCCACAAGCTCGAAATTAAATTCTCAACAACTTCCATGAAGAAGCCGAAACCAAATTCTCGTCCGGTAATTTAGTCGTTAAGAAATCTGACATATAAAACCGATTATATCGAAGCTTCAAATATTCATATTTTATTCCTCGGTCGTCCAAATAACGATCCGAAATGACCCACGAACTCGAAATCACACACACAACGACTCTCGAAAAAAGACCCAGCTCCAATTTTCGGCCAATGATTTAGTCGTTATCAAGTCCGGCGATTCAATTATCTGTCGAAAATCCGCGATTATGCGCAAGCTCGTAGATTAAGTTGATTACACTGCTAATTCTGTTCCGGGTCGTCACAAATCCACCCCCCTTAAAAACTTTCGACCTTGAAATTTCAAATTTGCCGACTAAAAGTAGGAGCACTGCGTCTGCATACTGCTCAACTTCAAGTGACAACGTCAACTGAACAATTCTGACAACAGACTCCACAATAGGAGATAGTTCCGTGCTGAAATCCCTGTACCCCCAAATCTCAAATCTGAACTGGCTCCACACAATTGCCAAGTGTTCCTGCATAAGGAATGGATAGGGTACACAACACGTAACATACTTGAAACGTAGTTCCGCCACATGGAACACAACACACACAAAAGCCAACGCTATAGGCGATGCCGAACTATACGGAACAACACAAACTTGCCTATGACCACATACAGATCAAAACAACGTGGCAATTCACAACTCAACATACTCATGTCAACATAGCTCAAACATCGAACTTGAGCAATTATCAACCCATTTCCTCTAATCTGACAGTCTGTGGTAGCACATTCCACCAAATCCGAATCAAATGTCAACTCAAACTCAAACCAAACTCTCTCCAGCACAATGGAGTACAACATCATTCCTCAAAACGACATCATGCAACATTAAAACCATAGTGGTCCACAAACTGGAACTGTAAGCAATCTCGAACAAGTGAAACTGCTGGTCCCAAATCCTCCGGAACTGCAATACCGAGGTCCACAATGTGCCTTCCAAGGTCTGAATAGTCCTCAAAGATCGCCCACTAATCTGAGGATAAGAACCGATACTAACTTGTAATCTGGTCCCCAATGCTTACTGCAAAGCTTGCCAACACACAGTCGTAGCTGATTATCTCGGTCAGTGAACTGGGACATAGGCACACCACGTGAATGGACAATCTCCGTCAAACACAGCTATGCCAGCCTGCCACTGAAATCTTTTCCAGAAAGTACAAGGAAATGTACTGAGTTCATCAAATGGTCCACAATGGCCTAACAACTGGTATCACAAACCAAAGTGCGTACTGGCACACAAGACCACAGCGACAAACGCCACGTCTAACCGAAAATCTCAAATGGCTGACACTTCTCGGCACGTCTCTGCCTCCTAGCCATCGCCTGTCGATAAATGTTGCATCTGCACACACACAAGCTGCTACTTTACTCTTCATGTTGCGTCACGAGTAGTAAACTCGAAGTATCAGACACATCTCCGTACCACTAGCGCCAAACGCGCGCAAAACCACAAGCCTCAACATCATCACACTCGAACTCAGCTCCCATAGCTCGCAACTCAGCTAGCACGGAAACTCGAGCCACACACACACATAAAACACTGAGGCTCCCGACTCTCGACTGAATGCATCAGCAATAATATCCCAGACGGATGGTCCAAGTGTAACCACTAACCTTTCTCGAACAAACTCAAATGTGCAGCCATAGTCGTTAGTCGACCCCATCCATCTACACTGCCTCAAGCCCAAATCTGGCCGAAAATACAAGTGGATGAAACTCAAGTGATCAGTGTACGTCCTACACTGCGCTGCACGCCATAGCAGTAGTGTCTCCAACTCTTTGATGCTAACACAAGAACAACTACACCCAATACCATACACAGGATACGTAGATACATAAGGTTCCCACTGCCTGAAACCATGAGCCACCGCTCTGTAATACTGCATCAAAACATAACCAAATCCAAATCTCGATGCATCGCCATAAACCACGAACTCGTCACGATCGTCAGGTAAGGTCAAAACCGAAGCAACGGTCAACCATCCCTCAGGAGTAAGTAACTCTCCTAGCGTGCATCGAACCACTTGAACTTGACGCCTTCTTCGTTAATCCAGAAAATGTAGTGATAATCCGGAAAAATCCTGCACAAGTCGTCGGTAATAGCCTGCCAATCCCAAGAGACCCCTGATCTCTGGTACAATGGTAGGGCAATCCTCAAATCAACACGACTTCTATCTGATCGGAATCCACACTGACTCCTTCAGCTAACATCACACAGCCCAAAATCTTCAGGCTAATCGATCAAAATTCACACTGGCTGAACTTCACAAATGGCTGATCATCTCGTGAAGTCCGGAAATCCGCTCGTAATTGCTTCAGGTGCTGGCCCACACTCCTGGAGTGAATTAGGATATTGCCGACGAACATGACCGTAACTCGCCCAGAATCATCTGAACACTCGGTCCATCAAGTCCATAAGATCTATGGGGCATTGGTCAATCGAACAGCGTGACCAAGAACTCCTAATGCCCGCACCGAGATCCGAAAGCTGTCCAAACCACATCTGACTCCTCAAACCTCAACTGATGGTATCCGGACCCGAAATCAATCTTCAAAAAAACTGAAGCTCTCGCGAGCAGATCAAATCAATCATCAATCCGAAGCGGAGGATACTTGCTCTCCTCTGAAGCGAATAAGGCTTCTGGTAGTCAATGCACCACCTCGACGAATCATCCTGCATCCACACAAACAATGCAAGAGCACACTGTGCAAATACGTGGGGTCGCATGAAATCTCCTGAAACCTCCTCCAGCAACTCCTGGAGTCGAACCTGTAGCTCCATCAGCTCCGTTGGCTCCAAACGACAAGATGCCGATAAAATGAGTCCAGCGCCCGGTACAAGCTCAATGGTGTAGTCAGTCTCCCGAACTGGAGGAACACCTGGTAACTCCTCCGGAATACACCTAGAAACTCGGGAACCACCTCAATGTCACCAATGTCGGGTACAGCAACCGAAGTATCCACATCATACGCTAAGCAGGCAACATAATCTGTCTCCATCATTCGCTCGACCATCACCGCTGAGACAGTATCTCAGGGAAAGTCTGGTCGTCGAAACACAACCACCTTCTCAAGGTACTCGAACACAGCCAAAATGTGTCGCCAAAAAGTCCATACTCATAGTCACATCAAAACCACGATGTCCAGCTATAATAGATCCGCGGCTAACACATAACCTCCAACAAGGATCTCACAACCTCCGGATGGATACAACACTCTCCTAAAATCTCAGAAGTGGAAATGCAGATACAATAGCCATGGATATCAAACAACAGTAACCTCGGAGAAAAGTCTGTCCTCAAACAAGGTCATGGCATGAACTCCAACATGCCCAACTAGCCGCTCACATCAATCGCGACTTGCTGAATAACTCATCTATAGAGTACGTTGGTCAAACTTTAGGAACAACATGAGGATCTCATCGTGAACTCTGAGCTGTCAAACCGCTAACACAGCTAGCTGAGGGCGCTCCCTCGTAACGTGACCCTCCTGGCTACCACAATAGCAACTGAGAGTGCTCCACGAACACAAGTCACCGCAATAACTGCTGCGAGAAAGGATCACCAACGATCACCTGAACTCATGCCACAGGAGCAAGTCCGCTACTCTGTGAACTCTGCCATCATCAAACGGATCCTCTGCTTGACCTGATGACCCTCAACATAATCAAAAAGGCTACAGCCTGATGGAGTCACTGAACCCGAAGTGTCGGAACTCAACCTCATCAAAATCTCGATTAAGTCCACTTTCCTCAAACCAACACATCGGAAACCGCATACAACTTTCCTTCTCAATAGCCTCGCCACTAAGTGCAGTACACTAAGCTCCTCACGGTTATCTCGAGGCACATCAATCAAAATCCCTCTGATGCTCAAGTTCAAACTCATCTCGAACCTCCTGCATAGCTCCCTCTAAAGCCACATAACACGTAGAAACAAGGACAAACATACGAACAATGCATCTCTGCCTCAGGTGGATAAACACTCCTCATTCGATTGCTGGGTAGCCTGATAAAACCATTACCGTATAAACAACACCCTGAAAGTAGGCCATGGAGTCGCAACATGAACTCACATAATATCAGCCTACCAAATACACTAATCTGACTCAGGCAAACATCAACTGCCACAATTCTCAGCTCTGAGGCAACATGTAGACGCTCATACACACACAACCAGGCAAACCGTGCCACACAATTCTCTGAACTCAGAATACTCATCCAAACCCACAGTTCACTGGCAAATCGCGCGTCGATTGATCCTCAACAGGATCCACAACCGAAACGACACGGAAAGCACGTCAAGGAGGCATCCTAATGAATAAAACATCGTTCACAACAAGTAGAACGTAATCATAGAACTTTAAATATTTGAAAGTATACAACACCCGGAATATTGATGAGTATCCGCCGGCCGGTCGGGTCACCATTCCAGACATGCTGTACATTCTCAAATATCCTCAGTAAACACGACTACAGAAGTCTACAGAACCTATAACCTAATGCTCTGATACCAAGCTGAAAGGACCCAACCCCGGTTTAGCTGCCTAAACCGGAATCAAACCCCTTCGAAAACACGAACCAACAAAAACCGTAGAAATTTTGGCAGAGTTTCGTTACTAACGTGGAATTACCATTACCTGCACGCGGAAAATACACTTCATCCTATGCCACAAAAATCAAACCGTTGGCACCAATCCCATCCGGATTTCTCAATATATCAACAATAATGTAAAGTAATAAATATATCTATATTTTACTGAAATTCGGAGTAAAATCATATAATATATACAACAGAATACTCAGAGCGACCTCTAATGTATAATCATATACATATACCACAGTAGGTAAAATAATAAATCTACTGGAAGAAACAAGGTAGCTCGAGCACTATGCCTCAAACCACGACATGCGACACTAGAGTCCGAACTGCAAACTGGGCACGAAAACCGAAAAGCCTAGGGGAAAGACATGAAAATCGTTAGAGTGAGTGGACGAAAATAAATGTCTTTCACCAAGTAATATATGTTATAAAAACATATGCGAGTCGAAATATAAATAAATCAAATCAAATAGTATACGAGGAGACGCTGACTCCAACTCGTAAACAGAGCATGCATGGAAAATCTCATGGGGTCACTCATGGACACGTCTGTGCAAGTACAGTCAAAATCACGGAGTCCCAGACTTCCACGTGATTCTAGCCAGAAAGGCCTCGGTTCCGAGGTACGGCCCCTCGCCGGTCAGGTCGGGGTACTGCCCCTCCTGGTAGGTCTACCTTCGGGGATCAGCCGAGAGGCAAGTGTATCGATACAACAACGTAACTGAGACTGTACTCTGTGTAAATCAAATCATAAATAGTTCGATGCAAATGCATGAAACAGTATATAAGTGTATATATGTAATATATATACTAGTATAAGCATAATCGTATAACACATGCTCATGTAAATCGAAATCTCGTATGAAAGCTCATGCTCGTAAAACCATGATCATACTGCATGCTCAAGTTCATAAAACGTATATAAAAGACTCGCAATCAATCCGTGAAAATAAATTGTCCACTCACAGACTAGCGTAACGCAGTTCGCGTTAACCCGTGATCCGGCGGAAAATCCCTCGCCAAACGAACGATCACGAACCCTTGAATATTCACAAAGTCCATTTCTCAAAATCATAATTCGACAATTCAAATCAAATAACGAGAAACCACCATTCTCGGAAACACGTAATCCAATGTCAACGAATCGTCGAAAATCCGATATGCACACCTTAATACCTCGCTATACTTTCGGACGTCAACATGAAAAACGAACCTCCCCACTGCGATCGGGGCGCGATTTCGAGTGAAATGACATGCAACTTGTCGAAAACCCCAAAAAGTCAAAGTTTGACCGTTGACCGCCGCCACCAAACTGAAATTTTCCCGGCGGAGCAACCACTATTCCATGCAAAATCACCCATTGAGCAACTTCCATAACTGCACCGAAGTCCAATTCTCACTCTAACTATGTCAATTTCATGAAAAACTGAATGTTCACACCAATTTCAATTCCAAAATTCTCCATGTACAAGATGAATTGGAACACCAAACTTACATGGTAGCTTCTAGGTGATGAGAGCTTCAAAGCCCACTCCAAATTGCAGCTCAAATCGGCCGGAAAATCAAAACCCAAATTCCTCATAAATCCTCCATTTTTGGCCGGAAAATTCTCTCTCCACAAGCGGCCTCACCGTGAGAGGTGATCGGAATTGAGACCGGGAGGCCGAGACGAAGAGAAAGGGACCAATTCCATGGCCTAAGGTGGCCGGACGGCGTGCCACCGCCGTGGACCGCTGGTCACCGCCGTGAATCTCTCCTCTACCTCGGTCAAACCGAGTTGACCAGTCAACTCTCAATATGGCAAGGTTTGACTTGCCCAAACAGGTAACCTTCTATTTATAGGTCTACCCAAAATGGAAACCACATAATTCACTTTTCGATAAACTTCAAATGCACGTAACTTTCGCGTCGTAAATCCGATTCCAATAATTCTCGCGATAACAAACTCGACTCAACATATTCTTCAATTATCACTCGAAGTCAAACACATCGACCAGACGGATAAAAAGTCAACTGTTCCACCCAAACACAAACTTATCCGATTAAATAATCAACAATCGAAAATATTCACAACTTAATCTTCGTAACTTGGAATAATCCTCCGGAAGTTCCCACAAGCTCGAAATTAAACTCTCAACAACTTCCGTGAAGAAGTCGAAACCAAATTCTCGTCCGGTAATTTAGTCGTTAAGAAATCTGACATATAAAACTGATTATATCGAAGCTTCAAATATTCATATTTTATTCCTCGGTCGTCCAAATAACGATCCGAAACCGCCTACGAACACGAAATCACACACACAACGACTCTCGAGAAGAGACCCAGCTCCAATTCTTGGCCAATGATTTAGTCGTTATCAAGTCGGGCGATTCAATTATCTGTCGAAAATCCGCGATTACGCGCAAGCTCGTAGATTAAGTTGATTACACTGCTAATTCTGTTCCGGGTCGTCACAGCAGCCCTCGAGGCCTGTCTCTAAACTACCGCCGTGGCCCCATGAGTAGAATCCCTTAACTCTCCGGCCACCACCATGGCCGGAGCACCTCCGTCACCGAAACCCAAAACCGGCCGGAAAACATCCAATTTCAAACCGTGATTTCTCCCTCAATTCTCAACCAAATCAAGAAATTCCAAGTTCTAAACAGTTGAAAATGAAGAGAGGAATCGATTCATACCCAAATCGAAGCCGGAGATGGCCGGAAATGAAAGGTCGCCGGCGAGTCAAACGGTGGCCGGTTTCTCCTCCTCGGTCAACGCGGTCAACGCTCCCAATAGTGGTCAACGCCGGTCAAACTTCCAAACAGTGCATTTTCGACAATTTTCGACTATTTCCGATATTTATACTCGCGCCTCGGGACGATTAACTGTCCAAAACGGATAACCATTACGATTCGGATAAACGCGATACGAACGGATAAACTCGTCGATATTCTGAAACTTCAAATAATCATATTATATTCCTCGATCATCGGAAAAATCATCCGGAACCGGCCACGAACTCAAAATCACGTGTACTACAACTCTCAAGAAGAGACTCAACTCAAATTCTCGGCCGATAATTAAGTCGTAAACGAAACCGGCAAATCACACAGTTATCGATAAACCACGATTACGCATAACCTCGTGAATCATGCTGATTACTCTAATGATTCTGGTTCGGATCGTCACAAATCTACCCCCCTTCACAAAATTTCAACCTCGAAATTTACGTACCTGTCAAGTGAACAGATGAGGATACTGTTCCCGCATACGCTGCTCAGTCTCCCAAGTGGCCTCCTCAACCGAGTGATTCTGCCACAAGACCTTCACCAGCGGTATAACACGGTGCCTCAACTCTTGCTCACGTCGATCGAGAATCTGTACTGGCTCCTCCACATATGTCAAATCCTCTCGGATAAGTAGCTGATGTGGCGCTAACACATGTGATGGATCTGGGATATATTTCCGCAACATCGAAACATGGAAAACATCGTGCACACGAGCCATCTCAGCTGGCAACTCAAGTCTGTAGGCAACAACTCTAACCCTCTCGGTGATCTAGTACGGACCAATGTATCGTGGTCGAAGCTTGCCACGCTTCCCGAAACGCACAACACCCCTCCACGGAGATAGTTTCAGGAAGACCCAATCGCCTAGTGCTCTTCACTAGATCATGGCCAATAAGCCATCGCTCGCCCACCTCACTCCAACACAACGGAGTGCGGCACTGCCTTCCGTACAGGGCCTCGTACGATGCCATCTCGATACTGGCCTGATAGCTATTGTTGTAGGCGAACTCTATCAAATGCAGTTGCTGGTCCCAATTCCCACGGAACTGTAACACACATGACCGCAACATATCTTCAAGAGTCTATATAGTCCGCTCTGACTGCCCGTCAGTCTGAGGATGAAAGGCTGTACTGAAACGCAATCTCGTGCCCATGGCTCGCTGCAATGCCTGCCAAAACTCGGAAGTAAACTGACTGTCTCGGTAGAAACAATAGATACAAGCATACCGTGCAGTCAAACAATAGATACAAGCATACCGTGCAGTCAAACAATAAATACAGTTTAGCCAATCTGCCCACTGATATCTTCCCCGGAAGTGCGAGAAAATGAGCAGATTTCGTCAGTCAATCCACAATAACCCAAATACCAGTGTTGCCAGCCGAAGTACGCGGCAACTGATAAACGAAATCCATGGTAATATGCTCCCACTTCCAAACCAGAATCTCCAGTGGCTGCAATTTCCCTGCAGGCTTCTGCCTCTCCGCTTTAACCTGCTGACAGATTAAACATCGGCTCACATATGAAAGGACTCAACCCCGATTTAGCTCCCTAAACCGGAATTGAACCCCTTCGAAAACATGAACCAACAAAAACTTTTCAAAATTTGGGCAGAGTTTCGTTACTAGCGTGGAATTACCATTACCTGCACGCGGAAATTACACTTCATCCTATGCCACAAAAAGCAAACCGTGGGCACCAATCCCATCCGGATTTCTCAATATATCAACATTAAAGTAAACAATACATATAATATATACTTTACTGAAATCCGGGTAAAATCGTATAACATATACAATAGGAAGCTGAGAGCGACTTCTAACACATAATCATATACGCATACCACAGTAGGTAGAACAATAAACCTACTGGATGAAACAAAGTAGCTCGAGCACTATGCCTCCGACCATGACGTGCGACATCAGAGCCTGAACTGCAAACTGGGCACGGAAACCGAAAAACCCAGGGGAAAGAGATGAAACACGTTAGAGTGAGTGGACGAAAACAAATGTCTTTCACCAGTTAATATATATGTTATAAAAACATATGCGAGTCCAGGTAAATAGAAATAATAAAGTACACGAGGTAAAACCGTGGTCCTCCAGCGTACTGAGCATGCAATTAAAAATCCCACGGGGTTACTCATGGACACACACCGTGCTAGTACAGTCAGAATCACGGAGTCCCAGACTTCCACGTGATTCTAGCCAGAAAGGCCTCAGGTCAGAGGTCTGCCTCCCCCCGGTACAGGTCACGGGTCAGGAGTCACAGCCTCCCCCGGTACACATCCTCGGGGATCAGCCAGGATGCGAGTGTATCGATACAACAACATATAACGACTGTACTCTGTGTAAACTAAATCACAGACATTTCGATGCAAATGCATGAAACAGCATATAAGTGTATGTATACTCATATACGTATATTCGTATAAGTATATCGTAAAATCATAAAACACATGCTCATGTAATCCGTAATCTCAATACGCACGCTCAAGTTCGAAAATCATATAAAAGACTCGCAAGAATTCTGTGAAAAGAAATTGTCCACTCACAGACTGGCGTAACGCGTATCGCGTTAACCCGTGATCCGGCGGAAAATCCATCGCCAAACAAACGATCACGAACCCCTGAATATTCACAAAATCCATTTCTCAAAGTCATAACTCGACAATACAAATCAAATCATGAGAAACCACCGTTCTCAGAAACACGTAATTCGAATACGACGAATCGTCGAAAATCCATATATAACACCTCAATACCTCGCTATACATTCGGATGCTCAAATCGAGAAACGAACCTCCCCACTGCAATCGGAGCGCGATTTCGAGTCAAATGACATGCGACTTGCCGAAAGTCCAAAAAAGTCAAACTTTGACCGTTGACCGCCGTTGACCGCCGCCCACGGCGGCGCCACCGTTGACCGGAGAATTTCACGGCAGAGCAACCCCTATTCCACTCAAAATCGTCCACTGAGCAACTTCCATAACTGCACCGAAGTCCAATTTTCACTCTAACTAGGTCAATTTCATGAAAAACCGAATGTACACACAAATTTCAAATCCAAAATTCTCCTTCCACAATCAAAATTAGGACTCCAAACTTACATGGTAGCTTGCTAGTGATGAGAACTTCAAAGCCCACTCCAAAATTCAGCTCAATTTGGCCGGAATAGTAGAACCCGAATCACCAAGTTTTCTTGAATTTTGGCCGAAATTTTCCTTACTCCACCGGCCACCATGCCGGAAAAAGAAGCCGGGGCTAGACTCGTGACATCCAGGCGAAGAGAATGGAGTAGGAGTCAAGCCACGGGGTGGCCGGAAAAGGCGCCGTCGCCGGCGAGCCGAACCGCCGTCGTGAGCCACACCTCCCCCTCGGTCAAACCGGTCAAACAAGGTCAACCAAAATAAATGAAAGTTTGACTTTCCCCTTATGGTAACCTTCTATTTATATACATGCCAAAAATGGAAACTTTCCCAATTAATTACGACAAACTTCAAATATCCATAGCTCTCGCGTCGTAACTCCGATTCCGATAATTCTCGCGGCCACAAACTCGACTCAACATACTCTTCAATTATCACCCGAAGTCAAACACATCGACCAAACAAATAAAAAGTCAACCCTTCGAACCAACACACATTAAATCAACAAAATAACCAACTATCGGAAATAATCACAACTTAAACTCCGTAACTCAAAATCATACTCCGAAAGTTCCTACGAACTCGAAATTAAATTCTAAACAACTTCCGTGAAGGATCCGAAGCCAAATTCTCGTCCGATAACTTAGTCATGAACAAACCTGCCATTTAAATCTATTTCCGTCGAAACTTCAAATATTCATAACTAATTCCTCGGTCGTCCAAATAATGATCCGGAACCGCCCACGAACTCGTAATCACATATAGAACGATTCTGGAGAAGAGACCCAGCTCCAATTCTCGGCCAATAATTTAGTCGTTAACAATCCCTGGCGGTTCAAACCCTGTCGTCAATCTGCGGCTACGCAGTAACTCATGTATACAGCTGATCATACTGCTGATTCTGGTCCGGGTCGTCACACATATGCAGCAATCTCCTGCTTCATGTTGCGCGACCAGTAATACGCTCGAAGTGTACGAAACATTTTCGTACCACCGGGATGCATCGCATAAGCCGAACAATGAGCCTCATCCAGAATCTCTTTCTTCAGACTCTCGTCTCGGGGTATACACAACCTGCCTCTGAAAAGCAACGTACCATCGTCACTCAACCGAAACTCTGTAGGCACACCATTCCGTATGGTCTTCTTGCTCAACAGGTAGGAATCTGAATCCTGAGCCTCCCGTATCTGATCAACCAATACGGGTCAAACCTGGAAACTGGCCAACAAATCTCCCTCGTCATTCCACTTGAACTCGACTCCCGTTGCTTGAAGTTCAGCTAACATAGATACTCTGGCCACACATACATGGAACAGCGAAGCTCCGGATTTCCAACTAAGTGCATCAGCCACAACATTGGCCTTCCCTGGATGGTACTCGAAAGTGCAATCGTAGTCGTTGATCAACTCCATCCACCTGTGTTGCCTCATGATCAAGTCTGGTCGCGTTCGCAAGTAAGTAAGACTCTTGTGGTCGGTGTAGATCTTACACTGGGCTCCCTACAAGTAATGTCTCCAACTCTTCAACGCTAGCACAATAGCGGCTAACTCCAAATCATGGGTCGGATAGTTGACTTCATGTGGTTTCAGCTGTCTGGAACCGTAGGCTACAACTCTGACATGCTGCATCAGCACACAACCAAGTCCAATCTTCGACGCATCACTATAAACCACAAACTCACTGCTGTTGTATGGTAATGTCAGAACCGGTGCAGTAGTCAACTTTTCCTTCAGAAGCAAATAGCTCTCCTCACATGCATTAGACCACTCAAACTTGACGCCCTTCTTCGTCAGTCTGGTCAGTGGAGTAGCAATCCGAGAAAAATCCTGTACAAATCGCCGGTAGTAGCCTGCTAAACCCAAGAAACTCTGGATCTCCGGTATAGTGGTAGATCTACTCCAATTCAGCACGGCCTCGATCTTGTCAGGATCAACGCTGACTCCCTCAGCCGATATCACGTGGCCCAGAGACTTCACACTGTCCAGCCAAAACTTGCAATCTCACCAGACGGATACAACACTGTCCACAACCCCGGAAGTGGAGACGCATGTACCGTAGCTAATAATGATAGTCTATAGGACATGAATGAATGTGTTGCACCTGGATCTAACAATATAAGTACTGGAATACCAAAGATATGCAAAGTACCGATAATGACCTCCGGTGAAGCTCTGCCTTCTCGCAAAGTCATGGCATGAACCCTTGCCTGTCCGGCTGGTCGTCCACGGTGAGGCTGTCCCTGCTGTCCGCCCTGGTCCGCATACTGTACTGGTCGAGCCCCCGAAGTGGCACCTCGCTCTCCTCCGGAACTCTGGACCAGCACCATCAAATTGGAAACACTCCCTCGCATAGTGACCCACCTGGCCACAGTGAAAACAAGTAACTGGGGCCCGCTGACATGGACCAACATAGTGTCTGCTGCAGAGGCTGTACAACGGGTACTCCCTCGGTACGGCAAAAGAGCCACCGGTACGCCGAGGATAACTGGAACCGCTAAAACCCCCACTAGACAGTAGTCGCTGCGGTCGATCTCTCCTCCATCTCTGCCTCTGCCTCGGTGCACCAACCGGTGGTCGATATGGCCCACTGCCCGAGGATGAAGCCGAACTGGAAGTATCAGAACTCTACCTCTTTGAAGGCCCCTGACTCGGTCCACCCTCCTCAAATCGTCTAGGCTGGTACCTCATCTGCCTCTCCTTCTCGATATCCTCACCTCGGAGTGCTGCACTGACAAACTCATCGAAGTTGTTCCGAGGCATCGTAGTCAGAGTCCCCTTGATGTTCAAGTTCAAACCCAGCTCAAATCTGCGGCACTTAGCTTCCTCAGTAGCCACCATATCACGCACAAATCGAGATAAGCGGGTAAACCTGTCCCGATACTCAAGCACAGACATACTGCCCTGTCTTAGGTTCGTGAACTCCTCATACTTCCACTGCTGAGTAGCCTGGTTGAAGTATCTCAGCATAAACAAATCATGGAACAAAGTCCACGGAGTATCAACTGGAACTCTATCGGTGCTAACCCACCAGAAGTATGCATCTGACTCAAGTAGTCTGACTGCTGCCACTGTCATCTGCTCAGGGGTAAATCGCAGACGCTCACATACACGTTCAACCTGAACCAACCATGCCTCACAAACCTCTGGATCAGCTGAACCCGAAAAGATAGTGGCACCAGCAGTACGAGATTTGACCACAGGGTCAAAACGCTCCTCCAAACACAACATTCGCATCAGCAAGTCGTGCGTCTGGCGATCCATATCAGGATCCTCTTCCCGATCAACACGGGGACCACATCGAGGAGGCATCCTACTGATACAAGACAAACATTAGGTACAAGCAGAAGGAACGTAATCATGAGACCCCAGATATTTGAGAACATACAACACCCGAAGTATTGATGAGTACCGCTGGCCAGTCGGATCATCACTCCAGTCATGCTGTACAAACTCAAATACCCTAAGCGTCACAACTACAAGAGTCTACAGAATCTGACAACCTAATGCTCTGATACGAAGCTGAAAGGACCCAACCCCGATTTAGTTTCCTAAACCGGAATCAAACCCCTTCTGAAAACGTGACCCAACAAAAACCATTAAAATTTCGGCAGAGTAACGCTACTAACGTGGAATTGCCATTACTTGCACTTGAAAATAACACTTCATCCTATGCCACAAAAGCCAAACCATGGGCACCAATCCCATTCGGATTTCTCAATATCATATCAATAACATCAAACAGTAAACATAACTGTAATATATAATATATCCGGGAAAAACCGTATAAAACATGTATCAGAACGTATCATAGCGACCTCTAGTATATATATACAATATATACAATAGTAGGCGAAACAAGAAACCTACTGGAAAAAATAGGTAGCTCGAACAACTAGCCTCCGACCGCGACGTGAGACACCAGAATCCGAACTGCAAACTAGGCACGGAAACCGAAAAGCCCAGGGGAAAGGCAAATAAAACGTTAGAGTGAGTGGACGAAAATAAACATATGCCTTTCACCAGTTTCATATACATAATCAATGTAAAACAATGCGAGTTCGGAAAGTATATATGGAGGTTGCCAGGCGAATCTCTCAAGCCCGACGGTCAGGTGAATCGCTCAAACCCGACGGTGATAGGCCAGGGGAATCTCTCAACTCTGGTCCAGAGGAATCTCTCAACTCTGGCGGACTACCGGTGATCAGCCGAGTAGCCGAAGAATCGATGCAGTAATGCCATCACCAATAAATATAAAATAATACCTCCGAAAGTAACATATATCTAAACATCGTATATAGTAAATATGGAAAATCACGAAAAAAATCACGAACTCGCAACAACTGTGAAAATATAAAAATGTCCACTCACAGATCAGCAGAGCGTGCACTCGCGCTAATCACGTGGTCCGGCGGAAGATCCTTCGCCCGAAGCACGATCTCGATTTCCTGAATAATCACAAAATATATCTGGTCAAAATCACAATTCTCTATACTGTACCACACCACGGAAATCAACCGTTCCCGGAAACATATAATACTGTGCAAAATAATCGACGAAATTCCCGAAATCTCCACTCAAAATCCTCTACTGAAAATCCGATACCCAAATCAACTCGAAAACCTCAAGGCGACGATCGAGATGCAATTACGAGAAAACCGACATTAAAAACATCAAATTCCAAAAAGTCAACGGGTCGCCGGAGCTCCGGCGTTGACCGCCGCCGGCGATGGCGCGCCGTCAACCGGAGAGTTTTCCCTGCGACCGAGCTGTCAAACTGATCTCCTCAACAAGGTGAACAACTTTAACAAAGGGACCACCACCATGGCCAGAAATCAGCTCGAAAGCCACGGTGGTCCAAAACCTCCGGCGAACCTGTCCACCGCCGTTCCTCCACCTACGGTGCACGGCAGCCCTCGAGGCCTGTCCCAAAAGGACCATCGTGGCCCCATGAGTAGAATCCCTTAACTCTCCGGCCACCACTGTGGCCAGAGCACCTCCGTCACCGAAACCCAAAATCGGCCGGAAAACATCTAATTTCAAATCGTGATTTCTCCCTCAATTCTCAACCAAATCAAGAAATTCCAAGTTCTAAACAGTTGCAAATGAAGAGAGGAATCGATTCATACCCAAATCAAAGCCGGAAATGGCCGGAAACGAACGGTCGCCGGCGAGTCAAATGGTGGCCGGTTTCTCCTCCTCGGTCAACGCAGTTAACGCTCCCAATAGTGGTCAACGCCGGTCAAACTTCCAAACAATGCATTTTCGACAATTTTTGACTATTTTCGATATTTATACTCGCGCCTCGGGAAGATTGACGGTCCAAAACGGATAACCATTACGATTCGGATAAACACGATACGAACGGATAAACTCGTCGATATTCTGAAACTTCAAATAATCATATTATATTCCTCGATCATCAGAAAAATCATCCAGAACCGCCCACGAACTCAAAATCACGTGTACTACAACTGTCTAGAAGAGACTCAACTCAAATTCTCGACCGATAATTAAGTCGTAAACGAAACCGGCAAACCACATAGTTATTGATAAACCGTGATTACGCATAACCTCGTGAATCATGCTAATTATTCTACTTATTCTTGTTCGGGTCGTCACAGTGTATAATCATAAATGCATAACGTAAATGCATAATCAGGACTCGCAAATCAACTGTGAAAATAAAGTGTCCACTCACAGTACGAAGCTAACTCGGAGGTCCGGCGGAAGATCCCTCGCCAAACACTCGATCATGATCACCTGAACAATAGGGATACGATCAATACATAATGAAACATAACACACAGAGCTGATACGTCAAGAACCCCGCTTTCTCGAAAGATGTATCGCCAGAAATATTGACGAGGATAGCAAAATTCTCAAAATACACCCAAACAACCCTCGTCCCAAATTAGAACACTCAACTCAAAAACCTCACCATTGCGTTCGGCATGCGAAAACAAGAGCAACGATATAAAACTTGCCAAAAATCTCACATCGCCAGAGCTCTGCCGCGCACGGCGGCACGTGGGGCCACCACCGGCTGCCAGAATCCGACCAGCCCAGAAATCTTCGACCTATACTTCAGTTTGAAGATCTTGACATTTCCAAAAGCTTTGTTGTTCAAAGCTAAGCCCAATTTTAACCAAAAAAAGTCCAAAACTTACCGTGAAGTTCGAAAACCTCGCCGAAATTCAATTTCTCCGATCGACCACCACCGGGCACGGCAAGGGCTGAGACCACTTGGGATAGACTCACAATCCTAAGGGCTAGCTTCAAAACCCCTATAAGGTTGACCCCCATCGCCGCCGTCTCTGCCACCTCCATCGCCGGTGAAATTCGTCAAAAAATTCCCAACTTTAACACGTCATAACTTCCTCCTCCGGCCACTAAATTTGAAGACCCACCTATCAAAAGAAAGAGGAGCTCGAGCCCAAAAACTTTTATCAAGGAACCATGGTCAAAGGAGGCCGGAATAGAGCACACCGACGCCCAGAAGCTCATGGCCCAAACGGGTCAGTTTTGACCCGTGGGTCAACTCGGGTCAACCACCCACCATCCCAAAATAGAAACTATCCCTTTATATCTCGAATTTATATCGTATACATACCATACACATACAACCCAAATCTACGGCTCGGATAAGTACGACTAACTCGACGACAATTTCAAATATGCATTTTATACTCCTCGATTATCGAAATAATCCTCTGAAACCTCCCACGAGCTCGAAATCATATCCTTTACAATTATCGTGAAGGAATTCAAACCAAATTCTTGCCCGATAATTTAGTCGTGAACAAACTTACGAGTATGATTAATTCACAATAATCACGGCTCGGACCAATATGTGCACATTCCATAGTTCGGGTCATTACAAATCTACCCCCCTAACAAAAATTTCGTCCTCGAAATTTACATACCGGTTAGGAGAATGAAGCTACTGCTCATATAAATTGTTCTGGCTGCTACGTGACTACATTTAGTGTATGATTTCTGTACAAACACAAATGCTGACACTAAAAAAAAAAATTTGTTCCAGAGAATCTACTCTCGACAATTAAGAATATCCATCCGTTTTACAACTTGAACTGAACAGCAATTGAAACTGTCTACAACGAAAATTTCGGAGGCACGCTAACATCAGGGAATTAGGAATATACGTCCATAACCATGATGCATAAAATACGTCATACCATATGCCAGCCCTGATAATACTTTTCAAACGATAAACCATAACGCTCATATCTTTACTAACGTGCATAACTTACCGCGCTAACAACTGTTCATAACTCATTTCCATGGCAATAGCTAGAAGGATACTCAATTACCACACTATACTCGGACTAACATTCGCGCAATCTTTTCTGATAATTCGACAATTTTAATCTGTTAAGAAAATATGCATGTTTTCAGTCATCTCTGGCAACACATAACCTCTTTCTGAACACCAAAGAGCCATCACTCCTCATCCGAAACTCTGTCGGTACGCTATTCTGAATCAAATTCTTCTTGCTCTACAGGTGGGCATCTGAATCTTGAGCTTCACGAACTTGATCAAGCAACACCGAACAAACTTGAAAGCTGGCTAACAATGCTCCATCTTGATTCCACTCCAACTTTGCTCCCGTTGCTCACCACTCCATCAAAAGTGACATTCTTGCAACACGAACATGGAAAAGAGAAGAACTGTGCTTCTGACTAAAAGCATCAGCAACCACGTTAGCCTTTTCTGGATGATACTCGAAAGTGCAATCGTAGTCATTAATCAGCTCCATCCATCTCCGCTGCCTCATATTCAAATCTGGCTGTGTACGAAGTAGGTAAGACTTTTATGATCGGTGTAAATCTTGCAATGTGCTCCGTATAAGTAGGATAGTTAACTTCATGGGGTTTCAACTGTCTAGAACCATATGCCACCACCTTTTCATGCTGCATCAAGATACAACCCAGACCTAACTTCGAAGCATCACTCACAAGTATCAGACCATTCAAACTTGAGTCATTTCTTCGTCAAACGGGTAAGCGGTGTCGCAATCCGTGAAAAGTCTTGCACGAATCGGCGATAGTAGCCTGCTAAGCCCAAGAAACTTCGGTTCCCTGCCATATTGGTAGGTCTGCTCCAATTCAACATGGCATCAATCTTATCTAGATCCGGGACCCAAAAATTTCACATTATCCAACCAGAACTCACATTTGCTAAACTCGGCGTACAACTGAGCATCTCGTAAACTCTGCAAAATGGCATGCAAGCTCTTCTTGTGCTGCCCCTCACTCCAGGAATAGATTAGGATATCGTCGATGAACACAATGACGAACTTGTGCAGATAACGCCTGAAGATCCGATTCATCAAGTCCATGAAAGAGGTTGGCGTATTGGTCAACCCATAAAGGCATAACAAGGAATTCGTAATGCCCATAGCGTGACCGAAACGCCGCCTTGTCCACATTGGACCCCCGAATCCGTAACAGATGGTACCCAAACCTAAGATCAATCTTCGAGAAGACCGAAGCTTCTTTCAGCTGATTGAACAGATCATCAATCCGTGGGACTAGATACTTATTCTTCACCGTAACCTGATTCAGCTTCCGATAGTCAAAGCATAGCCTCATCGAACCATCCTTTTTCCTCACAAACAACACTGGAGCACCCCAAGGTGAAACACTAGGTCGAATGAAGCCTTTCTCAATCAATTCCTGAAGTTGAATCTGCAACTCCCTCAACTCTGCTGGTGCCATACGATAGGGAGTCTTCGAAATAAGTCCAATACCTGGAAGTAACTCGATGGTGAAGTCAATCTCTCTGACTGGAGGAATACCGGGTAAGTCATCAGGAAACACATCTGGATACTCATAAACCACCGCAATATTCCCAATGTCCGGTACAAGAACACTCGTATCAATCACATGTGCTAGGTATGCCACATAACGCTTCCTCAACATATACTCAGCCTTCATTGCTAAAATCAAACAAGGCAAAGAAGTATTCTTTACACCATGAAACAAGATCTCCGGCATGCCTGGATTCCTGAAAACAACCTCATTCTTGTGACGGTCAAGAACAGCCCAATGTTTTTCCAAGAAATCCATGCCTAAAATCACATCAAAATCCACAATATCCAGCAGCATCAAATCCGTGGCTAACCCATAACCTCTAATAAAAATTTCACAATCTCTATATACCCACCCGACACACACTACATCGCCAGATGGATACAACACTCGCCACAAACTAGGGAGTGGAGATGCAGGTACAGTAGCCCATGATGCTAATCTATATGACATGAATGAATACGTAGCCCTTAGATCTAGTAAAGTAAGAACAGGATGACCAAAAATGTACAACGTACCAATGATAACCTTTGGAGAAGCTCTGCCCTCACGTAGAGACATGGCATGAACTCGAGCCTGTCCAACTGGTCGTCCATGTTGGTTGCGATTCTGTTGAACACCCTGTCAAGAAAACTGTATTGCACGATCACCAGAAGCAGTACCCTAATCTCGATTAGTACTCTGATCCACAACACCTCCAAAAGTACCAAGCTGAGGACACTCCCTCACAAAGTGATCCACTTGGCCACAATGATAGCAAGTAGAGGTGCCATACTGACACTGACCAGAGTGATATCTCGGTGTAACAAATGCGCCTGACGAACGTCGAGGATAACGCGATCTACTGGAACTCCCATTCTACTGCTGCCTCTCTGGTCGACTCCTTCTCTATCTTTGACTCTGCCTAGCAGTGCTAGTAGGATATCTATAAGGTCCACTACCAGAAGATGATGCTGATCCAGAAATACCTGAATTCAACCTCTTCAAAGCACCCTGGCTAGGTCCACCCTCTTCAAATCGACGCGTCTGAAACAGTATCAGTCTCTCCCTCTCAATGTCTTCACCTCTAAGTGCAGCGCTAAAAAACTCATCAAAGTTATCTCGAGGCATAGTGGTCAAAGTTCCCTTGATATTCAGATTCAGACCCAACTTAAACCTCCTGCACTTTGCTTCCTCTGATGCCACTATATCACGTGCAAACCGAGACAAACAGGTGAATGTATCCCG
The DNA here is from genome assembly GCA_946800695.1 of Geum urbanum. Lineage (NCBI taxonomy): Eukaryota > Viridiplantae > Streptophyta > Magnoliopsida > Rosales > Rosaceae > Geum > Geum urbanum. The sequence continues at coordinate 7,825,052 of OX327015.1, forward strand.
ATACTCAAGCACTGACAGATTTCCTTGCCTCAGATTGGTAAACTCTTCATATTTCCTCTGTTGAGTAGCCTGATTGAAATACTGAGGCATGAACAAATCTCTGAATAGAGGCCATGGAGTATCGATAGGAACTCTCTCTCTATGCCAATCTATAAAAAATAAGCATATGACTCAAGAAAACCTACTGCTGCTACAGTTTCTGTTCAAAAGTAAAATGCAAGCACTTACAAACATGCTCCATCGGGACTAACCATGCTTCAAATATTTCAGGATCAGAGGAGCCAGAAAAGATAGTTGCTCCAGTTGTCCTAGCGTTGACCATAGGGTCAAAACGTTGTTCCAAACGCAACACTCGCAAAATCAAGTCATGCGTACATTGATCCTCAATAGGATCCCCAGCCCCGTTAGCACAGACTCCACGTCGAGGAGGCATCCTAAAGATGAAACGACATAAGTCCCACAACACAAGGAATGTAATCATGAAACTTCAAATATTTGAAAGCATACAACACTCTAGAGCATTGATGATTGTCCACTGGCCAGTCGGGTCATCGCTCCTGATATGCTGTACATTCTTAAATACCCTCGGTAACACAACTACAAGAGTCTACATAACCTAAAACCTTATGCTCTGATACCAACTGAAAGGACCCGACTCCGATTTAGTTGCCTAAACCGAAATCAAACCGCTTCGAAACCATGTTATATCAACTGAAAATATAACATAAGTATTCAGAGCGATGCCTATACAATCAGTAGGTCAAACTGAGAACCTACACGAACTGAAGTGTGACTTGAACTCTACGCCTCCACCGTCGACGTGCAACCCCGAAATTCAAATTGCAAATTGGGCAAAATAAACCGAAAAGCCCAAGGGAAGGCAAATGAAGTATATGCGAGTCAATGCACATGAAAATCCCGACCAGGTACATTTTCCCTGATCCATAAAAATACACATAAAATCATGAGGGGTCACTCACGAACTCCTCCGTATAGTACAGTCTAATCACGGGATCCCAGACCCACACGTGATTATAATTAATAAAGACCTCGAGTCAGGATATCTGTCCTTCCCGGAGCATCTCGGGGATCAGCTGAGAAGCCAAAACATCGATGCTACCTCTATATCTGAGACTGTACTCTGTGTAAACCAAATCATAAAATGCTTTCCATGCATATGCGAAATCGTAAAATGCATTATCATAAAATGCATACTAATATAATGCATAATCGTAAAATGTATAATCATAAATGCATAACGTAAATACATAATCATGACTCGCAAATCAACTGTGAAAATAAAGTGTCCACTCACAGTACGAAGCTAACTCTGAGGTTCGGCAGAAGATCCTTCACCAAACACTCGATCATGATCACCTGAACAGCAAAGATACGATCAATACATAACGAAACACAACACACAGAGTTAATACGTCAAGAACCCCGCATTCTTGAAAGACGTATTGCTTGAAATATTGAAGAGGATAGCAAAATTCCCAAAATACACCCAAACAACTCTCATCCCAAATTGGAACACTCAACTCAACTCAAAAACCTCACCATTGCGTTCAGCCGCGAAAACAAGCGAAACGACATAAAACTTGCCAAAAATCTCACATCGCCAGTGATCCGCCGCCAGTCACCAGAATTTAACCAGCCCATAAATCTTTGACCTATACTTCAGTTTAAAGATCTTGACATTTCCAACCACTTTGTAGTTTAAAGCTAAGCCCAATTTTAACCGGAAAAGGTCCAAAACTCATCGTAAAGTTCGAAAACCTCGCCAAAATTCAATTTCTCCGATCGGCCACCACCGGACGTGGCAAGGGCCGAGACCACTTGGGTTAGACTCACCATCCTAAGGGCTTCAAAACCCCGATAAGGTTTACCCCCATCGCAACCGTCTCCGCCACCTCCATCGCCGGTGAAATTCGCTGAAAAATCCCCAACTCTAACACGTCGTAACTTCCTCCTCAGGCCACAAAATTCTATGATCCACCTATCAAAAGAAAGTGGATCTTGAGCCCTACAAATTTCATCAAGGAACCATGGCCAAATGAGGCCGGAATAGAGCACACCGACGCCGAGAAGCTCACGGCCCAAACGGGTCAGTTTTGACCCGTGGGTCAACCACCCACCATCCCAAAATAGAAACTTCCCCTTTATATCTCGTATTTATACCGTATACATACTATACACATACAACCCAAATCTACGGCTTGGATAAGTACGACTAACTCGACGACAATTTCAAATATGTATTTTATATTCCCCGATTATCGGAAAAATCCTTTAAAACCTCCAACGAGCTCGAAATCAAATCCTCTACAATTCCCGCGAAGGAACTCAAACCAAATTCTTGCCCAATAATTTAGTCGTGAACAAACCCACGAGTATGATTAATTCACAATAATCACGGCTCGGACCAATATGTGCACATTCCACTGTTCGGGTCGTTACATTCCATACATGGTCTCAGGTAACATTATTCTGCCCTAATCACTACTTGATTCTTGAGATAAGTTTCAACTTAGGCATCGGAGGGTCTAAGCATGGTATTACACCGTGCTCAGACTTGTTTTGCAGGTTTACGAGGATTCAAGCTAGAGGGAGACGAAATCTGCTCTCACAAATTGGTTCTCTTATTGAGAGCAGAACCCTAGGCTAACTCTCATAAAAGGAAGGGTATGGAAGGTAACACTGATGCAAGTTACCAGCGTGCCAAGGGAACTGCCTCTCCAGGGGGAGTCAACTAGATCACTCCCAAAACTGAGACATCGAAGAACTGAAACACCTTCTCGTATCAGGTTCAACCTAGGAACCTTGTGAGGGAAGGCCACATAAGTGAAGAGGAAGGGTCCAATCAGCAGAACGAATGAGCCAGTGGTGGAAATCCAAGGTCAATCAGGACCTTCGCCGGGCAGAGGAGTGGTACGTGAACCTGAGGCTTGATATGACTGCCTTGCAGCAGTCAAAGGAGGGCGTTAGCAAAAGTATGAACGAGCTAGATGGCACTGTCGCGGCTGTCTAAGCCACTTTGCTGGATTTGGAGAAGTAAGGACTAGTCTCGCCCAACCAACTCTTATACCTGTGTAAGAAGCCCTAGCGGACGGGCCAGATAACAGGCCAGAAGATAACAATCTCCATGACCATGAGGAACTAAGGCTCCGCAAGACACGGGCATGGAAACACCAGGGGGAACAGCTCTCAGGGGGATGATGGAGGAATTCATGGAGACCCAACGCGCTAATAACATCATAACCAACTAGGAGACCGAAAGATTGAGGAAAGAGGGGATGTCCAAGAAGGAGTCTGAAGCATAGTAGAGAGCCTGAAGGATGTCCCAAAACCCCTTGGCTCAATTCTTCCAAGACTTTGAGCCTCCGATGAAGTGGATCCACCCAAGGTTCGATAGGTATTTTGGAGACTCTGATCCATGCCAACACATTAGGAACTACCAATCGGCTATGGCCATCTGCCAGTCGAATAAGGATTGGAGGTGTAAGATGTTCCAAACAAGCTTGAAGGACCACACCCTATAGTGGTACGAAACACACCCTCCAAGTTCGATTGAGGATTGGAAATGACTGAATGCAGCTTTTTTTAAGAGATATGAAAGAAACGCTGAGGGAACTAAGGACGTGACTTACCTCACCCCCCACAAGATGAAGCGAGGTGAAGGGCTGAGAGATTGGGTTATAAGGTTGAGGAGGGAGTGACCATCGATTGCAAGGATGACACCATCCCTGCCACGACGTTCACCAACGGGTTGGATATGGACTCGAAGCTGGTTAGCAAGCTAATCAGGAAGAAGACTAAGGATTTGTCCATGGTCTACCATGAGACCTTGGACTACGCTCGAGTGGAAGACATAAGAACCTATAATAGGGATTCTCTAGCCAAAAAGCTCTCAGGGGGTAGCACTAGCACAAGGAGGAACACGATTAGTAGTAACTCGAATCAAGGAAGGAGCAACTACGACAATAAGAGAATGGACTCGGGGTACCAGCCCTTGGGCTCAGGAGGAAAATTTTTCATTACCCCATGACGATATCAATCTTGACTATACTACACCACATTAAGAACGAGTCGTGGCTCAAGAAACTGCCGCCAATGACCAGCAAGAACAACTTGAAGGACTTCTGCGTCTACCACAATGCAAACAGGCACAAACAACACTTTGCTAAACTAGTGGACCAGGGGTATTACTGAGAATACCTGACCGAGGAGTACAGGAAAAAGCTTGAAAATTCATTAAGGCCGCAAGGTAACGGTAAGCGTCAAATGAACAATGAGATCTTACCGTAACCACTTAAGGGCCAAGAAGAGAAGTATTGAGTGCTAAACTGTATCCTCTAGGCTTCAAAGTATTCGGAAGACACCAACTTGTTCAGCCTAAATTGTATTATAATCGAGGCGGCGAAGTTGGGGGAAACTTTGAAGGAAAATGAGTATGGGCATGATGCAGTAGAGAGGATGGGCCTGATGGGTGCAATCCAGGATAACCAAATGACGCTCATGGGATTTGAAAGGTATCCCCCTCTAGTTCAGAATGCCCTTTACCAACCCTAATACGTGGTTAGTGTTGGTCGACTCACCTTCCCCTCATAAAGCAATCTTGGGAAGACCCTGGCTACACCGGATGAGGGCGGTGGCATTCATGTACCACCAGGCCTTCAAGTACCTGATGTCTGAGGGACCGATCATCATCAAAGGAGACAAGGCTGTGTTAGGACCATAATTAAGTGCTTCTTACGCTTATAGCTTGTTTCTATGAATAAATGATTGTTCTTATGATATTTCATGTTCTTGCTAGGAAATATAGAGTTGGCTCGAAAATGCATTAAATATATAGAATTATATACTTATTAGAGAAGACGTATTCATTTCTGAGGTAACGAGAGAATTTGGAGCAACTTTAGGGACGTGACAAAATAGCTTCACGGGAAGTTGCTGGAAGTTGCCCGGAATTTGCCACAGCCGGCCGGCCCATCTTGGTCAGCCCAATCATATGGAGTCTAGCCCAATAGAGGCATATTCAGCCCATTTATGCTTACCAATCTGATTAGGAGAGAAATAAAAGAAATTGGACCATATGATGTCATAAATTTGGAGCTTAGTCTTCCATAGCCTAACATAGTGGATCATGGTCTTCCTAATTCAAAGCCAACCCTTAGATCTTTCACCTCCTCTATTATTATCATCCTTTGGTTGAAATAGAGTCTCCCAATTCAGCCAAATTTGAGAACCCCTCTCCCCACTCAGACATCTCAGTTCATTTTTCAGATTTCTCATAGTTTTACACTCTCTCTAGACCCTCATCCATACCCAAACCAAATAACTGTCTCCTCCACCTCAAAAAATCACTCTAGCACCACCTAAAAGCTTAGAAACCTCCATCACCACCACCATACTTTCGTCTCCACCATCTCATCCTAGCCTAAAGTGGGTAGATCACTTTTGAGGAGCATAGAAGCATCTTTAGAGCAAGAAGTGAAGGAGGAACTTGAAGAGCTTGGAGCTTTTGGGACTCTTCGGTTATTTCTTCCACTATTTGTCTCTAATCCATGTATCTATACTTTATCTTAGCTATGTGTAATGAGTAATCTATTTGGGAGGCTAGGGTTAGAACCCTAGGCATGTGATGAACAAATGATGTCTTGGATTATGTATTATTTATGATTTTAGTGTATGTAATGTGATTATGTGTTGTGAATGAGCAATTGTGTGTTTGTGGACTTAGCGGTGTGAGATTCATTTTCACCTTTTATTTTAGTCTTTGTGTCAAGTCGTGTCTAGTTAGGCATAGCCATTGTGCTAAACATTGTGAGCTAAGGAGTCTAAGTGCTTAATCTTCGTGGTTACGACACTCGACTTCCTACATTTATACTAAAACTTGACCTCATGCACTTACAAGTGAAGAGCTCTTTGTACTTATCAGTTAGTCAATAGTTCATAAGTTTAAGGGGTATAAAATCTTTAACAAGTTTTTAACGCCGTTGCTGGGGATTAAGTTTATCTTAATTCCTTAGCCCAGTTAGCCTTGATTGCGGTAATTGTGACGACCCGAACCAGAATCAGCAGTATGACCAGCTATGTACGTGAGTTACCGCGTAGTCACTGGTATCCGACGGTTGTTTGGAATCGCCGAGCTTGCTAACGACTTAATTATTGGCCGAGAATTGGAGCTGGGTCTTTTCTCGAGAGTCGTTCTATATGTGATTATGAGTTCGTAGGCGGTTCCGGATTGTTATTTGGACGACCGAGGAATTAGTTATGAATATTTGAAGTTCGGATTTAAATGGCGGGTTTGTTCGCGACTAAATTACCGGACGAGAATTTGGTCTCGGCTTCTTCACGGAATTTGTTCAGAATTTAATTTCGAGTTCGTGGGAACTTCCGGAGCATGATTTGGAGTTACGAGGGATTAGTTGCGAATTTTGCCAATTGTTGATTGTTTAGTCGATTTAATGTGTGTTGGTTCGAAAGGTTGACTTTTTATCAGTTTGGCCGATGTGTTTGACTTCGGGTGATTACGGAAGAATGTGTCGAGACGAGTTTGTGGCCTCAAGAATTATCGGAATCGGAATCACGACGAGAAAGTTACGTGGGTTTGAAGTTCGTCGAAAAGGATAATTACAAGTTTCCATTTTGGGAAAGGCTATAAATAGCAACCTGTTATTTTGGGCAAGTGTATGACTTTCCATTTTGGGTGTTTGACCGAGTTGACTGAGTCAACTCGGTGGGAGAGGGATCCTTCGACGGTGCCACGGCCTCCACGCCGGCGACCGGATTCCGGCGACCTCCGGGCTCGGCCCGTGGCTTATTCGACTCGCCTTAGTCCTCTTGTGACATCCCTGTCCACCGTTGGCGGTGTAGCTCGCCGGAATTGAAGGAATTTCCGACTTGAAAATGGTGAAAACTTTGTGAATTCGGGTTCTATGTTTGAGGCCGATTCGAGCTGCAATTCTTAGTGGGCTTTGAAGCTCTCATCCCCTTGATGCTCCCCTGTAAGTTTCGTGTTTCAATTCGATGTGTACAAGGAGAATTTTGGATTTGAAAATTGTGTGTTCTTTCGGTTTTTCATGAAATTGACCATGTTAGAATGAGAATTGGACTTCGGTACAGTTGACAAAATTGCTCAGTGGGTGGTTTTGCATGGAATAGGGGTTTCTCCGCCGTGAAATTCTCCGGTCAACAGTGGCGCCGCCGTGGACGGCGGTCAACGGTGGTCAACGGTCAACGGGTTGACTTTTTGACTTTCGACAAGTCGCATGTCATTTGACTCGAAATCGCGCCCCGATCGCAGTGGGGAGGTTCATTTTTCGAGTTGAGCGTCCGAACGTAAAGCGAGGTATTGAGGTGGTATATACGGGTTTTCGACGATTCGTCGACTTTGAATTGTGTGTTTCCGAGAACGGTGGTTTCTCGTGGTTTGATTTGTATTGTCAGATTATGACTTTGAATATTGGACGTTGTGATTATTCAGGGATTCGTGATCGTTGTTTTGGCGATGGACTTTCCGCCGGATCACGGGTTAACGCGATACGCGTTACGCCAGTCTGTGAGTGGACAATTTCTTTTCACGGAAATGATTGCGAGTCTTTTATATGTTTTACGATCTTGAGCATGCCTATGAGATTTCGGATATATGAGCATGTGTTTACGATTATACGATATACTTATACGAATATACGTATACGAGTATACATACACTTATATGCTGTTTCATGCATTTGCATCGAAATGTTTATGATTTGGTTTACACAGAGTACAGTCGTGGTTACGTTGTTGTATCGATACACTTGCCTCTCGGCTGATCCCCGATGGTAGGCCTTATTGCCAGGGGAGGCTGTGACTCCTGACCCGAGGTCTTTACCGGGGGGAGGCAGACCTTTGACCTGAGGCCATTTCTGGCTAGAGTCACGTGAGATTTTACTTGCATGCTCAGTACACTGGAGGAGTATGAGTTTTACCTCGTGTACTTGTTATTTTATTTACCCGGACTCGCATATGTGATTTATACATATATATAAACTGGTGAAAGACATTTATTTTCGTCCACTCACTCTAACGTGTTTATTGTCTTTCCCCTGGGCTTTTCGGTTTCCGTGCCCAGTTTGCAGTTTAGGATCTGGTTTCGCACGTCGTGGTCGGAGGCATAGTGCTCGAGCTACTTTGTTCTCTCCAGTAGGTTTATTGTTCTACCTACTGTGGTATGCGTATATGATTATGTATTAGAAGTCGCTCTGAGCTTCCTATTGTATATGTTATACGATTTTACTCCGGATTTTCAGTAAAGTACATATATATTTACTACTTTACGTTATTGTTGATATATTGAGAAATCCGGATGGGATTGGTGCCCACGGTTTGCTTTTTGTGGCATAGGATGGAGTGTATTTTACGCGTGCAGGTAATGGTAATCCCACGCTAGTAACGAAACTCTGCCCAAATTTCGAAAAGTTTTTGTTGGTTCGTGTTTTCGAAGGGGTTTGATTCCGATTTAGGAAGCTAAATCGGGGTTGGGTCCTTTCAGCTTGGTATCAGAGCATTAGGTTGTAGGTTCTGTAGACTTCTGTAGTTGTGTTTACTAAGGGTATTTGAGAATGTACAGCATGTCTGGAACGGTGACCCGACCGGCCGGCGGATAATCATCAAATTCCGGGTGTTGTATGCTTTCAAATATTTGAAGTTCCATGATTACGTTCCACTTGTTGTGAATGGTATTGTATTCATTAGGATGCCTCCTGACGTGCTTTCCGTGTCGTTTCGGTTGTGGATCCTGTTGAGGATCAATCGACGCGTGATTTGCCAGAGAACAGTGGATTTGGATGAGTATTCAGAGTTCAGAGAATTGTGTGGCGCGGTTTGCCTGGGGATGTGTATATGAGCGTCTACATGTTGCCTCAGAGCTGAGAATTGTGGTAGTTGATGTTTGCCTGAGTCAGATCATTGTGTTTGCTGGGCTGATATTGTGTGAGTTCCGGTTACGACTCCATGGCCCACATGCAGGGTGTTGCTTATACGGTAATGGTGTTATCAGGCAATCCAGCAATTGAATGTGGAGTGTTTACCCACCTGAGGCAGAGATGCATTGTTCACATGTTAGTTCCTGTTTGCACGAGTTATGTGGCTTCAGAGGGAGCTATGCACGAGGTTCGAGATGAGTTTGAACCTGAGTATCAGAGGGAGTCTGATTGATGTGCCTCGAGACATCCATGAGGAGCTTAGTGTGCTATACTCAGTGGCGAGGCTATTGTGAGGGAAATTTGTACGCGGTTTTTGATGTGATGGTTTGAGGGAAGTGGACTTCGTCGAGTTTTGATGAGGTTGAGTTCCGATACTTCGGGATCAGTGATTTCATCAGACTGTGGTCTTTTCGATTATGTTGAGGATCCTCTGCTGAATCCGTTTGACGATGGCGGAGAACGCAGAGTAGCGGACTTGTACCTGTGGCATGAGCTTGGGCGATCGTTGGTGATCCTATTACGCAGCTGGTGTTGCGGTGATTTGTGTTCGTGGCGCACTTTCAGTTGCTGTTTCGATGGCCAGGAGGGTCACGTTATGAGGAAGCGCCCTTAGCCAGCTGTGTTAGCGGTTCGACAGCTCAGAGTTTACGAGGAAATCATGATGCTGTTTCTAGAGCTTGATTAACCCAGATTTCGAGACGCGTTATTCAGCAAGTCGCAATTGATGTGGGCGACTAGTTGGGCATGTTAGAGTTCGTGCCATGACCTTGTTTAAGGACAGAATTTTCTCCGAGGTTACTGTTACTTAATATCCATGACGATTATACCTGCATCTCACTTCCGAGGTTTTGGAGAGTGTTGTATCCATCCGGAGGTTGCGAGATCCTTGTTGGAGGTTATGACTTAGCCGTGGATTTATTGTAGCTGGACATCGTGGTTTTGGTGTGTTTGTGAGTACGGACTTACTGACGATGCATTGGTGGTGTTCGAGTGCCTCGAGGAGAAGGTTGTGTTTCGACGACCAGATTTCCCCGAGATGCTGTTTCGAGGTGATGGTCGAGCGGATGATGGAGACTGGTTGTGTTGTTGCTTGGCTCATATGTGGATACTACGGTTGCAGTGCCGACGTTGGTGACATTAAGGTGGTTCCTAAGTTTTCAGGTGTGTTCCGGAGGAGTCACCAGGTGTTTCTCCAGTTCGGGAGACTGACTACACCATTGAGCTTGTACCAGGCGCTGGACTCATTTTACCGGCATCTTGTCGTTTGGAGCCAGCGGAGCTGATGGAGCTACAGTTTCGACTCCAGGAGTTGCTCAGGAGATTTCATGCGACCCCGCGTATTTGCGTGGTGTGCTCTTGCATCAGTTGTGCGACTGTTTGTATGGTTCGATGAGGTGGCGCATTGACTACCGGAAGCCTGATTCGCTTCAGAGGAGAGTGAGTATCCTCCGCTTCGGATTGACGATTGGTTGATCAGCTTGTGAGAGCTTCAGTCTTTTCGAGGATTGATTTCGGATCCGGATACCATCAGTGGAGGTTTGATGAGTCAGATGTGGCTATGTTGGCTTTCGGATTACGGTGCGGACATCAGGAGTTCTTGGTCACGCTATTGGTTGACCAATGCCCCGTAGATCGTGTGGATTTGAAGGACCAGGTGTTCAGACGGGTTCTGGACGAGTTGTGGTCATGTTCGTTGGCAACGTCCTGATGTATCCCAGGAGTGCGGGCCAGCACCTGAAGCAGTTGCAAGCGGTTTTGCGGACTTCGCGAGATGATTTTGTGTTTGCGAAGTTCAGCCAGTGTGAGTTTTGGCCGATTAGCGTGATGATTTTGGGCTGTGTGATGCTATCCGAGGGAGTTGGTGTGGATCCTGATCAGATGGAGGCCATGTTGATTTGGGATTGCCCTACTATCGTACTGGAGATCCAGAATTTCTCTTGAATTTGGCAGGCTATTACCGACGACTTGTACAGGATTTTTCCGGATTGCCACTCTACTTTCCGGATTGACGAAAAGTGTCGAGTCGAGTGGTTCGATGCACGCGAGGAGAGTTACTTCCTCCTGCAGGATGGTTGACCATTGTTTCGATTTTGACCTTACCTGACGACTACGACGAGTTTGTGTGATATGGCGATGCATCGAGGTTTGGATTTGGTTGTGCTTTGATGCTGTGTAGCAGAGCGGTGGCTCGTGGTTCCAGACAGTGGAACTTTGTGAGGTTGCATATCCTATGCGTGATTTGGATGTAGCTGTCCTTGTGCTAGCACCCGAGAGTTGGAGATACTGCTACTATGGCGTGCAGTGTGATGTAGGAGGTACCCTGATCACTTGAGTTTCATCCACTTGCATTTTCGGCCAGATTTAGGCTTGAGGCAGTGTGGATGGATGGGGTCGACTAACGACTATGGCTGCACCTTTGAGTTTGTTCGGGAAAAGCTAAAGGTTGTACTTTGACCATCCGTTTGGGATGATGCTGTTGTTGATGCATTCAGTCGAGAGTTGGGAGCTTCAGTATTTCATGTGTGAGTATGACTCGAGTCTCCGTGTTAGCCGAGTTATGGGCTACGAGAGCTGAGTTCGAGTGTGATGATGTTGAGGCTTGTAGTTTTGCGTGCGTTATGCACTGTTGATGCAGAGAGGTATCAGATACTTCGAGTTTACCAGTCGTAACGCAATCCACAGAGCCATGTAGCAGCTTGTGTGTGCTGATGCCACATTCGTCGACTGGCAATGGCTAGGAGGCAGAGACTTGCCGAGAAGTGTCAGCCATTGAAGATTTCCGATTAGACGTGGCGATTGTTGCTGTGTTTGTGTATGTTGTTTGCACTTTGGTTGGTGATACCAGTTGTTGGGCCTTTGTAGGTCGTCTAACGTACTCAGTACAGTTCCTTGTACTTTCGGAGATGATTCCAGTGGTTGGCTGGCATAGCTGTGTTTGACGAAGATTGGCTATTTACGTGGTGTATCTGTGTCCCAGTCCGCTGATCGAGATAATCAGCTACGACGGAGTGTTGGCAAGCTTTGCAGTAAGCATTGGGGACCATATTACGAGTTGGTACCAGTTCTTATCCTCGGATTGGCGAGCGATCTTTGAGGACTATTCAGGCCTTGGAGGGCATGTTGTGGACCTTGGTATTGTAGTTCCGGATGATTCGGGACCAGCAGTTTCAACTGTTCGAGATTGCTTGCAGTACCAGGTTGTTGTCCACTGTGATTTTGATATTGTTTGACGTCGTTTTGAGGAACGATGTTGTACTTCATTGTGTTGGAGTGAGTTTGGTTTGAATTTAAGTTGATGTTTGTTTCCGATTTTGTGGAGTGTGTTACCACAGACTGTCATATTAGCGGAAATGGATTGGTTATTGCCCGAGTTCGATGTTCGAGCTATGCTGATATGAATATGTGAGATATATTGATGTCTGAACTGAGTTGTGATTTGCCTTGATATTTTGATCCGTGTGTGGCCATAGGCGAGGTTGTGTTATGCCGTGTGGTTCGGCATCGCCTATAGTGTTGGCTTTTATGTGTGTTGTGTTCCGTGTGGCGGAACTGTGTTTCGGGTTTGCTATCTATTGTGCACCCTATCTGTTCCTTATGTAGGAACACTTGGCGATTGTGTGAGCCAGTTCAGATTTGTGATTTGAGGGTACAGGGATTCCAGCACAGAATTATCTTCTATTGTGGAGTTTGTGATCAGAGTTGTTCAGTTGAGATTGCCGTTGGTGAGTTGAGCAGTATGCAGAGGCAGTGCTCCTACCTTGTAGTCGGCAGACTCGGAAATTTCGAGGTCAAAATTTTTCTAAGGGGGGTGGATTTGTGACGACCCGAACCAGAATCAACAGTATGACCAGCTATGTACGTGAGTTACCGCGTAGTCACTGGTATCCAACGGTTGTTTGGAATCGCCGAGCTTGCTAACGACTTAATTATTGGCCGAGAATTGGAGCTGGGTCTTTTCTCGAGAGTCGTTCTATATGTGATTATGAGTTCGTAGGCGGTTCCGGATTGTTATTTGGACGACCGAGGAATTAGTTATGAATATTTGAAGTTCGGATTTAAATGGCGGGTTTGTTCGCGACTAAATTACCGGACGAGAACTTGGTCTCGGCTTCTTCACGGAAGTTGTTCAGAATTTAATTTCGAGTTCGTGGGAACTTCCGGAGCATGATTTGGAGTTACGAGGGATTGGTTGCGAATTTTGCCAATTGTTGATTGTTTAGTCGATTTAATGTGTGTTGGTTCGAAGGGTTGACTTTTTATCAGTTTGGCCGATGTGTTTGACTTCGGGTGATTGCGGAAGAATGTGTCGAGACGAGTTTGTGGCCGCAAGAATTATCGGAATCGGAATCACGACGAGAAAGTTACGTGGGTTTGAAGTTCGTCGAAAAGGATAATTACAAGTTTCCATTTTGGGAAAGGCTATAAATAGCAACCTGTTATTTTGGGCAAGTGTATGACTTTCCATTTTGGGTGTTTGACCGAGTTGACTGAGTCAACTCGGTGGGAGAGGGATCTTTCGACGGTGCCACGGACTCCACGCCGGCGACCGGATTCCGGCGACCTCCGGGCTCGGCCCGTGGCTTATTCGACTCGCCTTAGTCCTCTTGTGACATCCCCGTCCACCGTTGGCGGTGTAGCTCGCCGGAATTGAAGGAATTTCCGACTTGAAAATGGTGAAAACTTTGTGAATTCGGGTTCTATGTTTGAGGCCGATTCGAGCTGCAATTCTTAGTGGGCTTTGAAGCTCTCATCCCCTTGATGCTCCCCTGTAAGTTTCGTGTTTCAATTCGATGTGTACAAGGAGAATTTTGGATTTGAAATTTGTGTGTTCTTTCGGTTTTTCATGAAATTGACCATGTTAGAGTGAGAATTGGACTTCGGTGCAGTTGACAAAGTTGCTCAGTGGGTTGTTTTTCATGGAATAGGGGTTTCTCCGCCGTGAAATTCTCCGGTCAACAGTGGCGCCGCCGTGGACGGCGGTCAACGGTGGTCAACGGTCAACGGGTTGACTTTTTGACTTTCGACAAGTCGCATCTCATTTGACTCGAAATCGCGCCCCGATCACAGTGGGGAGGTTCGTTTTTCGAGTCGAGCGTCTGAACGTAAAGCGAGGTATTGAGGTGGTATATACGGGTTTTCGACGATTCGTCGACTTTGAATTGTGTGTTTCCGAGAACGGTGGTTTCTCGTGGTTTGATTTGTATTGTCAGATTATGACTTTGAATATTGGACGTTGTGATTATTCAGGGGTTCGTGATCGTTGTTTTGGCGATGGACTTTCCGCCGGATCACGGGTTAACGCGATACGCGTTACGCCAGTCTGTGAGTGGACAATTTCTTTTCACGGAAATGATTGCGAGTCTTTTATATGTTTTACGATCTTGAGCATGCCTATGAGATTTCGGATATATGAGCATGTCTTTACGATTATACGATATACTTATACGAATATACGTATACGAGTATACATACACTTATATGCTGTTTCATGCATTTGCATCGAAATGTTTATGATTTGGTTTACACAGAGTACAGTCGTGGTTACGTTGTTGTATCGATACACTTGCCTCTCGGCTGATCCCCGATGGTAGGCCTTATTGCCAGGGGAGGCTGTGACTCCTGACCCGAGGTCTTTACCGGGGGGAGGCAGACCTTTGACCTGAGGCCATTTCTGGCTAGAGTCACGTGTGGGTCTGGGATCCCGTGATTCTGACTGTACTAGCACGGAGGAGTCCATGAGTGACCCCGTGAGATTTTACTTGCATGCTCAGTACACTGGAGGAGTATGAGTTTTACCTCGTGTACTTGTTATTTTATTTACCCGGACTCGCATATGTGATTTATACATATATATAAACTGGTGAAAGACATTTATTTTCGTCCACTCACTCTAACGTGTTTATTGTCTTTCCCCTGGGCTTTTCGGTTTCCGTGCCCAGTTTGCAGTTCAGGATCTGGTTTCGCACGTCGTGGTCGGAGGCATAGTGCTCGAGCTACTTTGTTCTCTCCAGTAGGTTTATTGTTCTACCTACTGTGGTATGCGTATATAATTATGTATTAGAAGTCGCTCTGAGCTTCCTATTGTATATGTTATACGATTTTACTCCGGATTTTCAGTAAAGTACATATATATTTACTACTTTACGTTATTGTTGATATATTGAGAAATCCGGATGGGATTGGTGCCCACGGTTTGCTTTTTATGGCATAGGATGGAGTGTATTTTACGCGTGCAGGTAATGGTAATCCCACGCTAGTAACAAAACTCTGCCCAAATTTCGAAAAGTTTTTGTTGGTTCGTGTTTTCGAAGGGGTTTGATTCCGATTTAGGAAGCTAAATCGGGGTTGGGTCCTTTCAGTAATACCAGACATTTTACTTGATAATTATTTCATACTTTTATAATTTTCTTCATTTTATCGTCTAGGAATTTATTTTGATTATCTTTGATCCCTTGAATACTTTGGTTGATAGCTTTACGGTGAATTTGCACTAGAACTTGTGTTACAAACCTTTGGCAGGGAAGTCAGTTCGACCCGTCTATCCTCATTCTCGATCCGTCAAAAATTTGTTTGGAGGGGACAGAAGCTTGCATTCCACCCGTCGAGACATTGTCTCGACCCATCGAAAGTTTTCTGTGTCAACAACATAAGCGTTCAATCAACCATTCGAGAACATTTCTCGACTTGTCGAAGTTGTCCCAAACAGCTATCGACCCATCAAAGAATACCTTCGACCCGTCAAATTCTGTGTTGTGCTTGAGGTTGTTTCACTTATCTCTACCTCTTTTATCTGGAGCTATTTACATTCTTGGGAGCATATCTAAGTAGTGTCTTTATTTTATACATAGTAGTTAGTGTGTCTAGATTTAACAAACTTAGTTTCCGCTACACCTTAGATTCTTAGGACTTTATTTTACAATTCCGGTATATTGGATCATGCACGCCTTTACCTCGGTTCACCTTGGTGTCCATAGCACAGTGAATGCCAATGTGCCACGTGCCGGAATCTCATTCGAACTCTTAGAGTACTTATCGATGTTTCCTTAAGGGGGTGTCAAAGAAGCACCGTGGAAGGCCTTCAAGGCTTTGAGTACTTTGAGAGTTTGGAGACCTAATATCAAGTGGTTGCTTAGTGTGATTTTCAGGTTTATGCCCTTTCATCATCCACGTCTACACATGCCATCTTCTGGGTCATTATATGTTTTGTGGAAGACTAGTTTAGGGTTTGACATCGTGGCTTCGTTAAGAGAAGGGTCAAGCACTAGTAGTGAAGAAGAGGGTAGTATACTGGTGTTGAAAGTGAATAACCAAGAACCACTTAGGAGTTTGTTTGAACTTGTTGTAGAAGCACAATGCGAGAATCTGGGTTGTGCACCTTGGGTGTTTACAATTCAAGTCGATCCTCAACATGAGGAAGAAGAAGATCCACCCTTTGAAAATCCACCATTTGAAGAGGAATGGGAACCGCAAGTAGAGCGAATCATTATGGATGATGAAGTAAATTAAGGGAGACCATTGAGGGAGTGTGCTCTTCCCTCTTTGGGGGCTCACATGGAGTGCATCATGCTACAACCATTAGTTGGGGAGTCGTTTGAGATCAAGCCAAGTTTCTTGCAAACTCTCTCGTTGTTCCTTTGTCATGCCAATTAGAACCATTACTTGCACTTATTAGAGTTCAAGGAGGCATGTGCCTGCCTAAACATCCACAATATAGACCCCAGACAATTGAGGTTGAGGGTCTTTCCATCAAGCTTGCGGGATAAAGCAAAAGATTGGCTCAACAAGCTCCCTCCTAAGTCTATCAACTTATGGGAAGGCCTCCAGAGGAAGTTCATCACTAAATACTTCCCTCTGGGAAAAATTAACAAAAGAAGGACAAGCTTAATGGACTTCCGTGAAGAGGATGGCGAGTTGTTTTGTGAAGCATGGGAGAGATTCAAGGACTTAGAGCTTGGTTGTCCGAACCACGGGCAATCCCAAGACATGCTTATGTCCTTTTTTCTACCAAGGGTTAAGCACAGAGATGAGAAGAAAGGTCGATAATGCATGTGGTGGAGATTTCATGCACAAGACCACGGAAGAAGCCCATATCTTACTTGAGAAGTTGGCAGAAAGGTCAGCATTGTCGGATATCAAACCTAGTCTAAAGAAGCCGACGATATCAATAAGGGTAGTATCTATGAAGTCAAGGGATCCCATCAACAAGAAGATACTATTAAGCGGCTTGAGGAATCAATGAATCAGAAGTTTGAGCTCCTAAAGAACCAAAGTAGAAGTGGAGGCCAAGCCCACTAAGTGTCAGAAATTTGTGAATACACGGTGCATGAGAATTTGAGTCGTCCTTATCAAGAGGATTATCCAGAAATTATCGAAGAGTGCAAATGAGTCTTCTATAACCAACAAAAGAATGATCCATACTCCAACACATGGGGTGGTCAAAATCAAAATCAAGCCAACCAAGGAGGTCAAGGTAGGTTGCCAAGGCCAAATGGTGGTTTCCAAGGACAAGGAGGAAGGTACAATGAAAGGGGAAACCATGGTAACTTTGGTGCTTCCGGAAGTAGAAGTAAAGGATTCTCCAATTATCAAGGAGCTCCCAAATTTGCACCAAGATCGAGTGGAGGATTTCCCAATGCTTCGGGTGGTAATGCTTATCAACCACGAGCACCTTTTGTGCCAAGATCTCAACAACCACCTCTACTCCAAGCACCAATCCCTCCACCAAAAATAGAGGCACCTAAGTCCAACACGGATGAGCTCTTGGCTAGGCTAGTGAAGGGCCATGAAGACTTAGCAAAGACTCAAGCGGAAGATAAAAAGGCTGTTCTTGAAATCCTCATGAGTTTGAAAGGGGATAACCAAGCACTCCGAAATGAGAGCCAAAGTACTATTCACAAGTTGGAGATGTAAGTAAGCCAACTAGCTAAGGCACATCAAGGCCAAGGGAATAGAAAACCCCATGAGTTTCTCTCCACCACTGAGAAGAATACCAAACTCTAAGTTATTATAGTCAAGGCAGTGTTAAGATCCGGAAGGGGATTCGAGAATTATGATGATGCTCCTATTATGGAGAGCGATGATGAAGATGACTTGGACACACCAATTGTGTATAAGAACCATGTCGGAGTTGAAGAGTCTACCACTAATGGGGAAAAGGTGGTGAGATTTCAAAAGAAGACCGCTTTGATTTCATATGAAAATGCTAGTGAGCCGGAGGATGAAGACAAAGAGCTTGAGGTTGAGCATGTATATTCTGAATATAGAATGAGTCAACATGGGGCTGCCAGAAAGAGTCTAGAAGGAAGAGACACGGTTAGAGAGTTTTTAAGGAATGAATTGAGGAAAGAACAAGAATGAGGAGTTGCCTAGAATTCGATGAGTCAAGGATCTTGTTCGACCCATCGAATGCACACTACTGCCTCGGATGGAACAACTTCTCGACCCGTCGTGAAACAGGGGCAGGACAAGTCTAAGGGGCATTCCGAGAAGGGCCGAAATGAGGAAGAAGTATACATACCCTTCCCCAAGTGAAGACTAAGGAAAGGGCACAAGTAAACTTGGATCTAAAGACCAAGGAGTGTTTGGATGTCTTCTAGAAGGTTGAGATCAATATCCCCCTTCTTGACGTCATTCAAACTATTCCTATGTACTCCAAGTTCTTGAAGGACCTTTGCACAAACCGAAGATTGAAGAAGAAGTTGCAAGGGGAACAAAAGACCAAGAAGGTGAGGCTCAACGCCACGGTGTCGGCTATCATACAAAGGAAGGTGCCCAAGAAGTTGAAAGATTCGGGAAGCTTCACCGTGTAATGCATAATCGGGATGAAGTACTTTGAGAGGGCTTTGATGGACCTTGGAGCTTCCATTAACTTGATGCCATATTCGGTATACAAGTCCATTGGCTTGGAAAAGTTGAAGCCGGTAAGCATGTCATTACAACTAGAATATCAAAGCATTGTTCATCTAAGGGGCATAGTTGAAGATGTACTTGTCATGATTGACGACCTCATAGTGCCAGCCGACTTTGTATGGAGGAACCAAGAGGACATGAGGATCTTCCTTTAATCTTCGGAAGAGCTTTCATGGTTACAACGGGTAACAAGATTGATGTCAAAGCCTGAGAGCTCACCATGACTGTGTTTGAAAAGACAAGGGCATTCAAGATATTTGACAAGTCGAAAAAAATCTCTCCACTACAAGCCATGAGCATTAGAGTTGTGGATGAAGAAGATATAAGCTACAAGGATCCAGAAGACAATTAATTGAGTGTCGAAGTGGTGACGACACCAAATAAGGGCAAGGGTTGTGTAAAGAAGAAGCAAAAATCGGACAAGAATGGGGATGACAAGCTAGTCATCAGAAGCAAGGTTATCTTGAGAAAATCTGACCCCTCAAGGGATGCATGTTACAAATTGCTTGAAATTTGCCTGAATGGAGTTGTGCATATGAGGAACTTGACAAATGGGAGAACTTTTGTGCTTCATAGAGAGCAAGTGGTAGCAATGGAGGAGTTTCCAAGGAAATGGAATAGGAAGGTCTATTACTGTAAGGACCCACCCATGATGATTTGAAGCCTTGCTCTCCACCCCGACTTTGTTAAGGTCATTAAACTTGAACCCGTGATGGCCGAGGAATAAAGTGTGAGGTAGAGGTTATGATCTTTTTGTGATCTGGGATACCACTTTGAAGAAATTCAAGGATACCTAGCATGGAAGGCAATACCAATGTTGGTTTTGCATGTTGGTGATTGTTGGTGACTATGGATCCCATGTTTTGGTCTTCAAGGAGGAGCATTTCTAATCTCTTACTTCACTTTAAATTTCTATGCTTGTTTGAATCTTTTATGGTCTCGCTTATCTTTGTGCACTTATATGATAACTTGATGCCTTCATGGATAATTTCAATGAGCATGTGACCACTTTCTTTGTATTTAGTTTGAGTTTTAGTTGTGTTTATTATGTGTTATGTGTGGAGTGATTGGGTGAGACACGAAATGTGAAATTATGGAATTTGGAGTTGGATGCATGAAGGCCAAACAATTGGAGGTCATAATCTTGGTTTCCTCAACGGGTCGAAGATTTGGCTTGATCCGTCGAATGCACACTCTTTCCCAATGTCTACCATCTACTCGACGGGTCGAAGATTCTGCTCAACCCATCGAATGAACACCTCTGTCCTACAAGTGTAATTTCCTCAACCCATCAAGGTGACCTCTCGACCCGTAGAGACAGACCCTACAAGTAACTTTTGGGCGACCAAGGCTCTTGCATCTTTGAAGCTTGGATCATAATCGCTATACCATACGATCCAATCAAATTCGAGAGCACCAATAAGGACTCATGATAGCGGAGCTAGGATGGCAAGGCCTAACTTAGCCATTGTTGGTTTACATGTTCATGTCTATGGAGCTAGAGGCCGGTAGACAAAGCATTTGCACCCTCTTTATCCCTACTCTTTTTATTTTCGTGCTTCGTATGGATATGTTTAGGAATGATACTTAGTGTATATGTGAGTCACTTAGAATGTGGTAGTCTTGTATAAGTGTGAGGTCCTCTCATGATTGTGCTAGATTACAATGTGGTTTTCCTTTGAAATGTGATTAGTATGCATGCCTCCATTGTAGTTGCTAGGACTCTAATAGCTTCATTATTTCTTAGAGACTATATGACTATTTAAGTGTGAATGCATACTAGTTACTATGCCGAGGAAAATATGTGTTAGGTAAATAATATTGTGATATGATGATGCCATGCTACCTGTTGAACACTTTTGTTTACTATTTGGCTTTATGCAAATTGAGGAAAATTTAATTTTAAAGTGTGAGGTAAGCGGCTAAGTCATTATCACTCCTTACTCGAAAATCCATAAAAATTTAAAAATTTGAGAAAATGTAACACAAAAAGATGTGTGTTTTAGTGTGTTTGTGTCCCAATAACCACTCCCAATGATGAGATTGTGCTAATGGCTAGTAGATTGACTAATTTTGAGCATGATTAAAAAGAGAAAATAATGCATGTTTAATCAGTTTGAAAAGTGCATATGTCATTCAAAATGAGTTCACATGAGAAAAAGAATGATTGATTTGTTTTCGAAGCTATTCATGCCCATGTGAGATTTTTGAGCCTTATTGTGCATGTATAGTTACATTATGCATATATTCCTTCATGTGTGATATTGATCAATCATAGTGTAATCTAGAACTTGCTTTAAATCGTGCAAAATGTTTTTTAAATCATGAATTATTTTCGAAAATGATAGAAGCATTAGGATTACCACCATGGCCAAATTGCTTTTGAACCCTAGGATGCATATATCATTTAGTGAGCCAATTTGAGCCTTTTATTGCTTAGCCCTTTTAATTCTTGAATACCACAAATCCTTACCAAGCCTAAACACTTACCCTACCCTTAACTAGACAATCGAGCAAGCAATAACGAAATCTTTTTAGGATGTGCTTAGAGTTGTGCTTATTGTGAAGTTTGGCAGAAGCTTAAGTGTGAGGTGGATAAGGTTGTTGTGATGTTCATTAGTGTTGTGCTTTTTCACAATGAAAAGAAAAAAATACCAAAGAAAAAAAAAATTGAAAATAGAAAAAGGATCCACAAAAAGATGGTAGTGTATATAAAGAATAAGTGTTTTGGGAAATGGATTGTGTGAAAAAGGGAAAGCTAGTAGCAGTTTGGAACTTCAACATGTGAGTTTCTTGCTAGGTTGCTTGGTTCATGAACTCATATACCCTTCTTTCATTTAAACTCCTTCCTTAAGCCTTGTTACATCCTGAATAAAAGTCCTCCTGATTTGAAATGCTTATGTTTTTGGATTGTTGGAGCATTGGTTGAAAATAAAGCATATGGAAAACATGTGATTATTATAATTTTTGAGTGCAAACACTAACCCTCAAACACTTGTGTGCATTGAGTGATATCTAGTGAGTTTGATGGTTAAGAAACATATCAATTTGAATACATCTCATCATGATGCATTTGGCTTAGCATATCTCATTTCGGCTTATTACATATGCATTGATTTCATGTTTTAAAGTATTACTCAAAAGAATTTCAATCCATCTAACCATAGTTCTTTGAGGGATATCGATCATTAAGTCGAGACACTTACATTCTTGTACATGCTTTATGTATTTTTGTGCTTTGAGTCTAGCCTAGCTTATTTCTTTTCATCTTAGTTTGCTTGAGGACAAGCAAAGATTAAGTGTGAGGTAGTTGTTATGGCCATAATTATCTGCCTATTACGCTCTTAACTTTATGCTTATAACTTGTTTTCTATGAATAAAGAATTGTTCTTATGACGTTTCCTGTTCTTGCTATGAAATATGGGTTTGGCTCGGAAATATGAAGAATTAGATACTTATTGGAGAAGACGTATTCATTTCCAAGGTCACGAGAGATTTGAAGCAACGTTGGGAAAATGACGAAATAGATTCACCGGAAGTTGCCCGGAACCCATCAGAATTCGCCACAGTCGGTCGGCCCATCTTAGCCGGCCCAATCATATGGAGTACACCCCAATGGAGGCCCATTCTGCCCATTTATGCTTACCAATATGATTAGGAAAGAAAGAGAAGAAGTTGGACCACATGATGTCACTAATTTGGAGCTTAGCCTTCCATAGCCTAAAATAGTGGATCATGGTCTTCCTAATTCAAAGCCAACCCTTAGATCTTCCACTTCCTTTTATCATCCTATGGTTGAAATGGAGTCTCCCAATTCAGCCAAATTCGAGAACCCCTCTCCCCACTCAGACATCTCAGTTCATTTTTCAGATTTCTTATAGTTTTACACTCTCTCTAGACTTCCTTATCCATACCCAAACCAAATAGTTATCTCCTCCACCTCAAAAACTCACTCTCACACTACCTAAAGGCTTAGAAACCTCCATCACCACCACCATACTTTCATCTCCACCATCTCATCCTAGCCTAACGTGGGTACATCACTTTTGAGGAGTATAAAAGCATCTTTGGAGCAAGAAGTGAAGAAAGAGCTTGGAGCTTTTGGGACTCTTTGGTTATTTCTTCTACTATTTTTCTCTAATCCATGTATCTATACTCTATCTTAGTTATGTGTAGTGAGTAGTCTATTTGGAAGGCTAGGGTTCTCTAACCCTAGCCATGTGATGAACAAATGATATCTTGGATTATGTATGATTTATGATTTTAGTGTATGTTAAGTGATTGTGTATTTTGAATAAGCAATTGTGTGTTTGTGGATGTTTATTGTGCTTGATCTTCATGTCTAGTTTTACTTATGCATGTGTTGACCCTAGCTAAGTTAATGTATATGTATAGAGACTAAAAATAGACCTCAATTGAATTAGCTACTCACTTAAGGCTAGATGAGCATATAAACATGATTAGGATATTTTCTAAGAGGTTTACCTTAAGACTTGCTTGTCTTGGTACCTAGCATAGATTTGAGTCTCAATAGACTTGGGAGACTCTAGTCAAGCACACATTAAATCCAAAAGGTTATTATGGATATAAGTAGATTCTCTTGACTTGTAACCCAGTAGGTATGAGATTCATTTCCACCTTTATTTTAGTCTTTGTGTCAAGTCGTGTCTAGTTAGTCGTAGTCTTTGTGCTAAACATTGTGAGCTAAGGAGTCTAAGTGCTTAATCCTCGTAGATAAGACACTCGACTTCCTACATTTATTCTAAAACTTGACCTCGTGCACTTGCGATTGAAGAGCTCTTTTTACTTATAAGTCAGTCAATAGTTCATAAGTTTAAGGGGTATAAAATCTTCAACAGGTTGGTGCAAGATTGTGCAAGGTGCTTGCCACCAAAGGTATGAAGAGGGAGGCTGATCAACGCATTTTATGCTCGATTCTTAATGCATTTCTCTCTACATTTTACTTTGATTTTACCTTAGTATTTTTGTTTCTTACTTACTTTGTTGTTTTTAGGCTTATAATAAAGCAGAACAATAAATGAGGTGATTGGGAGCATAAAATGAGCTAAGTGGAGAAGTTTCCTAAATCAACTAGGAATGAAGTGGCGAAATATGGATCCAAAATGGTCTTCTCAAGTTACTAAAATGAGGCAAGGAAAAATGAAGACATTTCAAATGGTGGATCGAAAATCAGCAAGCATTTTGGGCGAAATCAAGCAAGGAGATATTACCGAATAGATGGAGGATCAAAAGTATCCAGTATATCTCAAAAGTGTCTTATTTAAAGATCAAAATATCCTACAATCAATGGTAGGCTCAGCCAAAATGACTTGGAGCTCAAGAAATACAAGATATGGAAAGATCAAGATTTTCCTACTCCTAGTAGGAAGAGGAAGACATGCCTGCCAGCTCATCAATCTTCAATGGATTATAGAATCTGCAATTCAACTCCAAATATAGTGATCATATATGTATTCTTCAAGCTCTCGAGCTGATATTTCCAGCTAATCCAAAATCACAATTTTCCGAGCTCTAGAACTCCCGGAAAAGACGTTTCAAGATAGGCTGGCAGATTTACCCGGGTACACTAGGAATTCCTAGTTTGGAGAGGAAAAGATTCATTCCTTGCCTATAAATACAAGAGGACGTCTCTATTCTCAAGCATCACTCATCTTAGAAGCCAATAACTCTGCAAACACTCTTCTCCTCTCCCAAAGTTTGAAAGTCTTCAAGGATCCACCATATTCCACCACCAAAAAGCTTCCTACCTCCACCAAGTAGACTATAGGGCAAATTCCCTTAGATGCGCCCCATCTCCATAGAGGGATGACTACATTAGAGGCGTAGGGCAAATTCCTGAGCTTAAAGTGTAACTCTTATCCTTGTAAACATTTGTATTCTGGTTTTGAATAAAAGTGCTTTGTTTACAGTTTTGAAATATTATGTGTAACTTGTTTTGAGGCTTAGGATTTAGTCAAACATGTTAGTCTTAATGCATCAATTTAGGCTAAGGCAAATTCCTTGTCAAGTTGATAGGCGTGTCATAGGGCAAATTCCCGAAGCACAATAAATGATCGTACATGTAATCAGCTAAAGACTTGGATAATTAATAGGAAGCATATAATATGACTGAAGTGTAAGACGTTGGTAAATAAGATGGGTTGATCACTTGTAAATATATAACTTAGGTTTATTTTTGGTCTAGTAAGCATGTTTAGGGTTCTTTGTTCTTGCTTGTTTTCTACTTGTCTATGAGTGAAGCATGTTAGAACCTAGGATTTCTCTATGTGTTTACTAATCATTTTCTATCTTTAATTCAGTAGGAATTAATTTAAACCTCTTGAAAATCCCCCCATTAACCATAGTGTAGTCATGCATGCACCCTCAATCCCCGGTTAAGAACGATACCCTACTTATCAATGCTACATCTACAAAAAAATGTTTTACTTGCTTATGCGTTTTTGTTAAGTGTTAAGTGTTTTATTAGTACTTAGTAAAAATTGTGTATCAGAGGCGGTAGGGGAGCCTGGGGGCACGGCTACCCCAACCCCTCAAGCATAGCAACCACATGAGTCGACAGGGCATGATCGACAAGTTAGACATTGAGCTACTTTTTAGGGAAAAGGCAGAGGAAGACATGGCACTCGAGCTGTTCGATCGAGAGAGACCTAAACGATGTGTAAGGACCGAATCTGGGCTGAGTGAAGTCGAACGTAGGAGTGTGATAAAGCTCTTAAAAGAGTACAAGGATGTGTTTGCTTGGTCAGCTAGAGATATGTCAGGGATAGAAAGAACAGTGACCGAGCACCAGCTCCACATGGATCCCAAGGCGATGCCTGTGGCAAAGAAGAAGAAGACCTTTGCTGCTAAGCATAACAGGATAATCGAATAGGAGGTAGAGAAAATGCTTGCAGATGGATTCGTTAAGGAAGTCCTACAGTCCGAATGTCTATGTAATGTAGTCCTCTTCAAGAAAAAGAATAGGAAATCGAGGGTCTGTGTTGACTTTATAGACTTCAACAAAGCATGCCCCAATGATGGTTTCCCCTTCCCCAAGATCAATCAGCTGGTAGACTCCACTGCAGGGCATGAGCTCCTCAACTTCATGGATTCTTATAGTGGTTACAACCAAATCAAGATGGCAGAGGACAGCGTAGCAAAGACAACATTCGTAACAAAGAAAGGAGTTTATGCCTACGAGTTAATGCCTTTTGGATTGAGGAATGTAGGAGCGACGTATCAGAGGATGGTGTACAAGGTATTCAAGCCCCTGATTAGGGGGACAATGGAGGAGTACGTGGACAATATGCTAGTCAAGAGAAAAAATAGGCAGGGCCACGTATTTGACCTAAGAGCATGCTTTGACCTCCTGCGACAGCACAGGATGAAGTTGAACCCTAAGAAATGTACCTTTGGGGTAGGGTCTGGAAATTTTTTGGGATACTTGGTGACCAAGCATGGAATAAAAGTAAACTCGGACCAAGTAGTAGCGATTTTTAAGATGAAGTCCCCATCTACAGTCAAGGAAATCTAAAGTTTGAATGGGAAACTAGCAGCCCTAAGCAGGTTCCTATCCAGATCGACTGACAAATGCAAGCCATTCTTTGAGCCCTTATTTCAACCAAAATCAATTTAGATATTTAGATAGAAGTGCTATGATCAGATTATATATGTTTATCCAGAGGGTTTGTGTCCGGAGTAGTCAGAACGCTATCCAATTTTCTACAAAACATTGAAATCTTTGGATTAGAGGTCAAGACGAGGGTTGCCCGCCTTCAACGCTCCAATGCCTAAGTTAGAAGTTGTCTTAGTCAAGAATGGGAATTGAACAGTAGAGTCCAGAGTTTTCTTACCTTGGGCATAAAGTAAATGCTTCCTTAAATGAATTAGTTGATCACTTAAAGTTAGATGATCATGTAATCATGATTAAGGTATTTTCTAAGAGGTTTACCTTGAGACTTAGTTCCCTTAGTACCTAGCATGGACTAAAGCTCCTTTGAATCTCAATAGATTTGAGGGACTCTAGTCAAGCACACATTAAATCCAAAAGGTTATTGTGTCAATGGTAAAATATCTTGGCTCGTAATCCAAAAGGTGCGAGTTGGAGGATTCACCTAGACTTCTTCTCGGATCCTCCAAAAGAGATTCGAGAAAGGGAATCTTCCACATTCAGAACATAGTAAGTTTGTTTGCTTCACTCACATGACATACGACTAAGATGTAAGCTCAGAATGGCTTAGGTCTTGGTTTCAGTTCACTAAATACTTCAATATTGGGCTCAAGTCGTCTAAAGTCCGAAATAGCCTAGGAACTTGGGTTCAAAACCAAACGTGGCTCAAAAGGTCACGATTTGGACATTCACTTGTGTGAACGAACTTTAATCTAATACATAAACTGGGACAATGTTTGATGCATCATATGGTTTGCCGGACTTCCCTAGTTGACCATCTTTCTTTATATTGAACGTGCTTGTTCACTTTTCATGCGCATTTTAGCATAATCAACCAATAAACCGACCATTATTTAATCACTCACCGTAATTCTATCATCCCTTGCAATGCCAAGTCTTCAAAGGACTTGGTAGTGTGAGATACATTTCCATATTTTCTTTTAGTCTTTGAGTCAAGTCGTGTCTAGTTAAGTCATAGTTTTTGTCCTACTCATTCTGAGCTAGGGAATCTAAGTGCTTAATCCTCATGGGTACGATACTCAACTTCCTGAATATATACTAAAACTTAACCTCGTGCACTTGCGAGTGAAGAATTCCTTGCATTTATGAGTTAGTCCATAATTCATAAGTGTAAGGGGTCTAAAATCTTCAACACGACACACTGCTTAATTGATAATAGTGTGTTTTTTGAATGCCATAGCCATTCTTTTTTCAATAGTTGCACCTTAATCTAAAAGCAACATTTCTCTTTTAAATAGCACATCAGTAGCAGTGCTACTCATGTCAAATTAAAAAAGAAAAAAAATATTATGTACATTCGTTTTTTTCAAGACTTTTACTCAGTAGCAGTGCATCTTTCTTATGATTAAACTGAAATGTCATTCTTAAATGAATAACACATGACAAAAGAAAACATATCTCAAGCATAAAATCATTAGTATCAGTAGCAGTTGTTTTAAGTAGTATCAGAGTATATAACATAGATAGCTCCTAAATGTCATCAACATTACATTATTCATCAACTTCTAAACCCTAAACCCCATTCTCTTCGACACATAGCTATTTGCATCATCCATGAACTCCTTGATGATTTTGTTCGATACTTAAGCACATCTGTTATTGTAATTTTTTCAAGAACTGGCTCATTCTCTAATAGTTTCTAAATGAAATTCAACACGAAAATTCCACAGTCAAACCTGCAGTACCAAAAACTAAAAGAAAACATCATAATATCAATAGCAGTGAGGTTGAATTATCAAAAGAAAGAATGATGCAATAGCACCAGCAAAGTTGAGGCTTTCAGTAGCGCAAGTATGTGTTTTTACTTACGATAGGCTTTGTCTGGCGCACTTCTTATCATTTGTGATTTGGAAAACTAATGTGTGTGTATCATCCAAATTGTCCAAGCTAGCCAAATTTTCTAACTCATATTGTTGGGCCCAGAAACTTTCAATTGCATCTTTCTGCAATGTTAAAATTTCATTAAGTTTTGTTTTATATTATTGTAAATAAAGTTAAATGTGTTGCAAAACGTATATGATCCATACCACGGTTGTTGCTCTTTCATAATCCAAGTTTTTCTTAGCTTCATCAAGAGGCCTCAAAAAGTTATAATTCGTCCATATTTTAGTCCTCGTATCAAACTCTATCAAGGTGTAGTGAAACACTTTAGACCCGTGATATACTAGGAAAAATACCAAAGTAGTCCTCATCTCCTCCCAAAGCATAGTTTTATAGGTTGCTTCATACCTCTCCAAGTCATGGCAATGTTGGGGCGTCTGTCAAAAAAGAAATCAATATCAGTTATGCAACTTATTCATTAACACCCAATACATAACAAAACGAGTTTTTTTAGCAGTCCTCTAAAACGTAGTACAATCTTTGGAAAACACAAAAGCAACTTTTGAAAACACAGTTTCATGTTTTTGGGAAATGCAGTTTTGACCACCAAGTTTTAGCAAAAGTGCTCTAAAAATCAGAAACTTATTGTGAAATCACATTTGATGTAGAGACACTGGATTGTCTCTCTTCTGTAGATGAATTCCATGTATGTGTCCATGATAGAGTTTGAAATCGCATGATCCTTTAGCAATTCTTCCACATCATAATGAAAGCACCCAGGAATGAAAGGTAAGCTGTGAAACAGAAACATAAACAATGACATCACAGTCATATAAATAGTACTAATAAGATTTTTAATCCGACTCTACTTCACTTACCTCAACTCCTTCCTTTTCTAGTAACTTTTTAAGATTGATTGGTGCTCCTCATCCAAATATTTGAAGACATTATGTTTTTTTTTCAAGCTGGTGTTCTCCCTTCATGATGTTTTGCATCATGGTTATCTCCTATATATATCCCTATTGCCTTCATCTTCTTGCATACCTTGGTGATTTCAAAACTCGGCAACTCTTTCTCTTTTCGATCTTTTCTTGTTTTGATCCTTTTTATTATAGACCGTTGTTTCTCTGATGTATCATTCTCCTTTTCTCTTAGATGTACCACATTATTATTCTACCTCTTGCATTGACTTTGCGGCTCTTTCAATTCTTTGTCCTTTTGAACAATAATGTCTTGGTAAATTAGAATCTTCCTCTTGTAATGCTCCTTCTTAGCCCGTAATTTTCAATGTATTTGTTCTTGCTTCAACATGACTCTATGGCAGATAAGACCATTTCTTGCTTTAGAAATACTTAGTCTTGTCACTCATCAATTGTGGTCAGCTTTTCCTCGTCGTCAGTACAACAAAACGGGTCATCTAGGTTGAAATTTTCTCTAAGTCACTGCTCCTAATCATCAAAGTCTTCTTTTGTATATTTAGGCTGGTGATTTTTTGTGAAGTCAATGTTTGATTTGGCATGAGTAGTTTGCCACCCTTCTTGTTGTTCTTATAAGGATATTGGCATCAGATTGGATCTACCAAAATAAAATTGTAGTTAAAGGGTGACGAATCCCCGTCCGCCTTGCTCGCTTCATGCGTATCAACAACATTCTTGCTCATTTGTTCCTTTGTAGCCTCTATAGTATCATTTCTTGTTGCACCATTTTCTTTTTGCTGCATATGAGTCTCAGTGTTGAAGGCATCAACTAGATTCTTCTTTGGAGTTGCCTCAGGCTCTTCAGTAGCAGTGCCTTTTCCCTTCCTTTCATCAGAGTTTGGAGTTTTTTTTTTGTGTGAGTGCTACTGCTCTTGCTACTACTGTCGATGTTCCTTGTTTAGTACCATCATCTTGTTGCAGTGGCTGGACAACATTGTTGTCAACCGCTTGTTCCTCCTCAGCAGTAGCTTCATGTAGCTGCTTGTGCTCACTATCATTTTCCTTCTCAAGATCATTAAGTAAATGCATAATCAGTTCATCATGTTGAGTATCATCATCGCATACATTGTAAGCTACACCCTCATTAGAAGCATGGTTAATTATCTTCTGATTGGCTAAAATATGATTCATTGAATCTAAGTCGAAACTTTCATCGGTGATAGGCGCGCACAACTTCTGCAAGCTTATCCAAGCTGAATTCAAGGAATATCATCATCATCATCATGGCCCTCTATGCCCCTCTGTTGTACTTTGCTACTCAGTATCAGCTACATGATTTTCAGTCATTTACTCGTCCGGGTATATGTCTAATATTGTCTCTTCATCATCGTTGTTGTCATCATCAAACCATTCATCATCATTCTCATCTTTCTCAATGTAAGGTTCTAGAATGCCATCGGGAATGAATGATTGTGGTTGCTGATCACCAAGTTGCACATTACACATTTTAGGATTGAGGATATATAAACTATATAGTAGCAGCAACATTAATAGAGAATTATAGTGCGCTTACACATACTGCTACTGTCAGTTCTATTAACCCTTAGCAGTATATTGTAAAGTAGCAGCACATGCTTTTTTGTCTATTTAAACAGGAACATACTGGTACTAGATGAAGACACATGCTCAGACTTTTTCCTTTCTAAATGGTTTTCAAGCAGTTCAGCAAGTATTTGAGTACTGCTTCTGCCCAGTTGTAGTCTCCCAAGTTGTCCAGGTCGTCTATATGTTTGACAAAGCATCACGCCAAGATTGATCCAGACCCGCCAAAGAGGAATGTGATGAAAAGATACAACAATATCAGTTTTGTTTCGTCCTCCACCTAGTATAAGTTTCTTTTCCTCCTTCAAATCACCAAACCTAAATGATAACCAATTGAAGACCTTCCGACTCGACCTTTTCTGAAATATCCATCGAAAAACCGACTATCTGTGGGCTTACTAGTTTCATCCACCAGGCTAACGTACCCACCCTAATGAGAAAGAAAGAGGAAAAACATAAATATAATTATCAACAATTTAGTAGCATAAATCAAACAAACATGAGCAGTTATCAAGGTTTCAGTATCAGTTCATCAGCAAACAAAAATGTCATGATACCTAGCTACCTAAGTTTCGTAATCCTAAAAGGTGTTCCACATCTGTGGTCCTTATTTGACCCATCTGATTGCCAACCTTGAACATCCCACTACTAGAATAAGTCAATCAGACGACACAACACATACGACATATGAGGTTTTACATGAGCAGTTAAAAACTGTTGTCTGATTGACTTATTGTAGTAGTGTCCTATGTTGTTCTTCATAGGTAGCAAGAACCATTCGCAACAATTTATCCGATTTCTTCACATAATCAACTTGTTCATTTATAAAACATGTCGAGGACTTTTTTTAGTGGTGTGATATCTAGTCTTGTCTTCAATAGTGTCAATGTTGGTTTGTCTTCTTGTAATGAACATTTAACACCAATGAACAGATCTACCGTTGCAGTTGTGTTGCTTCTTAACTGCAGTAATTGTGATTTATTTTTAGTAGATGCTAGGTGGAAAACCATCCACAAAGATATCCTTATTCTTGACGAATTATATCAATGTAGCTTATGGTAAATATAGGTCATTACCCACAGAGGATTGGTAAAACTAAATCTTAAAACACTAAATACATGCAAATGTCAACAAATGACAGATTCGACCACCACACAAAGCACAACCACGAACCTAAGCTAGACTAATCTAAAAGCTACGAAAATTTAACACAATGTACTAGACACAGTTGCGGACTACCACAAAAACGTTTAAGGTTTTCGAAGTTGATTTGGTTACCTAAATAATTCAACCAAACTACAGATAATGCAGAAAATAAGTATTGAAAATAAATATGTTTATGAATGCAAAGGGTTAAAACTATATGATAAATGAGTTCAGAGGAATGCAATCCACCACCGTCATTCCATTTTTCTAACACATACTTAACCTAATGCACATATCCCATGAATGAAAGTTCCCAAAAAGAGTTCATCATTACAACCACATCCTATTACCTAATCCTTATAACTATGTAGGTTTGTCATGGACCTCTCCTACATTTATCCTTCTGTGAACTCATAGTCATGGACGTTTAAAAAGAATAAATCATTAAGTTCTAGAAAAGGTTTGAGAAGCTACAAGGATTCACAGGTACACTAAAGGCGTGTTCTGCTAGACCTAGGGTTTCAATCACTCGACGAAATATTCTATCCGGTGTATCACTGTAGAGAATTCAGTGAAAGAAATTATCTTCAGTCGCCCGTATCTCATGACAATAGAATCCTAGTATACATACTAAGTTGGTCACCAAATCAAACATACAAGAAATTTATCACTGAACCACATAGAGAAAGAAACCTCATTCAAAAGAATATACAAAATTACGTTAAAGTGTATGCATTAAAAAAACTTCATATACACGGCTTCAAGTAGCCCCTTAAGAAGATGTTTAGCTACTAAAAGTCATAATGAAATAATCAAAATAAAACATGGAATTGATACAAATAAGAGAGATGAATAAGAATGGATCTGCTCAGCCGTTCAACGGGTCGAGAGATTTCCTAGATGGGTCAAACTGGACTCTGAAATTGTTCTCATGCGGCTTGTTCTCTCTTTGCTCGAATTTGTGCTCCCAACTGGTGATTAGCCTTTTTCAAAATCCATAACTAAGTTTATGTACTCCTTGGTTTGGTCTCTCTTAATCCTTATTAGTCAAGACTTCTTTATTTTCAAATAACACATTCTTTTCTTCTATTTGCACTGGAATCCTTCTTTTATCTCATTTTTCTCTATTTCTCCACAAAATCTATTAAAAAAATAAACATAATTAAATTACTTAATTAATAACAATAAACCAAATATAAAAGTTCATTTAAACACAATATAGCAGCATAAATACGCGACTATCAGTACCAGCCTTCATTCCTTTTTTGTGTTCACTGCATCCTTCCTTGTTGGACCTTTTGCAGTACCTTTTTGTCTTGTTTTCGGTGTCATAATCAAATTAGAATAAAATCTCAATGATCAGCATTAACCGTAAGTAGAAATAAGTTCACCAATAGTAGTACAATTGCAAACATCAGTCGTAATGTTTCTCTAAAACACAGTATCAGCTACAAAAAACCCACAAATGAATCAAGAATACACCAAAATCCACATTTTCAGTAGCAGGTCTAGTTATTATTTGGTGAAAAACTACAAAGCCCTAATTCATTAATCAAACATACAGTGCCACCTCAAAACAAAATCTACTTTATTCTTAAACTTAATTGAAATCCACAAACAAAGTAATAACACAAAACTGAGAAGGCAAAACCCAACCGAGTACAAAAATCAACAAACAAACTAGTGGTAAAAATGCGACTCGAAACCATAATTGAAAAAGATGCATTTCTCGTCGGAGAAAAGTAGTAGCAGTTCATACTTCTTGTAGAATATGATGAGGAACAAGATTGTAGAGCCACAAAGCGTAGTTAAATTATTATTTTTCAAATGATGAAGTGTAGTTGAAGACGAAGTGGAGCGAAGAGCAATGGCAGTAGCAGTCGAGCAATTGCACTACAAGAAAACAGCACTTAGACCACGGAAACATAATTGTTCCGTGGTCCAAGTTATACTTGGACGACGGAGAAGTCTCCGTCGTCCAAGTACCACCTGGACGACGGAGAATACCTTATCCGTCGTCCAGGTGATCACCTGGAGGACGGAGAAGACTCCGAGGTCCAGGTGATCACCTGGACGACGGAGAATACCATCTCCATCATCCAGGTGGACACTTGGACCTCGGAGTTTTCTCCGTCGTCCAGGTGATCACCTAGACGACGGAGATGGTATTCTCCGTCGTCCAGGTGATCACCTGGACAACGGATCGACACGCCGTCGTCCGAGTAACTTCCACTTAGACGACGTACCAACACCTCCGTCGTCTAAGTGAAGCATTATATAAGCCCGATGCCAAACTCGAGCTCTCTAGCTTCATTCCATCTGATCCTCTCTTCATTCCATTCGAAGAAGAATTGAAGGAGAAGGAGAAGGAGAAGGGAGAAGGCCGAGAAGGCCGAGAAGGCCGGATCAGGATATATAAGGGATCTCCGTTGACTAGCTAGCTAGCTTAATTAATAGATATCGAGAAGGCCAGCAGGTACGTACGTACGCAGTTAAAATTTGCTTAATATATATTTAGTGAAAACGTACGTACGTACATACATGCATGGATATTAGCTATATATACAGATTAAATTACGTACGTACGTAATTGATGGATCGATGTAGATCGAGTACGTATAATTAAGCGTAAATTAATTGACTAATATATATATATGTAATAATTAATTAATTATAATATTTTGTAGCAGTATGGACAAGAGTTGGATAAAGTTGAATAATAGATGTGATGTCCGGTATCTGGATGGAATTAGCGAATTTGTGAATTTTGCGATAAAACATGGTCAGGGAAAGAAATGTTTCAGGTGTTCGTGTCAGAAATGTCTTAATTGTCAGTATGCGGAGGTTAATGTTATGGTGCAACACCTGTACGAAAATGGTATGATGTAGAGTTACACTACATGGAGCGAGCATGGTGAAGCAGTAGAGTTCAGCGCAGCAGACTTCAGCTCAGGGTACAGTTACCATGGTGCCTCATCCAGCGGGAGTGGTGCCGGACCCCCAGCTTGCAACCCAACTGCAGATTTGGTCCATGATGCGTTTCCGGAATGTAGTCATGGTGGACACCAACACCAAGACGGAGGTTACAGTACCACTAATGAGCATGATGACACATTCGCCGATGCTAGCTTGGCCACTGACACCAGTGAGATGGATAAGTACAACCGGATGCTACTTGAAGCGCAGACCCCGGTGTTCCCTGGATGTCGAGAGAATGTGTTGCAATATGTGATGGAGGAAATGAAGATAAAAGTGAAGCACAAAATGTCAGTGAGTGCTTTTGACGAAATTCAAGAGCAAATATGTAAGTTGCTTCCTGATGATCACAATCTTCCTAAATCTCATTATAAGGTTAGAAATATCTTGAGCAGCCTCGGCCTAAAGTACAGGATAATCGACGCATGTCCGAATGATTGTGTGCTATTTTACAAAGAGTATAAAGATTTAGACTATTGTCCAGTATGTGGCCAGTGCATATTCCAGATGAATAGAAAGAGTTCGAAAAAGAGAATTCCTGTGAAAGTTGTTCGATATTTTCCCTTGATTCCCAGATTGCAGCGCCTGTACATGTCTCTACACACAGCAGAGGCGATGCGATGGTACGCAGAAAAGCGAATAGATGAAGATGTCCTGCGACACGCCGCGGATGGGGAAGGTTTCAAACATTTCGACAGAGAATTTGGAGACTTTGCTGCAGAGGTTAGAAATGTTAGACTCGGCCTATCTACAGACGGATTCAACACTTGGGGAAGTAATAGCTCCGCCGTCAGCACTTGGCCAGTTATTCTGATGCCGTACAACTTGCCTCCGTGGATGTGCATGAACAAGGAATTTAATTTCCTTACTGTACTAATTCCAGGTCCTAAATCTCCAGGGAAGTGCTTAGATGTCTACCTCAGACCTTTGATCGACGAGCTGAAACTGTTGTGGCAAAATGGAGTCCCAACTTATGACAAATTCACTGACACGATGTTCACGATGAGGGCTGTCGTAATGTGGACGATCAACGATTTTCCAGCGTATGGGATGTTGGCAGCCTGCAGGACAAAAGGATATAATGGATGTCCTATATGTTTGGACGACGTGAACTCTAGTTGGCACGCGGGGAAGGTCTTTTACTTGGGTCACCGTAGATGGCTTCCTCACGACCACCCGTGGCGATAGGATGAAGCTAATTTCGACGGGACGGTAGAGAACAATCCTAAACCCCGTAGTTGGTCGGGCGAAGAGATTTTAGAGAGGTTGAGCTATTTCAACTTTGGTGTGTTGAGTAATGACGCGGATGTAAAGAAATGCAATCCAATTCCTCCACATGATCTGAGCTTTTGGGATCACAAGAGTATATTCTTTGAACTCCCTTACTGGTCGAAGTTGAAGCTGAGGAACAACTTGGACGCGATGCACATAGAAAAGAATGTGTGCGACAGCGTGGTGGGAACAATTCTCGGTATTAAGTTCAAGACTAAAGATACTCCCAAAGCGCGCAAAGATTTGGAATCAATGAATCTACGTCATCCCTTGTGGTTGAGGAGGGATAGGAAAGGAGTGTACAACAAGATGCCAGCTGCACCTTACACAGTGAAGCCGACGCTTAGACGTTCTGTATTTCACTGGTTTAAGGGCGTTCGTTATCCGGCTACGTATGCAGCTACTATAACTGGAGCAGTGGACGAGATGCAACACAAGTTTGTGGGTTTAAAGACACATGACTATCACGTTATGCTGCAACGTCTGATTCCAGTGGTAATTCGACCATACTTGCCTCGTGACGTCGTAGAACCAATTGTGGCATTGTGCAGGTGGTGGCAGAGGTTATGCGCCAGAGAATTAAAGAAGTCAGATGTGGTGGAATTGCAACAACAAATTGTGCACATCATTTGCAAACTAGAGAGGATTTTTCCCCCTGCTTTCTTTGACATCATGATTCACCTAATGATCCACCTGCCCGAGCAGGTGCTCATTTCTGGTCCGGTCCAGTACACTTGGATGTATCCTCAAGAAATGTACGTACAACTAATTAATTTGTTCCACTGGAGATTACTAGCTAGCTATATGTACTTATTCTTATTGTACGTTTGATTTTGTAGACAGCTTGGACAGTATAAGTCATTCGTCAAAAACAGGTCGGCCCTGGATGGCTCCATAGCAGAGACATACCTAATGCATGAGTGTGTTACTTACTGCAACAAGTACCTCAAAGATCCACCACCTCCCACTGCCTCCGATCGCAGTGCCCGCATCAATCTTTCTGTCGTCACCAATGTCGTCCGACCGTTTAGAGGAGTATTAAAGGAATCGTTAACACGGGAAGAACTTATTGAGGCACACTGGGTAGTGTTGCGAGACTGTGACGAAGTTGTGCCGTACATGATGTCATACAGGGAGAGGCTTCAGGCGTTAAATCAAAACAAGAGTTCGGCGTGGATTGAGAAAATGGTTAAGAAGAAGTTTCCCGATTATTTCTTCCAATGGGTACGTACGTACCTCTCAGTATTTAATTAGTAATTTATATACGTACATATCGATCATGTTTGGAGAAAGTCCAAATTAAACCCTTATATTAATTTGCCCTTTTTTGCAGATGATTGATCTGCAAAAATCTGAAAACCACGGGGGGTGGTGGTCATGGCCAAAGCACTTGCTAGCAGGGAAGCCGGTTAAACACTATATTTATCTCGGATGTTTTGTGAACGGTGTAAAGTTCCATTCATTGGCCCGAGACGAAGGAAGAAAAACACAAAACAGTGGGGTAGCGGTTGGGAAAGACAATGATCTATATTACGGGGCTGTTGTATATGTGGTTCAGCTATGTTACGGGATTGATGTCAACGTTTTCCTATTCAAGTGCAGATGGTTCAAGCGTACAAAGGAAGACCTGGGACTATTATCAGTCGATACAAACTCTAGCTGGTATGAGGATGAGCCTTTCGCTCTCGCCACCTTAGTTCGGCAGTTGTTCTATCTCGACGATCCGAAAGCCGGTGAAGGGTGGAAAATAGTTTAACATATCTCTCACCGAGGAATATGGAATACAGAGACAATTGAAGGGACACCGGCGACGACTGAAGATGCTGCTGAACCAGAAAGAGACATTCCTGCCTATCAAGAGCCTAATATTTCTGTCATCCGCTCCGATATAATGGATCTGGTTGAAGATGGTGAACGGTTACCCATGCCTGATGGTTGTACAGATCTAACTGAAGATGAGATTATCGATGAGGTAGATGAAGAAGACGAGCAGGAAGAGGACGCGGACGAGGACTCAGGTTATTCGTCCGACGATGTTGAGTACGATGACGAGGATGAGCCGTCGTCTAACGGGGATGAGGACGATGACGATTATGACGAAGAGTACGGTCATATGACAAGGATTATTAATTGGTAATTAATTATTGTAATTATTGTAATATATGATCGATGCAGGTTTACAGTAATTAATTAATCCGAATTATATATCCTCGACAACGGAGAAATTAATTGCAGGTTGTCGCCTTTGGGTATTTTGGCTATCTCCCTAAATCCTCGACCCTAAATCTAGCAAATCGGATCGATCGATCATTTATTTAATTTTTTTTTTGATTCAAAATAATTGAACAGACACCTGAATTCAGGGTCTATACA
This sequence comes from Geum urbanum, assembly GCA_946800695.1. Classification (NCBI taxonomy): domain Eukaryota; kingdom Viridiplantae; phylum Streptophyta; class Magnoliopsida; order Rosales; family Rosaceae; genus Geum; species Geum urbanum. Next base: position 7,863,730 of record OX327015.1, read on the forward strand.
CCTGCACGACGGAGATGAGATATTTCGTCGACGTTTATATTAGGTCCCCCGCCATTTTCACCTTTGGCACCCCGCCAAATCTCAATCTCATATAAAACACTAAATCCTGGACCCTAAATCTAGCAGATCGGATCGATCGATCAATTTTTTAATTATATTTTTGAATCAGAATAATTGAACGGACACACAAATGACTGAGGACGACCTCAACCGTAAACCCTAAGGCCCTAACACCTGAATTCGGGGTTTAGAACTTGGACAACGGATAAGGTCATTATCCGTCGTCCAAGTGTGTACTTGAACGACGGAGAATGACATTCTCCGTCGTTCAAGTGTTAAACCCTATACCCTATACCCTAAGGACCCCTAACCCCTGAATTCAGGGTCAATAACCTGGACGACGGAAAATCTCATCTCCGTCGTCCAGGTGAAGATATCGTAAATTTTTCTAAGCCAACGACCATCTAGACCTTCTTCCAATGCATATTCTCTTCGTCAAGACTTTAGAGTAAACAATTCTTGGTGTGTGAGCTTCGACGGTTCGAAAATCGGAGTTGCGAAATGGCTTGTATCCACGTTTCCGGTTTGTTAAATTCTCGGTTTTGCGGTTGACTGTGCCGATGAAACCCTTCCCGAACTTATTATTTTATGGTCCTTTGAAGACAATTATATATTATGTTACGACCAACATATCCAACGGTTGTTTTGTCCAAATTCAATTTCGTTAATACTCTACTGCAAATGAACCTCTACTCATGAACACTTAAGTTGTAAGGATTAGTCGATACTTAACAACTTTCAAAACGAAAAATTATTCGTCGGTTCAAATTTAACTGTTCATATATACGATGTGTTCATCGATATTGGACGACTATTTCACTCGAATGATAGATCGCTAAATTCCTAGCGAATTAATTTTTAAAAAATTTTTAACGTAAATTGAACCTGGACGACGGAGAATGACGTTCTCCGTCGTCCAGGTTCAATTTACCATGGCGGTTCGATTTTTTTTTAATTTTTTTTTCCAATGAATATTTCACTTGGACGACGGATATGTCGTTCTCCGTCGTCCAGGTGAAAACCTGGACGACGGAAAACGTAATTCTCCGTCGTCCAAGTCGAAAATCATGGCGGTTCGATTTACCGCCTCAATTTTCGGCACCGCTTGAAATTTCACTTAGACGACGGAGAATCAATTCTCCGTCGTCTAAGTTCAAATTTATGGCGGGTGAAACGTTCCGCCCATTAATCACGCGCCGCTTCGAAAAATTTTAACGCTTCACCTAGACGACGGAAAAGCCCGTTTCCATCGTCCAAGTGCACTTAGACGACGGAGAATAGTGCTCTGTCGTCTAAGTGAAACTCTATATATAGGACAGCACCCCCCCTCATTTTCTCATTCCATCTCCTCTCCTCCGGCGATCCTCCTCCGGCGACGCTCCGACGACCAAATTTCCGGCGTGGTTCCCCCTCTCCGACGACTCTACTCTTCTAATATTCAGGCGAAATTCCAACGAGGTAATAATTCTATTTTTTAACTCTTTAACATTTTTTTATTTAATTAATTATTTAATTTCTAAATAGTTTTAATTTATTAATTTTAAATTCAAAATAGTTGTAATTATAATAATTATTTTGTTGTTAATTAGTAATCATTATTAGTTGTTAATTATTTGGTAATGAATAATTATTAGTTAAAATTAAATAATAGTAATAATAATAATTGTTAATAATAATTAATTATATTGGTTAATTAATAATTATTATTAAATGCATGCTAAATAATAATTCATTATTGTAATTATTTATTGTTTTAATTAATTGATAATTACGTGTATTTTCTAGTAAATTGCATGGTAGTACGTCTTCGATTTAAATTTAGTACATAGGCTTGGTTTATTAAGTCGCACTCTTTGGAATAGATGACACCTCTTTTCCTAGCTTATCTCCTTAAGCCCTCGTGATGTGTGGATTTCATCACCGCACACCATAACCTAAGTGAACTTATGGACACGAGGTTGAGGGCGGAGTTTGCAAAGGACTTGAGGGAGTGTAAATTTTCGAAAAATTGGCCGAATGTCGGACATGGTGTCTAGAAAGGGGTTATGACTGGTGACAGGATTTGGACTAAGAAAGACTTTTGTCGAAATTAGTCCTGCCTCTCGCGTTATCTCTATCCCTAACTGGCCATGTTTTTCGATTTAACCAAGACTGATTAATTGAAAATTTACACTTTATCGCGCGGGTCGCACGTCCATTGAACGACCGAAAAAGCCAAGCTTCTGTACTCTATTTAAATCTTAACCGTATTTAATTAGCGTAAATTTTGCACTTGTAATTATTATGGTAAGTAGATATTTTAACAACGTACTCCTAGGTTTAAATGGCTCCATCCGGCAAGAAGAAAGCGCAACAAGAGGCAGAAGATGCCATGCTCCGAATGTTGGCGGACCAAGTCGGTTGGGTTCAACAGGAGGGCAACGACGCCCTCAATCCGGACCCTTCATCTAGTTCGGAGGCGGCGCCTCTTGGGGAAATTCCGTCTGCCCCATTTATCTCCGGCGGTGATGACGTCGACCCTTTCCAATCTCCGACGCCCGGTATCTATTCAACGGGAAGTACTCAGGCGTCCTCGACCGCCGAATCCATCATGTTCAGCGCCCGGTGTAGGCAAAGGAGGGCCCCCACTCACCCGGAACCGAAAAGGACTCGGGGTTTAGTTAAAGGGGCAAAGCGGAGAAAATTTGCAAGGCGACTGGGAAAAAGATCGACTTGCCTTACGACGAATTCACCTGTGGCCCTCCCACAGCTCAGCTAGTAAGTCTCTCGGCGCATAGCATAGGGTCAATCGTCCGTAGCCGAGTTCGTCTCACTGCCCCTACTTGGAAGGAGGCGCCGGATAATGAAAAGGCGAAAGTCTTTAAAGATCTTTCGGTACGTAATACGTCCAATTTAGTTATTATATAATATTGTTAATATTAGTTATAATTTCATAATATATACGATTATAATTTTCTATTTATTTTTGATAGGAAAAATTTGCGGTGGATCCGACACCGGCGATGTTGAGGCATATCAACCAAACCGCCCACTCAATCTACAAAGATTGGAAGTACAGGCTCCATCAGTACTTCCAAACTTACGGTCCCTCGCCTCCCCCCGTAGAGCTGCGTGGGGATAAAGAAGATGAGTGGGAGTGGTTGTGTAACCACTTTGCCGATGACTCCTTTAAGGTGTTAATTTACTTTTTTTATTTCAATTAAGATAATTGAATTATTTAAATTTTAGTTAATAATTTTTTAATGATTTAATTATGTTGTGTAACAGTAATTCTCCGGTGTCAACAAAGCCAACCGGGGGAAGAAGGACAAACACCATACTACCGGCGCCAAGCAGTTCATTCAAATAGCCAAGGAGCACAAGGATAAGGGCTCCAAACACCCTTATCTTGATGCAAGTATAAGCGCGTACGTGACGCCTGGGCTCGATAATGAAGCCAGTCAATGCGGCGTAAGTGATATATATATGTGCTTTTAATTATAGTAATTATTATTTAAATATTATTTCATTATAATAAATTAATTATTCTTTTGTAGGCAAGGGTGATAGAGCGTGCGCAGGAAGAGTTGGCTAACACTCAGCTTGCGTTCCCAGATGTGCCGCCGGAAGACCTTCCTCCTCTATCCTTAGAGAGCCAAATTGCAATCGCCGATGAGGTCTACGGTCGTAGAGCTGGCAAGGAGGTTAGGCACTTCGGGCCTAGGGTGGTACGAGATTTGTCGACGACCTCCGACTCATCATCTACGGGAGGTTCGGGCCAGCGGAGAAGGACTCAGGCTACGGCCGTCGAAGCAGCCATTCAAGAGGCTCGACTGGAACGAGAGGAGAATCAATCCATGCGGCAAAGACTTGACGAACAACAAGCACAAATAGTCCAACTCATCGCCCTCATGCAACAAAATCGAGAAGTATGTCAACCTCCTCCGAACCCACACCCCGATGACAACGACCCGGCTGGAGGCGGAGGACTCGGCGGCGCATCTGCTCCTCCAGTGTATTAGCTAGCTAGTAGTTTATTATCTCGTTTCTTTCCGCATTCCGAACAATATTTTAATTTTTAATTTATGGGTTTTTTCGATTATTCATGTATGTACAAATTATTTTTAATTATTTAATAATTAAGTAATATTCAAAATTTAGTTTATTTAATTAATTTTGGCATTTTTCATTATTTAAATTCAATTAATAATAATATTAAATTAATATTATTTATTTACAATTTATTTATTTTTTAAAATTAAATTTCCACTTGGACGACGGAAAACTAAATCTCCGTCGTCCAAGTGATTACCTGGGCCACGGAGACTGATACGTTCTCTGTGGTCCAGGTAGTCACTTGGACGAGGGAGATTTAGTTTTCCGTCGTCCAAGTGACTACCTGGGCCACGGAGACTAATACGTTCTCCGTGGCCCAGGTAGTCACTTGGACGACGGAGATTTAGTTTTCCGTCGTCCAAGTGACTACTTGGGCCACGGAGACTGATACGTTCTCCGAGGCCCAAGTAAACACCTGGACGACGGAGAACTAAATCTCCGTCCTCCAAGTGACTACCTGGGCCACGGAGAATGTATCATTCTCCGTGGCCCAGGTAGTCACTTGGAGGACGGAGATTTAGTTCTCCGTCGTCCGGGTGTTTACCTGGGCCTCGGAGAACGTCCACGGTCCAAGTGAACTTGGACGACGGAGAACTAAATCTCCGTCATCCAAGTGCTTGGACGACAACACTTGGAGCACGGACCTTGGACGACGGAGATTCCGTCGTCTAAGTACTTAGACGACGGAAAACGTCACTTAGACGACGGAAATGCTCCGTGGTCTAAGTCCGTTTTTCTTGTAGTGTTGAGAATTAAATGAAATGGTGCAATTAAGCGGTTTAATTTCAATTATATATGAGGAGGTAGCATCATTTGGGCTTTTCATAGTGAAAGGACTCAACTCCGATTTAGTTGCCTATATCGAAATTAGGCCCTAACGACACCACAACTTACAAAATTTTGCCAGAGTTTACTCTATAAAAGGTACAAACCAAAAATCTGCAAGAATATTATACTTCACAGATAAATTCCCAGACACACCGTCGACCACCATTGTCCATACGCGATCACGAATTGCCCTAAATTGCTCCTAGAGTTTCGAATCTTTATCTTTCTTGCCTGGATATTCAGGTTGCATCCACCTTGGCCAAATATGTGTTAACATCACAAATCATCTCTATCTACAACCTAAGATGATTCACCTTTGGTCTGCTCAGGAAAGAATTTAAAAATTCTGAATACCCCAAGCATGCGAGTCAATTTTGTCTGGCTCCCCTTCCACAAAAATCCCTCCTTGTCTCTCACGGATCTTGTTTGGATTGAAACTAATCATGAGCTGGAAACCCCTTAGAATCCCAATGGCGAGCTTAGCTACAATGGAGCAATTAGCAAACTTAAAGGAGATATAATTACCATGCTGCAACAAGATTTCCACGTCAGATCCTTTCAACTTCCGCACATAATAGGGCTAATTAATTTTCAGACAATCATTTACCTAACATTAAGGACTGTCGTGCATGTAAGATTCCCAAACCCTAGCTCTCGTCAGCTCTAAATGGATAAGAACTGGGTTTAAGACACTTGGTTCAATTCCACCTGAACTCGTGCCTGCGAGGGCTGGTAATTGTTGTATTTGATAACCATGTCGGGAGTCCTTGCTCCTATAAATGGTGAGGAGATCATCATCCGAAATCACACCCACAAGCATCTATCCCATCCCAGCAATCGTCTAAATTTCCTCTTTGAAAGAATGGCTCTCAGTCGTAATTCCTTGGCCATGTCAAACCTCGGAGAAACCAATACCCTTCCAGACAAACCCAGTTTCAAAGACCTTCCCCTAACGAACCCTCAATCAAGTTCTCTTTGGGTAACGCTCATTTCTTCATTGATCAGAATGAAACTCATGTATATATTGATGCGCCGGCTAATGAGTTCACTGATCATTTCTCAAGGTACCGTCTTGTTGGACGTATCTTTGAGAAATCAGTGGAAAATGGCCTGGTTTTGGAGAAAGCTGCTGAGATCTTCAAGGATGTTGATGGCACCCTCTCCATGAGCAAACTTGTGAATAGATGGTTCAAAATGGAATTTTCCCTGCGGGAAAACCTGTTCTACATCCTTGATAATGGCCCTTTGATTATCAACCAGAGGATCTTTCGTGTTCAAAGGTGGAGCTAGAACTTCAACCCCATCAACAAGACTATTGATGTTTTGCATTGCTAGGTGAGACTCTTAAACTTGTCGCTAACCTACTGGAACGGCAAACAACTTTGTGACATCTGCAAACCTATTGGAGGGTATTTAAACATTGATGAAGTGACTGAAATGCGAACACATTGCATGTATGTGAGAGTATGCATTGAGCTTGACCTTAGCTATCATCTCCCTCGGGTTATTGTAGTCCATACCAATGATGTTATGGCCAGGCCGGTTAAGGTCCTGGTCTCCCATGAGAATGTTTTTCCTGTTTGTTTCTACTGTGGTAAACCAAAGCACAAACAAAGAAGGTTCCCTAAGAAAGTAGGAGAAAAAGACTACTTAATGATGGAACGTGATCAGATGACGAAGAAATCTATCCAGCAGACAAGGAGATCGAAACCAAGATTAGAACTAGAGTTTCTGACAAGGTGATGGTTATGTTTCCACAACCAAGTATGGTTTTTTACTACTATCATGGGAATGTGGAGTCTTCTAAAGAGAATGCTAGCAAGGAGAAAGGGAAGGATGTAGCTGAAGCACCCCCTAGTTGGAGTAATGGAAGAGGGAAGACATACGTTGGTGGCAATGGAGCTAGGGTATGAGAAGCATGCCTAGCCGTTTTAACAGTTATGTTAAGGAAGGGATGTCGTACAAGGATGCCACAAAAGAAGGTAGGGTTGTTAGGGGCTCTATCATCATTGGAGGAAGTGGAAATGCTAAGACTGCGAAGAAAACTCTGATTGGTTCACCTGGTTCTAACAACCTGGTGAGTGACTTTCGTGATTCTGACCCCGAATCTATCTTATCCTTCTCTTCATTGTCTACTTTAGATAACCTGCTAAAAACACCAATGATTCCAGATTTAACCTTGAATTGGACCCCATGAGTGATAACTCACCAGCTACAACTGTTAACTTCTCTAACTACTTGTTTTATGATGACATACATGATAACTAGAAAAAAGTTTGACGACGCTGAAGGTCCTATGTACTCAGAGGATAAGAACATCCTCATTGGGTATGCTGCAAACTCGGGAAGGTTTAAAGCAACTAGGAATGAACTAATGGAGATTAGCTCTGGTAACAAGAGCCCTAAGAAAAGGACTAGGGAAATGCCTGCTGAATGGGAGATGGAATATAATGTTGCCATAGAGGCATACGTGGGTACGTCTAAAAGTGTCAAATTAATGAGAGTAGCCATCTGGAACAGCTAGGGGATATCCTAGCCTGGCTTCAGGTCGCAGGTCAACTTTTATGTTTCTTTGTTAAGCCTTGATGTTCTGTATATTCTAGACACCAGAGCCGGCCTAGAAAAAGAAAAATAAATTGTCTCTAGGTTTCAATTTGACCAAGCACTGGTGGTTCCCTCTTTGGGTTAGTGGGGTGAAATTTTTCTCCTTTGGAACCGAAGAATAGTTAATCTTGATATTATCTTTAGTCATGATCTTTTTATTCACTGTTGCATCAAGAGTCCAAACAATGATAAGTCTTTGTTCTTTACTTTTATTTATGGTTTTTCCCAAAAAGATAAGCAAAAAGATCTGTGGAATGAAATCTTGAATCATAGACCCGTAAATGACGAAATCTGGTTCATTATAGGAGACATTAATATGATCTCGGACCTTTCTGAAAAATAAATATTTACAAAGTATATGATGGACTTCAATGATTTCTTAAACAACCTGTGGACTGGTGTTGATTCCTAGCTTGGGAGTTCCTTACACCTGGTCAAATAAACACAAGGATGATACCTTGGTGTTTGAAAAACTTGATAGATTTTGGACTAATACTGCAGGTTTCAACTGTTTTCCTGACTTGGAGGTGGTCAATATGCCTATCAATGGCTCTGATCATAGCCTTGTTTATCTTACTATTGATAAAACAAGAGAGGAAGAACAAATTGTTGAAATTTGAAGCTATGTTGTAGATGCACACTGGCTTCAAAGATTTAGTAGGAAATATTTGGTTTCAAAGGGTTGATAGTGACCCTATGAAAAATTGGAATATAATGACAAATTATTTTATGTACCATGCTAAAAATATCTGGAATAAAATATTTTTGGCGACTTGTTTACTAAGTTGAAGAAGATGCAGGAAGAAAGTGAGATCATTCAGAAACAGGCGATGGGAAATCTGATCCAATTAGTTTGAAAATTAAAAGTAGAGAAATTGAAAAATCCTTAATTGATGCGCATAAAGAAGAACGGATTTTTTTGGGCTCAGAAAGCAAAAGTTGACTGGCTTACTCTGGAAGACAGCAGTACTAGTTTCTATCATACACAAGTCAACATTAGGAAGAAAAAAAAATAGAATCTCTAGGTTAAAAGGTTCAAATAGCAACTGGATTACTAACCAGGAAGAATTAGTGTCTTTCATTTTTGGTGATTTCAGGAAAAATTCCAAGCCCTCACAAAGTTGCAAAGTTCTTGAGTATTATTGAACCTTACATTCATGAAGAAGACAACTATCATTTGAATAAAGCTGTTACAGAAGCAGAAATTCAAGAAGTTGTGAAATCCGTTGGGTTCTAAAAACTCCATGACTAGATGCAATTCATGCCTTTTCCTATCAAGACAACTAGAATGAGGTAAGTAATTATGTTTAAGATATGATCCTGCAATTCTTTGAACATAGAAGTTCTTGTAACTTACTAAATCACACTAACATAGCTCTAATTCCCAAGGTTGAGGAACCTGAAACAATAAATCAGCTGAGCCTATAAGTTTATGCAATGTCTCTTATAAGTTCTTAACAAAGATCCTAGTTAGTTATGAGACTAAAAGCTCAACCAAGAGGCATTTGGCCCAGGTAGGTCTATATAGGAAAACATCTTTATTGCCCATGAACTTTTCAATGAGTTCAAAAGGAAAAAAAATAAAAACAGGTTATATGACCATTAAGATAGACCTGGAAAAAGCATCTGATCTCTTAAGTTAGAATTACATTAGGGACGGCTTTAAAAAATTTGGTTTCAGCTAAAATTGGATAACCTTAGTGCTTGACTGCATAACTACAGCCTCTTTCTCAGTAATAATAAATGGAAAACAAAAGGGTTACTTTATCCCCTCGGACCCCTCTAGAGGAATTAGACAAGTTGCCTTCAACGACGAAATGGATTCGTCGTCTCCGATACTAATTTTGAAGTCTACGAACTTACACGATAAAGCATGTGTCACCTAAGATTCCTCGTTTAAGCCTCATTGCGATAGATTTAAGATGACGAAAAAATAATATTCGTCATCTTAGAAGTTTCTTAAACGACAAATAAATCTTCGCAGTCTAAACTACAATACTACGAAAATTTTCAAGCTTAAACGACAAAATATTTCGTTGCAAAAAACTAACTTTGACGATGAAGGTAAAATTATCGTCGTCTAAGTATAAACAGCTAAACGACGAAAATAAAATCTTCCGTCTTCTAGAGTCACTACCGGAAGAATTACTATGACCGACGACTTGGTGTCGTCGGTCATACCTATATCCGACGACACATTGTCGGATATAGTATCGTCGGAAATACACCGTCGGTAATACTATATCCGACGATGATTTAGGGTTATCGTTGGAAAATAGATACACTAAAACCGACGATAATTTATCGCCGGTCATAGTTTAAACTATAACCGACGATGTCAACGTCGGATATAGTTTTCTCCATGGTCAAAATAGTTGACTCTGGAGAAAACTATATCCGACGATATTGACACATGTCGTCGGATATAGTGAAAAAATTTAAATTTTTTTTGCAGGTTTTGGGTTTTATCCCAAAACCTGCATTCACAAAAAATCACGCTATCTATATATTGTTCAAATTGAAAATCAACAACCATTGAAACTAGAGTACGTAGTAAATAAATAAATTAATAAAAACCGAAATCGTTCAAATCTGTATACATATGCGTAGTAAATAATGAAAATAAAAATGAAACCGACAATTGTTCAAATGTAGGGGGGTCCTGGTCCTAAGTCTATGTGGTCAAACGGATTGGAGAAAGTTGGTTGGTCCTGGTCTGGCTGAGGCTGAGGCTGCGGCTGAGGCTGAGGCTGTGGCTGTGGCTGTGGCGCACCGAAAATGGGCGGGGAGGGGGGTGGAGCTATCTGGATTCCAGATGCTTGCAACTGTGCATAACATTGCTGCATCCATGTCCCCATTTGCTGCTGCTGTTCGGCCAACCGATTCTGCTCTGCAGCTTGCGCTTGCTCCATCTCCTCTATCCGACGTCGTTGAGCTTCCATCTCAATTGATTGCCTATGAAGCCGGTCGTTTAGCTCATTAGTCCTCGAAGATGATGATGATGATGATCCCGATCCGCGAGAGAATTCAGGGGTCTGCTTCAGCAGCCCTTGACCCCATTTTCCGGAACCCCTGCAGTAGAATGTGTTCTTTCCTGGAGGGATCGCAGTTGACGTAATCATGGCCCTGACGATCGGATCAGATCGATCAATCTGATCAATCGGGAGTTCCGCATCGGGGGTGTTGGGATAGAGCTCTCTCGCCACTTGAGTCAACACCTTCGGAATCGCCTCCTGAATTCTCGCCTAATTGACAAATTAAAGAACAATAAAATGTTAATTAAAAAAACAATCTAAATAAATAAGAAATAAGTTTATTTTGTTATAAGGACACTTACAGCATATTCGGGATTCTGCGGATACGCGTGCTGCATCGTATAGATAAGGGGATCATCTTCTGGGTGGTTGGCCGCCTCCTCGATCCAACCCGAGTATGATCTGGTACCGGCATGATGATTTGTGGTGTTTTTGGCCCGGTTCCTTGCATTGACTTCAGAAAGAGCCTACGCGATTAAGTCAACATAAAAAAAATACTCATTAGCCAAATAATTTAAGGGAAGTACAATAAAACAAAAATTAAATCGATTGAATGTTGCGTACCTTCAATCGAGGGTTGTTGAAGTTAACCACAAGCCATCGCCACTCGTACTCCCTATAACGAAACTCGTTAGGGGTACCCTCACGATCGTCCCCGTACTTTTTCCAATGCTTCTTCAGCTCGGCCTTCCACTCCTTATACCTATATATACCCATAAAATCATGCGTTAGTAACTAACAACATTGTATGAACATAATCAAAAGAAACGAAAAAATTGAAACAAATGGTCGTCTGCAAACCTGCTCCCATGCACTTCATCCGCCCACGTGGGTCTAATGTCTTCATCCACGCGGAACCACCTCTGCAATGCATATATTTATATATATATATCAATAATATTAAAAATTTATTATTGAAAATTTTCATAATGAATATACAATTCAACTCACCGACAACGCATTATTCAGCTGATGTTTGACGGCTTGTGGCACTGAATTCCAATCTTGCCACAACATTGGGACTCTATCCCGTATGAGGCTGCCCGCCATCCCCGCGTACTTTTGAGTGACCTTTCCCTCGATCACCTGCCCTCTATCCCCGGTCGGAACCATAAGTTGGCCACCACCGTTAGCCTGAATAGCTTCGTCTAGTAACTTGCCGACGACGGGGCCTCTGGTTCTCTTCTGTTTGGCACCGGGCACGATCTCACCTATCACATATATATGTAGACGATTTTTTAAACATCAACACCTAATTGAATTTAAATATTAGGGAGTAAAAAGATATCACTAATTAATATTTACCTGATTCGTCGGTGCGTTGTCCCGGAATCCTTGCACTCCAGAGAGGTGCCGGGAAGGGTATATACGCATATGCCTGCTCCGGGGTAATGAACCCTAGCTGTCCCGGAATAGGCATCCCATCGGAATCGACGTGAGGTATCGTCGGGATTTCCAACGGTAAGAATAATGTAGGCGGCGGGCATAGTCGCATCCTCGCCGAGGACTGAGTGGATCCACCAGCCTCCTCGGAAGAATGAGAAGCTGTCTGGTGGATGACGGGGGAACCCTCCTCGCGATGAATGTCCGGCATTCGGACCGAGGATTGAGTCGCATTATCCGTTTCCGGCGTGCGACTGACCTGATGAACCCTCCTCGCGCCTGAGGATCGAGCCGGCTCGAGCTGCTGCTGCTGAGGTTGTCCCTCGCCCATCAGCTGACGGTGTCAAGAGGTTAGCGGAAGACTGTAAGTGTTGGGGACACTGGTGGATCCTGATGCGGACCGACTTCCGGTGCCATCAGGATCCCCAGCTCCCGAGCCCTCATCCCCACGTCCCGATCTCCCTCTCCCTCTGGACCTCCCCCTCGAAGTACTCGATCGCGACCCGGCCCCTCGGGAAGGTCCGCAATTAAACCATTGCATCGTTGCTATAAAATTATAAAAATTAAAAATAATTCATAATTCCTAATTCATCCATTAAATTATAAAAATTAAAAATAATTCCATAAAATCCACAATAATTACAATATATATATAATCCAAATATAATTCATCCAATACATATATAATCCAATAATTTAACTATATATATCAATAATTCGAATAATCCAAATTCAACAATTATTCCAAATCCAATTAACCTAAAACTTAATAAAATTTAACCTAAAATTATTCCAAATCCAAATTTAACCTAAAATTCCAATATATTCCAATATATATCAATACATGCATAAAATTCCAATATATATCAATACATGCATAAATTAAAAAAAAATCGAAAATTTGAAATTAGGGATTTCAAACCTGTTTTTCACTAATCGACGAGGGATTTGGTTTGAAGATCGATGGAATAGCACTTGAGCTTCGATTCCTTGCTTCCAACACGAAGGAAACGAAGAATGAGGAGGCGGAGGCGACTGTTCCGGTTTGGGGCAGTTTCGTTTCTGCCCCAAATCGTACCCAGATACGATATAAAACATAACTATATCCGACGAGATTTCATATGCATGTCGTCGGATATAGTTTCGGTTCAACTATATCCGACGAGATTTCATATGCAACTCGTCGGATATAGTTCCTCTATTTATTTTTCATTTATGCCGGTAATTAAACTAATTAAATATGTAGTGCATTAATATATATATTTATTAATAGTTAATACGAAATTATGTATAGTTAATACAAAATATTAAAATTATTATTTAATAATACGTACGATATTATTAATCGATCGGTACGTTGTATTTTTTTTCCGATCGATCTCTCGATCTCTCTCATTTATGATGGGGATCGATATATATATAGCAATTTCATCGATCGACACAATTTTGTCCATAATATGAATAAAATTCATTTTACATTGCACGTTCTAAGTCGAAATAACATACATATATATACACTAGTTAAGGCGCATAATCAGAATCATCGCTTGAGTCTTCATTGTCTTCATTTTGATTAACATCAAGAAGATTCGGTTGAGGAATTCGTACCACACTGCCCTGTCTCACATTATTAAGGCGAATTGTTGAGGTTTCAGGAATACCAGTTGCGTTCGGCTCTTGGTATGCACTGACTTCTTCATTATCCGAGGTCACTGTACCAAGGGTGGAAGCACTGTATATGTTTCGTGGAAGAACATGGTTAACCACTTTCCACGCGCCTTTATGCACAAGATCATCAAGATAGAACAATTGTTTCACCGCCGTGGCCAACACAAACGGATCATCTTCATACCAGCTTGTGGCAGTATTCACCGAAAAAATCCCGTATTGATCGGTCCTTGTGTTCTGAGGGTCGGTATCAAACCATCTACACTTAAACAAGTGCACGGTCATGCCTTCCCCATATATTAATTCGACAACTGAATGGAGAACACCGTAATAGTCAACTCCATTCTGCCCACCATGCACCATTACCCCGGAATTCTGTGTTTTTCGTCTGACATCTCTATGTTCACAAATAAATAGCACGCCATTTACCTTACACATAGGATAAACTCTGGAAGTTACCGGTTTCTGCGCCAAGAGCCTCAATTCGTGTGACCACTGAGGGATACCATCATCTTGTACATGATTCATCTGAAAATAATCATTTATTAAGTACGTATAAATAGGATGCGAGACATGCACTTAACATCGATCATATACAGGTCAATTTAAGTATCTACTTACCCAGTTGCCAAAATAGTTTGCGAACGTCTTGTTGTGGTACTCAACATCACCGGAAATAGCAGGGCAGTAAAGGTGCAAATTTTTCCAATATTGAACTTCTGGACAGTTAATCAATACCGACCAATGGGCAATGACTAGCTCATAAGGTTTCAACTTGTACGAGTTGGGCAACTTTCCAGAAACTTCAACATCATCGGAGATGATCGAAAGGTTGAACTGCCCTCCATCTACGGGCATATGTTGTGGAGGGTCCTCCAACGCTCCCAAATACAACTTGGTGTACGTTACGCACTCATGCGCAATATATGCTTCAGCGATACACCCTTCGGGTGCAGATTTGTTCATCACATAGTCTTTGTAGTCCCCCAATTGTCTGTAAATGGGTAATTACATATCGAGCATGTTATGCTTATTGCAACAATATATAAGTGAATAAATAATATTAAAGATCGACATATATATAGCCAGATTCAGAGATGCATTACGTACCTTTCAATAGGATACATCCATGTGTAGTGTACTAGACCAGTAAGCAACAATTGTTCCGGAAGATGGAGCATCAGGTGAGGCATGATGTCGAAAAAGTTTGGAGGAAATATCCTTTCGAATTTGCACATGATAAAAATGATGTCCTGTTGCATTTCCAACAAGTCCGATTTCTTCACTTCTCTCGTGCATAACTTCTGAAAGAATCTTGACAAAGCCACTAACGGCTCCACCACCTCTTTGGGCAGGTACCCTCGAATGAAAACAGGGAAGAGGCGTTGGAGCAGTATATGACAGCCATGACTCTTTAGTCCGTACATCTTGTTGTCTTTGAAGTTAACACATCGACTTATATTTCCGGCATAGCCTGAAGGATACCTGACATTACCCATCCAACCAAAGATTTCACTCTTCTGGGCAGGCTTCATGGTATAAGGAGCTTGTGGCATTTTTTTCTTCCCATCTCTCAACCACAAATGTTTTCGTTGTCCCATCCTTTTAAGATCAATGCGTGTCTTCGGGCCGTCTTTAGTTTTTCCCTCCTAATTCAACACTGTGCCGACCACACTCTCGCACACATTTTTCTCTATGTGCATGACATCTAAGTAGTGTCTGATCAGCAACTTGGACCAATAAGAAAGTTCCCAAAAAATACTTTTGTGTGTCCAGAATTTATACCTGTCGGGTTTATCAGGTATTGACGCCACTATCTCAGGATGATTGCTTAGCTGCCCAAAATCGTATTCATTTAGCACTTCTAAGATTTCATCCCCCGTCCATCTCCTCGGCTGCTCACCTGTTTCCACAGTCCCATCAAATGCCTCCATATCCTCCCGAAATGGGTGATCATGTGGAAGCCAACAATGATGTCGCATCTGTACAATCTTCCTACAATGAGGTCTGCAACACTCAACCATCATGCACTCTGGACAAGCCCTGTATCCCCTGGTAACGTTGCCCGACAACATCCCGCGTGCAGGAAAATCGCTAATGGTGCCAACAAGCATGGCATGCATCTGGAACATCTCATTTTTGAACTTGTCATAAGTGGGATGACCATGCTCACTCAAGTACTTAAGCTCCTCAATCAAGGGTCTCAGATACACATCGAGACACTTTCCTGGATAACCCGGCCCTGGAATGATCATAGTGAGCATATTGTATTCTTTCTTCATGCACATCCATGGAGGAAGGTTGTACGGTACCAAAATAACTGGCCATATACTGTATTGAAGACTCATGTTGCCAAAAGGGTTGAATCCGTCAGATGAAAGTCCCAGCCAAACATTTCGAACCTCTGATGCAAAATAAGAAAACTCCTTCACCATGTTCTTCCAAGCCTCTCCGTCAGCAGGGTGTATAAGCGTATCACCGTCGGGAAAATTCCTCTCGGCCCACCATCTCATAGCTTCAGCCGTGTGTGCAGACATGAACAACCGTTCTAGCCTATCTATCAGGGGAAAATACCGAAGTATCTTCACGGCTTTCTTGTTTCCGGCAGGAGTCAACTTATACCTATCTGTACCACATACCGGGCATTCATCAAGGGATTCAAGATCATTCCCATAAGCATCTTCACTCTAGAAGAGAACACAATCATATCTACAAGCATGGATTTTGATGTAGGAAAGGCCAAGATGTTTAAGGATCTGTCGCACCTTACGATGAGTGGTAGGAAGACGATGACCGGGGGACAACAATGAACCAGACCACTTCAGCCAATCATCAACAGCCTTCACACTCATTTTGTTCTCCACTTTGAGCTTCATTACTCCCATAACACTTTCGAGAACAGTCTTATTACACCCGTTGTACAACGGGGTCTGTTGGAAGGCAATGAGGTTGTTGTACTTGTCCATACCAGCAGTGTTGACAGTTGTAGGTAATTGCTGGACCGGCTCAATATGAGGGAAGTCTTCAACGGCGGGAGGGATATCGATATCCGGTGCTTGAGCAAATATACTGCTCTCATGAGGAAACATATCGTTGATCAACCTTGTTGTTGGATCATTGGATGTACTACCACTCTCAAAAAATTATCCGTGATCATGTTGACCAACTGTTGAGCTCTCACCGTGATAAATCCAACATGTGTACTTATCCCAAAACCCGTTTTTCTTCAAGTGCTCCAATACTTTATCGATGTGAAAACGATATCGTTCGCTACGACACTGACATTTCGTACATGGACAATAATGAATTGTCATCCCTCCACAATTAACCTTCACATATTCTACAAAACTTCTAATTCCACGATGATATCTTACATCCCATCTTGGAAGACATATCCAACTCTTGTCCATCCTGAAAATTATATATATATAATGTAATATATTAATTAAATAAATTAATCACCCTAGCTAGCTAGCTAGTTATTGCTATGTATATATATTCACAATAATCAAATTAAAATTAACAACAATTAATATATATATATTTACGATCAATCACGCGTACGTACTCAAAATCAACCATCGATCAATTACTCAAACTCCAGAATCAATTAATTAACTCGATCGATCAATATATATATATATATATATATTCAAAATCAATTAATATCGATCGATATATATATATTCAACCAATTAAGCATAAATATATACGTACATGCATATCATGCACAACACATATATATATTAATTAAGCACGACGTACCTAGCTATATATATAATGCGCATGAATCATCACGAACTCATTCTCGACATCACGCAAAGATCGATTTCAGAGCATTTTCAGAAAAAATGGAAAGTTTCTTGAATGACAGATCGAGCTGCTGCCCAGATCTGAAATAAGAAACTATAACCGACGATATGAAAAACTCGTTGGTAATAGTCACAAAAAATTGTCGGACATTGTCGAAAACTATGACCGACGAGTTTTCGGCGACTATGACCGACGACAAGAAAAACTCGACGGTCAAAAAACTATAACCGACCAGATAATCATGTCGTTGGTTATAGTTTACTATATCCGACGAGATCCCTTCCCGTCGGTCGTTCTTTAAGGATCTCGTCGGATATAGTACTTCTTCTAGTAGTGAGTATTGTTTTAGACGACAAAAACGTTATAGTTTTCATCGTTTAATAGCTTTATTTGGACAACGAATTATTTTCATTTCGTCATCTTACACATTAAATTAATAAAAAAATCAAACTTTAAAATATATTTAATAAATATAATATTGATTAAAATATCTACATAATAGCCGATATCTACATTATATACATAATAGCCGACATCTACTCCGTTGTTTGGACCTCTATCCCACTCCCACTACCATCGTCATCGTCATTGTGGTCTTAGTCTCATGAATGCTGAGCGGGCACATGCAAACTGCAACCAGGCGGCTGTATGCCCATCTGTAACATCATATCTCAAATCCGTGCCTTGGTCCCCGCCTCAATCTCTCATAGCCGCTCCTTGTACAGCTCTCTCTTCGCTAGAAGATGCACCTCTGCCCACTCCTCAACCTCTCGGATGCGCTTATCAATCCCACTTGAACGAGCTCGCGAGGTGGACGTCGATGACTGGCTCAATTCTCGAACGCCAGCTCATCTAAGACCCCCAATCTTTGTCCTAGGTCTTATCAAACATCTAGATTTGCGTAGATACATCCATTGAAGGGAGCTCTTCGTGCGAAGTATCCGGGTATTGTGCGGCCCTCTCGGCCAATGCTTCCTCAGCGAACTATGTCATCTGCTCATATAATAAAATAAAGAATTGAAAAATTGAACTAAACTCGACTAACATGGATAATTCTACCGAAAATTTGACATTATTTTCCCTAAAAATAAAAGCAACCAAAAACCTGAAAACACATAAAGTTGAACCATTCTAGCACAAGAAACAGTTGCATTCTCAATATAGTAACAAACAACCCCATAACTGTATTTCAATGCTTAGTAAACACTATTGTGGCTATAAAACAAACATCGGAAATAAAATAAATTTCAAACAAATAAACAACACATATAAAGTAAATTGCATCTGATGACTATCTACTCTAACCTATGTGCATACCAGGCAGATGCTTCTAAGGTTATGTCACATAAACATTCACACAAAAAAGTTAATTTCCATTTGTTTTGAATTTAGTGGTTACAAACAGCATTCCGAATTTTCTTCTCTTCCCTAGGCCTCACATACGTATCGTTGTACGCATCTAAGAATAGCACACTAGTACAAAAACTGGTTCACATGATGCCTCTCAGACGCCAAAAAATAAATGTCAATCTTCTGTGTGATTTTGAAATAAACAAATGACGGTTCAATTCTGTCTATCATTGCATGTTCATTTACACAGTACATTTTTTCAGATTTTAAGGGGGACATCCAAAATTTTCAATTTTCAAGGGTGGGCATCTCAAATTTTGATTGTTCGAAAATTATACTTAAGTCATATGACGTTTGTCTGTCATGTGAGTATTTGGTGAAAAACAAAACAAATAGGTAATCCTTCAAGGGGGTTCACTTGAATAAGTCCTCCAATCACACTTTGGTTGACCAACGTCTGAATATTGGCAAAAACTTTTTAAATTTTTTTCACCAATTGAAGCACATGAAGAGTAATCAGTTAGCAAAAAATGCATGTGTGGAACTCTCCAAGAGAGCTCACAAGATTGAGTTCTTGAATGAGATGACGGTCGACTGTTATTTAAGTTATGAAATAATCTATCCACGAATTTTTCAACGATACCGGCTCACATGAACAATTTATATAAGTACGTTATTAAGAGTTGGCATCTAAATTTATTATGATTTTTGAAATATGTTTTATCTCAGATGACAGTCGTATGTCGTCTAACTAAAATTTGACATTCTTTTTCGTACTTAAACGTTAAATTTCATAAACGGCCTAAACTAACCATTTTCGTAAATTTAACAATTGGATGGGATAATTGGAGTATTATTTAGAAACTATTTAAAAATTATAATTTTTCTACTTGAACTCATGATCGATCTGTGTGTGTCACAGTTGAGATGCTTAGGCTCTTTAGAGTAATTCTTGATTCGCGACTCGGTCAACAATTAGTTTGAAAGCAAGTTCCACACATGCATTATTTTTTACACATCCTTTTTTACTATTATGACCATATTGCCCTAAACCCTAAACCCAAATCTAAACATTAATTGTAAACCCTAAAAGAATAGTAAAAAGGGAAGAAAAAAAAGGTTTCTAGGTCAAATGACTCAAATCCATGCCATAACCTCTCTCTCTCTCTCTCTCTCTTTCTCTCTCTCTCTCTCTCTCTCTCTCTCTCTCTCTCTCTCTCTCTCTCTCTCTCTCTCAAATCCAACCTCACTCTGCCTTGTGCTCCGCCTTACTATGCATCAGCCTCACGCAACAACGGCCATAACCTTCGCCGTGCTCGTCACCTTATCCTCGCTGCCCTACCATTACCTCACAGTCGTCGCTGATATCCCAACCTCTTCGGGTCGCACGTCGCCACGCTTTTGCTACTGTTGCCCTTACGTTGTTGGCCAAGTAGTCGAGCTTTTATGGGACACATAGACGTCACCAGCCTAGCTTTGGCATTGCTCCACCAGATTGAGCTCGCTACTCAGCAACATCAACACTAACCTTCGTGAGCAACGACGCTCTCTTCTCAGCTATGGTTCTTCAAACAGTTTGGGTTTCTAGGGTTTTAATTTGTTTCGAGTTTAGTTTTGATGTTTAGCTTTGGGTTATATGATATTTTGAGGCGATTGTTATTAGAAGACCATGCAAAGAAGAGAGTGAGGCCGCATAACTGATTTCGGAGGCGATTATCATGCAGTAGCAGAGGTAATTTCAATTTTGGTGTGCTTAAACCAACTTGTTTTCACATCTCAGTTTGTAGATTTATAGAAAAAGTTTTAATCTTTTGCTATTGAATTCTCAATTTGGATATAAAAGGGTTGACATTGACTTGGCCTTTTGCAAAACAAGCATATTCATTTTCTAGGTTGTTGAGCATTATTGTTGTTTGAGGTCATGGATTGATTTGCAGAACATAACTATGGGTTTAGGAGAGCCAAAGGTTTGGGGGTTCATGAGGATTATAGTATTTGATGGATTACCTACATTGTAAATGTGTTACAGTAGCTAAGATTTGTTGCGTGATCTATGCCACATGACTTGACTCCACTGAGAAGGAGAGAGAAACTCATTACTTGCGTGGTTTTCTGCCGCAAGAACTTTAGGTAAGAAAATTACATTGTTTGATATTTATTTTGATATGTTATTTAATGAACTAAAATCTATTCAATTGTTACAAGTTTACTTATTGGTGTTTTGATTTTGGCTAAATATTATGGTATACATTGTGGCATACTTTTGGTGATATGAAAAAGAAAATTAGGCACAATCTTCGAACAATATGAGGTCCTATTGTAAAGATATATAGTCATATCTTCAAGTAATTACTTGTGTGTTCCATTTTTTGTGGATATAATTGTACAGTGTATATATGGAATATTTACTTTGCACAGGATTATTGTTATTCATTTTCACTTACTCTTTCGGCTTGTGTGTTTTGGTGGTACAAGTTTTCTTATTAGTGTTTTGATTTTGGCTAAATACTGTGGTATACATTGTGGTATACTTTTGATGATGTGAAAAAGAAAATTATGCACAATCTTCGAACAATATGAGGTCCCATTGCAAAGATATATAGTCATATCTTCAAGTAATTACTTGTATGCTCTATTTGTTATGGATATAATTGTACAGTGTATACATGAAATATTTACTTTGCACGGAATTATTGTTATTCATTTGCACTTACTCTTTTGGCTTGTGTGTTTTGGTGTACATGTTGTAGAGAAATTTAGGGCTATTTTATAAGTTTTGATCGATAATGTTGAGGTGCTGTTACTAGTCATGCACACCCCAACAATTGGAGAGGCTTGCCAAAAATATGGGAGCATTTTCAGGAAGCCTCAAGGTCTTTATATCAGTATGAAAGATAAACACAACCAATTAGCAGAAATCCAGATCTCTTGGGAGTTGTGGGAGTTGTGAAAAGTGTGGCAATTATAGGCTCCTAATCAGCAAAACCCTAAGTATGGAAATTAGTTGTTGTACTTGTAGCTTGTAGCTTGTAACTCTCTAGTTCTTTTGGGTTTCACTTTGTTATAATTGCAGTTTGTGTATAAGTAATCAAAGATTTGTAAGCACAATGTTGAAATTAATGTCAAAAAAAATGTGAATTATATTGTTTATTTGGTGAAATATAAATCACAGGGATTCACAGCAAATACAAACCAAAATAAAAAGCTTGAGATTAGAACTAAACTCATATGACAAACTAATATATAAAAAGACTAACGTCTGAGAAGCAATCAGACAACGCATAATATGATAAAAAGACTAACGTCTGAGAAGACATCACACGACGCTCGCTTTGATAAACTGATCAATGTCACAAGTAGCATTACATGACAGTCAACTGTCATCTTAGTGCATGCCATCAGAAAAAGAAATGCTCACGCATGGATGACATCAGTTGGCACCATAAATACCCGTCATCTGAATACTATGAGTGTCATCCTTATGATCGGTATATGACAATCATTTTTGTGTCTTGCATGCCATCTGAAAGCGTTTTCATCAGATGTCGCTGTGGTAGATGACGATCAGTATACATATGAGATCACGCTCAAGAACCATCATCTGAAGGGTTTTTTGTACTAGCGGCACATGCGAACCCTTCTCCATATGTTCCATGACCAGGTAACCGACCGGAGTTATGCCAGTATGGTGGTTTAGATCATAATGATCTCGGTTGATCGTCATCGCCTCCGACCTTGTCTATTACAGGAAAATGGAAGAAACAATTGAATAATAATAAATTACTCAAATAATAGACTTTCTATTCGATATTTAACACATTACCTAAAACTTTTTGCTCTCGAAGTGCTGGACCAACCATTGCCATTCGTCTTCCCGATTCTTGAACTCGGCAAGAGTAGGAGACTCGTATTCCTTATAGATGTTGTGCAATGTGTGCTTCTAATTGGCATACATTTTTGTAGCTCGCTCCTCAATCAACTGAAACATCTCTAGAGTCTATGGAAAATCAAAGTGTACCTAAAAAAATATATATGAAGAGGCATAAAATATATATATTATAAATTCTAATTATATTCATTTAATTTGAAAGACGCTTATCGAGAGATAGATGTACACTTTATCTCTCTTGGCCTGTGGGAGCTCCTTCCATACCGGCGGCTTCATCACCACCTTGCTCCGTATGGCGGCCCTAATTTCGTGGGTAATCAAGTTGCTCAGTTGCTTTTTCAGAGGGCCTATTGCAAAGTCATGGTAATGAACTTCGATCTTCTTTTTCGTCATCTTCACCATTTGACCAGCTTTGGTCCCCTTACACAACCCTCGTGTGTGTTTCGGGGCCAGTCCTACAACAAAAATTACAAAGTTAATTAGTATTTATTGAACACACTAATCAATTTATAAATTCATGAAGTATTCTACATATCACATAAGAAATTTACCCATGGTGCTACGCCCTTTGCGGGAGCACTGATGCACACTTCCTCAGCTAAGGGAGTAGATGGTGATGGAGTCGTCGGGGTCGGATTATTTATTGGTGGAGAACCAACCGGGCCTTGTCATTCTAGTGGATCTTGAGTCGTTTGGTCATTTGAAGTGCCACCTCCATTCCTCTGACACACCAATCGAAATGCTGCAAGGCTTTCTTCATCCTGTTGTTTCCTCTTCGATTTCCCACCTGGCATCTTTTGTGATATCTAAATACGTAAACAAAAAAACTATTTCAGAATCAATTCCTCATGTAAACACTAACGAATTCATTAAAGCCAAACCAACAAGTACAAAATGTCACATACACAGGCACAAACTTAAAGCATAATAATCACTTATATTCACTAAGCTAAACCAACTACAAAAGTCAACCTAGCTAATATAATCACTTATAAGTTATAACAATCAGTTACATTGCCAAGTTGTTCTGAACAAAGAAAACACAAATTACAAATTACAGAATCCTATAGTCTCATCTATAATAACTTAACATGTCTTCCAATTATGTTTTAGTAAAACTGAGGTTAGGACAATTAAAGTCCCATAGATCCATCAAAACCCTCAAACTCCACTTCCTAAACATCTATTCAAATCTACTACTCACTAGAACGAAAGAATATATATATATATATGTTTATATATAGTTCCTATCAAGTGTGAAATTCTATTTTACGCAAAATCGAAAAAATAATTCAAAAATTGAAATCACTCATCTTTTAGATATACATGCAAGGATCGTGCATGCTTGCAAAATTTCAGCTCAATCGGAGATGTTTTGATAATTTGATCGTTGCATTGTTTAACAATGCACACAGATTCTCCGATTTAGTTCAAAACTTGAATGTGGTGATCAAGTGGTCAAATCAACTCCGATTGAGCTAAAATTTAGCAAGCATAATCTTTGCATAGGTATCTAAAGGATGAGTGGTTTCAATCTTCAAGTTGTTTTGTTGATTTTGTGTAAAATGAAACTTCATACTGAAGTTTCAGTGCGAAGCTTTACACTTAATAGGATATGTTCTATTATACATATATATCAAACACCTCTCACAACAAGCGCTTTGAAATTTTTTTTACAAATAATAAGATTATAAGTTTATACAAACATACTTGAATACTATCATCTTATAAAACAACAATTTATATTACGAACAAAATGTAGGCAAACTAACCCAAATTTTTAGCTAAATCATTAAGAATCTGTTATTTCACAGCAATCAAATGAACAAAACTTTGACCTAGCTTATAACATTCAATAGTGAACACAATTACACAATTCCTGTAGGATATGAACACAATTCCACAATTTCAGTATCAGACATTGGATTATAAGCATGGCATAATAGCAATTGGATTATAAGAATGGCAATTGGTACACAATTCCACAATTTCAGTACGTAGCTCATAGCAAAATTGGATTATAAGCATGGCATTGGATTATAACCAGGGCATTCCATTTGAAA
This sequence comes from Geum urbanum, assembly GCA_946800695.1. Taxonomy (NCBI): domain Eukaryota; kingdom Viridiplantae; phylum Streptophyta; class Magnoliopsida; order Rosales; family Rosaceae; genus Geum; species Geum urbanum. Next base: position 7,888,518 of record OX327015.1, read on the forward strand.
TTGAAAATTGTACTAGTTGAGTGAAGAAGCAGTAGAGACTGAGGAGCTAGAAGAGACACCCTCCAAAGTGGTCGAAAATGGTGGAGAACGGAAGCAGTGGTCGACATCAGTGAGGGAGAGAGAGAGTGTGTGTGGGACAGTGCTACATCTTCGGCGTTGGTAAGGGATAGAGAGAGGGTGGACTCGAGGTGAGGTGTCGTCGGTGGTGTCTGGCGTCAGTGTTGGTGTTGGCTCAGGGGGAGAGAGAGAGAGAGAGAGAGCAATTAGAGGAATTTAGGGATTTGAGACAGATTTGGGAATTAGATCGAACAAAAACTATCTTATTATAAAACACTTAGATGATGAAATGTTTTCGTCATCTAAGTACACTAATTTTGTCGCCTAATAATATTTAAAATTCCTCCTAAAAAAAGGCGCAAAAAATTTACCCTCAAATATTTTGGTGTTAAACAACGAAATTTAAAATAAAAATTATCGTCTATGAATTAGGTTTTTAGAACTTAGGGGACGAACCAATAAATATTTCGTCGCCTAAGTGTTATTTTCTTTTAATTTTTCAGATCATATATAAAAAAAATTATATTTTGGTACCTATATATATGTATCATTTGGAAAAAAATAATAAAAATTGGTCTTTTCAGGTAAAAACATGTGTGCTTTTCCATTGCCCGTTTCTTGCTTAAAATGCAGATGGCGCACGCCAACCGTTGGATCATTTTAAATGATTCTCAACGGCTCAAATTAGAACATAAAAAGAAATGGGTTGTGGGTATGGGTGGGCTTGACTTCGACCCGACTTAAGAAAAAGACCCGTCTCTCTCTCGTTCAAAAACCACGTCGATTACCTTCACAACCTCGCTCCAGCCACCTTAGTCTGACTACGTCACCCTTGAAAGTGGCAAATTTTCTCAAAATCCATGGAATCAATTTTTTGGCATCAATTTCCTGAGTGAATTTTTACTTTTAGGGTTTTAGATTTGAGGTAATTGGAAATTTTATTTGCTATGAAAATCAAAGTCACTGAGGTAGATATGACCGAGCACGAGGTCGCGACTTTGCAATAAGGTCCATGGCAGAGGGAGCGAAGAGTGTTTAGGTTGGCAAGGTGGACTGGTGTGAGTCACTACATACAGAGAAAGAGAAAGAGATATATGGTTGACGGAGCAGGAGGACTGAGTGAGTGTGGTCGAGGCGGAACCACTGGTCATCGCAAGATACAAGGAGAGTAGGTAAGGAGCTGGAGGCGCATGCCCTCGGTGAGAGAAAACGACGGCGGCGCGAGATGAATCACGTTGTAGAAAGCCGATTGAGAGGAAGAGAGAGACTGTTCAGATTTGAGCTAAAAGCTCGCCCCGCATTATCAACCCACGACCCACTTAGTTTTGTTTTAATCTGAACCACTGGACATCATTTAAACTGATCCAACAGATCACATTTGTTGTCCGCAAGTTGAAAAGAATGCTGACGTCCACTATAGAAAAGCATTATATATATTTATCTTGAGGCCCTTTCACTAACATATACAGTTTTTGGTCATTTTCAGGTATGGGGCATTTTACAAACTTTTCGATCATATTTTAACATCTTCACCGTCCAATTATTAGGTCTATATGAGTAGATCATTTATGTAAATTTTCAGCCAAAATGGTGATTTTTAAGGTATCGAACTAAATTAAGTCAAGGGACTAACCAACTCTGTCTAACCTAAACCGTTCATACTTATAAACTTCAATTGCAGTTTTAAATACCTTAACGATCATCTTTTTGGCTGAAAATTTACAGGTTTGATCTACACATTAAAACCTAAGATCAGAAAGATGTAGATGGTAAAATATGATCGAAAAGTTGGTGTAATACTCTATACCTGAAAATGACCCAAAAAATGTATACCCTAGCGAAAGGGAGTTGTATATATCTACGAAGTTTGTATAACTTAAGTGTTTGCAATGTCTATATTCACTCCATGTCAATATTAACGGAATTAAATTTGGACAAAACAACTGTTAGATATATTCATCACAGCATAATATGTATGTAGATAAAATTTGGAGAAATTTGAAGTTTAGTAAGGCTTTGATCATGGTAGTCAACCATAAAATTAAATTTTCAATGACACAGAAACGTTCATAAACAAATCTTTCATAACTCCGTTTTCCGAACTGGAGACACTTACAGTATCAAAAATGGTTGGCCTATGTCCTCAACGAAAAAAATATGCATTATAAGATTATACATATAGTCGTGTTCTTAGATGATTGACAATCAACTGGGACTTAGACAACGAATATCTACAGTTTTTCATCGTCTAAGCTAACACTTAGGCGACGAAACTAAACATATTCGTCGTCTGAGTAATCATGGTTTAGGGGTTGGGAGTTGGGGTTAGGGTTTAGATTAGATGTTAGACGATGAAATAGGTATTTCGTCATCTAAGACTTCGACAGATCGATAAAACCTTCGATGGGTAGAATTTATGACGACCCGAACCAGAATCAGATTTGTGTTTGGCACGATTCTCGAGATTTGGTTATAGTCGCAGTTTTACGATATTGTGTGGTTTGTCGATCCGATTCGCGACTATATTTTCAGTTGAGAATTTGAGTTGAGTGTCTTCACGGAAATTGTAGAGTACGTGATTTCGAGCTCGTGGGCAGTTTCGGATGATTTTTCCGATAACCGTGGAATATTTCATGATTATTTGAAGTTTCGGGTTCCGACGAGTTTATCCGTTTGTTTCGTGTTTATCCGAATCATTTCGTATATTCGTTTTGGACCGTTGATCGATCCGAGGCTCGAGTATAAATATCGGAATAGTCGAGATTAGTCGCAAAAACACGGAATTGCATTGACCAGTCGTTGACTTTCCCAAATTGGAAATTTGACCGTTGACCAGAGAGGGAGAGACTTTCCGTTTTCGGCTTCACCTTCCGGCGATCATTTTCCGGCCACCTCTAGCCAAGTGAAAGGTAGGGATCGATTCCTCTCGCGATTTCAAGTTGGTTAGTGGTTGATTTCGTGAAAATTGATTGTGATTTGGGTGAGTTCAAGTCGGGCCAAGTGGTTGGTATTCGCCGGTGATGGACACGGTGGTTCCGGCAAGATTTGGGGGTGGGGTTGTTGGGGGTTTTGCTCCCCACGCCTCAGTGATGCTTTCTAGTTAGCCGGTTTGGGACGAGATGGTGGTTGGAGGCGAACCCGATTGGATTTTCCGGTGGGAATTCCGATTAGGTTTGTGAGAAATTGGAAGGATTCTAATGTGAATTGGTCCTCGTGTCAGTTATGGAAGTGGTTCGAAATGAGGAGGGCATGAAATCTGGAGCTTCCCGCAGTGTAATTCCACCGTTGACGGCGCGCCGCCGCCGCCGCCGGCGGTCAATGGCGAGGAAAAAGTCAACTTTTCAAATTTCGATAATTTTAATGTCATTTTTCTCGTAATCGCGCCCTGATCTTCGTCCAGAGGTTTTTGGGTCGATTTGATTAGCCGTTTTTCAGTCGAGATTTCGAGTGGGGATTTCGGGATTTCCGTAATTCATTTTGTACTGCATTTCGTATTTCCGGGAACGGTTGGTTTCCGTGCGTCAGTACAGTGTTGTGGATTACGATATTGATCAGTTATGTTTTGTGAATATTCAGGAGATCGTGATCGAGCTTCTGGCGAGGGATCTTCCGCCGGTCCTCGAGAGTAGAGCGTGTGTGCTGTTTGCTCACCTGTGAGTGGACATTTCTTTTCACGGATTGTTTGCGAGTCTTTTATATGATTTTATAAACTTGAGCATGCAGCATGATGATGATTAATTTACGGGCATGAGATTTCATACGAGATTATATTAAATATGAGCATGTGTTTACGATTATACGATTATACCTATACGGATATACGTATACGAATATACATACACTTATATGTTATTTCAGGCATTTGCATCGAATTGTTTATGATTTGGTTTACACAGAGTACAGTCTCAGTTATGTTGTTGTATCGATACACCTTGCCTCGTCGGCTGATCCCCGACGGAGGGCCGCCTGGAGGGGCGTTTCCCCAACCAGACCGGTGAGGGGCGTATCCCCGGATCCGAGGCCATTTCTGGCTAGAATCACGTGTGGGTCTGGGATCCCGTGATTCTGACTGTACTAGCACGGTGTGTGTCCATGAGTGACCCCGTGGGATTTTTACTTGCATGCTCAGTACACTGGAGGAGTGTGAGTTTTACCTCGTGTACTATGATGTTTTTATTTACCTGGACTCGCATATGTTATTTTATATATATATATATATATCAACTGGTGAAAGACATTTATTTTCGTCCACTCACTCTAACGTGTTTATTGTCTTTCCCCTGGGCTTTTCGGTTTCCGTGCCCAGTTTGCAGTTCAGATTTGGTGTTTCACGTCGTGGTTTGGAGGCTAGTGATCAGAGTCACCTGTGTTTTCCAGTAGGTCCTTGTTTCGCCTACTGATGTACATATTGTATATGTTTTACTTTAGAGGTCGCTCTGATACATTCTGATACATGTTTGTGTGGATTTTCACGGATATACATATATACATAGTACAGTTTATTTACTGTTGTTGATTATATTGATGTTGAGAAATCCGGATGGGATTGGTGCCCACGGTTTGGCTTTTGTGGCATAGGATGAAGTGTTATTTTCAGGGTGCAGGTTTATGCAATTCTACGCTAGTAACGAAACTCTGCCGGAATTTTGAAAATTTTTTGTTGGTTCGTATTTTCGAAAGGGTTTGATTCCGATTTACGTAACTGAATCGGGATTGGGTCCTTTCATAAGGGATGGCTCTGCCCAAACTGACTAAAATCTACGAGGGATCGTGAAAATTCCTCGATGGGTTGAAGGACACTTTCAGGGAAAATTTTGGTATTTTGTCTTAGAGAACTAAATTTGGTATTTTCGTTATCTAATGTGTTTCTTAGAGGATGAAAACACTAAATTTCATCGTCTAAGTATTCATCTAAATTAGAAAAGAACCTTGGTTTTTTCAAATCATTCCTGTATTGCTTTTGAAATAGTCATTCATTCCTGCTTGAAACACTCAAAATCATTCTTATATATCCTAATCATATCCATTTTAATTAACTCAATCAACTCACGATATTAATTAGCTAGAATTATTACAAATCTAAAAGAAAATAAGTTGTTAATTGAAGAAATTATTACAAATATGTATGGGAGGCATCATTCACTTACATAATCTATGTCATCCTCATCATCCTCACCGTCACCTGAGTCTTCCTCCTAATATAAGTCCTCATCATCCACAACGTCCTCTTCATCCATGTCATTATTCTCTAGTTCCTAGAGTTCAGTCTAGTTAAGCGGCCTTAACTCGAGTTCATATGCAACATGGTCTTCATTCATACGTATAAGAATTATGTCTCGTAAGTCAAAAATATCAGACTCTTGATATGGATCATTGACATCATTCATGTCACGTTGTTCTGTATTAGACCTCCTCTCAAGTGTTGTTACGCTTCATATATTTCGGTGACACATATGGTCAACTACTTTCCAACCACCACCTTCTTTTGGATCATCCAGATAGAACACCTGCTTAACCAAGGTGGTAAGAGCGAATGGCTCATCATCATTCCAGCTTATGTTTGTATTTACTGATAACAAGCCAAGATCCTAATTTGTAGTATTTCATCTGTTTGGGTCAGTATTGAACAATTTACATTTGAAAAGTATGACATGCATTGCATTCCTATATATTAACTTAACAATTAATGTTGACAAAAACCCCGTAGTATAAATTATCGTCTTCTCCTATTGGGATCCTACGATTTTGTGTTCTCTCGCCTTCATCTCGATCTAATGTGGTGGTTACATTTTTGGAGTGTTGTCATCTGCAAAATTATGAACAAGTAAAGCAAGAAGATTATGAAACACTTGTGAACAACTACAGGTATTATTTACCATATATATATACACATACTCATTCGAGGAAATAATCAAGGAACAACATCTTATGATGTGCAAACAACTTTTTGGGAGTAAGGTGTGGATTATGTCTTTGAAGTGTTGTCAAATGATCTCGCATGAAATGGTCGACCTTGTCAAAGTCCCGCAACACTACCCAATGTGCCTCAATGAGTTTCTCTTCCCTTAAACTTTCTGGAATTTCGTGTACTGGTCCAAATATTAGTACAACATTTATGACGACAGAAATATTGTACCAATCAAGTGTATTAGAGGAGTCAGAAAGGGTTGGCTCGACGATATCTTTGAGATACAAATTGTAGTAGGTCACACACTCATGCCTAATGCATATTTCTACTATAAACCCTTCCGGCCTAGAGCGGTTTTTAACATATATATTGTACTGTCCGAGTTGTCTACAAAATTATGATGAAATCAATATGTAAGACACATATAAGCCATAAGTAGTGGTGCAACATTCATTAGATAATGTACATTTTCTGAAGATTCATCTAAGTGTAGTGTACCAGACCAGATAGCAACACTTGTTCCGGAAGATGGATCATTAGGTGAATCATCACGTCAAAGAAAGTAGGGGAGAAATTCTCTCTAATTTGCAAAGGATATACATAATCTCTTCTTTAAATTTCACCACATCTGACTTCTTTAACTCTCTGGCACATAACTTCTGTCACCGCCTGGACAACGCTACTAACGGCTCTACCACGTCATGATGTAAATATGGTCGAATTACCACTGGAAGAGGACGTTGCATCATAACATGACAGTCATGAGTCTTTAGACCAAGGAATTTTTTATCCCCCACTTTTACACAATGAGATATATTTGTTGCATAGTTGGATGGATACCGAACACCACGAAACCAAACGAATACTTCTTCTTGATCACCTTCACTGTGTAAGATGTCATAGGTATCACGGGTCTGCTCGACCTCAACTTCTTTAACCACAAGTAACGACATATTTTCATGCACTACAAATCTTGACGCGCTTTAAGAATGTTCTTATTCTTTTTATCAATACTGAAAATTGTTCCCACCACATTGTCGAATACATTCTTCTCAATGTCTATAATGTCTAGGTTGTTCCTGGGTTTTAACTTCGACTAGTAAGGCAGTTCAAAGAAAGTACTCATGTGACTCCAATATCACTACCAACACAAACACGTACTATAGCTGACAAAATATTGAAAAACTGGTCAACGAGTTTTCTAATCGTCGGTTATAGTATAGTATAGCTAACGAATTTTTTACGTTGTCAGTTATACCACTATAGCTGACGAGTTGAAAATATATCCTCCGTTTTTGTTTAACTAAGGTCGACGATAGTTTTTTGTGTCGTCGGCCATAGTATGGCTTACGACTATAAACACCCTATGTCGTCGGCTATATTATAACCGACAACTTTTTCTTATGTCATCGACTATAGTCATCGGGTTTATCGGAGACCGCACCTTCTCTCTCACCCAAAACCTAAAAACCCAAAAAAATTCCAACAAGACCTTGCCTCCTCCTCCCATGGACCTCCCTGTAGCTCCTCCCATGGACCTCGCCTCCTCTTTACCTTCCCCAGACCTCTCTGTATCTCTCTCTCTCTCTCTCTCTCTCTCTTTGCTTCCCTGAAATTTCATGATTTTTATATCCCAGGTGAGCCGCCGCCAAGCCTAACCCACAGCCACCGAGCCCAGCCCGCTGCCGCCGAAATTGAGTTTTTTGGGTTTTTAGGGTTTGTGTAATAGGGTAAGAGTCCGAAATTGGGTTTTTAGAATTTGTGTAATAGGGTTTGTGGTGGTAAATTTTGGAGTTGGAAATGCAGGTTCTGGAATAGATCGAGAATCTGCAATATTTTTTTCCAGAATTTTGCAGCTTTAGCCGACGACATTCATATACAATGTAGTCGGCTATAGTTTCTCCGTTCAACAATTTTGGCCGGAGGAGGAAGCTTTGGTCGACGACATCAGTAAGTGTCATCAGCTATAGGTATAGCCAACAACCAATTACCGACAACACTATAGCCGATGAACAATCGTCGGCTATAACAATAGCCAACAAAAATATCGAACAATTAAGCCGACGATTTTTGGTTGTCATCTATAGTACTTATTCTGGTAATGTATGTAAGATCGTCGGCAATCACAGGATCATTGGCCACCACAAGTGAACACTTGCTCAACACTCCAAAATCAACATATTAGAGCCTCTGGAAAATCTCATCACCAGACCACTCTCGGAGTTTCAGACCATTCTCTATTGTCTCGTCAAAACTCGCATTTTCCAAGCTCCATTGGTGATCCTCGGGAAGCCATCTACGATGACCCAATTAACACACTTTTCCCGAATGATAGCTAGAGTTGACGTCGTCTAAGCAGATAGAACAAGCCTTATACCTTTTAGTCCTGCAAGATGTCAACACTCCCTAAGAAGGAAAATTGGTAATGGTCCATGATACGTGGAAAACATGCGTTTAACGTTAACACAAAGTAGACCCTAAAAATACAGTTCACACGTAAAGCAATTTAAAACCCTTATTTTGTCATTATAATATTGGCGAGTAGGGATCGTTCTATCCGGGGAATTAAATGGCGTATGCATGGTTTCGTTAATAAGCGGAAATCTTAAGGTTTGGGGGGATTGGAAATTGGTTAATTAATCTACGAAATTAAAGTACAAAACATGCAAACACAACAAGAACTCCTAGACTTCTAACTGTTTTACTCATAGACAAGTTTAACAATCAAGAAACCTTAAAGTCTAATTATGCTTACTAAAAATAAGAAGCTACACTACTAATTACAAGTGATCATCTCATCTTATTAACCTTACTCTTTTTCATGCCTCAATACTCTAAGTAAGCTACGAAATTTATAACTTCCAACTAAATATACATGCTTGATATTTGAGTAGGAATGCAACTTAGCGTCTAAACACCCTAAACAAAGTACGATCATCGAAACATGCGAAAGAGAGGGACTTAGCGTATTATCTAACACATGCTTTCGAAGCTTTAAGATTGTATCAAACATGCATAAAAGGCTTGAAATCATAAACACATGAAATTTACGAAAAGGCTTAAGAACATATAACTCAAATCCAAACTTGTTCTTCATTAAATACATCAAAGTGATCCAATACAAAGCAAAAGACATGAAATTGAAGATCATGGTTACACTTTTTGTCTTGAATGCTTGATGACTTCTTGAAGGTGGTTCTCATTCACAAGGGACTTAGTGTATTGTGAATGATCGATGGCTTCGGAGGATGGATTGCTTCAGCTTGTAAAGGACCTTTGAAGTGTTTATGGAGGAGAGGTATTTGGGTAGAGCTTTGGCTTGTAAAAATGGGAGATGATCTGTATTATGGCTGGCCTCCCTCTTATATATAGGCAAAGGAATTGCCTACCTCTCTCTTCCACCTTGCCTCTTCATTAAATGCACCCTTAGTCACCATGGCAAGTCACACCCTTAGCCACCCTTTGTGATGATCACAAGCTTAGTCACCAAGCCTAGTCACCATTTGTGATGATCACAAGCTTAGTCACCAAGCCTAGTCACAAAGCTTGCATAATTTGACTTTTCCTCTTCACCAAGTGACTTGCTTACAGAATTTAATGGGCTTGGGCTTGATTTTGGGCCGAAACAAACTTTGACAAATGGGCCCACAAAATGCTTTATGGGTGGCTTGCTTATAGAATTTAATGGGCTTGGGCTTGATTTTGGGCCGAAACAAACTTTGACAAATGATTTTCAACTTTGTATGCTCAACGAATTCAAGAGATAATTGCGATATAATTATGTAATGAACAAGTAAGACATAGAGAAAACAATGGTTATGTTATAGCTGTGCATGCTTTGAATAAAGGTTTAATCAACTCACAAGGATGCACTCATGAAAAGGGTTCACTTAAAGTGTATATGAATTTAAACGAAAACCTCATGAATGGAGTTAATTACTTGCACAAATGAACCAAAACCATAAGCTTACTCATGCAACTTACTCTACTAATTGAAAGCTACTCATTTTAAGGATCATAAAGGACTTTTAGTGAGGTTGTAATGGGGTTAAGGCTAAGGCATTCAAAATTTAGATATGTGGTGATAAAAACATTCCAACGACTTAGTCTAGCACCAAATTCGTCCTCCATCTCCACTCGAATGTTACCATGTATACTTCAATCTAAACTATCCTTTTGAGCTTTTCGGACAGGACAAAGGCCATATTTGTTCTATTTTTGGGCCTTCAATTTGTCGTAATCTCCAAATCCGCAAATAAGGGGGACATTAATCCAAAGGGTTTATGCTTAGAACACAACACATTGCCATGAGAGATATATATAATTTTTTTCTTTTCTTTCTCTCAAATATATATGTATATTTTTTTTCTTTTTGGCAATCTCATACTTTTTAAGTTATTTGGACAAGTCTTTCCCCTTACTCACATTAACTCTTTCAATCTTTCTTACCAAACCATCATATTATGTGGTAGTTTCGAAAAAATCTCACCAAGTTTCCGGAACAAAGGTAAGGATATTCTACACTAGGGTAAGTGTTTAGGTAAATATGGTGGTGAAAGAAAAGCTTAACGTGGGCTCAATTGGTTTATCTAGGGGTGTCGCAACTCATGCGTACAAATGGGATACATGGATATTTGGCGAAGTGGTGGAAAATCCTAAATGCCTTTAATCATTTCCAAAATCAAAGTATGTATCAACTTAAAATCTTTGCAAATTGACATGAGTAAGTTCTAGCATTCTCTAGTTCATTAAAATCTATGGCAAGCAATCAAATAAGGCATATATAAGCTAGTAGCTACGTAATGGATGTATATTCAATCGAATAAAGAACAGATAGCTCAAAAGCTCACATAGGGTTCATATGATTAAAAACTTATTCAAGCATGCGATTTCTGTACCATGTTTTGCAATTCATATCTACATGTTAAAAACATATAGAATATCTAAATTAGCACAAGAATTCGATGCATGTGATTCATATCGGTCCAATTTCATCATCGACTAGTTAAGGGCATCCTAAAGACTCTGAAAAATACTAATTTAGACACAATTAAATTGTAAACCCTTCCCCCACACTTAAACTCTACATTGCCCTCAATGTACTAAAGTAAAAATATAGAATTAAACATGGAGTATAGGATCTACGAAAATTCTAATTTAAAATGCAAAAGCCATTAAATTAATTAAAAGGAGGAGAAGAAAGCAAATCTGTTGTCTCCCAATGAGCGCTCATTTTACGCCATATGCTTTAGACGTGATGCATCAATTTGTTTTTGAGATGGCCGGTTCTTGGAGTTGCATCTCCTCCATGTTATGCTCCGCAAATGCCTCAAAATAGGGCTTCAAGCGATGGTCATTTACTTTGAATTCATTGCCCTTGTCTATTGATCGAATGAGAAATGCTCCATGAGGCATAATTTGAGCAACTATGAATGGTCCCATCCATCGAGAGCGAAGCTTTCCTGGAAAGAGCTTAAGTTTTGAATTGAAAAGCAATACTTTCTGCCCAACTTCAAAACTCTTCCCGCGAATCATCTTATCATGGATCCTTTTCGTCTTCTCTTTGTAAATCCACGCATTGTCGAAAGCATCATTTCTGATATCTTCAAGTTCACAAAGTTGTAGCTTTCGATGCAAACCTGCTGCATCTCGATCGATGTTGAATTTCTTCACGGCCCACCATGCCTTGTGCTCCAATTCAACCGGAAGATGGCACATTTTCCAATAAATTAATCGGAAAGGTGACATACCAATGGGGGTCTTGTAGGAAGTCTTGTAAGCCCACAATTCATCATCTAAGCACTGACTCCAATCTTTCCGGTTTGGGTGGACGGTTCGTTCCAAAATCTTCTTGATCTCACGGTTGGAAACTTCAGCCATTCCATTTGTTTGAGGGTGGTATGGTGTGGAAACCTTGTGTCTTACGCCATACTTCCTCATCAATGCTTCCACCGTGCGGTTGCAAAAATGACTTCCTCCATCGCTAATTAGAACTCGCGGCGTTCTAAATCTAGTAAAAATGTTAGTTCGTAGGAAATCTGCAACAACTCGCGAATCATTAGTACAGGTGGCCTTTGCCTCCACCTATTTCGAAACATAATCCACTGCGAGTAAAATATACGTATAACCAATGGAGGGAGGAAATGGTCCCATAAAATCGATACCCCACACATCAAAAATCTCGACATTAAATATGTAGTGTTGTGGCATCTGATCTTTAGGTCCTAAATTACCGAATCTCTGGCACTTATCACATGCAGCACAAAATGCATGAGCATCGCGAAATAAACTAGGCCAAAAGAAACCGCAATCTAAAATCTTAAGGGCTGTCCTCCTTGAACCAAAATGTCCCCCGCATGCTTCATTGTGACAAAAGTCTAGAATAGGCTTAAATTCACTATCTGGGATACATCTCCTAATCACTAAATCGGAGCATTGTTTCCATAAATAAGGCTCATCCCAGATAAAAGTTCTAGCATTATGTTTAAGTTTGTCACGCTGAGATTTATGCATGGTAGATGGAAACTCACCTGTAACTAAGTAATTAACGATATCTGCATACCATGGAGTTTCCGAAACAGTTACCTCAATTCCGAAGAGTTTTTCATCCGGAAAAGTTTCCTCAATTACAACAGTCTCATTCTCACCTATCAAGCGTGATAGGTGGTCAGCGACAACATTTTCTACTCCCTTCTTATCCTTGATTTCGATGTTGAATTCTTGGAGTAGAAGTATCCATCTAATAAGCCTTGGTTTTGTGTCCTTTTTTATCATTAGGTACTTCAAAGCTGCATGATCAGTATACACAGTTACTTTAGTTTGAAGTAAATAAGACCGAAGTTTATCTAAAGCAAAAACCACTGCAAGAAACTCCTTCTCGGTGGTGGTATAATTTCTTTGAGCTTCATCAAGCGTCCGAGAGGCGTAATAAATTACATAAGGCTTCTTGTCCTTCCGTTGACCCAAAACAGCTCCTACGGCATAATCTGAGGCGTCGCACATGAGTTCAAATGGTAGAGACCAATCAGGGCAGCTCAAAACAGGAGCGCTCGTGAGAAGTTCCTTCAACTTGTTGAAGGCAGCGTTGCATTCCTCGTCAAATACGAACGGAGTCTCCTTTTGCAGCAATTTACACAACGAGCGAGAGATGTGGGAAAAATCTTTGATAAACCTTTGATAAAATCCTGTGTGTCCAAGAAAAAAACGTATCTCTCTAACCGAAGTTGGAGAGGGTAAGTGACGCACAAGATCTACTTTGGATTTATCAACTTCTAATCCTTTTTTCAGAAATAATATGACCTAACACGATCCCTTGTGTAACCATGAAATGACACTTCTCCCAATTAAGCACCAAGTTGGTTTCAACGCATCTTTGTAAAATAGTTTCTAAATTGTTTAAACATGCATCGAAATCATTCCCAAATACACTAAAATCGTCCATGAATACTTCAATAATTTTTTCAATGTAATCGGAAAAAATTGAGAGCATGCAGCGTTGAAATGTACCTGGTGCATTACATAATCCAAATGGCATTCGGCGGTATGCAAATGTTCCGAAAGGGCATGTGAACGTTGTCTTTTCTTGATCTTCCTCCGCAATGCTAATTTGGTTGTAGCCGGAGTATCCGTCGAGAAAACAGTAAAATGCATGGCCGGCTAACCTTTCCAGCATTTAATCTATGAACGGTAATGGAAAATGATCCTTGCGAGTTGCGGCGTTGAGCCTCCTGTAATCAATGCACACACGGTGTCCAGTGATTGTCCTTTGTGGCACGAGTTCATTCTCCATATTTTCGACGACGGTGATTCCAGATTTCTTAGGTACAACCTGCACAGGGGAAACCCAACGGCTATCAGAAATAGGGTAAATAACTCCACAGTCCATGAGTTTAATTACCTCCTTTTTTACCACCTCCATCATGGGAGGGTGGAGCCGACGTTGTGCTTCCCTTGTAGGCTTGGTGCCTTCTTCTAGGAAAATCCGATGCACACAGGTTGCTGGATTAATTCCGTTTATATCTGCAAGCGTCCAACCTATTGCGGTTTTGTACCTCTTGAGTACACTCACGAGTTTCTCCTCCTGCTCCTCCTCTAACGCAGACGAAATAATTATCGGCAAGGTTTCATGCTCGCCCAAGTACGCATACTTTAGATGATCCGATAATAGCTTGAGTTCTAAAACTGGAGCTTCTACGATAGAGGGAACAATTTTATTAATACCAAAAGTAATTGGTAAAGGGGGAGAAAAACTTACTTTTCGTGGTGCGTTAGTTAGAACCATGGCCATTTCTTGAATTCGAGGCTTAAACTCTATTAAGGCCTCGAAAAGGGCGTTATCCCCGAGTTGGATGGCTATGTCGAGTTCATCTTCATTGATGGTGTCAAGGTGGCCTTGTGCTAAGGTATCTACGAGATCATATGTTGAGATGGAAGCCACACTTGACATCGAAAATTTCATCCCGTCTAATATGTTGAACTCGATTCTTTCTCCATCAATCTCCATGGAGAAAGTTCCCTGAAAAACATCTATCTTCGTTCTTGCAGTCCTCATAAAGGGTCGTCCAAGAAGCAATGGCGTGGTGTTCAAAGGACTCTCCTCCATGTCAACGATGTAAAAATCCGCTGGAAAAATCAGGTTGTTGACTTGCACAAGAACGTCTTCTACGTATCCCCTTGGATACTTGTGTGTACGATCGGCTAGTTGGATGACAACACCGTCTTACTTGAGATCCCCAAGCTCCATCGACTTGTAGAGGTAGTAAGGCATGACGTTGATGGAGGCTCCAAGATCAAGCATTACGTTTTCGAAGTGTTTGTCACCAATTACGGAGGGAACTGCAAAACTCCCTGGATCCTTCAGTTTTGGGGGTAGCCGACGCTGCAAAACCGCCGAAACGGTTGTATTCACCTTCACAACCTCCTTTTCTCGTGTTTGCCTCCTCTGTGTGCATAATTCTTTTAGAAACTCTCGATCAAGGGCAAATTCACTTGCACTTTTCGAAAGATGTCCAAGATATCTTCATATTGATCATCTTTCTTCTTTGATTTTAATAATCTGCTTGGGAAAGGTGCAACAGCAAACGGAGAATTTAGTAATAACCGTATTTGAAGGAATAGGGCTTTTACCTTTGATTGGGGTGGGTTGTGGAGGGGATTGTGCCTTGGTGACAATAGGCGTCACCTTCTTCTTCTCGGCTTCTTGAGCTGCCGGATCGATCTCATGTTCCTCCTCTTGAGTGATGTCTTCGATAGTTCATTATCGAGATGAGATCTCTTGGTCTTTGGTTCTTCTAGTATCTTCCCACTCCTTGTGACAATGGCATTCATATTTCGTTGATTAGGAGTGGTTTGAGGTGGAAGCCGACCAGTTTCTTTGATTTGTCCCATGAAATCAACAAGTTGGCCAAGTTGCTTCTTCACTTCGGTGATGTCTCGGCCATGAGAATCCAATGTCTCCTTGGTTTTCGATTGTCCATCAAGGAGAATTTGTGTGGAGGCCGAAAGTTGTGACAACATCTTGTCATAATCCGGATTTGTGAAGGATTGAGATGAAGAACCATGCTGCATCGGTGGCCTAGGCTGAAATGGAGGGCGTTGGTAGCTTTGTTGAGGTACCGGAGGGTTCAAAGTTCCCTCATTGCTGCTCCATCTAAAGCCTGGATGATCTCGATTGCCGAAATTGTTGTAGTTGTTGTACCGTTGGCCTCCTTGATATCCACCGATGGCGTTAGCGTGCTCACTTTTGCTAGCTTGCTCTGGCACTTGAGGGAATTGGTCATTATGGTGACCTTGTGCTTGACATATGCCACAAACAGGCCCTTGAGTTGCTTTGGCTCTTGTCGTTTCGAGCTCTAAAACCTTCTCTAGCATATGAGCTAGTTTGTCGTATTTTTCATCTGCGTCGGTTTTAGAACTCACTTCGCCGTCTGCTCTTCTGTTGGACATTCCATACTGTGCATCGTTGTTCGCCCGATTCTCTAGAAGAGTTCTAGCTTCGGTTTCGTTTAAGTCCATGAATGCACCGGTAGCTGCTGCATCGAGCAATTCCCTATCGATCGCCTTGAGACCATCATAAAAGTAATTCATGATATTAGTCTCAGAAAATCCATGAGATGGGCAGGTGGCACACAAAACCTTGAATCGGTCATAATATTGGCCAAAAGTCTCGTCCGGTTTCTGTGTAATGCCAGTGATTTGCTTCCTCAAGACAGTGATCTTTGAGGCCGGGAAGTACTTCGCCAGGAACATGTCCCCAAGTTGCTTCCATGTGGTAATATGGTTCGGCGGTAGTTCCATGAGCCAAGACTCGGCCCTGTCGGTTAGGGTAGTTCCATGTGGTAATATGCTTAGGAATGCTTTAAGCTTGAAGAGCTCCGAATCAGCATCGGATGGCTTCATGCTGTTACAAACAAATTGGAATTGTTTGAGATGCTTATTCGGATCTTCATTTGAAAGTCCGTGAAAAATGGGCAGTCGGTGGAGGAAACCACTCTTCAGCTCGATGTCCTTCATGTTTTCTCCCGGTGGTGGAAAAGCAATGCTTGAAGGCCCGCTACTCCATTCGGTTGAGCAGGTGCGTTGACGACTGGATTGTCCTACGTTGGCCATTTTGACTTCTTGTGCTTCCGGCTCTGAATTATGATCAGTTGATGAATGTGAAGAATCGGAACCTTCCTCAATAATGGGATAATCCAGCGGTTCTGATTGAGCTCTAAGTCTAGCTATCCTCTCTGCGATTTCCTCAAACTTTGTTTTAGATGGTCCAGGATTCTGATCGGACATTCATTAGCCTGAGCATCCACCAAAGACCAAGTGTTAGTATCAAAAAGAATAAGTAATGAATATAGAGATACTAACCAAAAACCGTAAAACATATAAAGAAAACAAAGCGAAACAAATAACAAATAAAATAGTAAAACTACCAAAACAAACTATAAAAACTCACAAAGACTTAAAAACTACTAAAACACACAAAATTTATGAAGTTTAAGACACTAAATGTAATTTACTAAGTAATGCAAATGATCTAATCAATTTTAAGGGTTATGCAAATGAATGTAATGAACTAAGACACACGTTTTCTGCAAATTAACACTATATAATGTAAAAGCTACGAATTTAGTTAGAACATATATAAACATGGTTCAAATGCAAGAAAACAATAATTCACATTGAATTTATGCACAACACATTCTCATTAAATAAAATGCATCAAACAACAATCCTACGTGAAAAATGGAGTGAATGCATAAGAGAAATTGTTAGAACCTGCAGATTACACACGAGTTACGTGCTTAAAATATGAATGCAAAGAATGACCTCTTCTTCGGTCTTATGCCCTAACTTCACTTAGGTTAGGGTACTCGGTAGTGAAATCCGAGCATTATAAAGCTTTAGAGAGGTTATGCAAGCTAAATGTAACGTTTTGTTAGTCCTTTACAGATTTTAATGCAAAAAGAAAAACACACAAATTTGACTAAGTATTATTTATTTTCCTTTGGCCCCGATGGTACGTGGTGCAGAGGCTCTCCACTGTGCAATGGGTCTCATTCATCAAAAGATGAAGTCTGATTCCAAGAGGTGTAAGCATGCATAATCCTATATACCATCTTTTAAAGGATTATGTCGTATTTATTAAGTTCATGTATTGTCCGTGTTTATATGCACTTATGATTTACAGAGAGTACTCGAAATGATCTTTCGGTAAATTTCTTGGACGTGCGGCTCGTGCGAAAATGTATACTGACTCTTGCTAATTCAGCTTAGTTACGTTTAGAAATGGCAAGTAGGGATAGAGATAACGCGAGAGGTAAGGACTAATATTTAGAACAACCTGAGGCTAACTCGTAAGAGTATATACTCCATTGTTGTTCTTAGAGACACCCCGAGGCTAACCAGTTATGGTATATACTCCAATGGTGTTCTATTGCTTAGATCCGAAACCCGGCACAAATCATAAACCCGCTCACCATATCCAACAATCAGCCAAATTTTTGAGATAGTGTGACAACCCGAATCAGAATCAGTTATGTGTTTGGCACGATTCTCGAGATTTGGTTATAGTCGCAGTTTTACGTTATTATGTGGTTTGCCGATACGATTCGCGACTATGTTTTCAGTCGAGAATTTGAGTTGGGTGTCTTCACGGAAATTGTAGAGTACGTGATTTCGAGCTCGTGGGCGGTTCCGGAAGATTTTTCCGATATCGAGGAATATTTTATGATTATTTGAAGTTTCGGGTTCCGACGAGTTTATCCGTTTGTTTCGAGCTTATCCGAATCATTTCGTATATTCGTTTTGGACCGTTGATCGACCCGAGGTGCGAGTATAAATAACGAAAATAGTCGAGAAATAGTCAAAAATGGCAGTTTTGAGCTTTGACCGTGTGTTGACCGCCTGTTGACTTTCCAAATTTGGAAAGTAGCCGTTGACCCGTAAAGAGAGTGTGCGACCTGGTTCGGTTCGTCGGCGACCCGACTTCTCCGGCCACCTCCGGCTAGACTGAGGGTACAGTTCGAATCCTCTCGTGTTCCTCTTTCATATTATGTATGAGATGTTTGAAATTGTTGGTGTTTACCTTGGGTTTGATTAAGGGCCGATTTGGTTTGGTCAACGGTGTTGGGTGGTAGGTTTCCAGTGAGGTTTTGGAGTTGGGTTCTTGGGGGTTTTGCTCCCCACCCCTCGGTGATACTCCCTGAGTTGTTGGTTTGGGACGAGGTTGTGTTTGGGGTTGAACTCGATTGGGTTCCGATGTGGGTATTCCGACGTGGTTTTGGATGGAATTGACGGTGATGGACTTTGAATTGAGGTTGGGTGTAGTTAAGGAAGTGACTCGGACCGTGATGGGCTTTATTTCTGGAAATTTTGGCCGTGAATTTCCACCGTTGACGGCGCGCCGCCGGCAGTCAACGGTGGTCAACGGCGGCGCTCCGGCGAGGAAAAGTCAAATTTTCAGATTTCGACAATTTTAATGTCATTTTTCTCGTAATCACGCCCTGGTTATCGTACAGAGGTTTTTGGGTCGATTTGATTAGCCGATTTTCAGTCGAGGTTTCGAGTGGGGATTTCGTGATTTCCGTAATTCATTTTGTACTGCATTTCGTATTTCCGGGAACGGTTGGTTTCCATGCATCAGTACAGTGTTGTGGATTACGATATTGATCAGTTATGTTTTATGAATATATTCAGGTGATCGAGATCGAGATCTGGATCGTGATCGTGCTTCAGGCGAGGGAATTTCCACCAGACCACGAGTTTAGCGCGAGTTCGCGCTAGTTGATCTGTGAGTGGACAAGTTAATTTTCACTGTTGATTTGCGAGTTCGTGAATCATATGATTTCCGTATTTGATTATACGATGTTGTGATATATGTTGTTTCCGGAGGTATTGTTATATGTTTATTTGTGATGGCATTTATTACATCGATGTACCAGAGTTGAGAGATTCCTCTGGACCAGAGTTGAGAGATTCCTCTGGGCAGGGTTGAGTGGTCCCCTGGCCTATCACTGTCGGGTTTGAGCGATTCACCTGACGTCGGGCTTGAGAGGTCGCCCGACAACCTCCGTGTATATATATATATATGTGTGTGTTGTTTTCCGAACTCGCACTGTTTTATATTGAGTATGTGTATAAACTGGTGAAAGGCATATGTTTATTTTCGTCCACTCACTCTAACGTTTTTATTTGCCTTTCCCCTGGGCTTTTCGGTTTCCGTGCCCAGTTTGCAGTTCGGATTCTGCTGTTTCACATCACGGTTTGGAGGCTAGTGTTCAGAGTTACCTGTGCTTTCCAGTAGGTTCTTGTTTCGCCTACTGATGTGTATATGTTGTATATATTTTATACTAGAGGTCGCTCTGATACATTCTGAATCTTGTTTATACGGATTTTCACGGATATATATATATATACATAGTACAGTTTGTTTACTGTTATTGATTATATTGATGTTGAGAAATCCAGATGGGATTGGTGCCCACGGTTTGGCTTTTGTGGCATAGGATGAAGTGTTATTTTCTGGGTGCAGGTTATGGCAATTCCACGCTAGTAACGAAACTCTGCCGAAATTTCGAAAAAATTTTGTTGGTTCGTATTTTCAGAAAGGGTTTGATTCCGATTTGGGTATCTGAATTGGGGTTGGGTCCTTTTAGCTTGGTATCAGAGCATTAGGTTGTCAAATTCTGTAGACTCTTGTAGTTGTGACGCTTAGGGTATTTGAGTTGATACAGCATGACTGGAGTGATGACCCGACTGGCCAGCGGTACTCATCAATACTTCGGGTGTTGTGTGTCCTCAAATATCTGCGGTTTCATGATTACGTTCTTTCTACTTGTACCTAATGCTTGTCTTGTATCATTAGGATGCCTCCTTGACGTGGTCCCCGTGTTGATCGGGATGATGATCCTGATGAGGATCGCCGAACGCGCGACTTGCTGATGCGAGTGCTGCGTTTGGAGGAGCGTTTTGAGCCTGTGGTCAAGGCTCGTACAGCTGGTGCTACTGTGTTTTCGGGGTTAGTTGATCCAAAGATATGCGAGGCATGGTTGGTTCAGATTGAACGTGTTTGTGAGCGTCTGCAGTTTACTCCTGAGCAGATGTCAGTAGCCGCAGTTGGTTTACTTGAGGGTGATGCATACTTTTGGTGGGTTAGCACAGACAGAGTTCCGGTTGATACTCCGTGGACATTGTTTCGTGATCTGTTTATGCGGAGGTATTTTAATCCGGCTACCCAGCAGCGCAAGTACGAGGAGTTCACGAACTTGAGGCAGGGCAGTTTGTCTGTACTTGAGTATCGGGATCGGTTTACCCGTTTGTCTCGTTTTGCGTGGGATATGGTGGCTACAGAGGAAGCCAAGTGTCGCAGGTTTGAGCTGGGATTGACTACGATGTCGCGGAACAACTTTGATGAATTTGTCAGTGCAGCTCTCCGAGGCGAGGATATTGAGCAGGAGAGACAGCAGAGGTACCAGCCGAGGCGATTTGAGGAAGGTGGACCGAGTCAGGGGCCTTCAAAGAGACAGAGTTCTGATACTTCTGGTTCAGCCTCATCCTCAGGCGGTGGATCTTATCGCTCACTAGTTGATGTACCGAGGCAGAGATCGAGATGGAGGAGAGACCGACCGCGGCGACCGCAGGCTAGTGTAGGTTCCAGGGGTTCTAGTATCCTCGGCGTATAGGTGGCACTTTTGCCGTACCGAGGGAGCACCCATTGTGTAGTCTCTGCAGCCGACACCATGTGGGTCCATGTCGGCGAGGTCCTGTTACTTGTTATCATTGTGGCCAGGTGGGTCACTACTTGAGGGAGTGTCCCCAGTTGTTTGATACTGATGGTCAGGCGGCTCAGAGTTCCGGAGGAGAGCGAGGTGCCACTTCGGGAGCGCGACCAGCACAGTTTGCAGGTCAGGGTAGGCAACAGGGACAGCCCCAGCGAGGACGACTAGCCGGACAGGCGAGGGTTCATGCTATGACTCTACGTGAGGGCAGAGCATCATCGGAGGTCGTTATTGGTACGTTACATGTTTTTGGTATTCCAGTAGTTGCATTGTTAGATCCAGGTGCTACACATTCATTCATATCATTTAGACTGTCATCATTGGCTACGGTACCTGCATCTCCACTTCTGGGGTTGTGGAGAGTGTTGTATCCATCAGGTGAGGTTGTGAGCATTGGTTGGGTTTACAGAGACTGTGAGGTGTTTGTTGATGGCCACGGGTTAGCTGTTGATCTGTTATTGCTCGATATTGTTGATTTTGACTTGATATTGGGTATAGACTTCCTGGAGTCGCACTGGGCTATGTTTGACTACCACAGGAAGGAGGTCGCGTTTCGACGACCAGGGTTACCCGAGATACTATTCTGTGGCGAGAAGAACACTTCACTACCGTATTTGATTTCCGCGATGAGGGCGGATCGGTTGATGAAGAAGGGTTGTGTTGCTTACTTAGCCCATGTTGTGGACACTACAGCTGCAGTGCCGGATCTTGTTAGTATTGAGGTTGTGTCTGAGTTTCTAGATGTGTTTCCAGCGGAGTTACCTGGTATACCCCCTGTACGGGAGATTGATTTTACCATTGAATTATTGCCGGGTACTGGACTGATTTCCCAGACACCGTACCGGATGGCTCCTGCAGAGTTGAAGGAGTTGCAGATCCAGCTTCAGGAGTTGTTAGAGAAGGGATTCATTCGACCGAGTGTTTCTCTGTGGGGTGCTCCAGTATTGTTTGTGCGGAAGAAGGATGGGTCCATGTGTTTGTGCATCGACTATCGGAAGCTGAATCAGGTTACGGTGAGGAACAAGTATCCGTTGCCGCGGATTGATGACTAGTTTGATCAGCTGAAGGGAGCCTCAGTCTTTTCGAAGATTGACCTTCGATCCGGATATCACCAGTTGAGGATCCGAGATTCAGATGTAGCCAGGACAGCATTCAGGACGTGGTATGGGCACTATGAGTTTTTGGTTATGCCGTTTGGGTTGACCAATGCCCCCGCAGCTTTCATGGACTTGATGAATCGAGTGTTCAGACGATTCCTGGACAAGTTCGTGATTGTATTCATTGACGATATCCTGATCTATTCCAAGAGTGTGGGCCAGCATAAGAAGCACTTGCGAGCAGTGTTGCGGACGTTGCGGGACCATCAGTTGTTCGCGAAGTTTAGCAAGTGTGAATTCTGGTTGGATAGTGTGAAGTTTCTTGGCCATGTGATTTCGGCCGAGGGAGTTAGTGTTGATCCTGACAAGATCGAGGCCGTGCTGAATTGGAGTAGACCCACTACTGTGCCAGAGATTCGGAGTTTCTTGGGTTTAGCAGGCTATTACCGATGGTTTGTTCAGGATTTCTCCCGGATTGCTACACCACTGACCAGATTGACGAAGAAGGGCGTCAAGTTTGAGTGGTCTGATGCGTGCGAGGAGAGTTATTTGCTCCTGAAGAAGAGATTGACTACCGCACCGGTTCTGACATTGCCAGACGACAGTGGTGAGTTTATTGTGTACAGCGATGCGTCGAAGTTGGGACTTGGTTGTGTGTTGATGCAACATGGTAGAGTCGTGGCATATGGTTCCAGACAGCTGAAACCGCATGAGGTCAACTATCCGACGCATGATTTGGAGTTAGCCGCTATTGTGTTAGCGTTGAAGAGTTAGAGGCATTATTTGTATGGTGCTCAGTGTAAGATTTTCACTGATCACAAGAGCCTCACCTACCTGCGGACGCAGCCGGATTTGAACATGAGGCAGCGCCGATGGATGAAGTTGATCAACGATTACGATTGCACATTTGAGTACCATCCAGGGAAGGCCAATGTTGTGGCAGATGCAGTTAGTCGGAAATCTGGAGCCTCGTTGTTCCACATGTGTGTGGCCAGAGTATCAATGTTAGCCGAGCTACGGGTGCTGTGTTTGGATATGATGATGATGGAGCTTTGTTGGCCAGTTTTCAGGTTCGACCCGTACTAGTTGATCAGGTACGAGAGGCACAGGATTCAGATCCTTACTTGCTGGGCAAGAAGACCATGATACGGAATGGTGTGCCTATTGAGTTCCGATTGAGCGACGACGGTACGTTGTTGTTCAGAGGCAGATTATGTGTACCCAGAGACGAGGAATTGAAGAAGGAGATTCTGGACGAGGCCCACAGTTCAGCGTATGCGATACATCCCGGAGGTACGAAGATGTTCCGTACACTTCGAGCGTATTATTGGTGGCGCAACATGAAGCGGGAGATTGCCGCGTACGTGAGTCGATGTTTGATTTGTCAGCAGGTGAAGGCGGAGAGGCAAAAACCTGCACAGAAACTACAGCCACTTGAGATTCCGGTTTGGAAGTGGGAACACATTACGATCGATTTCGTCTATCAGTTGCCGCGTACTTCGGCGGGCAACACTGGCATTTGGGTTATTGTTGACCGATTGACGAAATCCGCACACTTTCTTGCACTTCCGGGGAAGATTTCAGTGGGCAGATTGGCCAAGTTATACTTATCCGAGATTGTTCGCTTGCATGGTGTGCCTGTGTCCATTGTTTCTGACCGAGATAGTCAGTTTACTTCTGAGTTTTGGCAGGCTTTACAGCGAGCATTGGGCACGAGGTTGCGGTTTACTACAGCTTTCCATCCTCAGACTGACGGGCAGTCCGAATGGACCATTCAGACACTTGAGGATATGTTGAGATCGTGTGTGTTGTAGTTTCGCGGAAACTGGGATCAGCAGTTGCACTTGATTGAGTTCGCTTACAACAACAGCTACCAGGCCAGTATTGAGATGGCACCGTACGAGCCCCTGTACGGGAAGCAGTGTCGCACTCTATTGTGTTGGAGTGAGGTGGGCGAGCGTTGGCTTATTGGTCCTGATTTGGTGAAAACCACGATGGAGGACATACAGGTTATCCAGGATCGATTGAAGATCGCCCAGGATCGGCAAAAGAGTTATGTAGATGTGAGGAGAAAGAGCTTAGAGTTCGAGGTTGGTGATTGGGTCTTCCTGAAACTATCTCCGTGGAGAGGAGTTGTGCATTTCGGGAAGCATGGCAAGCTTCGACCGCGGTACATTGGTCCGTATGAGATTACAGAGAGGGTTGGAGTTGTTGCTTACAGACTTGAGTTACCGACTGAGATGGCTCGTGTTCATGATGTCTTCCATGTTTCGATGTTGCGGAAGTACATCTCAGATCCTTCGCATGTATTAGCTCCACAGCAATTACCGATCAGAGAGGATTTGACGTATGTTGAGGAGCCAGTGCAGATTCTCGATCGACGTGAGCAGGGGTTGAGGCACCGTGTGATTCCGCTGGTGAAGGTCTTGTGGCAGAACCACTCAGTTGAGGAGGCCACCTAGGAGACCGAGCAGCGTATGCGGAAGCAGTATCCTCATCTGTTCACATGACAGGTATGTAAATTTCGAGGTCAAAATTTCTTTAAGGGGGGTAGATTTGTGAGGACCCGAATCAGAATCAGTTATGTGTTTGGCACGATTCTCGAGATTTGGTTATAGTCGCAGTTTTACGTTATTATGTGGTTTGCCGATTCGATTCGCGACTATGTTTTTAGTCGAGAATTTGAGTTGGGTGTCTTCACGGAAATTGTAGAGTACGTGATTTCGAGCTCGTGGCCGGTTCCGGAAGATTTTTCCGATAACCAAGGAATATTTTATGATTATTTGAAGTTTTGGGTTCCGACGAGTTTATCCGTTTGTTTCGAGCTTATCCGAATCATTTCGTATATTCGTTTTGGACCGTCGATCGACCCGAGGTGCGAGTATAAATAACAAAAATAGTCGAGAAATAGTCAAAAATGGCAGTTTTGAGCTTTGACCGTGTGTTGACCGCCTGTTGACTTTCCAAATTTGGAAAGTAGCCGTTGACCCGTAAGGAGAGTGTGCGACCCGGTTCGGTTCGTCGGTGACCCGACTTCTCCGGCCACCTCCGGCTAGACTGAGGGTACAGTTCGAATCCTCTCGTGTTCCTCTTTCATATTATGTATGAGATGTTTGAAATTGTTGGTGTTTACCTTGGGTTCGATTAAGGGCCGATTTGGTTTGGTCGACGGTGTTGGGTGGTAGGTTTCCGGTGAGGTTTCGGAGTTGGGTTGTTGGGGGTTTTGCTCCCCACCCCTCGGTGATACTCCCTGAGTTGTTGGTTTGGGACGAGGTTGTGTTAAGGGTTGAACCCGATTGGGTTCCGATGTGGGTATTCCGACGTGGTTTTGGATGGAATTAACGGTGATGGACTTTGAATTGAGGTTGGGTGTAGTTAAGGAAGTGACTCAGACCGTGATGGGCTTTAATTCTAGAAATTTTGGCCGTGAATTTCCACCGTTGACGGCTCGCCGCCGCCGGCGGCGCTCCGGCGAGGAAAAGTCAACTTTTCAGATTTCAAAAATTTTAATGTCATTTTTCTCGTAATCACGCCCTGGTTATCGTACAGAGGTTTTTGGGTCGATTTGATTAGCCGATTTTCAGTCGAGGTTTCGAGTGGGGATTTCGGGATTTCCGTAATTCATTTTGTGCTGCATTTTGTATTTCCGGGAACGGTTGGTTTCCATGCATCAATACAGTGTTGTGGATTACGATATTGATCAGTTATTTTTTATGAATATATTCAGGTGATCGAGATCGAGATCTGGATCGTGATCGTGCTTCAGGCGAGGGAATTTCCGCCGGACCACGAGTTTAGCGCGAGTTCGCGCTAGTTGATCTGTGAGTGGACAAGTTTCTATTTTCACTGTTGATTTGCGAGTTCGTGAATCATATGATTTCCGTATTTGATTATACGATGTTGTGATATATGTTGTTTCCGGAGGTATTGTTATATGTTTATTTGTGATGGCATTTATTACATCGATGTACCAGAGTTGAGAGATTCCTCTAGACCAGAGTTGAGAGATTCCTCTGGGCAGGGTTGAGTGGTCCCCTGCGTGCCGCCAGGGTTGAGTGGTCCCCTGGCCTATCACTGTCGGGTTTGAGCGATTCACCTGACGTCGGGCTTGAGAGGTCGCCCGACAACCTCCGTGTATATATATATATATGTGTGTGTTGTTTTCCGAACTCGCACTGTTTTATATTGAGTATGTGTATAAACTGGTGAAAGGCATATGTTTATTTTCGTCCACTCACTCTAACGTTTTTATTTACCTTTCCCCTGGGCTTTTCGGTTTCCGTGCCTAGTTTGCAGTTCGGATTCTGTTATTTCACGTCACGGTTTGGAGGCTAGTGTTCAGAGTTACCTGTGCTTTCTAGTAGGTTCTTGTTTCGCCTACTGGTGTGTATATGTTGTATATATTTTATACTAGAGGTCGCTCTGATACATTCTGAATCTTGTTTATACGGATTTTCACGGATATATATATATACATAGTACAGTTTGTTTACTGTTATTGATTATATTGATGTTGAGAAATCTGGATGGGATTGGTGCCCACGGTTTGGCTTTTGTGGCATAGAATGAAGTGTTATTTTCTGGGTGCAGGTTATGGCAATTCCACGCTAGTAACGAAACTCTGCCGAAATTTCGAAAAAATTTTGTTGGTTCGTATTTTCAGAAAGGGTTTGATTCCGATTTGGGTATCTGAATCGGGGTTGGGTCCTTTCAGATAATATACAATCTCAAGTCCTTAGTAAACTCCGCCCATAACCTCATGCTCATAACTTCACTTAGGTTATGGCGTGTGGTGATGAAATCCACACTTCATGAGGGGTTAAGGAGATAAACCAGAAAAAGAGGTACCTCCCTATTCCAAAAAACGAAACTTAATAACCAATACTCGTACTCAATGTAAATCAATTTAAGTGCGTCTACGAATTGAGTGCACCTAAAATTTAAAAGGAATACACGATTTAGTTATTGAGTAAATCTCTTCGTCGTGCGGCCCGCGCGAAAATGTATACTAACTATCGTTAATTTTCGTAATTGTTGGAAATGACCAGTTGGGATAGATGTAACGCAAGAGGTAAGAACTAATTTCTGGGAACAACCTGAGGCTAACTCGTTAGAGTATATACTCCATTGTTGTTCTTAGAAACACCCCGAGGCTTACTCGTAAGAGTATGTACTCCAATGGTGTTCTGTTTTCTTAGTCCAAAATCAGTCACCATTCATAACCCTTCTAGACATCATGACCAATTATTACTCGAAATCACAAGATAGTATACAATCTCAAATGTTTGTAAACTTTGCCCACAACCTCATGCCCATAACTTCACTTAGGTTATGGTGTGTGGTGATGAAATCCACACTTCATGAAGGGTTAAGGAGGTAGACAAACAAAAGAGACACCTCCCTATTCCAAAGAGATTTATTTAATAACTAAGTGCTAGTACTCAAATTAAATCAAAGACTATCCTTTAACATGAAAATAAATTATGCAAGAAGTGTAAATAAATTCGTATGAATTGTAAACATGTATGTAAATTTCTATAAGTATAAACAAGTATGCATTTCGAAAATTATAGACATGCTTTTAATTACATATGTACAACGAAATCATACAAAAACTTTATAATTCCCCGGCAACGGCGCCAAAAATTGATACGTGGAAAACATGCGTTTAACGTTAACACAAAGTAGACCCTAAAAACACAGTTCACACGTAAAGCAATTTAAAATCCTTATTTTGTCATTATAATATTGGCGAGTAGGGATCATTCTATCCGGGGAATTAAAGGGCGTATGCATGGTTTCGTTAATAAGCGGAAATCTAAAGGTTTGGGGGGATTGGAAATTGGTTAATTAATCTACGAAATTAAAGTACAAAACATGCAAACACAACAAGAACTCCTAGACTTCTAACATGTTTTACTCAAAGACAAGTTTAACAATCAAGAAACCTTAAAGTCTAATTATGCGTACTAAAAATAAGAAGCTACACTACTAATTACAAGTGATCATCTCATCTTATTAATCTTACTCTTTTTCATGCCTCAATACTCTAAGTAAGATACGAAATTTATAACTTCTAACTAAATATACATGCTTGATATTTGAGTGGGAATGCAACTTAGCGTCTAAACACCCTAAACAAAGTACGATCATCGAAACATGCGAAAGAGAGGGACTTAGCGTATTATCTAACACATGCTTTCGAAGCTTTAAGATTGTATCCAACATGCATAAAAGGCTTGAAATCATAAACACATGCAATTTACGAAAAGGCTTAAGAACATATAACTCAAATCCAAACTTGTTCTTCATTAAATACATCAAAGTGATCCAATACAAAGCAAAAGACATGAAATTGAAGATCATGGTTACACTTTTTGTCTTGAATGCTTGATGACTTCTTGAAGGTGGTTCTCATTCACAAGGGACTTACACTAAAAGAAAACAGCACTTAAACCACGGAAACGTAATTGTTCCGTGGTCCAAGTGACACCTGGACCACGGAAAAGACTCCGTGGTCCAAGTACCACCTGGACGATGGATACGGTATTCTCCGTCGTCCATGTGATCACCTGGACCTCGGAGTCTTCTCCGTCCTCCAGGTGATCACCTGGATGACGGAGATGGTATTCTCCGTCGTCCAGGTGATTACCTGGACAACGGACCGACACGCCGTTGTCCGAGTACGTAACGTACTTCCACTTAGACGACGTACCGACACCTCCGTCGTCAAAGTGAAGCATTATATAAGCCCGATGCCAAACTGAATTCATTCCTCGATCTCTTCATTCCATTTGAAGAAGAATTGAAGGATAAGGGAGAAGGAGAATGGAGCTAGCTAGCTAGAAGGCCGAGAAGAATCAGGATCGATAAGGGATCTCCGCTGACTAGCTAGCTAGCTTAATTAACGTACAGATATCGAGAAGGCCAGCAGGTACGTACGTACGCAGTTAAAATTTGCTTAATTAATATATATTTAGTGAAAACGTACGTACATACATGCAAGGATGTTAGCTATATATATATGTACAGATCGATTAAATTACGTACGTACGTAATTGATGGATCGATGTAGATCGAGTACGTATAATTAAGCGTAAATTAATGGACAAATATATATATATGTAATAATTAATTAATTATAATATTTTGTAGCAGTATGGACAAGAGTTGGATGAAGTTGAAGAATAGATGTGATGTCCGGTATATGGATGGAATTAGCGAATTTGTGAATTTTGCGATAGAACATGGTCAGGGAAAGAAACGTTTCAGGTGTCCGTGTCAGAAATGTCTTAATTGTCAGTATGCGGAGGTTAATGTTATGGTGCAACACCTGTACGAAAATGGTATGATGTGGAGTTACACTACATGGAGTGAGCATGGTGAAGCAGTAGAGTTCAGCGCAGCAGACTTCAGCTCAGGGTACAGTTACCATGGTGCCTCATCCAGCGGCAGTGGTGCCAGACCCCCAGCTTGCAACCCAACTGCAAATTTGGTCCATGATGCGTTTCCGGGATGCAGTCATAGTGGACACCAACACCAAGACGGAGGTTACAGTACCACTAATGAGCATGATGACACATTCCCCGCAGCTAGCTTGGCCACTGACACCAGTGAGATGGAAAAGTAAAACCGGATGCTACTTGAAGCGCAGACCCCGGTATTCCCTGGATGTCGAGAGAATGTGTTGCAATATGTGATGGAGCAAATGAAGATAAAAGTGAAGCACAAAATGTCAGTGAGTGCTTTTGACGAAATTCAGGAGCAAATATGTAAGTTGCTTCCTGATGATCACAATCTTCCTAAATCTCATTATAAGGTTAGAAATATCCTGAGCAGCCTCGGCCTAAAGTACAGGATAATTGACGCATGTCCGAATGATTGTGTGCTATTTTACAAAGAGTATAAAGAGTTGGACTATTGTCCCGTATGTGGCCAGTGCAGATTCCAGTTGAATAGGAAGAGTTCGAAAAAGAGAATTCCTGTGAAAGTTGTTCGATATTTTCCCTTGATTC
Organism: Geum urbanum; assembly: GCA_946800695.1. Lineage (NCBI taxonomy): Eukaryota > Viridiplantae > Streptophyta > Magnoliopsida > Rosales > Rosaceae > Geum > Geum urbanum. The sequence goes on from OX327015.1 coordinate 7,918,864, forward strand.
CCAGATTGCAGCGCCTGTACATGTCTCTACACACAGCAGAGGCGATGCGATGGTACGCAGAAAAGCGAATAGGTGACGATGTCTTGCGACACGCCGCGGATGGGGAGGGTTTCAAACATTTCGACAGAGAATTTGGAGACTTTGCTTCAGAGGTTAGAAATGTTAGACTCGGTCTATCTACAGACGGATTCAATCCTTGGGGAAGTAATAGCTCCGCCGTCAGCACTTGGCCAGTTATTCTGATGCCGTACAACTTGTCTCCGTGGATGTGCATGAACAAGGAATTTAATTTCCTTACCGTACTAATTCCAAGTCCTAAATCTCCATCGAAGTGCTTAGATGTCTACCTCAAACCTTTGATCGACGAGCTGAAACTGTTGTGGGAAAATGGAGTCCCAACTTATGACAAATTCACTGACACGATGTTCACGATGAGGGCTGCCGTAATGTGGACGATCAGCGATTTTCCAGCTTATGGGATGTTGGCAGCCTGCAGGACAAAAGGATATAATGGATGTCCTATATGTTTGGACGACGTGAACTCTAGTTGGCACGCGGGGAAGGTGTGTTACTTGGGTCACCGTAGATGGCTTCCTCACGACCACCCGTGGCGACAGGATGAAGCTCATTTCGACAGTACGGTAGATAACAATCCTAAACCCCGTAGTTGGTCGGGCGAAGAGATTTTAGAGAGGTTGAGCTATTTCGACTTTGGTGTGTTGAGCAATGACGCGGATGTAAAGAAATGCAATCCAATTCCTCCATATGATCTGAGCTATTGGGATCACAAGAGTATATTCTTTGAACTCCCTTACTGGTCGAAGTTGAAGCTGAGGAACAACTTGGACGCGATGCACATAGAAAAGAATGTGTGCGACAGCGTGGTGGGAACAATTCTCGGTATTAAGTTCAAGACTAAAGATACTCCCAAAGCGCGCAAAGATTTGTAATCAATGAATCTACGTCGTCCCTTGTGGTTGAGGAGGGATAGGAAAGGAGTGTACAACAAGATGCCAGATGCACCTTACACAGTGAAGCCGACGCTTAGACGTTCTGTATTTCACTGGTTTATGGGCGTTCGTTATCTGGCTACGTATGCAGCTACTATAACTGGAGCAGTGGACGAGGTGCAACACAAGTTTGTTGGTCTAAAGACACATGACTATCACGTTATGCTGCAATGTCTGATTCCAGTGGTAATTCGACCATACTTGCCTCGGGACGTCGTAGAACCAATAGTAGCATTGTGCAGGTGGTGGCAGAGGTTATGCGCCAGAGAATTAAAGAAGTCAGATGTGGTGGAATTGCAACAACAAATTGTGCACATCATTTGCAAACTAGAGAGGATTTTCCCCCCTGCTTTCTTTGACATCATGATTCACCTAATGATCCACCTGCCCGAGCAGGTGCTCATTTCTGGTCCGGTCCAGTACACTTGGATGTATCCTCAAGAAAGGTACGTACAACTAATTAATTAATTTGTTCCACTGGAGATTATATATATACTAGCTAGCTATATGTAATTATGTAATATGTACGTTTTATTTTGTAGACAGATTGGACAGTATAAGTCATTCGTCAAAAACAGGTCGGCCCCGGATGGCTCCATAGCAGAGACATACCTAATGCATGAGTGTGTTACTTACTGCAACAGGTACCTCAAAGATCCACCCCCTCCCGCTGCCTCCGATCGCAGTGCCCGCATCAATCTTTCTGTCGTGAGAAATGTCGTCCGACCGTTTAGAGGAGTATTAAAGGAATCGTTAACACGGGAAGAACTTATTGAGACACATTGGGTAGTGTTGCGAGACTGTGACGAAGTTGAGCCGTACATGTTGTCATACAGGGAGAGGCTTCAGGCGTTAAATCAAAACAAGAGTTCGGCGTGGATTGAGAAAATGGTTAAGAAGAAGTTTCCCGATTATTTCTTCCAATGGGTACGTACGTACGTCTCGGTATTAATTATTTAAATACATATCGCTCATGTTTGTAGAAAGTAAACCCTTATATTAATTTGCCCTTTTTCGCAGATGATTGATCTGCAAAAATCTGATAACCACGGAGGGTGGTGGTCATGGCCAAAGCACTTGCTAGCAGGGAAGCCGATTAAACACTATATTTATCCCGGATGTTTTGTGAACGGTGTAAAGTTCCATTCATTGGCCCGAGACGAAGGAAGAAGAACACAAAACAGTGGGGTAGCGGTTGGGAAAGACAATGATCTATATTACGGGGCTATTGTATATGTGGTTCAGCTATGTTACGGGAATGATGTCAACGTTTTCCTATTCAAGTGCAGATGGTTCAAGCTTACAAAGGAAGACCTGGGACTATTATCAGTCAATACAAACTCGCACTGGTATGAGGATGAGCCTTTCGCTCTCGCCACCTTAGTTCGGCAGGTGTTCTATCTCGACGATCCGAAAGCCGGTGAATGGTGGAAAATAGTGAACCATATCTCTCACCGAGGAATATGGAATACAGAGACAATTGAAGGGACACCGCCGACGACTAAAGATGCTGCTGAACCAGAAAGAGACATTCCTGCCTATCAAGAGCCTAATATTTCTATGGTCCGCTCCGATATAATGGACCTGGTTCAAGATGGTGAACGGTTACCCATGCCTGATGGTTGTACAGATCTAACTGAAGATGAGATTATCGATGAGGAAGATGAAGAAGACGAGCAGGAAGAGGACGCGGACGAGGACTCAGGTTATTCGTCGGACGATGTTGAGTACGATGACGAGGATGAGCCGTCGTCTAACGGGGATGAGGACGATGATGATTATGACGAAGAGTACGGTCATACGACGAGGGAGATTAATTGGTAATTAATTACTGTAATTTTTGTAATATATATATGATCGATGCCGGTTTACGGTAAGAAATTAATCCGAATTATATATCCTGGACAACGGAGAAATTAATTGCAGGTTGTCGCCAAATCTCAATCTCATATAAAACCCTAGCTAAATCCTGGACCCTAAATCTAGCAGTTCGGATCGATCGATCAATTTTTTAATTATATTTTTGAATCAGAATAATTGAACGGACACACAAATGACCGGGGACGACCTAAACCGTAAACCCTAAGGCCCTAACCCCTGAAATCGGGGTTTAGAACTTGGACGACGGAGAATGGTCATTATCCGTCGTCCAGGTACATACTAGGACGACGGATATGGTCATTATCCGTCGTCCAAGCTCACAAACCCTAAACCCTAAACAGTAAGGCCCTAACCCTTGAATTCAGGGTCTATACACCTGGACGACGGAGAACGTCATTCTCCGTCGTCCAGGTGATTACCTGAACGACGGAAACGCTTATTTCCGTCGTCCAGGTGCAGATATCGTAATTTTTTCTAAGACAACGACCATCTAGACCTTCTTCCAATGCAAAGTCTTTTCATCAAGACTTTACAGTAAACAATTCTTGGTGTGTGAGCTTCGACGGTTCGAAAATCGGAGTTGCGAAATGCCTTGTATCCACGTTTCCGGTTTTTGAAATTATCGTTTTTGCGGTTGACTGTGCCGATCAAACCCTTCCCGAACTTATTATTTTATGGTCCTTTGAAGACAATTATATATTATGTTACGACGAACATATCCAACGGTTGTTTTGTCCAAATTCAATTTCGTTAATACTCTGCTGCAAATGAGCGTCTACTCATGAACACTTAAGTCGTAAAGATTAGTCGATACTTAACATGTTTCAATACGTAAAATTAATCGTCGGTTCAAATTTAAATGTTCATATATACGATGCGTTCATCGATATTGTACGACTATTTCACTCGAATGACATATCGCTAAATTCCTAGCGAATTATTTTTTAAAATTTTTTTTACGTAATTTGAACCTGGACGACGGAGATGGTCATTTTCCGTCGTCCAGGTGTTAACCTGAACGACGGAGAATGACCATCTCCGTCGTCCAGGTTCAAACACTATGGCGGTTCAAATTTATTTTTGTTTATTTTTTTCATGTAATTTTCACTTGGACGACGGAGACTGACCATCTCCGTCGTCCAAGTCTAATTTTTATGGCGGTTCAATTTACCGCTTCCGTTTTTGGGATCGCTTGAACTTTCACTTAGACGACAGAGAATTCATTCTCCGTCGTCTAAGTCCAAAATCATGGCGGTTCAAAACGTCCCGCCGATTAATTGGCGCCGCTTGAAATTTTTTGAAACCGCCACTTAGACGACGGAAAACACTGTTTCCGTCGTCCAAGTGAACTTAGACGACGGAGAATAGTGCTCCGTCGTCTAAGTGCAACTCTATAAATAGAGTTGCACCCCCCCCCCCCTCATTTTCTCATCATTCCATCTCCTCCTCTCCTCTCCTCTCCTCTTCTCTCCTCTCCTCCGGCGATCCTCCTCCGGCGACGCTCCGACGACATTTTTTCCGGCGTGGTTCCTCCTCTCCGACGACTCAACTCCGGCGATATTCCCGAAAACTCCGATTCGGTAAATTTCTATTTTTCCCTTATTAAAATAATTTTCATTTAATTAATTAATTAAATTCTAAATATAATTTAGAAGTAGAATTTAATTGATTAATTAGTTTAAATATTTAATAAATGATTAATTATTGTTATTAATTTATTAAATCATAATTATTGTAATTATTTATTATTAGTTGCATGATTAAATGAATTTATTATTAAATTTATTAAATGAATAAATTATTATTCATAATTTATTAAATGAATCAATTTTTTATTAAATGCATGATAAATAAATATAAATTATTGCATCTGATTAAAAATTATTAATTAATATTTACGTTTATTTTCTAGTAAATTAATTAGTAGTACGTATTCGATTTAAATTTAGTACATAGGCTTGGTTTATTAAGTCGCACTCTTTGGAATAGATGGCGCCTCTTTTCCTTGCTGATCTCCTTAACCCCTCGTGATGTGTGGATTTCATCACCGCACACCATAACCTAAGTGAAGTTATGGACACGAGGTTGAGGGCGGAGTTTGCAAAGGACTTGAGGGAGTGTAAATTTTCGAAAAATTGGCCGAATGTCGGACATGGTGTCTAGAAACGGGTTATGACTGGTGACAGGATTTGGACTAAGAAAGACTTTTGTCGAAATTAGTCCTGCCTCTCGCGTTATCTCTATCCCTAACTGGCCATGTTTTTCGATTTAACCAAGGCTGATTAATTGAAAATTTACACTTTATCGCGCGGGTCGCACGTCCATTGAACGATCGAAAATGCCAAGCTAGTGTACTCTATTTAAATCTTAAACGTACTTAATTAATTAGCGTAAATTTTTAAGTTGTAATTATTATGGTAAGTAGGTATTTTAACATCGTACTCTTAGGTTTAAATGGCTCCGCCAAAGACGACATCCGGCAAGAAGAAATCCCAACAGGAGGCAGAAGATGCCATGCTCCGAATGTTGGCGGCCCAAGTCGGTTGGGTTCAACAGGAGGGCAATGACGCTCTCAATCCGGACGGATCATCTGGTCCGTCCGTAGCGCCCTCTGGGGAAATTCCCGCTCCCCCATTCATCTCGAGCGGTGATGACGTCGACCCCTTCCAATCTCCGATGCCCGGTACCGGTTCAACGGGAAGTACTCAGGCGTCCTCGACCGCCGAATCAATCATGTACAGCGCCCGCCGTAGGCAAAGGAGGGCCCCCACTGACCCGGAACCGAAAAGGACTCGGGGTCTCGTTAAAGGGGGCAAAGCGGAGCGTATTTGCAAGGCGACCAGTAAAAAGATCGACTTGCCGTACGACGAATTCACCGGTGGCCCTCCCACAGCTCAGCTAGCAAGTCTCTCGGCGCATGGGATAGGGTCAATCATCCGTAACCGGGTTCGTATCACTGCCCCTACTTGGAAGGAGGCGCCGGATCATGAGAAGGTGAAAGTCTTCAAAGATCTTTCGGTACGTAATACGTCCAATTTATTTATTATATAATATTGTTAATATTAGTTAAAATTTCATAATATATACGATTATAATTTTCTATTTATTTTTGATAGGAACAATTTGACGTGGATCCGACACCGGCTATGTTGAGGCATATCAACCAAACCGCCAACTCCATCTACAAAGATTGGAAGTACAAGCTCCATTAGTACTTCCAAGATGTCGGTCCCGTGCCTCCCCCGGTAGAGCTGCAAGGGGAGAGAGAAGATGAGTGGGAGTGGTTGTGTAACCACTTTGCCGATGAACAATTTAAGGTATTAATTTTTTTTTTTTATTTCAATTAAGATAATTGAATTATTTAAATTGTAGTTATTCATTTTTTAATGATTTAATTATGTTGTGTAACAGAAATTCTCCGGTGTCAACAAAGCCAACCGGGGGAAGAAGGAGAAACACCATACTACCGGCGCCAAGCAGTTCATTCAAATAGCCAAGGAGCACAAGGATAAAGGCTCCAAACACCCTTATCTTGATGCAAGTGTAAGCGTGTACGTGACGCCAGGGCTCGATAATGAAGCGAGTCAATGCGGCGTAAGTGATATATTAATTATGTGCTTTTAATTATAGTAATTATTATTTAAATATGATTTCATTATAATAAATTAATTATTCTTTTGTAGGCAAGGGTGATAGAGCGTGCGCATGAAGAGTTGGCTAACACTCAGCTTGCGTTCCCAGATGTGCCGCCGAAAGACCTGCCTCCTCTATCCTTAGAGAGCCAAATTGCAATCGCGGATGAGGTCTACGGTCGTAGAGCTGGCAAGGAGGTTAGGCACTTTGGGCCTAGGGTGGTACGAGATTTGTCGACGACCTCCGGCTCATCATCTACGGGAGGTTCGGGGCAGCGGAGAAGGAGTCAGGCAGCGGCCGTCGAAGCAGCCATTCAAGAGGCTCGACTGGCACGAGAGGAGAATGAGTCAATGCGGCAAAGACTTGACGAACAACAAGTATAAATAGCCCAACTCATCGCGCTCATGAACCAAAATCAAGAAGTATGTCAACCTCCTCCGAACCCATACCCCGACGACAACGACAACGACCCGGCTGGAGGCGGAGGACCCGGCGGCGCATCTGCTCCTCCAATGTATTAGCTAGCTAGTTAATTATCGCGTTTCTTTATTTCCGAGTTCCGAACAATATTTTATAATTTTTGTGGGTTTTTAATTTGGATGTGTATGTACAAATTAATTAATTATTTAATTAATACATTAATTAATATTAAAAATTTAGTTTAATTAATTATTTTCGACTATTTTTCATTATTTAAATTAAATTAATAATAAATTAAATTAATAATATTTATTTTCAATTTATTTTTTTTTAAAAATTAAATAGTCACTTGGACGATGGAGATTATGTTCTCCGTCGTCCAGGTGCAAAACCCTAAACCTAACCCTAAACCCCTAACCCCTAAACCCTAAACCCTGCCATTCTCCGTGGCCCACGTGTTCACCTGGACGACGGAGGATCAGTTCTCCGTCGTCCAGGTGAACACCTGGGCCACGGAGAAGCTAGCATTATCCGTGGCCCATGTATGCACCTGGACGACGGAAACGCTAATTCTCCGTCGTCCAGGTGAACACGTGGGCCACGGAGAAACGAGCAATGTCCGTGGCCCATGTAGTCACCTGGACGACGGAGAATTAGCGTTTCCGTCGTCCAGGTGCATACATGGGCCACGGATAATGTCCGCGGTCCAAGTGAACTTGGACGACGGAGAACTAATTCTCCGTCGTCCAGGTGCTTGGACGACAGCACTTGGAGCACGGACCTTGGACGACGGAGATTCCGTCGTCCAAGTACTTAGACGACGGAAAACGTCACCTAGACGACGGAAATGGTCCGTGGTCTAGGTGCAGTTTTCTTGTAGTGTTAGCGTATTGTGAATGATCGATGGCTTCGGAGGATGGATTGCTTCAGCTTGTAAAGGACCTTTGAAGTGTTTATGGAGGAGAGGTATTTGTGTAGAGCTTTGGCTTGTAAAAATGGGAGATGATCTGTATTATGGCTGGCCTCCCACTTATATATAGGCAAAGGAATTGCCTACCTCTCTCTTCCACCTTGCCTCTTCATTAAATGCACCCTTAGTCACCATGGCAAGTCACACCCTTAGTCACCATTTGTGATCATCACAAGCAAGAGTCACCTAGGCTAGTCACACCCTTAGCCACCCTTTGTGATAATCACAAGCTTAGTCACCAAGCCTAGTCACCCTTTGTGATGATCACAAGCTTAGTCACCAAGCCTAGTCACAAAGCTTGCCAAACTTGACTTTTCCTCTTCACCAAGTGGCTTGCTTACAGAATTTAATGGGCTTGGGCTTGATTTTGGGCCGAAACAAACTTTGACAAATGGGCCCACAAAATGCTTTATGGGCCGGCCCATTCCCGGTGGTCCGAATCGCAAAATCGCCGAAATTCCTCCGAATCGCGCCGTTATTCATCTCCACCGTAAATAACCTAAAAATAACAAATTAAATAAAAAAAACATAAAAACTAAGATTATAACATAGCTAAACGTAAAGGGAAATGCGTTAAGAATCGAGCATAAAATGCGTATATCAGTCCACATCACTGCTGCTTTCATGATGAATGAAGTTTTAGTGTAGCAGTCCCAAATTCGCAAGACAAATTCCCACACCTCCTTCAACGCATCAATCATAGGTCCCTAAATACATCAAAGCACTTTCCAGGCGAGTAAGGACCCAAAATTAACAGAGTAAGGAAATTAAATTCCTTTTCTCGTACACATCAATGGAGGCAAGTTGTATGGCATGACAATAACATGTCAAGTGTTGTACGTGCCATCATTATAAGGATTGAACCCGTCTGTAGAAAGTCCTAGTCTGACATTTTGAACTTCTGTGCAAAGTCTAAAAATGTCATGTCAAAAGATTTAAAAGCCTCCACATCTGCGGGGTGTCTAAGCATATCGTCACCTAACATCTTTTCACGGTGATATCTCATTGCTTCTGCCCTGTATGAAGACATGTACACTCGCTTCAATCTAGGGATCAACGGGAAATGACGAAGCATCTTCCAAAGAAAATTTTTCTTCTTATTCTTCATCTTGAGTTCCATCTCGACTCGCCGCAAACCGAGCAGTGCTCGAGGTCTCCGTGTTCTTTATAAAACAAGAGACAATTGTTGTTGCAGATGTCGATTTTTGTGGATGACATGCTAAGGTTGTTCAAGATCATTTTTACCTTATAATAACTATCAAAAATTTTGTGATCACCTGAAAGCGACTTATATATATGTCGCTGGACATCGTCAAACACTACATTCAACATTTTGTTCTTCACTTTATACCAAATTTCCTCCGTTATGGCACTCAAAACAGTCTCTTTACTTTGTGGGTGCAACGGTGTCTAGGCTTCCAGTAGAAGTTTATCGTAATTAGTGAATCTGATTAAGTCGAAGGCTGAAGAGGTTGTCTCATGGATGGGAGTATCATAATGTCTCTCTTCAAACCCGTATCCACTTGAACTATACGATGGAAATGCATCGTGCAAAAGTTCCAAAATAGGGTTTGGAGAAGGTCCGTCAATATTACTGGATGAGACACCCTGGTACTTTAATTAGAACCCTGCCATTATAGTTTTAACATTAGTTTCTGATTCTTCACTATGTTCAGTCCATGAAGTGTACTCCCACATCATACTGTGTTCAGACAAGTGCTAGAACATTTGTGTAACTGACAGATACTCTGAGTAATGACATCTTCTGCATAAACATATGTAACGCTCCTTTCATCGACCATGTTCAATTGTAAAATGCATAAAGTCGTAAATTTCTTGTATATACTTTAGATCACCTCTTTCCAACCTTAACCAGCTCTTGTCCATATTCAGCGTAAGTTGTAATAAGTGAAACAATAAATTGGCCAAATCTATTTAAAGTGATAATCATGCATTATTCAAGAACCTATGTAGCTAATTTTTCCACATTTCAAGAACCTAGATAGCTAATTTTGGGATAAATCATGAACATAATCTACATAGCTAGTTAATTACACATTAAGAATCATTCTTACATACACCAATAATTAATAAATTTCATAACCCAAATTAAAATAATTAATATATATGTATTTAATACAAAAATTATTAATTTGTCACCCTACTAATCGAACTAACATTTCATATGTAATCAACACATGCAAAAACATTATAGTTATCATGTGATTCTATACCAACAAATTCTTTTTCTGGAATTCATTCACCTGTAAACTTCAAAATACACCCAAATATTTGAAAAAACAAATCAAGAAAATGAGTATATACAAACACTAACCAATATAAGAAGATTCGGGAATGGTTTAGGAGGCCTCGATTGAAGGTTTTTCGTTAGAGATCGAAAAATCATTGGAGGAGTTGTTGAGATAGTTTTTGAGGGGTTGTGAGAAGATGAGGATTCTATATGGAATAGTTACTGTCTCTTAATAATTCTATCACTCAAACGGCGAAAATTTTCGTCATCTAGGAATAAAGATTTATCATCTAACTTCTTTCATAGGCAACAAAAAATTTTGTCATCTAACTACTCTCTTAGTTGATGAAACTTGCGACGAATATAATTTTTGATAATTTGAAAGTCACTTAAACAACGAAAGTTGCGACAAAATGGCGACAAAACACATTTTCGTCATTTGTCGTCTTAGATTATTTTAATCGACGGAATGGCGACAAAACAAATTTTCATCGTATAAAACTTTCTAAGACAACGAAAATATTAACTCAGGTGACAAAACAATTATTCGTCACCTAAGTCTGGCTTAGACGCCAAAACCAAAAAGATTTTGTTTTCTAAATTATGTATTCTTGTAGTGAAAGGGATCCAATTTCGCCCCACATCTTTATTCTTTGCATAGAACCTTTTATAAGACAGTTGAATAAGAAAGCAATCACCTCAAAAACTAATTTAGGCATTCTGTCCTCCAATCTCAAAAAGGACACAAAATTTCTTACCTACTTTGTGCCAATGACTGCTTGTTCTTCTGTAAAGCTGCTTCTTGTAAAGCAGCTAGGAATATTCTAAAGATCCTTAATGACTTCTCTTTGGCCTCTGGTCAAAAGATAAACTTTCAAAGATCCCCCAATTATCTTCTCTAATGGAGACACAGTGTAACGACCCGAATCGAAATGATATGTTAATTGGCTTGATTCGCGAGTTTCACGAATAATCGCAAATTGTCGATATTGCAGTTTTGTTTATGACTAAATTATCGGACGAGAATTTGAGATGAGTTCCTTCACGAGAGTTGTAGTGTACGTGATTTCGAGCTCGTAGGAGTTTTCGGAGGATTATTTAGAGTTTCGAGGAATAAGTTATGAATATTTCCGACCGTTGGATTTAGTCGTTTTTATCCGTTTTGGTTTCGATTCATTTTGGACCGTCGACCATCTTGGGACATGCGTATAAATATCGGAATAGTCGAAAAATTGTCAAAAAGTTACATTTGGGAAGTTTGACCGGCGTTGACTGCGTTGACCCGTGTTGACCAAAACTCCACGCGACCCACGGGCTGCCGCCGTCCGACCCGCCGATTCTGGCCACCTCTAGCCACAATCTTGGTATGGTTGGAATCCTCTCAAGATTTCCAATTTTTTTGAACTTGATTTTTTGAGAATTGGTTGAGAATTGAGGGAGAACGAGCTTGACAAAGTTTGGGATTTTCGCCGGAATCGGGTGGCATTTTCTGGCGACTTTTGATGTCGGGGTGGTGGGGGGAAAGGTTCCCCTCAAACCATAGATGCTTTTGGGTGAAAGAATTTTGGAATTGGACGCCGTTTGGAGCTCGTCGGAATCCATGGAGTTTGTAACTTTCGAGCTCAATTCCGGCCGGTGTGGTTGGAATTGGTTTTGATGGTAGAAGAGGAAGTTGTTGGGCTTGAGGAGTAGATGAGTTCTGAAAGTTTTCGCCGAAATTGGTCATCGTTGACTCCGCACCAGCACCGCCGGCGGTCAACGGCTGAGCTCCAGCGAGGGTGACTTTTTGGGACTTTGGGAATTTTTATACCGTTTTACTCGTAGTCGCGTCCCGAGCGTAGTCTTGAGGTTTTTGGGTTGAATTGAGTAGTCTATTTTAGGACGAGGGTTAATTGGGTATATTTTATGAATTTTGTAATCCTCATCAATGTTTCGAGCAATACGTCTTTCGAGAACGTGGGGTTCTCGACATATTAGCTCCATATGTTGTGTTTCAATGTGTATTAATCGTATCCTTGTTATTCAGGTGATCGTGATCGAGCGTTTGGCGAGAGATCTTCCGCCGAACCTTAGAGCTAGCCTTGTTCTGTGAGTGGACACTTTATTTTCACTGATGATTTACGAGTCTTGGATATGCATTTTATGTTATGCATTTTATGAGTATGTAATTATGATTATGCATTTACGTTTATACGTATACGGTTATGTATTTTATTTTGGAGGCATGTGCATGATTTGTTTTACATGGATTATGGATATATGGATGCATCGATGCATGGCTTCTCGGCTGATCCCCGAGATGCTCTGGGGGGTTATGACAAACGCCTGACCCGTGATTATATGTCTCCCAGGAAGGTTATGACAAACTCCTTACCTTGGTTGAGCAGGATTGTAACTCTGAGGAGAAATGTACTCGAGTTACGGCCTCCACATTTTATACGTTATCCAGGAAGGTTATGGCAACCACCTTACTTGGGATTGATGATTTTTGACTCGCATCATGATTTCATGTTTATATTGGTGGAAGACATATTACTATTGTTTTCGTCCACTCACTCTAACGATTTTATTTGTCTTTCCCTGGGCTTTTCGGTTTCCATTGCCCAGTTTGCAATTTGGCTTCCAATGTGCACGTCATTGGTGGAGGCATAGAGTTTGGATCACTCTTCAGTTTCTGTAGGTTTCTTGTTTGACCTACTCGTTGTAAATGTTGTATATAGGCGTCGCTCTGAGTACTTATATTGTGTTTCAGTTGAGTATACTCCTGAATAATTCTGGATTTCTTGTAAACCTTCGACTTTATTATATATATGTTGTTGAGAAATCCGGATGGGAAACGGAGCCCCACAGTTTGGCTTTTGTGGAATATTCAAAGTGTGTTTCTTTGCAGGTTCTAATAATGGTATGTCTTGTTTCAAAGCTAACTCTGGCAAAAAAAATTTGAGGTCATGTTTTCGAAGGGGTTTGATTTCGATTTAGGCAACTAAATCGGAGTCGGGTCTTTTCACACAATAAGATCAAAGAATACAATAACATACATTTTAGACATACAACACAAGACTACCATTGCAAAATACTTAGGAATAAATAATATAGTTTTTTGGAAAGACCCTGAGAACTATAAAGAGTTGTTAACTAGAATCTCTAATAAGCTAGCAAGGTGGAAGAGAGACTCTCTTTCAAGAGAAGGTAGACTTACTCGGATATAATCCATCTTAGTAGGAATATCAACCATGTAATGTCCTACTTTAAATGCCCTGAGAAAATTTGTAAGGATATTGATAGACAAGCCATGAACTTTTTCTAGGGAAAAACTCAAGTTTTAGTCCTATCAGTTGGAGCAATGTGTGTAGTCCCAAGACCCTGGGAGGGCTTAAGGTAAGATCTGCTTCTAACTATAATACAGCTGCATTGAAAAAGCTAAGCAAAGTTAGGTTGGAAAGTCTTAATCAAACCAGATAACAGGTGAGTGGATATTGTTAAAAAGAAAATACTTAAGGAAAGCTGATTTCCTGAATGCAAGAAAGAAATTAGCCTATTCTGCAACATGGAAAAGGATCGTGGACTCCAGAAAAAAGTCATAACTCAACGAATGAGATGGATTGTTGGAAATGGTGAGGAGATTAGCTTTTGGAATCAGAACGTGGTTTTTCCTTACCTTCTGAGTAATGAAGCCAAACCTAGTGCAATCTCAAAAATCTACTGGAGTGATACTCTTAAAGACTTTATCTGTGACCGTGGGATAGAAGGAAGCTATAGAAGTTCTTTGAAAAAGAGGTGGTTGATCACATCCTAAGAATTCTCGTTCCTTATAGGAACTATGCAGATATCTTCGTTTGGAGCCCTAACCCAAATGGAATTTTCTCTGTAAAGTTTGCAACTTGGATTCAAAGTGAGAATAAAGAGAAACCAAGGAACCAGGACCTTATCAACAAGGTCTGGGGCTTGCACATCCCTAGTAAGGTTAAATTTTTTCCTAGGTAATGCTGCATAAGAGATTAAACTCAAGGAGTAGACTTTTTAAATTTAAGATGATAAATTCCAACATGTACCCCCTTTGCAATAGCGAAGAGGAAACTATTGATCACTTATTTGCTAATTGTATATATGCTAACCATGTGTGGCATGCCTCAATTTGTTTTTGCCCCTCTGGTGGAAGAGATTTTATTGATCAATTAAAAGATATCTCTAAGGGTGGAACAAATGCAAAAGAGGATATGAAAAAAATTATAGTCACTTGCTAGCAGATTTGGAGAGCCATAAATCTCTTAATTTTTAAAAACAAGGTTTTTGATCATAATGCAGTGGCAATTTGTGCGGCAACAATATGGTAAGGAACACAATAAAAGACCTGAAGGATCAACCATCCTTCCAACATCTATCAAATGGTTATCTTCATCTACTGAGTTTGTTAAAATAAATTGTGATGACTCAGTTTTAGATGGGATAATTGGGAGTGCTATTGGAGGGTTCATCATTATGGATAGTAATGGATCTTCTACTGTTGCTGGCTCTGTGAACTTTGGAAGAACTACAATCTCTCTAGTTGAAGCTTTAACCCTCAAGGAAGCTCTTCTTCAAGCAAAAAGAAAAGGATTGGACAACATTGTAGCTGAGGGTAGGCTTGGGACTTAGGACTGAAATACCAAAATTGAAACCCATTTGGTCTCGAATTGAGCCGAAAGAACCCGAAACAAACGAGATAAGCATTTTTGAAAGCCGATATCGAAAGATGCCGAACCAAATGGAGAAAAACGGGTTGGTTTTGGTTTCCTATAAACTGAAACCGAATAGTCCCGAATAGTCCCGAAGTGAACACGTGTTAACATTCTGGGTGTTTTCCTTACTGTAACGTCTATGGACTTGCATACACTAGATTATAATCAGGCATATATATAGAAAAACTCTATACCCTAATTTTCATTCATCACACTCTCGCCTTCATCATCATCGATTCACTCTCTCGTCTCCATATATTCACCAAGTCTAGACGAACAATCCATTATTATCTTCAAGTTCCAATATTAGAACCCTTAAAACACCAATCTCAGCTTTGATTAACACCAAATCTATTCCTTTGCTGAAATCCTTCACAGTCAATTTCATCAACAATCTCAACTTGCGCATGGTGACATGATCATTGGCTTAGTGCATTTTCTTTTTAATATTTGTTGATTTTCTCCATCTCTTATTTAGTTATATTCATCTCCATCTTCCGATCTTGTTGAGATAGTCTTTATTTTGTATTTTGAACAATTGGATTTGGTCTGTTTTATCTAGAACAAAATTGAATGGAATCTGGAAGTGTGAGCTATTGCACAAAATTGATGAATATGATCTTTTAAAACAAATGAAATTGGGCCTGGTCTTTTTTTTGCACTCTTGGACCTGAATTGGGCCGAAACCGAACCGAATATTTTCTGGCCGGTCCACTTCGGTTTATAATCCTATTTTAACATAACCAAACCGATACCGAAAAAAAATTGGTTCAGATTCGGTGTAAGGCGAAAACCAGACCGTACTGTACCGGTCCCAGCCCTAGCTAGCTAAGGGAGACTCCTAGTTAGTTATAAAGTGCCTGAATGGAGAATGTAACACTCCCTGGAGCATCAAGACAACCATACAGGATATCATCAGTCTGGCCAACACCTTCAACGTCATCCTTTTCCAACATGCATTTAGGGAAGCAAACTTTGTTGCGGACGCCATAGCTGATATCGGCCATAGTCAAAGTGCTCTCCACAATTGGGAAGGAATTATACCAAGTACTGCTTCTTTAGCTTTGCATTATAACCTTAAAGGCCTTGAAGGGCCCAGAGGTGGCTCTTTATAATTTTTTTTCCTTTCCTCGTTAAAGAATAAATAAATAAATAAAAATGGTTTTGTTTTGGGAAGAAATATATGTGAAAGTTTTTTTTTAAATTTAATTCACTCAGAGATTATTTTATGAGGAATTGAATCCCTAATTTCTCATTCTATGAGAGTAATATTAGGGTAGTCAACCACTGCACTACTAACTACTGGTTAATATAGGTGGAAAGTTGAATTTCACTTTTTCTTTGATTTGCGACAAATCTACAAGACAACTGGGCAGGAGAGGCATCGATGAACTTGCTCTAGCTGCCATGTCTCCTGTACTAGAAGCTAGGGAAGATCGCAACTCAATTTGACAAGAAAAATTAAGAACAAAGTAATAAAGTCTTTAGACGCTAGTGTAAACGATAATGGCTCCTCGATCCAGTCATGTACGCATGTCATGTTCTATTAAGAGCGTCAGGAAAATGACACAACTTGGCAGTTACATGTGAAAAATCAAGTCAACATTAGAGGTCAACAATGGACCGGCCCACCCAAGCCCAAGCCGATCGGGCTTTGGTCGGTTCCTGTTGGGATTTTTCGTTAAGTCTCTAAAATTTAGGCCGGGCCAAACTTTTTTTTGTATTAAATAAAAAAATTTAAAAATTAATAGAGTTTAAATATCAAATATATCAAAAATTATATACACTAAATAATATATAAGCCTAAAAAATTAGTATTTAATGTATGAATGAATGATATTAAGGTATATCAGAGAATTTAGAGGTTTATATGATACAATAATCAATCATATATACAAATGATGGGTTTAAAGAGCTTGACCCTACGGACCGGGCCGAGCTTTTTAGGACCCATGGACTTTGAGACTTCGACTCGAGCCCAGCACTATGCCCATATGGCCGGGCTTTTTTGGGCTGAGCCGGACTTGAATTTTTTGGGTCTCACACCGTCATGGATTTTTTGAATCTTTGAGCCAAATTATGACCCCTAGTGAGCATAGTCTGGCCCCTACTCTCATTCGGTGTTGTATAATGAAAGAGAAAGAAAAATGAGCATATTAATTAATGGTGTGTTTGGAAGAATTATTTTTAATTCTCATTGAAGTTTACAACTGATGGAAGTTATAATTTCATGATTTTAAATGTCATTATTTATGAATTCTAGCGTTTGGATTTACTTAAAGAGATTTAAAATGATAAAAGAATTCAAACCTTTATTAGTAATTCGAGGGAATTTTAAAATGACACCTAATTTTTTTTGTCACATATTGTTGGGAAAATAGGCCCCTACATACTTATGCGCTAAGAAACATGTAAAGTGTTCCCACCCGCAAGTATACGGGGTCAAATAATATATGTAGGAAATCGAGTGTCGTACTCACAAGGATTAGCCACTTAAACTCCCTACCTCGAAATGATTAATTAGCACTCAACTACGGTTACCTAAACACTACTTGATATTAAATGAAAAGTAAAACGTGGTGATGTACCTCACAAGATTAAGTTTTTTGGAAACTTAGCATTGTAGAGTGGTAGTTGAATTACGATGAGTGATTATACGAAGGTTGATTTGTGATCGTTTACACTAAAGTGCGGAAACTAAAATATCAAACAGATTTAATATAAAGAAAGATAGTCGACTAGGAAAATCTCCGCTAACCATATGATGCTCAAACAATGTCTCGGTTTATGTAGGTTGATTAAAATCTGTTCACACAAGTTGATTTCTAAATCATGACCTTGTGAGTCATGTTTGGTTTTGAACCTAAGTTCCTAGGTCATTTCTAACGTTAGACAACTTAGGCCCAACTTTGAAGTATATCGTGAATTGGGACCAAGATCTAAGCTATTTCAGGATTACATCTTGGTTGTATGTCACATTTGTGAAGTCAACAAGCATACCATGTGAAACATGTGGAAGGTTCCCCTTCCCGAATCTATTGGAAAATTCAAGAGAAAGTCTAAGTGAATCCCCAACTCGCACATATTGAGTTACGAGTCAAGAGATTCTACTAGTTTCCACAGTAACCTTCTCGATTCAATGTGTGCTTAACTAGAAATCCTCGAGTCTATTGAGAATCAAAGAAATCTAGCCCTTGCTTTGTGTAAGGAAATGAAAGCTCAAGGTAAACTCGCTTGGAATAGACTCTAATTATGTTTACATGCTCATCTAGCCTTAACTGAGTAACTAATTCAAATAAGGTCCTAATTTTTAGTTTCTTCATACATATATTAACTTAGCTAGGGTCAACACATGCATAAGTGAAATAAATCTTGAAGCCCAAGCATAAAAACATCCACAAACACATAGTAGCTGATTCACAAACACAATTTCACACAACATACACTAAAATCAAAAACCATACATAAGTCAAGACATCATTTGTTCATATCACATGGCTAGAGTTATAACTCTAGCCTCCCATATGGGAATACTTATTACACATAGCTATAATAGAGTCTAGGTACATATGTGAGAGTTAATAGGTACAAAAAATAATCGAAGAGTCCATTAAGCAAAGCCTTCAAATTCTTCAAGCTCCTTCTTCACTTCTTGCTCCCTTCTTACTTCTTGTCTCCAACAAAGATGATGAACTCACCTTAGGCTAGGGTGAAGAGGGTGGAGATGAGAGTGTGGTGGTGGTGATGGAGGCTCTGAGGCCTTTTGGTGGTGCTAGAGTAATTTTTAGAGGTGGAGGAGAGAGCTAGAGGGTTTGGGTATGGAAGAAGGCTATAGAGAGATATGTGTGGGTGACCAAGGGAGCTCGACCCTATAGGAGAGAAGGAGATATTTTGGTGTTCTAATTTCAAAAATTGCTGCTTAGACATGATCCACATTTTTAGGTTTTAAGTGGTCCTTAAGTGTAACTCACCCAAGTCACATGATTTGCATGTGCATCCATCTCTTCCAAAATATCTCCCAAGTGGGATTGGGTCTTGAAGTCTTGATTTCTTGGCCCAACTTGCCTTGACCTTCCGGTTATGATTTGCCGGAGTTGACTGTTGACCGCCGGAGTTGACCATTGACTTTTCATTCTTTTCTCGATTTTGCTCCATCTTCTCCAAAGACTTCAAAAATGTACTCGACTTCTTCTAAAAGTGATTAACTTCTATCGCTTAGAGCATTTCCTCGCCAACTTCCACTTTCCTAGCACAAATAGAAAACATAATAAAATTTATGCTTTATTAACAAAATATAAGCAATAAGCATGAGATTAGGTATATAATTAGATCGTAATTATGGACCTAATACATACACAACCTAAATGGCTCAAAAAAGCAGAAAAAGAAACTTTTAAGTAGGCCCAGGAATCCTGTGCCTTCTAGGAAATGGAACAGCTATCATATCATAAAAATAATTCTGCATTGCATGAATGGGTGGTTCATTCATACCAAATCACCCCCGAATCATGGCCAACACTCTCCTTGGCCAAAGCATCAACAATCATGTTTTCCTCTCAAAAAATGTTCTTGATAGACCAATCCTCCAGACTATGAAGCTTAGTAAGGCAACCAAGTAGAGGGCAACCAAGGGATGAAGACTCAAGTCCTCTTTGTTGATCAAAGTAACCAACACAGTAGAATCAGACTCAATAAGTACTCTCCTAGAGTTTACTTTCTGCACCATTTGAATCCCAAAATGGATTCCCCAAGCCTCAGCCTGTAACACTTCACCAAGACCAAAAGAACTCTGACATTACCCAGTTTCCAGCACAATCCTTAAGAACTCCACTAGCTCCAATTTGTCCCAAACTTTTCCTGGAACCATCCATATTCAATTTGTACCAACCATTACTAGGTTTTTGCCAGTTTGAAAAGGATGTAGTCACATTGTGCTTTTCTGGACTACTTTGAGTTTTGACCTATTCATCAAGAGAATTGAAGATCACATCTCTTGGAAAAATAGGTATGCAGAATTCAGGATTGACAAGAGCTATATTTCTCTACTTCCATAAGAACCAACAAGTAGTGACAAACAACACATACCAAGAAGCTCCACTGCACATAGGAGCATGACAATGAAGTTGAGCATTCATCCAGACATCCCAAGGCAGATTAAAAGAGTTCAAAATGGAACTTTGCTTGGAAATAGAATTCCAAACTTGAGATGCAGCAGAACAATCTCTAAAGAGATGCAAAAAGTCTCTTCCTCATTAGCAATAATGGACCCAGGATTTTAAATAGGGTCGGCTAAAAAAAATTCAATTTTTTTTATCTTACAAACCACATATTAAATTAAACACACAGCAAACAACCAATTAACGTGCTAACTAATAAAATTAACAAGAACATTTGATCAAAAATTTGTTCACATAAATTTAAAAGTGCATAACGTACTACTCAAAAACATCAAACAACCAAGTAACTAACTAACTAATAAAATTAACAATAACGTTTGATGAAAATTTGTTCACAAAATCTAAAAGTGAATAACATACTACTCAAAAACATCAAACATCAAACAACTAAGTAATTAACTAATTAATAAAATTAATAATAACGTTTGATGAAAATTTGTTCACATAAATCTAAAAGTGAATAACGTACTACTCAAATTGTATCATACGGTGTTGAATAGAAGATGTTAGCTAGTTTAATAAATTGGAAAAAGAATAGTGATGTTGAGTTGGTGTTGCAACCCATGAAGAAGAAAAAGAAGATGTAAGATATAAGCTCCAAAACTATTAAATATATATATATATTCTGATGAGTTTTTAAGAATTTTCCTAATTTTACAATATATATTAATTTTTTTCTGATGTGTGGGCTAATTTTAGACTGGGTTAATTTTGACATGGGCTACGTACATAAATTTGGATGGGCTAATTTTTATTTTTTAAAATTTTTAACCAAAAATAATCAATGAAATATTATTTTTCAAAATTTTAGGTGGGCTACAACCCATCTTAGCCCAAGTGTAGGTCCGTCTTTGCTCATTAAAACAAATCTGACAATCAACATAAGATGTCAAATTTCTCCTCATTCTTTGAACATTTGTCTGCAATTTCTTATGTATCACAGTATATAGGAAAGTTTTCTTCTTTGGAGGTATATGCAACTTCCAAATAATATCTCAATTCTCAAATGGGTTTCCTACTCTCAAACTCAAACATGGAATTATAAGCATATTTGGCCGTGAATTTGCCCTTAGAGTTAGCTCCCCAACTTAGCACATATTTTCTACACTCATCAAAGTCTGTAAGCACATTCACAATCCTTTGGACAATCTGCTGCGGGAGTACAGACAACAAAACCTCATAATTCCAACCAAAATCATCCCAAAACTCACAAATCTGAGCATCACAGTCCACCTCAGCTATTTCAAATTTATGTTGAATCAAAAGTTCAGACAGCAACCATCTATCCAACCAAAACCTAATGGACTGAGAATTACCAATTCTCCACTTTAAATTCAATCTTAACAGCTCAGCACCATACATAATACTTTTCCAGGTGCTGGATGTCTCAGAAGGAGGTACATAAGTACCTGTGAAAATACTACTCTTCTTCAAATTTTTCTCTTGTAAACCTTGACCCACAATCCAGAATCCTTAGTAAACAGCCTCCAAGTTGATTAGCTAGCATAGCCTGGTTCATACATTGTGTTTTTTTATCCCTAAACCACCAATTTTTTTTGGTTGACAAACAATTCCCCAATTAACAAGGTGAACATTCTTTCTTGGTAGATTCAGTGTCTCACCAAAGAAAATTTATATTCAAAGCATCCAATTTATGACATAAATTCATAGGAAGTTTAGCATAACTCATAGCACATGTAAGGATAGATGCAGCAACAGATTGCACCAGAGCTAATTTTCCTGCCATACTCATATGCTTACTTTTCCAGCTAGTAAGTCTGCATACACTAGACTGATATACGCATTTTATGCTCGATTCTTAACGCATTTCCCTTTACGTTTAGCTATGTTATAATCTTAGTTTTTATGTTTTTTTTATTTAATTTGTTATTTTTAGGTTATTTACGGTGGAGATGAATAATGGCGCGATTCGGAGGAATTTCGGCGATTTTGCGATTTTTGTGATTTCGGACCACCGGGAATGGGCCGGCCCATAAAGCATTTTGTGGGCCCATTTCTCAAAGTTTGTTTCGGCCCAAAAACCAGCCCAAACCCATTAATTTCTGCAAGGAAGCCACTTGGGGAAGAGGAAAAGTCAAGTTTGGCAAGCTTTGTGACAAGGCTTGATGACTAGGCTTGTGATCATCACAAATGGTGACTAAAGGTGTGACAAGGCTTGGTGACTAGGCTTGTGATGATCACAAATGGTGACTAAAGGTGTGACTAGCTTGGTGACTCTTGCTTGTGATGATCACAAATGATGACTAAGGGTGTGACTTGCCATGGTGACTAAGGGTGCATTTAATGAAGAGGCAAGGTGGAAGAGAGAGGTAGGCAATTCCTTTGCCTATATATAAGAGGGAGGCCAGCCATAATACAGATCATCTCCCATTTTTACAAGCCAAAGCTCTACACAAATACCTCTCCTCCATAAACACTTCAAAGGTCCTTTACAAGCTGAAGCAATCCATCCTCTGAAGCCATCGATCATTCACAATACGCTAAGTCCCTTGTGAATGAGAACCACCTTCAAGAAGTCATTCTTTGCATTCAAGACAAAAAGTGTAACCATGATCTTCTATTTCATTTATTTTGCTTTGTATTTGTTCACTTTGATGTATTTAATGAAGAACAAGTTTGGATTTGAGTTATATGTTCTTAAGCCTTTTCGTAAATTGCATGTGTTTATGATTTCAAGCCTTTTATGCATGTTTGATACAATCTTAAAGCTTCGAAAGCATGTGTTAGATAATACGCTAAGTCCCTCTCTTTCGCATGTTTTGATGATCGTACCTTGTTTAGGGTGTTTAGACGCTAAGTTGCATTCCTACTCAAATATCAAGCAAGTATATTTAGTTGGAAGTTATAAATTTCGTAGCTTACTTAGAGTATTGAGGCATGAAAAAGAGTAAGGTTAATAAGATGAGATGATCACTTGTAATTAGTAGTGACTTCTTATTTTTAGTAAGCATAATTAGACTTTAAGGTTTCTTGATTGTTAAACTTGTCTATGAGTAAAACATGTTAGAAGTCTAGGAGTTCTTGTTGTGTTTGCATGTTTTTGTACTTTAATTTCGTAGATTAATTAACCAATTTCCAATCCCCCCAAACCTTTAGATTTCCGCTTATTAACGAAACCATGCATACGCCCTTTAATTCCCCGGATAGAACGATCCCTACTCGCCAATATTATAATGACAAAATAAGGGTTTTAAATTGCTTTACGTGTGAACTGTGTTTTTAGGGTCTACTTTGTGTTAACGTTAAACACATGTTTTATGAGTATCAATTTTTGGCGCCGTTGCCGGGGAATTATAAAGTTTTTGTATGATTTCGTTGTACATATGTAATTAAAAGCATGTCCATAATTTTCGAAATACATACTTGTTTATACTTATAGAAATTTACATACATGTTTACAATTCATACTTATTACTTATGAATTTATTTACACTTCGTATTTACACTTGCATAATTTATTTTCATGTTAAAGGATAGTCTTTGATTTAATTTGAGTACTAGCACTTAGTTATTAAATAAATCTCTTTGGAATAGGGAGGTGCCTCTTTTGTTTGTCTATCTCCTTAACCCTTCATGAAGTGTGGATTTCATCACCACACACCATAACCTAAGTGAAGTTATGGGCATGAGGTTGTGGGCGGAGTTTACAAACATTTGAGATTGTATACTATCTTGTGATTTCGAGTAATAATTGGTCATGATGTCTAGAAGGGTTATGAATGGTGACTGGTTTTGGACTAAGAAAACAGAACACCATTGGAGTACATACTCTTACGAGTAAGCCTCGGGGTGTTTCTAAGAACAACAATGGATTATATACTCTAACGAGTTAGCCTCAGGTTGTTCCCAGAAATTAGTTCTTACCTCTTGCGTTACATCTATCCCAACTGGTCATTTCCAACAATTACGAGAATTAACGATAGTTAGTATACATTTTCGCGCGGGCCGCACGAACGAAGAGATTTACTCAATAACTAAATCGTGTATTCCTTTTAAATCTTAGGCGCACTCAATTCGTAGACGAACTTAAATTGATTTACATTGAGTACGAGTATTGGTTATTAAGTTTCGTTCTTTGGAATAGGGAGGTGCCTCTTTTTCTGGTTTATCTCCTTAACCCTTCATGAAGTGTGGATTTCATCACCACACGCCATAACCTAAGTGAAGTTATGGGCATGAGGTTGTGGGCGGAGTTTACTAAGGACTTGAGATTGTATACTATCTCAAAAATTTGGCTGATTGTTGGATATGGTGAGCGGGTTTATGATTGGTGCCGGGTTTCGGATCTAAGCAATAGAACCCCATTGGAGTATATACCATAACTGGTTAGCCTCGGGGTGTCTCTAAGAACAACAATGGAGTATATACTCTTACGAGTTAGCCTCAGGTTGTTCTAAATATTAGTCCTTACCTCTCGCGTTATCTCTATCCCTACTTACCATTTCTAAACGTAACTAAGCTGAATTAGCGAGAGTCAGTATACATTTTCGCGCGGGCCGCACGTCCAAGAAATTTACCGAAAGATCATTTCGAGTACTCTCTGTAAATCATAAGTGCATATAAATACGGACAATACATGAACTTAATAAATACGACATAATCCTTTAAAAGATGGTATATAGGATTATGCATGCTTACACCTCTTGGAATCAGACTTCATCTTTTGATGAACGAGACCCATTGCACAGTGGATAGCCTCTGCACCACGTACCATCGGGGCCAAAGGAAAATAAATAATACTTAGTCAAATTTGTGTGTTTTTCTTTTTGCATTAAAATCTGTAAAGGACTAACAAAACAATACATTTAGCTTGCATAACCTCTCTAAAGCTTTATGATGCTCGGATTTCACTACCGAGTACCCTAACCTAAGTGAAGTTAGGGGCATAAGACCGAAGAAGAGGTCATTCTTTGCATTCATATTTTAAGCACGTAACTCGTGTGTTTTCTGCAGGTTCTAACAATTTCTCTTATGCATTCACTCCATTTTTCACGTAGGATTGTTGTTTGATGCATTTTATTTAATGAGAATGTGTTGTGCATAAATTCAATGTGAATTATTGTTTGCTTGCATTTGAACCATGTTTATATATGTTCTAACTAAATTCGTAGCTTTTACATTATATAGTGTTAATTTGCAGAAAACGTGTGTCTTAGTTCATTACATTCATTTGCATAACCCTTAAAATTGATTAGATCATTTGCATTACTTAGTAAATTACATTTAGTGTCTTAAACTTCAAAAATTTTGTGTGTTTTAGTAGTTTTTAAGTCTTTGTGAGTTTTTATAGTTTGTTTTGGTAGTTTTACTATTTTATTTGTTATTTGTTTCGCTTTGTTTTCTTTATATGTTTTACGTTTTTTTGGTTAGTATCTCTATATTCATTACATATTCTTTTTGATACTAACACTTGGTCTTTGGTGGATGCTCAGGCTAATGAATGTCCGATCAGAATCCTGGACCATCTAAAACAAAGTTTGAGGAAATCGCAGAGAGGATAGCTAGACTTAGAGCTCAATCAGAACCGCTGGATTATCCCATTATTGAGGAAGGCTCTGATTCTTCACATTCATCAACTGATCATAATTCAGAGCCGGAAGCACAAGAAGTCAAAATGGCCAACGTAGGACAATCCCTTCGTCAACGCACCTGCTCAATCGAATGGAGTAGCGGGCCTTCAAGCATTGCTTTTCCACCACCGGGGGAAAACATGAAGGACATCGAGCTGAAGAGTGGTTTCCTCCACCGACTGCCCATTTTTCACGGACTTTCAAATGAAGATCCGAATAAGCATCTCAAACAATTCCAATTTGTTTGTAACGGCATGAAGCCATCCGATGCTGATGGGCCTGTTTGTGGCATATGTCAAGCACAAGGTCACCATAATGACCAATGCCCTCAAGCGCCAGAGCAAGCTAGCAAAATGGAGCACGCTAACGCCATCGGTGGATATCAAGGAGGCCAACGGTACAACAACTACAACAATTTCGGCAACCGAGATCATCCAGGCTTTAGATGGAGCAGCAATGAGGGAACTTTGAACCCTCCGGTACCTCAACAAAGCTACCAACGCCCTCCATTTCAGCCTAGGCCACCGATGCAGCATGGTTCTTCATCTCAATCCTTCACAAATCCGGATTATGACAAGATGTTGTCACAACTTTCTACCTCCACACAAGTTCTCCTTGATGGACAATCGAAGACCAAAGAGACATTGGATTCTCATGGCCAAGACATCACCGAAGTGAAGAAGCAACTTGGCCAACTTGTTGATTTCATGGAACAAATCAAAGAAACTGGTCGGCTTCCACCTCAAACCACTCTTAATCAATGAAATGAGAATGCCATTGTCACAAGGAGTGGGAAGATACTAGAAGAACCAAAGACCAAGAGATCACATCTCGATAACGTAACTATCGAAGACATCACTCAAGAGCAGGAATATGAGATCGATCCGGCAGCTCAAGAAGCCGAGAAGAAGAAGGTGACGCCTATTGTCACCAAGGCACAATCTCCTCCACAACCCACCCCAATCAAAGGTAAAAGCCTTATTCCTTCAAATACGGTTATTACTAATTCTCCGTTTGTTGTTGCACCTTTCCCAAGCAGATTATTAAAATCAAAGAAGAAAGATGATCAATATGAAGATATCTTGGACATCTTTCGAACGGTGCAAGTGAATTTGCCCTTGATCGAGTGCATAAAACAAGTGCCAATATACGCGAAGTTTCTAAAGGAATTATACACACAAAGGAGGCAAACACGAGAAAAGGAGGTTGTGAAGGTGAATGCAACCGTTTCGGCGGTTTTGCAGCGTCGACTACCCCCAAAACTGAAGGATCCAGGGAGTTTTGCAGTTCCCTGTGTAATTGGTGACAAACACTTCAAAGACGTAATGCTTGATCTTGGAGCCTCCATTAACGTCATGCCTTACTACCTCTACAAGTAGATGGAGCTTGGGGATCTCAAGCAAGACGGTGTTGTCATCCAACTAGCCGATCATACACACAAGTATCCAAGGGGATACGTAGAAGACGTTCTTGTGCAAGTCAACAACCTGATTTTTCCAGCGGATTTTTACATCGTTGACATGGAGGAGAGTCCTTTGAACACCACGCCATTGCTTCTTGGACGACCCTTTATGAGGACTGCAAGAACGAAGATAGATGTTTTTCAGGGAACTTTCTCCATGGAGATTGATGGACAAAGAATCGAGTTCAACATATTAGACGGGATGAAATTTCCGATGTCAAGTGTGGCTTCCGTCTCAACATATGATCTCGTAGATACCTTAGCACAAGGCCACCTTGACACCATCAATGAAGATGAACTCGACATGGCCATCCAACTCGGGGATGACGCCCTTTTCGAGGCCTTAATAGAGTTTAAGCCTCAAATTCAAGAAATGGCCATAGTTCTAACTAACGCACCACGAAAAGTAAGTTTTTCTCCCCCTTTACCAATTACTTTTGGTCTTAATAAAATTGTTCCCTCCATCATAGAAGCTCCAGTTTTAGAACTCAAGCTATTACCGGATCATCTAAAATATGCGTACTTGGGCGAGCATGAAACCTTGCCGGTAATTATTTCGTCTACGTTAGAGGAGGAGCAGGAGGAGAAACTCATGAGTGTACTCAAGAGGTACAAAACCGCAATAGGTTGGACGCTTGCAGATATAAAGGGAATTAATCCAGCAACCTGTGTGCATCGGATTTTCCTAGAAGAAGGCACAAAGCCTACAAGGGAAGCACAACGTCGGCTCCACCCTCCCATGATGGAGGTGGTAAAAAAGGAGGTAATTAGACTCATGGACTGTGGAGTTATTTACCCTATTTCTGATAGCCGTTGGGTTTCCCCTGTGCAGGTTGTACCGAAGAAATCTGGAATCACCGTCGTCGAAAATATGGAGAATGAACTCGTGCCACAAAGGACAATCACTGGACATCGTGTGTGCATTGATTACAGGAGGCTCAACGCCACAACTCGCAAGGATCATTTTCCATTACCGTTCATAGATCAAATGCTGGAAAGGTTAGCCGGTCATGCATTTTACTGTTTTCTCGACAGATACTCCGGCTACAACCAAGTTAGCATTGCGGAGGAAGATCAAGAAAAGACAACGTTCACATGCCCTTTCGGAACTTTTGCATACCGCCGAATGCCATTTGGATTATGTAATGCACCAGGTACATTTCAACGTTGCATGCTCTCAATTTTTTTCCTATTACATTGAAAAAATTATTGAAGTATTCATGGACGATTTTAGTGTATTTGGGAATCATTTCGATGCATGTTTAAACAATTTAGAAACTATTTTACAAAGATGCGTTGAAACCAACTTGGTGCTTAATTGGGAGAAGTGCCATTTCATGGTTACACAAGGGATCGTGTTAGGTCATATTATTTCTGAAAAAGGATTAGAAGTTGATAAATCCAAAGTAGATCTTGTGCGTCACTTACCCTCTCCAACTTCGGTTAGAGAGATACGTTCTTTTCTTGGACACGCAGGATTTTATCGAAGGTTTATCAAAGATTTTTCCCACATCTCTCGCCCGTTGTGTAAATTGCTGCAAAATGAGACTCCGTTCGTATTTGACGAGGAATGCAACGCTGCCTTCAACAAGTTGAAGGAACTTCTCACGAGCGCTCCTGTTTTGAGCAGCCCTGATTGGTCTCTACCATTTGAACTCATGTGTGACGCCTCGGATTATGCCGTAGGAGCGGTTTTGGGTCAGCGGAAGGACAAGAAGCCTTATGTAATTTATTACGCCTCTCGGACGCTTGATGAAGCTCAAAGAAATTATACCACCACCGAGAAGGATTTTCTTGCAGTGGTTTTTGCTTCAGATAAATTTCGGTCTTATTTACTTCAAACTAAAGTAACTGTGTATACTGATCATGCAGCTTTGAAGTACCTAATGCTAAAAAAGGACGCAAAACCAAGGCTTATTAGATGGATACTTCTACTCCAAGAATTCAACATCGAAATCAAGGATAAGAAGGGAGTAGAAAATGTTGTCGCTGACCACCTATCACGCTTGATAGGTGAGAATGAGACTGTTGAAATTGAGGAAACTTTTCCGGATGAAAAACTCTTCGGAATTGAGGTAACTGTTTCGGAAACTCCATGGTATGCAGATATCGTTAATTACTTAGTTACCGGTGAGTTTCCATCTACCATGCATAAATTTCAGAGTGACAAACTTAAACATAATGCTAGAACTTTTATCTGGGATGAGCCTTATTTATGGAAACAATGCTCCGATTTAGTGATTAGGAGATGTATCCCAGATAGTGAATTTAAGCCTATTCTAGACTTTTGTCACAATGAAGCATGCGGGGGACATTTTGGTTCAAGGAGGACAGCCCTTAAGATTTTAGATTGCGGTTTCTTTTGGCCTAGTTTATTTCGCGATGCTCATGCATTTTGTGCTGCATGTGATAAGTGCCAGAGATTCGGTAATTTAGAACCTAGAGATCAGATGCCACAACACTACATATTTAATGTCGAGATTTTTGATGTGTGGGGTATCGATTTTATGGGACCATTTCCTCCCTCCAATGGTTATACGTATATTTTACTCACAGTTGATTATGTTTCAAAATGGGTGGAGGCAAAGGCCACCCGTACTAATGATTCGCGAGTTGTTGCAGATTTCCTACGAACTAACATTTTTACTAGATTTGGAATGCCGCGAGTTCTAATTAGCGATGGAGGAAGTCATTTTTGCAACCGCACGGTGGAAGCATTGATGAGGAAGTATGGCATAAGACACAAGGTTTCCACACCATACCACCCTCAAACAAATGGAATGGCTGAAGTTTCCAACCGTGAGATCAAGAAGATTTTGAAACGAACCGTCCGCCCAAACCGGAAAGATTGGAGTCAGTGCTTAGATGATGCATTGTGGGCTTATAGGACTGCCTACAAGACCCCAATTGGTATGTCACATTTCCGATTAATTTATGGGAAAACGTGCCATCTTCCGGTTGAATTGGAGCACAAGGCATGGTAGGCCGTGAAGAAATTCAACATCGATCGAGATGCAGCAGGTTTGCATCGAAAGCTACAACTTTGTGAACTTGAAGAGATCAGAAATGATGCTTTCGACAATGCGTGGATTTACAAAGAGAAGACGAAAAAGATCCATAATAAGATGATTCGCGGGAAGAGTTTTGAAGTTGGGCAGAAAGTATTTCTTTTCAATTCGAGACTTAAGCTCTTTCCGGGAAAGCTTCGCTCTCGATGGATGGGGCCATTCATAGTTGCTCAAATTATGCCTCATGGAGCAGTTCTCATTCGATCAATAGACAAGGGCAGTGAGTTCAAAGTAAATGGCCATCGCTTGAAGCCCTATTTTGAGGCATTTGCGGAGCATAACGTGGAGGAGATGCAACTCCAAGAACCGGCCATCTCAAAAACAAATTCATGCATCACGTCCAAAGCATATGGCGTAAAATGAGCGCTCATTGGGAGACAACAGATTTGTTTTCTTCTCCTCCTTTTAATTAATTTAATGGCTTTTGCATTTTAAATTAGAATTTTCGTATATCCTATACTCCATGTTTAATTCTATACTTTTACTTTAGTACATTGAGGGCAATGTAGAGTTTAAGTGTGGGGGAAGGGTTTACAATTTAATTGTGTCTAAATTAGTGTTTTTCAGAGTCTTTAGGATGCCCTTAACTAGTCGATGATGAAATTGGACCGATACGAACACATATGGCGTATGAATCACATGCATCGAATTCTTGTGCTAATTGAGATATTCTATATGTTTTTAACATGTAGTAGATATGAATTGCAAAACATGGTACAGAAATCGCATGCTTGAATAAGTTTTTAATCATATGAAACCCTTTGTGAGCTTTTGAGCTATCTGTTCTTTATTCGATTGAATATACATCCATTTCGTAGCTACTAGCATATATATGCCTCATTTGATTGCTTGCCATAGATTTTAATGAACTAGAGAATGCTAGAACTTACTCATGTCAATTTGCAAAGCTTTTAAGTTGATACATACTTTGATTTTGGAAATGATTAAAGGCATTTAGGATTTTCCACCACTTCGCCAAATATCCATGTATCCCATTTGTACGCATGAGTTGCGACACCCTTAGATAAACCAATTGAGCCCACGTTAAGCTTTTCTTTCATCACCATATTTACCTAAACACTTACCCTAGTGTAGAATATCCTTACCTTTGTTCCGGAAACTTGGTGAGAATTTTTCAAAACTAGCACATAATATGATGGTTTGGTAAGAAAGATTGAAAGAGTTAATGTGAGTAAGGGGAAAGACTTGTCCAAATAACTTAAAAAGTATGAGATTGCCAAAAAGAAAAAACTATATAAATATATATTTGAGAGAATGAAAAGAAAAAAATTATATATATCTCTCATGGCAATGTGTTGTGTTCTAAGCATAAACCCTTTGGATTAATGTCCCCCTTATTTGCGGATTTGGAGATTACGACAAATTGAAGACCCAAAAATAGAACAAATATGGCCTTTGTCCTGTCCGAAAAGCTCAAAAGGATAGTTTAGATTGAAGTATACATGGTAACATTCGAGTGGAGATGGAGGACGAATTTGGTGCTAGACTAAGTCGTTGGAACGTTTTTATCACCACATATCTAAATTTCGAATGCCTTAGCCTTAACCCCATTACAACCTCACTAAAAGTCCTTTATGATCCTTAAAATGAGTAGCTTTCAATTAGTAGAGTAAGTTGCATGAGTAAGCTTATGGTTTTGGTTCATTTGTGCAAGTAATTAACTCCATTCATGAGGTTTTTGTTTAAATTCATATACACTTTAAGTGAACCCTTTTCATGAGTGAAAAATATGATGAGTGCATCCTTGTGAGTTGATTAAACATTTATTCAAAGCATGCACAGCTATAACATAACCATTGTTTTCTCTATGTCTTACTTGTTCATTACATAATTATATCACAATTATCTCTTGAATTCGTTGAGCATACAAAGTTGAAAATCATGTGAGCCATCGCCATATACTTATGAAAATTCTGAGACAAAATTTAGTTAAGGGATTAGTTGTGTTCTTTCTTTTGTTTTAAATTCATAGAGAGTCTTAGTTTATACTTAGTGTTTGCTAAGGGACTAGCAAAGTCTAAGTGTGGGGGAATTTGATATACGCATTTTATGCTCGATTCTTAACGCATTTCCCTTTACGTTTAGCTATGTTATAATCTTAGTTTTTATGTTTTTTTTATTTAATTTGTTATTTTTAGGTTATTTACGGTGGAGATGAATAACGGCGCGATTCGGAGGAATTTCGGCGATTTTGCGATTTTTGCAATTTCGGACCACCAGGAATGGGCCAGCCCATAAAGCATTTTGTGGGCCCATTTCTCAAAGTTTGTTTCGGTCCAAAAACCAGCCCAAACCCATTAATTTCTGCAAGGAAGCCACTTGGGGAAGAGGAAAAGTCAAGTTTGGCAAGCTTTGTGACAAGGCTTGATGACTAGGCTTGTGATCATCACAAATGGTGACTAAAGGTGTGACAAGGCTTGGTGACTAGGCTTGTGATGATCACAAATGGTGACTAAAGGTGTGACTAGCTTGGTGACTTTTGCTTGTGATGATCACAAATGATGACTAAGGGTGTGACTTGCCATGGTGACTAAGGGTACATTTAATGAAGAGGCAAGGTGGAAGAGAGAGGTAGGCAATTCCTTTGCCTATATATAAGAGGGAGGCCAGCCATAATACAGATCATCTCCCATTTTTACAAGCCAAAGCTCTACACAAATACCTCTCCTCCATAAACACTTCAAAGGTCCTTTACAAGCTGAAGCAATCCATCCTCCGAAGCCATCGATCATTCACAATACGCTAAGTCCCTTGTGAATGAGAACCACCTTCAAGAAGTCATTCTTTGCATTCAAGACAAAAAGTGTAACCATGATCTTTTATTTCATTTCTTTTGCTTTGTATTTGTTCACTTTGATGTATTTAATGAAGAACAAGTTTGGATTTGAGTTATATGTTCTTAAGCCTTTTCGTAAATTGCATGTGTTTATGATTTCAAGCCTTTTATGCATGTTTGATACAATCTTAAAGCTTCGAAAGTATGTGTTAGATAATACGCTAAGTCCCTCTCTTTCGCATGTTTCGATGATCGTACCTTGTTTAGGGTGTTTAGACGCTAAGTTGCATTCCTACTCAAATATCAAGCATGTATATTTTGTTGGAAGTTATAAATTTCGTAGCTTACTTAGAGTATTGAGGCATGAAAAAGAGTAAGGTTAATAAGATGAGATGATCACTTGTAATTAGTAGTGTCGCTTCTTATTTTTAGTAAGCATAATTAGACTTTAAGGTTTCTTGATTGTTAAACTTGTCTATGAGTAAAACTTGTTAGAAGTCTAGGAGTTCTTGTTGTGTTTGCATGTTTTTGTACTTTAATTTTGTAGATTAATTAACCAATTTCCAATCCCCCCAAACCTTTAGATTTCCGCTTATTAACGAAACCATGCATACGCCCTTTAATTCCCCGGATAGAACGATCCCTACTCGCCAATATTATAATGACAAAATAAGGGTTTTAAATTGCTTTACGTGTGAACTGTGTTTTTAGGGTCTACTTTGTGTTAACGTTAAACGCATGTTTTATGCGTATCATAGACCTTGTCCAAAATGCCAGCATCAGTATTTTTATTCACTCTACCATGAATCAAGGACATACCAAGGTATCTTCCCAAATCTTGAGTTAAAGGGGATCCACAAGTCCTAGAAATACTTGCAGCAAGCTTTTACAAGTGTTAGGAGATACAAAAATAGAGGACTTCTCATAACTAACTGCTTGTCCAAACAAATCACAGAAATTGTCCAAGCAACTTTTCAAGACATAAGCTTGATGTGCAAAGGCTTCAGAGAACAAAAGGAGATCATATGCAAAGAAAAAATGTGACACCAAAGGATCTGTTTAAGAAGGCATCACAGCATTCCAGTGTCTAAACTCCCAGCTGATTGGATTAGATATGATAATTTTTCCATGCGTAGGACAAAAATATATGGTGAGAGGGGTCATCCTGTTTAATCCCTCTCTTAGCCTTGAAAGAATTAGTGAGCTCACCGTTAAGAGAAATCTGAAAATTAGTAGAGGTAATGCAGTGCATGATAAGCTTGACAAGTCTGAAGGGAAACTGTGCCTCATACAACACTTCTTCAATAAAATTCCAACTCAGCCTATCATAGACCTTTGATAAATCCACCTTCCAAGCCATGAACCTCGACTGACCTATAGAGTACCTATATTTAAATAATATTTCCTGTGCAATAAGAATATTGTCAGTGATGTGCCTCCCAGGGACATAACTCACCTGGTTAGAACTGATGAGCTTCTGCATACAAGGCCTAGTTCTGGCCACAATGACTTTTGAGATCACTTTGCACAAAGTACAAGCTAATAGGTTTAAAATTGGTCATATGTTGTGGCTCTTCAACTTTAGGAATTAAAACAATTATGGTATGATTTAAATCATTAGAAATAGTGTAGCTCTCAAAAGTAGACATCATAGTGACCATGATTTCATTACTGTAAAGGTTCCAATGCTGATGGAAAAAGAGGGCAGGAAAGCCATCATGCCCAGGCGCTTTCAAACTGCCAATACCAAACAAAGCAGCTTTAACTTCATCAAAAGATAAGGGTTTCACCATACTTTTCAAATCATTAAAGGACAAAGCCGGAAACAACCAAGGAATCACAAATCTACTATCAATCATGTCAGGCTGAGCAAACAAATTTTCAAAAAATTCCACAACAATATTCTTCATCCTAGCTGGATCAGTAGTCCAAATATCACGTTTACTAAATCAACTTTCAACTTTATTTCTTTTCCTTCTAACAAAAGTAGTTAGATAAAAAAAACTTAGTATTACTATCATCCTTCAAAAGCCACAGGATTCTAGATTTCTGCCTCCTGAACATATTCTCCTGCTCCAATAAAGATTCATGTTCAAGCAGATGTTCAGCCTCCAACTTTTCTAAAACAGGATTCTTCCCTCTGTCATGACATTTCTGAGTACCCCCAATTCTTGCCAAAAATATTTTTTTCCTCTGAAAAATATGACCAAAGACCTCATCATGACAAACTGGAGCGAAATTTTGCAATTTACTCATCATGTCACCAGTAGCAAACTTCCAAGAATTAGTGATGAACTCATTATATTGCTCATGAGAAGCCCACATAGCCTGATATCTAAAAATAGTGTTCCTCATAGCAACCTAAACAAAAGAGTTAAGTTGAAGTAGAAGGCCGGGGATAGTGGTCAGACCTGGTTTTAGGTAAATTCCTTATAAAAGCTTTAAGAAAAAGTAATCTCTATTCATAGCAACAAAAGACCCTATCAAGCCTTTCTCTCACACACCCATTTGTCCAGGTAAACATAGCTCCCTTGAACCCTAGATCAATTAAGGCATTACTGTTAATCCATCTTCTAAGCCCCCCAAAATCTTCCTATATAAGGCCTCACATTCTTATCCTCCTCAGAAACTAGCTCACAATAACCATACTAGGCAGACCAATCCTTTCCCATAAAGCCTCCAGATAAGACCATAAAGTAGCTCTAGCACAAGCATTAGGACTTGCATATACAACTGACAAAGTCCATACCACAGTAGTAGATTGCACAACTTTCATTGTGATAGACTGAAAATTAGACTCACAAATTTCTATTCTGACCTTTAAAGGATTCCACATCGGCCGTAATCTTCTAGAAAAACCAGAAGCTTCCTCAGCTCTAAACTCAGAAAAACCAAGAACCAATATCCTCTTTGACAACTTTGACCTCTAAAACATCCATAGTCATTCCCTCAGATTCCTACTGCATGTTACTGAGAACAAGTTGAACATCAGTAGAAACATTCTTAGTGACATTTTCAGTCACAGCTTCACCAGGTACCTCAGCATTCGGCATCATATTAGGACACTTCTCTTTTGAGTGACCATAACATCCACACTCAAAGCATATCAGGGATATCCCTTCATACATAACATGATATGTCTGATCCTCAACTTTAACAAAAGGTCTGAGTGGCTTCCCAATATCAACTTCCACACAAATTCTTGCAAACTTTCCTCTGTCCTGTCTAAGGGTCACAAGGTCAACTCTCACCGCTTCACCCAGTGTGCTGCCAATTTTGTTCATTGTGAACCGTTTGTAAAACTGGACATGTAAACCCTTAATTCTAACCCATAGAGCCATGCTCCCAATAACTTCAGTTCTAGGGTCAAAAGAAGGGCGTTATTTCTTCACAACTAATGTTTGTACAACGAGAATCCAAGGTCCACCACAAAAGAGCATAATTCATATCTTCAACAAGATTGAATTTCATTATGAAAAAGTCATTGAGCAAGTCAATTAGTTGCCATTCTCCCTTCCACAGCAACTTCCTTCGATTCTCAAACCTTTCAACATAAAGTCATAGTTATTCACAAAGTCTGCCCTTCCCATCAACTTAACAACAACAACAACATAACACCAATCTAAGTTAAGCTTACTATGAATTTTTGCAGAAAATGAGATGTTCATCCCTTGCTTACCCATTGAAACCACACAGTCTGAATCATCATATTCAGAGTCATCAAGCATAACATCATGATGATTCTTAATTGGATTGAGAAGTGTGGTTGCATATGACATCGGAGTCACAACATCAGCCTTACTTCTACCAGATCCAGTCCCAGACACCTATAAGTTGGCTAGATAATCCAACTCGTCCATCAGATTTACATCAGGCTTCATACGTTTTCGTTGTGACATCGCCGTATCAAGAGCTCCACTACTTCCAGGAGGAAGGGCAGGGAAACGAAAATTCGTTGAGTTAGCCACAAGCACAACATCAACGACCATAGTTGATCGGAGAAAATTGAAAAGTCAACGCCAATGGATGCACACAGATCACAACAGATAAGGAGAGAGACACGTACAAAATTTCTCAAATATTTTTGAAAATAAACACCACAAATGACATCTAGTTTTGAAGGAATTGAATAAAAGGAATTGAGAGCTCAAATGCTCCCAATTTAAAAAAAAGAACAGAATTTACAAAATTCTCTAGAACCTTATCCAAATAAAGAACTTTAAAAGAAAAAATTGTGAATTACTGGAATTTGTTTAAATTTCTTCAATACTTCCTCCATCCAAACACCGTAAGGGCATGTTTACTTACTTGGAATCGGAATTACTATGATTCTGAATCAACAAGAATCGAAAAAGGAAGGAATCAAAATAAGAATATGTCATTTCTATTTAGTTGTTTATTTACCATTTGAAATCATAACATGAATCGAAATCAAAACTATTTTGATTAAAGAAATACCCATATAAATCAATAACTATATTTTCATATTCAATAACTTTTTTTAATGAATTTGAACAAAATTTATTAAAAAAAATAATTAAAACAATACCCACATAAACAAATCATATGAGCTAATTAAACATCCTCTGTCTGTTACGTTAAGCGCAAAATCCAGCACAAAAGCTGTGCAGACGGTTGATATAGAGAACAACGAGGCAATGTTAGGCAATAAGGTACTCACAGAGGATCCGAGTCCCCACGCCGCATAAGTCCGATGCAAGTTCCTCTCTGGCGATCCAGATAAAAAAGACTGACGCCTTGAAAAGGTTCGATTCCCGATGACCGAAATTTAGGCGAATCCAATTTCGTCAACCTCACGTGGGTTTCCCCAAAATAACATATCTAGCTTCTCCAATTCTCTCTCTCAAATCGTCTTCTGGTGCTGCGCTTGTTTCTCTCAAGGTGAGCATGAGCTTTTCTTCTTCCTCGCCTCTTTATTTCGTTTTCTCCTGTAATTTTGGTATCAAATTCTCTTGAGGATAATTTGCATGCATACAACGACCCCGGTGTATCTTGTTTTCAATTTCTTTATGCTTCCATATGATTCGTTCTACACTTGCTGAGCATCTCTGTTGTAATTGCATTCTGTTTAAGCAACTAGTAATATGGCGCGAAACAGAATCTGAATTATAGTTGCTTCGATTATGGAATATGGATACAAATTGTTCTGTGATTCTGATCCGAAATTGTTTAAATAGAAAATAAAAAAAAATCATATTGAGTTCGGACTACATTGGCTTGTACATAGTTTAAGATATACGTGAAGGAAATGATGAAGTTTTCCTCATCATGATTCTGCTCAGTATTTGAGAGCATTAGTATATCTATTCATATTATTTGAGTTTGATTTTACTTTTTTGGCTGTATATGATAGACTTTAGATTTTTGAATAATTAGATTAATATGTTTCCTTTTGTTGGATCAGACATTGTTTGGATTAACATACTAGGTTGCCTTGGTACTTGTCATCATTGTGGTGTGGAAGATCAGTTTGATTGATTTCCATGGCGGCCGTCGAGAAAACCATAGAGAGGGAAGATCGTATTCCAAAAGAAGCCAAGGAGATTCTACATTCATTGGCTACCAAGTGGGAAAATGTAGCTGATTCAACTGCATTGCAAGTCATCCCTCTCAAGGGAGCAATGACCAATGAGGTGTTCCAAATAAAGTGGCCAACAAGCACAGGGGAAGTCTCGCGTAAGGTTCTCGTAAGGATTTATGGAGAGGGTGTTGATGTGTTCTTTGATAGGGATAATGAGATTCGAACATTTGAATGTATGTCAAAAAATGGTCAGGGACCTCGACTGCTTGGACGTTTTCCTAATGGCCGAATTGAAGAGTTCATCCATGCTCGGGTACTTTAATGTTACTTATGTTTCTGTGTTATTATTTTATTTCATTTCATTCTGAAAATAGCAGCAGTGTTTTGGAGTTCTCTATAATGGTCCTATTCTTCTAATATGATACATCAACTGTCTGTGTCTTTAAAGCTCTGGTCAATGGCATTGTTTAAAACCAATGACGCTGATATGCACAGGACCCGTTCTCTTGCATTTGTTTGAACACCCCTATAGTTTTTCTTCATTTTCTACCTGACCATACTCATTTGCTACAAAGCTTATATATTTCTGGTACATGACGTTTACAAGGTCAATATCTATATAATATGGCCATGCTCAATTGCCACAGACCTTTTATATTTCAGGCGCATGACGTTTAATAGATCTTATTCCCAAATTCTTTGCTCAAGATCAACTTATTATATTGATTTTCTGGTCTCTTTCAATGCATCTCCAGTGTTGTAATTACGTTTAGTGGTAGATTATGTATAAAATGATAACCCAAAACCTATTTATATATCGGTTAAGTGGCGGAATTGTATAGAAAGTCATCATTTAGAAGTACATACATCCTTGTGTGAGTGAAGTACTTCCATACCCTTCTTCAAAAAAATATGATATCTTTCTTTGAACTTGTGAATTTCAGACTCTCTCAGCATCTGATCTACGTGACCCGGATA
The DNA here is from genome assembly GCA_946800695.1 of Geum urbanum. Classification (NCBI taxonomy): domain Eukaryota; kingdom Viridiplantae; phylum Streptophyta; class Magnoliopsida; order Rosales; family Rosaceae; genus Geum; species Geum urbanum. The sequence goes on from OX327015.1 coordinate 7,958,362, forward strand.
TATCTGCTCTTATTGCTACCAAAATGAAGGAGTTCCATGATCTTGAAATGCCCGGTCCAAAGGATGTTGTCCTCTGGAGCAGATTGAGGTACATTTTTGTGTTTTCTGTGATGTTTTCCGTAATTTGTGATTATTATAGCAGGCCCATAAATGCAAAATCTACCATGTGCTGGGAGACAGGGGTGAAATTTAGAATGAGATTACAAATTGTTACTTTTCCCGTATCTCTATTGATTTCCAATCTGCCTTCACTGTTCCAGAAATTGGCTCAGTACCTCAAAGAGATTGTGCAATCAAGAAGAGGCGAAGGCTTTCCGGTTAGATTCCATTGAGCAGGAAATATCCATACTTGAGAAGGAGCTTTCATTACCTAATCAGCGGATTGCTTTCTGCCACAATGATTTACAATATGGTAACATAATGATTGAGGACGAGAGTACAGCGATAACGATTATTGTAGGTTTCTGTTTCTGCGTTATACTTCTATTTTGATTTTCTCATCAGAATGTTTTGCTAAATATCATTATGGTTGTTTGTGTGGAAGATGATATGGATAATTCACATAATATTCAGTATTATAGAAAAGGGGGGCTTGCATATATCAGTACATAATAAAATAAAATAGTACGAAGAGAGTTCTAGGGACAAAACTGCCATCTGTAGTTATAAAGATAAAAAGAATACGCAGCAGTTAAATTTTTGTACTGAAAAAACTTCTCAGATAGTTATCCCACACCCAGAATGTGTTTGGCCTCTAGTATATATATAATTTGATTGATAAGAATGTATGGCTATTGGATAGATTAATAAGGTAGATATTCATAGGAAGGGAAACTTTTTTCTACATTGCTTGGCCTGACTTTGATGTCAAAAATCTAACTAATTATACATAATTGAAGAGCTTATATACATACTAGAGATCAGATGGCACAGTAGATGAAGAGGTGGAACACTCTGTCACCTCATTGACCCCCTTTGATGTTACTAACAAAAAAGACGTTGAGAAAGATTTAACTGTCTTGATTCTTTCCTTTCCAGATTAGGCTTGCAGATCCTACGGAAATGGATCTGCAAAGTGCACTCTCTTTTATTCTAGAAATTATGAATCTCATTGAATATTATACCAGCAGGATATTGTTTTGAGATGGGGTGGAAGCTATCTTAATTATTTATATCATTTTGGTGTCACATGCAACTTATGCTGATTTGAAAATTTAGTGCACTAGATTTGAAAATACACATAAATTTATCATTCCAACTTATTTGAGTTGTGTACTTTCTGCCAACAATAGTTTGCGTTTTTCTTTTTAGTTTTAATTTTATTTTGTTGTGCTCAATATGAGAGTGATGAAAGCATGAGGGGCATATACATTGGCTCGCCTTTCTAACATAGTAATTTTTTTGAAAATGTTTAGAAGCTCTGATATTATGTGTTCTCCTTACCAGGACTATGAGTATGCAAGTTATAATCCTGCTGCATTCGACATAGCAAACCATTTCTGTGAAATGGCGGCCAACTATCATACGGATACTCCTCATATATTGGACTACAGTAAATATCCTGGTATGTTGTGTTTTCATTCCCTTGTTCGTGTCTTCTATTTCCTTTTATTCTTGTGACATGAAATCTATTGACTTGCCACTAATAGGCTCAGAGGAGCGCACGAGGTTTGTTCATATGTATCTGAGTTCTTCAGGTAATGTCTATTTGAATAATTATGTACCTATGTTTTTTCATTGAAATATATATATATACACACACATCTTTTATGTTTACATAACTTGAACTTTTTCATAATTGTTTTTTATCCATGTGTGATATTGTCAGGAAACTGATTATAAATTATTTGAAACAACACTTAGGTTTCTCACATACACTTTCTTTAGTAAACAACCATTTTCAATCTAATATAAAATTCTATTTGAGTGGTCACATTGGTTCATGCCTCTATGCACACATTTTTGTAGAATAAAAACTGTAGAGAAGTGGAAGTATTTTCCTCAGATATGGATTTTACTATGCAGGCAATCAACCTAGTGATAAAGAAGTGGAGCAGCTAGTTCAAGATGTTGAGAAGTACACCCTTGCAGACCATCTGTTTTGGGGCTTATGGGGAATAATATCGGTACTTCCCTTTTATATAATTTTATTTTTTATAAATTGTTATCATTCCAAGTAGGAGGTGGGAGACACCAGAAGACGTTTGGTACGCGCGGTCATGCGCTCCTCTTTGGGTTAGGGTTTGTTGCGGCAGCCCTTTCTGTGTTCCTGGTTGCTCCGCTGCCTCTCGAGGCTGGAGCTGTTTCTCTGTACAACAATGGTGTTGTTTCTTTGGTGGTAGCCGGTGATGGGAGGATCCCCGAATCCCGGTCATGGCGGTGGTGCGATCGATCTCGGAAAAGTTGTGGAGATCCGGTTTCGTCCTCGCGAATTACGTATTGTTGGCATGGTAATCGGGTCGAGGGGCTTCGACCCCGATGGTTTGGTGCGGTGGCGGATAGACCGGTAGGAGTTGATGCTGGAGTTCGAGGCGAGGACCGTTCTCGGCAGTGGGGTGCAGATCTGGAACCGTGGCGTTTTGGAGAGGCGGCGGCGGTGGGTCTTCACAGGGAAGTCTCGTCCTCGACGGGCGCGTCTTAAAAAGCTGCAGATCGGGTGGTCGCCAGACTTCGTGCAGGAAGAGAGAAGTCATCCGGCGACGCCGTGGAGCAGCGACGGACCAGGTCGGGTGCAGCAGTTGGTGCTGGGCACGTGGAGCACAGTGGGAGAGCTTAGGTGGGCTGGTTGGCCTTGGGCCTTGACCACTCTTAATTGGGTGTGCTTGGACTGGTCTGGCTCTCCTCAGTTGGGCTTTCTTATTTGCACTGTGCCTATAGACTTTTTGGTGGTCTGTAGATGCTTTTTTGGTCGTGTTCATCCCTCGGCATGGGATCTGGGGGATGTTTTACAGTAAATGAGGGGGTCCCTAGCTAACTAAGGAGTGATGCGCCAAATAAATTTTTTGGACCATCACTTGCGCTACTCTAGTTTGTTAGACTAGGCCCGGGCGTTATATTGTTAATTAGTGTAGGGATACGATAGGGTTTTACATTTTAGCGTGCCGGGTAATCCGGTGGAATCCTGTATTGCTACCATTTTGTTCCTGTAGTGGATTTTATTAGCGCCTCCTCAAAAAAAAACAAAAGTAGGAGGTGGGATTAGGAACTGGCCCTCTTCTCTCGAGGCATCTGAGCATCAACCTGCTCTCTCTCTCCCTTTTTTTTTGTCTGGAGAGAAACTGTACTAATGATTGGTGAAGATAGAACCCAGAAAAGATAAAAGTTTGGGCTGCTAGAAAATTTCATTTATTATTATAATATTATTATTATTATCTAAGTGTTCCAAAGATATAGACATATGTTCGTAGTAACAAAAGCTGACTGGCATAGAAACAGGGTTTATGCATGCGACTAGCCCGCCTGTGTTCTAGTCCACTCTCCCTCAACTATAGAATTATGTGGAATACTTCATGCTCCTCGGTCCCCTGTCTATGGTTTACCGCAGTTTCTAACAGCTTTTAACCAGTTTCCTCGGTCCGTTTTTTTCTGTCGAAATATTGTATTATGACTAGTAAAACCAGATTGAACTGAGTCGAGCGTTTCCATTAAACCTCTCCGGCCCTGGAAAGGCCTGCTAAATTCTATTAGAATCCATGAAATTGGTGGCTTATTTTATGAATTATCCTTGTCAGTTGTCAACTATCTGTTCTTAACAGTGGTCGAGTTCTTTCCTGATAGATTCTTGGGTGTTACTCATTTTGTTCTCCACTGTTCATTTTTTCCATTCTGTCAGGAACATGTGAATGATATTGATTTTGACTACATGGAATATGCAAAGCAGAGGTTCAACCAATACTGGAGAACCAGGCCTTTGCTATTGGGTTCTATTGGATCGTCATCAGACAATGCAAAATGATGGTAACCATACTATTTTGTTCTAAACTTGTATTCATATGTAGTAATAGTGTTTGTATTCATACAGCCAATTGGTGTTTGTTATTATTTAAATGTGATACTAGTTTTGTAGGAATGTCATATTCTGCTGTAGTGAAAGGGTTTCTAATGCTAAACTTGTTGGAACGCGATTGTAGTACTAGATGAAACTAGATTTGCTTATTGTTGATTCTCTGGAAGTTGAAGTTTAGATCTAATGGGGTGGGGCTAGAGGCTGCTGTAGCATATGGTTCTCTTATGTTTTTTTCTTTCCAAAAGACTGATAGGGTCTTATAAATTCAAATGGAAGACAAACCATTTAGTATTGGTTCATTTGTTGGGCGTTGCTGTTGCTTATCAGTGTCAGTGCTGGAGATGGGACCACAGAGTTGGCCTTTGCAATGAGAGTTTCTTAACAGAAACATGGAGAGCTGATGAATGATTTGTAGGGTCAGAATAAGGCCATGCTGGTTTACATAAAATTAATTCCTTTCTTGGCAGGGTTATGATTTGTTCCATTATAATATAGTTTTTTCTTTTTTGTTAGGTGTTGCAGATTTAGTTTACTGGTATTTTGTTCATATTAGATGGGATTATAATCAACCACAGTATTTTTTATATATTATCCTACTTTGTTATGTACTTAAGTGCACGTTTAATATCCCTCAAGTGACGTATATGTACAAAAAGCATTTTGATTAATGGCATTGGTTCCTTATCGTGATAGCGTAGACAACTGCTTTAGCTACAAAATCCAGCAACACTTCCATTGAATAACTGCAATCATGGTGTCTGCTTCATATTTTTGATTTACTTGAAGAATGTTGTACCTATATAATCCCAATTGAGCTGTGACAGCCTTTCACCAACTGGTTCTGTATTTGCTGAGTCTGTTGCTTTAATTCATTTTGATTCCATATTCTTGATATGTGTTCAGGTATATGCTCAAAGTTCTACGATGAGGAGATCTTGTATGATGGTAGCTAACATATTTGAGATGAAAAACGTATGCTTCTCTATCCTATAATCTTTTAGTCAATGGCATCTACTGCTCTCTGATGTTATAGAAACAGAACCCAGAGTACAACCATATGCCCCTCCACTGCAGTCCCTATGTGAAAGAATTAATTGGTGGCAGCTCAAGTTGTGGCGTATTATTCAGTAGGTTCAGTGTATGAGATGTTAGAGGAGCTTCAGAAGGGCCCAAGCAGATGCCATATGTTTCATTAAGACTGTAAAAATAGTTTTTATCTCTATAACTTTGTCCCCATGCTTGTTCTGAATGTAATTACTTAGAGCATATCCAACAGTAAAATTATATCTATAGTTATTTTTATGTTATTAACTAAATGTAGCTCACATGGTTTTGACTTCAATTTTAATAGTTGTACTTAAAGCTAAGTCATTTTAAATATTTGAACCATTAGATCAATTGTTAGACAGTGAGACAATTTTTGAATGGTGGGAAATATAGTATTTAAGTTATTTTCTCTTTCTTTTGTAGCTAAATATAGTTACTTAAAATAGTTTAAAGTCAAATGAAACTTAATTTTAGCTACTTTGTTTGAGTGAAAGTTAATTTTGACTTCAATTTTAGTAGTTATAGCTAAAGTTAAGTCATTTTATAAATATTTGAACAATTTGATCAATTGTTAGATAGTGGGACTACTTTTTGGATGGTAGGAGATATAGTTTTTAAGATATTTTCTCTCTATTGTCCCTAAATGTAATTACTCAAAATAGTTCAAAGTCAAATATAGCTTAATTTTAGCTACTCTGTTGGAGTGGTTTTTTTTTTTCAGCTATAATTTTGGGCATTTCTAACAAAGTAGTTAAAAGCTATAATTTTAAAAATTATAGCTAAAAAACATTTTAACTGAGTAGCTAAAGTTAAGTTATATTTGACTTTGAGTTATTTTGAGTAGTTATATTTAGGTACAAAAGAAAGAGAAAATAATTTAAAAGTTATATCTCTCACCACTCAAAAAAATGTTCCCACTATCTAACAATTGATTTAATGGTTCAAGTATATAAAATGACTTAGCTTTAGCTACAATTACTAAGTTAAAGTTAAAAGTATGTGAGCTACATTTAATTTTTTTGTTGAAAATAACTATAGTTATAACTTTACTGTTAGAGATGTTCTATGAGAATCTCAACAGATAAGCAAAGTTAGGGAATCTTCAACACAGTTTTAATAGGTAATTATTTTTGAGTTTTAAGATAAAAATAGATTAGTTACAGTTAAGTCGAAAGTTACTTATGAAGAAGCATGCACCATTTCTCAAACTTATATAGACGGCCAGTGTAGCAAAGTTAGGGATCTCTTATAGGGTAGTTATTATTTTTGACTTTTAGCTCAAATTAACTGGAAGTGAAACTAAAAAAGAGCTCTGAGAAGTCGCGAAGTGAAAACTTTAGGGTTTCGTTTCCTCCATTCGGCGCAACACACTTTTCTGATTTGCAATGGCTGATGGCAGCAGTTCGCGGCGAATGGCGGCCACCCTGGTGTGAAATCAAGTTGATTTATCTAGGCTCGGCTGCAGAGCGCTGCTAGGGTTGTTACTACTTTGCTACATATTGAATACGTTTGACTGAAAAATAGGTTCAAAGCATAAACTGCAATTTTGAAATAAATTTTAAAAATTAGATTAAATACATTGGGACGGGTTGAATGACATCATATTTTTTACACAAAATTTTACATCGAATTTCAGCCATTAAATTTAAAGACACTCGATGATTCAGATTAATCAAGTCATATCAATATTTTAGTTTATCTTTTAATAATTTCACCACAATAAAAGATAATTATAATAACTTAATTCACAATATTCTCTCCACACTTTTCTCTTTACTAGGGCATTCGTAAGTCTCAACAAATCACAGCATCAAGCCATATGCTTGCTTGATTAATATAGACCATTGAGTATCTTTAAATTTAATGGCTGAAATTTGATGTAAAATTTTGTGTAAAAAGTATAATGTCATTGAACCCATCCCAAATATATTTTGACAATAGTTGGTTACATTTTGAATACATTTGACTTTAAAATAAATTAGATTACATTTTATTTGAGGGGGCACAAATTTTTTTTTATCATTTATAGGATCAAAGTCGGTAGCAATACCGAATTCTACCAGATTACCTGGTACGCAAAAGAGAGAAATTATATTGTACCACTACACTTGTTTAACTAAATGACATAAAGTCCCTAGACTAATAAACCAATGTAGCGCAAGTAACTGTCAAACTGTGCACCACTCCTTAATTAGCTAGGAGCCCCCTCTATTCCTCTGCACTGCGACACAGCGCCTCAACATCCATATCAACCAGTAGAAGGATAGTAGACTTTTTGGGAGACACCTTCTTCATGCCACTTGCTTTGGGACCAAGACTGGATCGGTCCCTCTTGTTGCTTGGATGTCGCGCACCACCACTGGCCACCCCTAGTCCCCCCTGGTCAGTCGCCATCAAAACTAGACCAAATGCATGAAATGAGACTGTGGAACTTCCATCCAGCCCCTCGACCATCACGGCCTTGGTAGTGACATCTGGACCCGATGTCATAATCTTTGGAGAGACATTGAAATTAGAGTGTGGAACTTCAGAAATAACAACTGGTGTTGGAGCATCCGGAACATATACCTACAAGAAAACATCCATGTTAGAGTGCCCATCCAAGATAGGTGTCGGAACCCTAGATGAACTAGGATTTTGCCCACTAGGTTGGATGGGCATAGCAGCACCACCTAAGACATGTACAGGGGTCCCATGCATCAGCCCCCTTCCCACTTAGAGCTTGAAGCTGCCATTGGCTTGTCCAATACTGGTGGGGATTCAGTTGTCACCGTGACCACACATGGCATGGAAGACGAAACCATCAGGGACTTCAGACACCCCGAAGCACAATGCTTAAAGGTGCCACACACAGTACAATAGCATTTCAAACGTTCATATTTCATAGAAATATCAACAGAATAAGTAGTATCAATGATGAAAGTAGTGTTCACCATAAGCGGCCTACGAAGATCAAGGTCCACACGAAGCTTAACCTCTAAACAATAAGACACCAGGAGCGGATCATGAGAACAATAACCACCTAGCACATTCCCCATGCGCTTAAGTCACTTGACTTGGAGAGCCGCAGAAGCAAAATAACTCGAAGTAGGTCAGACAAAGACCCATGTCTAGCAATTAGATGTCTGAATCAGAAAAGGATCAGCGAAGCCATCAAAGTGCTCCACCATAATCGTTGTATCTTGATGAAACCAGGGACTATGCTCTATAGCCCTTTTCCGATCCTCCACAGACCGAAACTTTCACACAAAACGATCACGAGCGATCTGTTCAAATCTGATATTACTCGAGCCAAAAACATCTCACCACAATGTAAGCATCTTCATTTTGAAACCTTGAATCTTGTCAGAAGCAAAAGGAGTGATAGAGAAATAACGAGCAATGATGTAGTATTATTCCTCTTCCTCTTCGTCATCAGACAGAGTGAGGTCAACCACCCCTAAAGCCGCCGCCAAGATCTGTGGCTTAGCTTCGGGAAGAGGTGCGGCCTCAGAGAAAGGAGGAATTGCCTCCCCATTGTGCAGCATCGACATGTAGGATGAGGAAATAAACCTGTGAGAGAATGAAGATCGATGAGAATTGAGGATGAAGGAGATGGCCTCCAATTTGGAATCGGAGGAAAACTAAGGGATATTGGTGAAGAAGAGAGGGACAGCGCAGCTAGGGTTTTCCAAAGGGAGTCGGGGTACTTGGAGTCGTGTTACGAGGAAGTCGGGGTACTTGGAGTCGCGTTACGAGGAAGTCGGGGTACTTGGAGTCGTGTTACGAGGAAGTCGGGGTATTATAAAATTTTATAGTTTACTAAACATCTCAAGGAATTTCAACTTTGAGTTGTTAATCAAAAAAAAAAACTTAAACTTTAAGGTAAGCAGCATAAATTAACAGATATCAAGAAAATTGGAAAAACCCTAGCCATCTTGGCGTTTATTTTCTCAACTAGATTCTTTGCATCAATGGTGGAGGCAAGAACGAGTAATCTCATGAAGGTGTCGGTAGAGTTGAGGGCGACTATGATCGTGGGGAAGAGGAGATGTTCGGCTGTGAGGTTTGGTGGTCAATCTTGTTAGCGTCAACATACCTCTACATAGTGTGTTAGGTTATGGAGGGTGAAGGTGGTCGACGACTTCTGTGCTGGTTGGTTGTGGAAGAATGATGAAGGTAGTGGTGGTCATCGAGATCCATCCTGTGCAGGGTAGGATGGAAGAGGCAATGGTGGTGTGATGTCGTCCATAATGCTGCTAGACAACCTGGGCAGAGCGGCGAGGCTGGAGTATGCCTTAGCCAATCCTGTGGCTATGGTTGTTGAAGTCTGATTGGCCGGTGATGGGATGGGAATGAGCTTGAGATCCACCTATGGGGTGCCTTGATCAATTCTCAACTTGGGAATGGGCCCTAAGGTTGGGTTGATGGATTGGCTTGAATGAGAGTTGTTTACCTTACAGAGATATCATAGATACCTGTTCCAGTGAAGAGTGCGATGACTCCGGAGGATCCTATTTTAGAATCATTTATCAAAATTTTATTTACATAGCCAATTAGCTAATGGTTGCATTTCGGTTAAAATTGTTTGTACGTTGGGGAAATTGTTAGGTGATTGGATGGGCTTCATGGAGGTTAGACAAGTAGTTTGAGCTAGTTGTCTAGTTTCGGATAAAAATGTAGTCTTACTTTAGTAATATTTCTTTTGTCAGCCCTACAAGGGTAGGAATCGTGAAATGTTATGGGTATGATTATTGATGAATGAATGAGTTGATATTGAATATAAAAAATAAAATAAAAAGTGGATTTGTGAAAGGACCCGACCCCTATTTAGTTGCCTAAACCGAAATCAAACCCTTCGAAAACACGACCTCAAATTTTTTTGCCAGAGTTTACTTTGAAAGTATATAAACCATTCTTAGAATCTGCAAAGAAATACACTTCGAATATTCTACAAAAGCCAAACCGTGGGGCTCCGTTCCCCATCCGGATTTCTCAACAACATATATACAATAAACTCAAAGGTTTACAAAAAATCCAGAATCATTCAGGAGTATACTCGACTGAAAATATAACATGAGTATTCAGAGTGACGCCTATATACAATATTTACATCAAGTAGGTCAAACAAGAAACCTACGGAAACTGAAGAGTGATCTGAAGTCTATGCCTCCGCAGTCGACGCACAACATAGGAAATCAAACTGCAAATTGGCAACAGAAACCGAAAAGCCCAGGGGAAAGGAAAATAAAATCGTTAAAGTGAGTAGACGAAAATATACATATGCCTTTCACCATTTATGTAGTCATAAAATAATGCGAGTTCATAAGTACATAAAAGTCACCACTCCGGCGGATTTCCCTGCCAGAGTAGCAAGTTGGTTGAATCTCTCAAACCCAATGGTGATAAACTAGGCGAATCTCTCAAGCCTAGTCGGCATATCAAGTGAATCTCTCAAGCCTGATAGATGGACTACCGGTGATCAGCCGCGTAGCCAATGCATCGATGCTAAATTAATAAATGTCATCATTAATAAAATAAACAATAATTTTCAAACGATAAATAATCGGAATATTGTACTGGAAACAAATACTGAAATCAAGAACTCGCTACAACAGTGTAAATAAATGTCCACTCACAGAGCAAAGCTAGTCTTGAGGTCCGGCGGAAGATCCCTCGCCAAACGCTCGATCTTGATCACCTGAATAGCAGGGATACGATCAATACATAAAGAATCATAACATATGGAGCTAATACTTCGACAACCCCACGTCCTCGAAAGACGTATCGCTCGAAACATCGACGAGGATTACAAAATTCACAAAATATACCCAATTAACCCTTGTCCCAAAATATAATACTCAAATCAACCCAAAAACCTCAAGACTACGCTCGGGATGCGATTACGAGCAAGACGGTATAAAACTCCCCAAAATTCCAAAAAGTCAACCCTTCACCGGAGCTCCGTCGTTGACAGCCGCTGCAGGCGGCGAAGCGGCGTCAACAGTGGCCAATTCCAGTGAAAATTTTCATATCACATCTACTCCTCAAGCCCAACAATTTTCCTTCTATACTAACCTCCAATTCAAAACACACCGGCCAGAATCAAGCTCGAAAGTTTCAAACTCCATGGATTCCGGTGAGTTTTCCGGCGAGCTCCAAATGGCATCCAATTCTAAACTTCTTTCACCCAAAAGCATCTATGGGTTGAGGGGAGCAAAACCCCAACCCTATCGACCCCAAAAGTGTCCGAAAAAGCTCACCCGATTCCGGCAAAAATTCGAAACTTTACTGAGTTGGTTCTTTCTCAATACTCAACCAAATCAACTCAAACCAAGTTCAAAACAATAGGAAATCTTGAGAGGATTCTAACCATACCAAAATTATGGCCGAAGGTGGCCGGAATCGATGGGTCAGACGGCGGCGGCCCGTGGGTCGCGTGAAGCTCCGGTCAACGCTGGTCAAACTTCCCACATGTGACTTTTCGACAATTTTACGACTTATGATATTTATACGCGCGACCCGAAATGATCGACGGTCCAAAACGAATCGAAACCATAATGGATAAACACGACTAAATCTAACGATCAGAAATATTCATAACTTATTCATCGGATATCAGAAAAATCCTCAGAAAACTCTTACGAGCTCGAAATCACGTGCACTACAACTCTCGTGAAGAAACTCATATCAAATTCTTGCCCGATAATTTAGTGGCAAACAAGGCCGCCAAATCGATTAATTACGATAAACTGCGATTATACGTGAAACTCGCTAATTAAGCCGATTAACTAGCATTTCTGGTTCGGGTTGTCACAATCTGACTATAATATATTTAAGGAGATTTATTCTCCATAATTACTGGTGTGTGTCTTGTCCTAATTAGATACAGATTAGATCGGATAATTGTTATAGATTCCTTGATTTATAGGGACAGTTATTGTAACAGATTGTACCAGCCTACATATAAGGCATTTTATCAATGAGAATGGTTACAGTTTTTAGTCTACATATTTTCTCCTTGAACACGTTATCAGCACAACTCTTTGAGTTGATAACCATCACCATCAAAGGAATAAAAAAAACCCTACCCTGCACAAAAAGCCATCACTGCCGCTAGCAACTAGTATCACCGACAACACCGTCGACCTCCTTGATCTCTCAGCATCTCAACAATCACAAGCTCAAAGTTTTCAAGATTGTGCGTCTTCCAAGGAATCGTTTCATAAGGGATTCCACTTCAAATCATTCATCACGTGTACCAGTCATACCAAGCATAACACCTATCGAGGTAAACTTTTCTAAACTGTATATTGATAGATCTAGAATCAAACTTACTTACCGCAAAATCCTAGATCTAGGATTATTAGAATTGTGATATGATTTGTTGAATATTACATGTTGTTACCCTAGTTCCTTTGGACATATATCTATAGAGTATACGTGGCGGTCCTGGGGGAGTCACGGTTTAGAAAAGAAAAGAAAAGGGAAATCGATCCTATCTGACAGTTAGTCACGGTAGCTGGGTATAGTTTTTTCCGCCGTTTATAATCGATTTTTGTGACCATATATCATAAATCATGTTCTTATTCAATTTTTGTGACCATTGTGATCGTAGTTTTTTTATCGTTACTAATAAAACATCTTTGTGTGTCTCTGTAGATGATCTCAAATGAGCTAGCTAGGCCGGAATTCGACATCCTTGAACTTCAGGTTAAGGAGTATCACCGTTGGGTCTTAGATGTGAAAACTACATTCATCGAAAAAAGACCGACCAACACCATCAAATCCTCTAGGCTTGGAACAACCTCCTATACACCCCCCCCCCCCCGAATGAAGAATCAAAAGCTCAAGCCCTCTTATTTTTGATGTGTTATATTCATCCAACTCTCTAGAAGCATTATTTAAACAAAACAGATCCCATGGTATTGTGGGACGTTTTGAAGCGGCGCTTGAATAATGTGCATGACGCACAGCTTCCTGAGTTGACTGCAAGATGGGAGAACGCTAGACTTGTGGATTTCCCCAAAATACAAGATTTCAATCAAGCAATGTTGGATCTGCAGTCAGAGTTGAGCTTTTGTAGGGTGGAGAAATTTGAGAACGATATGATTGAGCATTCATTGAACACCTTCCCAACATCTATGAGCATTCTGGCTTATCAGTATCGGCTTGAGTACGAACAGGGAAGGATTACTACCTTCAGTGATCTCATCAATAGCCTTGTAAAAAAACAGAGGCATCATGAGATCATCCTAAATAATAACTCAAGACCAGCTGGTACTAAAAAGCCCACAATTATCAAACTGGAGGAAAGGCCAGTAAAGACAAGAAAGTTGCTCGTTCAGAACCTTATGCTCGTGGTGGACAAGCTCCACGTTGGGGTAGAGGAGGGCGTGGGCGTGGCCAAGGCCGCAGCCAAAATCTGACATGGCATAGAGATCAGAACGCCAACTCTGACAAGAATCAGTCTAGTTCAGTTCCTGATGGTCAGCAGTCTCAACAATATGGAAGATACGTTTGTTTCAAATATGGTTCAACTAAGCATATGCACAAATAGTGGCGTGCTAGTAGAGAAATCCAGAACAACTACAAAAGGCACACAGAGTATTTGGCTCAAGAATCGAATTATACCGGAGATTTAGAGATGGAGGTTAACACCAATCTTGTTCTTACAGAAGTCAAGGGGAACAATCTTACTACCCTGGATTTTGAATAAGCCTATGTAACAGGCAGTTGTCTCTGTAATTTTTCATGTTTTGGTTTTGTTTTTGGCTTACTTTACGGTCAAACATTATTAAGATGCTTGTTTTATTTTTAATTAAGAACATCTAAGATGTAAATATTATTGGCACTAATGAATTTTCTCTATTTTCTTAGTATATGAAAGTGTTGAGAATGTTTTATTTCATACAATTCTTATGTATGGTTCGATGTTTTTACATATATGGAAAAACAATATAAAGATACATTCAAAACTTCCTAAAATTGAAGCATAAAATTTTCATCATAGGGTCATTTTCGACCCGTCAAAATTCTCTTTCGACCCGTCGAAAATACCATAGTCGATTGTTTCAAGTTTCTCTACCCGACGAAGACATGAATCTGTTACAAATTTTGACCCATCGAAATTTCGTTATCGGAAATTCGATTTTGTTTTAGGTTTTTCCTTCGATTCATAAAAAAAAACCCAGTGAAGGATCGCCCCTGGACAACATTTGACTCGTCAAAAAATTTCTCGACCCATCGAAATCTTTTGGTATCGGAAAATCAAGAGTTTATTTTGGGTTTATTTCGACCCGTTGAGGATTATCTTCGACCCGTCGAAAATACTACTCGGATGTGATGTTTTTAGATAAATTTTTCCTGTATTTCATTGGCTTATGGTGTTGTTTATACATTAGTTAATGACATGCCATATCAACACTCAACAAGGGTCACACCCTTCTCAAATCTTTAAGTGTATGCTTAAAGTGTACGCCTGGTCTTTAGTACAAAGACTTACTTATTTACATTGCTTTTGTAGATGTCTCAAGGAGAAATTGAGTGTCTAGCAGATAGTGGTACTACTCATACCATTCTGCGGAATATGCAACTGTTTGTGGATCTTTTTTTATATAAATCATCAGTGACTACCATGATTGGTGCAGCAGGCGTTATTCAGGGGCGTGGTTCAATAGAGTTTTTGTTGCCCCATGGTACAAAATTATATATCACTGATGTCTTATACGCGCCAAAGGTCAATCGAACCATGCTCAGTTTTAAGGATATTTGTGCCAACAGTTTTCACTTGGAAACTTATTGTGAGAACGAGAAAGAATTAATGTGTATAACCTTTGTTGAATGTGGCCGCAAGCACATTCTAGAGAAGTTTTTGGAAATTCGTAGTGATTAATATTTGACTATAGTTCAGATTATTGAATCCAATGTCATGACTCACACTACTACGTATGATTCTGATTCATATAAGCTTTGACATTTTCGACTGGGACACCCAGGTCGAGATATGATGATCAAAATCTTAAAAAATACTCATAGTCATCCATTCTTTAGAGCGAAAAAACATGTGGGATTACCTATTTCTATATGTTTAGATGGTAAAGATAAGACTACTCCTCTCAATCCTGGCTCGGTCTCTAAGATGAGTGTAGCACCATCCCGAAAAAATACTACTGAGGTGTTTTGCGTTATCCCGCCAAATACTTATGTTGTAATCTTTGATGCACATCGCTCGTTTTTCAAAGTTTATTCTTTAGCAAAGTTACAGGCACGCCCTTCTTTTGTTGTTGCTAATACCGACAATATTCCATTATGACAAAGGATCCAAGATGATATTTATGGACCTATCAAACCTGAATACGAACCATTTAAATATTTCATGATTTTGGTAGATAAAACAACGCGATGGTCACACATTGCTTTGCTATTCACTAGGAATGCTGTGTTTACAAAACTTCTGACTCAAATTATTAAACTCTGAGCTCACCACTCGGATCATCCAATCAAGTCTATTCAATTGGATAAGGCAGGAGAGTTTAGATCAAAATATTTTGATGATAATGTTGTGTTTACAAAACTCATGACTCAAATTATTAAACTCTGAGCTCACCACCTGGATCATCCAATGAAGTCTATTCGATTAGATAATGCAGGAGAGTTTACATCAAAATATTTTGATGATTACTGCATATCTCGTGAGATTGAAGTTGAACATCCCGTTCCTCATGTTCATTCACAGAACGGTTTAGCAGAGGCTCATATCAAGCGGTTACAGCTTGTGTCTCGAGCTTTGGTAGTGCATACAAATTTATCGATCTCTACTTGGGGATATCCAGTGTTACACGCAACAATGCTTCTTCATTTTAGACCTGTAGCCCGCCAACCATTCAATGCGTACCAGTTGGTAATTGGATATGAGCCAGATGTTTCACATTTGTGCATTTTTGGTTACACGGTTTATGTGCCAATTGCGCCTCCACAACACACTAAAATGGGTCATCTGAGAAGATTAGGTATTTATGTTGGTTATAAATCTCCAACAATAGTCCGCTATCTTGAACCTTAGACGGGAGATCTCTTTACTTCTTAATTTGCAGATTGTTACTTTGATGAGACATATTTCCCGCCGTTAGGGGGAGATAGGAATAGTTCTATTTCAGTTGAACGTCAGGAATTGACGTGGTTTAATCCCACAGTGTCTCATCATGATCCCCGCACGTCTCAAAGTGAGATAGAAGTGTGCAAGATACTTGATCTTCAGCAAGTAGCAGACTCTATGCTTGACTCATTTGCTGATATCGCTAAAGTGATGAGATTAGATATACCTACTATAAATGTTCTTACATGGTTAGAAATCCCGAAAAAGGGATTTGTTAGTAGCAACACCTGGGGAGGTGTTCCTACTGCTCATATGGAAGGTGTTGCATCGGCCTCGGCTTCCACAAGGAAAAGGAGGAGACCAAGAAAATCCACAGATGAGCCGCCGGTTAAAAGGCAGGCCATCGAGATATAAAAAGATCCAGTCATCATCGACATTGTGAATCACATGAGATTGTCTCTGATTACAGTTATGTCCTTGAATAACAATTGGCATGTCCGGGGGATGCTCCAGAACCTCTTGTGATGTCAGAGAACAAAGAAATCTCACTTAGAACAAATGATGTGCGTGTTCTTATGGATAGATCTTCCATGTTAGCCAATGATACGTTTGCTTATTCCGTTGCTCAGGAGATTATTGATGACGATGAAGTGGAACCCTGCTCTATTGTTGAATGTCAACGTAGAGCAGATTAGCCGAAATGGAAGGTTGCAATCCAGGCTGAACTAGACTCTTGGAATAAAAAGAAAGTTTTCGGTTCAGTTAGACATAAATGAGTCTTTGTTCAGAAGCATATGAGAAGAATGAGGTATTGCGTTATAAAGTTAGGCTTGTAGCGCAAGGTTTCTCTCAGCACCCTGTAATTGATTATGAGGAGACGTATTCTCCAGTTATGGACATCATCACCTTCCGCTGCCTGATAAGCTTGGTAGTGTTCGAAAAGCTTAACATGCAGCTTATGGATGTGGTTACTGCATATCTCTATGGTGATCTTGATTCAGAGATATACATGAAAGTGCCAAATGGCATTGCTATACACAATTCAAGTAAACCATGGAGTGCTCATGTTATTAAATTGAGACGTTCACTATATGGATTGAAGCAATCCGGTAGGATGTGATATACACGCCTTAGTGACTACTTGATTGGGAAGGGATACAAGAATGATGACTTATGCCCTGCGTGTTCATTAAAAAAAAAGTTCAAGATTTGCTATAATAGCTATCTATGTTGATGATATTCATATCATTGGAACTCTTAATGAGATGAATGAGACTATTTGCTACTTGAAATCTGAGTTTGAGATGAAAGACCTTGATAGGACTCGATTTTGTCTCGGATTAGAGCTGGAACATCAAGTTGGTGGAATTCTTATTCACCAGTCTGCTTATGTCTAAAATATGCTCGGATGATTTAACATGGACAAAGTGCACCCTGTTAGCACACTAATGGTTGTTCGTAGTCTGGACCCCAAGAAAGATTTGTGTCGTCCTATAGATGACAATGAGGAGATCTGGAGAGCTGAAATTCCATATCTTAATGCTATTGGAGCTTTGTTGTATTTAGCTCAGTGCACACGTTCAGATATTGCCTTCTCCGTAAACTTAGTTGCTAGATTTAGCTCTACACCTACGCAAAGTCATTGGAATTGAGTAAAAAAATCTTCAGATACTGGAAAGGTTCCATTGACATGATGAAAGGACTCAATCCCGATTTAGTTTCCTACACCGGAATCGAACCCCTTCTGAAAACACGAACTTGCAAAAACCATAAAAATTTAGGCAAAGTTTCACTATAACGTGGAATTGCCATTAACCTGCACCCGAAAATACACTTCATCCTATGCAACAAAAGCCAAACCGTGGGCACCAATCCCATCCAGATTTCTCAATATCATAACAATAAAGTAAAGTAGTAATCAAAACTGTACTTTACATAAATCCGGGGAAAATCATATGAAAAACATAACAGTAGTGTAATCAGAGCGACCTCTAGTGTATATATATACAAAAATATACAACAGTAGGCAAAACAAGAAACCTACTGAAAAAGAAAGGTAGCTCGAACACTAAGCCTCCGACCGCGACGTGAGACACCAGAATCCAAACTGCAAACTGGGCACGGAAACCTAAAATCCCAGGGAAAAGGCAAATAAAATCGTTAGAGTGAGTGGACAAAAATAATCATATGTCTTTCACCATTTATATAATATAAAAACAATGCGAGTTCTTAAAATGAAGGGAGGTGTCAGGCGAATCTCTCAAGCCCGATGGTCAGGCGAATCTCTCAAGCCCGATGGTCAGGAGAATCTCTCAAGCCCGACGGTGATAGACTAGGCAAATCTCTCAAGCCTAGTGGGCACATCAGGGGAATCTCTCAACCCTGGAACTGGACTACCGGTGATCAGCCGAGTAGCCAATGCATCAATGCTAAGTAAATGTCATCACCATAAAAAATATAAAACAATACCTCCAAAAACAATAAATAATCTCAACATCGTACTGTAAATAAATACGAAAATCAAGAACTCGCTACGACAGTGTAAATAAAAAGGTCCACTCACAGATAGCACAGCGTGCACACACGCTAATCACGAGATCCGGCGGAAGATTCCTCGCCCAACGTACGATCTCGATCCCCTGAATAATCACAAAATATAAATGATCAAAATCACAATTCACTACTCTGTACCACACCTCGGAAACCAACCATTTCCGGAAACATATAACTCGATATAAAATAATCGTCGAAATTCCCCAAACTCTCCACATAAATTCTCGACTAAAAATCTGGCATCCAAATCGACTCGAAAACCTCAAGAAATGATCGGGGCGCGATTACGAGCAAAACTGCATAAAATTTGTCGGAAACCAAAAAGTCAACGCCCTCGTCGGAGCGCCACCGTTGACGGCCAGCGGCGCGGCGTCAACGGTGATGGATCCCGGCCAAAATTTCCAGATCACAAGTCCTCCTCAAGC
This sequence comes from Geum urbanum, assembly GCA_946800695.1. NCBI lineage: Eukaryota > Viridiplantae > Streptophyta > Magnoliopsida > Rosales > Rosaceae > Geum > Geum urbanum. The sequence continues at coordinate 7,977,470 of OX327015.1, forward strand.
CCAACACATTTCTCTTCTACACCGAGACCCAATTCCAAGCCCACCGGCCGGAATCGAGCTCGAAACTCACGGAATCCATGGATTTCGGTGAGATTTCAACGAGCTTCAATCCTCAACCAATTCACAATTCCTTCCCGCAAAAGCTTCACAAGGATGAGGAGAACCTTTCCCCCCAAACACCTGACCCCAAAAGTGGCCGGAGCCGGCCACCCGAATCTGGCAAAATCCATGAACTTCACCGAGTTCGTTCTCCCTCATAACTTCATCAAATTACACAAATCCAAGTTCCAAACCATAGGAAATCAAGAGAGGATTCTAACCATACCAATTTCAAGGCCGGAGGTGGCCGTAATCGTGAAGTCCGACGACGGCAGTTCGTAACGCGCGGTGGAGCTCTGGTCAACGAAAGTCAACGGTCGATTCTTGGTCAAACGACGATCAAACTTCCCGAAACAGTGTTTTCGACTATTTCCGATATTTATACTCGCGGCTCGATACGATCGACGGTCCAAAACGAATCACAACCAGGTTTCGGATAACTCAAATTCGAATGGATAAATACAACGAAATTTTGTGGTTTCAAATATTCATAACATGTTCCTCGGTTGTCGAAATAATTAACCGGAACCGCCCACGAACTCGAAATCATGCGTACAACAACTCTCATGAAGAGACTCAACTCAAATTCAAGTCTGATATTTAAATCGTGAACTGAACCGCCAATTCGATTAATTTACAGAAAACTGTAATTACTCGCTAACTCGCGGATTAAGCCGATTACTATACTGATTCTAGTTCGGGTCGTCACACATAGACTTATTCTTCCCTTACATAGAATACAGAGAGAAGTATGAAATTCTCAAAAAAGGGAAAGTTGAAACGCATTCTGGGGTTTTTGACCCGTCGAGGATTTCCCTCGACCCATCGAAACCTGCACCCTAGATCAACCAGAGCGACTCCCTCGACCCGTCGAAAATTAGTCCATCTTTGGACAATTTTCATGCAATCCCTTTATCCGAAACACCGGTTGATGTGTTTGTTGGATTTGCTGATGTTGGGTACCTCTCTGACCCACACAAAGGTTGTCACAGACCGGATATGTTTTCACTATAGGAAACACGGTGATCTCTTGGAGATCAACTAAGAAAACCTTGTTGCTACTTCCTCGAATCATTCAGAAATTATTGCTTAACATGAAGCTATTAGAGAAAGTGTCTGGCTTAGGTCAGTCATAGGCCATATTCAAGGATCTAGTGGATTATCATCTACTATTATTGATCCTACTTGCATCATTGAGGGTAATGCAACATGCATTGAACATATGAAGTTGTGTTTCATTAATCAGCAACAACAGTCTGTAGACATCATAGGGAGTCTACATCACATGTAGTAGCATTTGTAGTTGATGCGTTGTACTCTTTTTCTCTTAGCCCAAGATTTTATTTCACCCATGAGGTTTTTGTTTGCTTGACAAGGTTTTTAGTGAGGCAACAACTTATGCATCATTCTTGAGGCTATCGATACAAGGGGGAGTATTAAAGAAGATTTATTCTCTATAATTACCGATGTGTGTCTTGTCCTAATTAGATACAGATTAGATCATATAGTTATTACAGATGCCTTGATTTACAGGGACAGTTATTGTAATAGATTGTATCAGCCTATATATAAAGCATTTTATCAATAAGAATGGTTACAGTTTTCAGTCTACATACTTTCTCCTTAAACATAATACAGTTTAAAAAAAATATTACAATTAGAGATTTCAATCAATGCATTTATCTTTGGGAGACATTCACACCTCCTAAATTAATATTTACACCTCCATTATTTGTACTACTTAAAACCCACTTATACCCTTTAAAAAAATTATATACATTCTATCATTCTTAGCTTCATCAAATTTCCTACTCTATCTCCCAGATTAATTGTATCTCTCTATGACTTAATCTAGACTCTACCATCATACCATATGATCTTAGCTCAATTGTAAAAAAGGAAGAGAAGATGACGTTATATATGTATCCATTTGTCATCTTCATCAAAAGTATTATATTAGTATTGTTGCTACAACTGTGATAGAGATCCTTTCTTCTTGTGAATTAGTTTTAGAAGTTTTAGCATTTGTCGTGTATAAAAACCGGGATATTTTCCCACACCATTCATATATATGATGAAGAAGATGAACTTCCCTAGTCTTTTTATCTCTTATTTTTTATTTTGTTTTATTTTATTTTTGTAACAATTCCAAGGCTCACATTAGATTTATGTGCAATGGCATTATCAATTTTGATATTTTTCTTTTTATGTAGTAGAGCAATCAAGAAATTTATTATTTAATCAAACCTAGTTAATCGTTAATTCTAAGGGGTGTACATAAATATTTTCTCTCTAATTTTTTGTTGATTAGATTCAAAAAAGGAGGTGTACGGACCCCCTGTGTGCTCTGAGAGTTTTGGAGCGATTTTGAGACCTAGATTTTTAGGTTTCTTCTGGCCGTTCTTCCCTTGTTGGTTCAGCGCTCGAGTTTGGTGTCTTTTCCTGTTTTTATTCGGTGAAGAAATTATGTTGGTTATGAGATTTTTGTTGTCGACGAGGGTGGCAATGTTGTTCAGATAGTGGGTTGCATTTTAGATCTTGTTATGTTGGCTTTTGGTGGCGTGCAAGGTATGGTTCCAGGTGAAAGGGCTAGTCAAGAATTCTGGGCCGATAGGGCCACGAGTGGTGAATTTTGGGCTTGGCTGGGGCTGACCGGCGCATCTTGCAAGTCATCCACGCTTCCTCGAGCGACGGTGGAAGGTACTCCTTAAATTCTGTCAATGGTGGCGACGGTTGGCGGCAATGACGATGCCCGACGAGTTCTGGTGGCTTGTGAATGACGGTCGGGGAAGGCTGGATTGGAGAGCTGGCAAAGGAGGCAGAGACAGGTTGTAGGTGAAGTGGGCTGAGTTTTTCCCTACCCCTCTGATGGGCTGGATTTTCTAACCCATTCGAATCCTTGACCTGATGGGCTCTGGGCTGTTGGTTTGAATGCTTTCTGCTTTGGAATAAATATGGCTAAGGCTGAAGCGGAGGAGCGGCGACTCACTCCACTATAATTTTGGGTACATAGTTAGATACGGTGCGGAACCCCGAACTCTTTTAATCTTTATCCTCTACATCTTGGTTTAGCTATGTAGGTACTTATGTAGATATGTAATAGTGTAGTTTACTCTTGGGGTTCCTTTCTACCCAGTTGGAGGTTCCAGTGAACTCCTTATACTCTACCATAATATCAATTCTATCATTACCTAAAAAAAAAGGAGGTGTACAGAGGAAAATAAAAAAGGGTGCATTTGGAAGTTTTGTGGAGAAAAAAAGGTTGGAGGTATAAATATTAATTTGAAAGGTATGAATAGACGCACCCTTTGTCTTTTATTTTATGTGGAAATTTTTATTTTAAACTATACATTTCCTATATAACAAAGCTGAACCCAAAATGCACTGTTCATTTCCATGTTCACCTGCTGTTCATTCACATTCCTTTTTTACGTTCTCCACCGTACGTAAACCTTATCTCTCATCTCTATCATTCATTGTTCTTAGTCCCCAACTTATTTTTCTCAACGGAAAACCTTTATCACCCTCTCAAATTTGCCACCCAAAAACACTCGCTACATCCAAACGAACAAGTTTTTCTTCAGATCAAAGGCCGACACTGAGCTCGGGCCCAACTCCGCTGTAATCCTGATTTGATACCGTGGATTGTTTCCCAATTTGTTCAGTTTAAATTTTCTGAGTTTAGGTAGATATTCAGACATTGGCTTGTGCCACATTATATCATTTCTCATAAGTTTTACTATTTGATTTAGGTGAAGGAACTATATGTTGAATGCTCCATAATGAAACACAACAAAAGTTTAAAATCTTCTCCTAAACTGAGTGTCTTAAGCTTGGGCAATCAGCTTAAGAGAGAATATCAAATTTTTGGTTGACGCTTAAATGGAAACCTCCGAGGCCAATTTTGTTAAAGCCTCAACTCTGCTAACCAATATATTCCCCTCCCATACTGACACCCTCAAGACATAAATTTATTCCACATAATTAATCAAGTGAAAAGACTCTTTGCTTCCATTGCTGTTTCAGGTATTGGTTGATAGCAAAGCTTGGTCCAGACCAACAATTCTCGACAGACCTTCAGTGCTCAGTGCTCTCATTATTGCAATGATGTGAATGTTTTTCAATTTTTTCTGTTGGTTTGATACAGATTTGAGTATGTAATATAATATAATGTTTGTTTGTTAGGTTTTCTTGGTATGTGCTCATTTTGTCCAATTGGAAAATATACCAACGCTCCAACAACAATACGACATGGAATCTCTGAAAGGACCCAATCCCGATTCAGTTACCTAAACCGGAATCAAACCCTTTCGAAAATACGAACCAACAAAAAATTTTCAAAATTTCGGCAAAGTTTCGTTACTAGCGTGGAATTACCATAACCTGCACGCGAAAATTAACACTTCGTCCTATGCCACAAAAAGCAAACCGTGGGCACCAATCCCATCCGGATTTCTCAACATCAATATAATCAACAACAGTAAATAAACTGTACTATGTATATATGTATATCCGTGAAAATCCGCACAACATGTATCAGAATGTATCAGAGCGACCTCTAAAGTAAAACATATACAATATGTACATCAGTAGGCGAAACAAGAACCTACTGGAAAAACACAGGTGACTCTGATCACTAGCCTCCAAACCGCGACGTGAAACACCAAACCTGAACTGCAAACTGGGCACGGAAACCGAAAAGCCCAGGGGAAAGACAATAAACACGTTAGAGTGAGTGGACGAAAATAAATGTCTTCCACCAATTAATATATATGTTATAAAAACATATGCGAGTCCAGGTAAATAAAAACATAACATAGTACACGAGGTACAACTCATACTCCTCCAGTGTACTGAGCATGCAAGTAAAATCCCACGGGGTCACTCATGGACACACACCGTGCTAGTACAGTCCGAATCACGAGGTCCTTGGTCCCCGTGATTCTAAGCCAGAAATGGCCTCGGTTCCGGGGAAACGCCCCTCACCGGTCAGGTCGGGATGACGACGTCCCTCCTGGTGGCCTACCATCGGGGATCAGCCGAGAGGCAAAGTGTATCGATACAACAACGTAACCAAGACTGTACTCTGTGAAAACCAAATCATAAACCATTCGATGCAAATGCATGAAACAATATAAAAGTGTATGCATATTCGTATACGTATATCCGTATAAACATATTCGTATAATCGTAAACACATGCTTATATAATCATAATCTCGTATGAAATCTCATGCTCGTAAAACCATAATCATGCTGCATGCTCAAGTTCATAAATCACATAAAAGACTCGCAAGATTTCCGTGAAAAGAAATTGTCCACTCACAGACTCTCGATATGCGCACACGCGCTACACTCGTGGTCCGGCGGAAGATCCCTCGCCTGAAGCACGATCACGATCCAGATCTCGATCTCGATCTCCTGATACATTCACAAAACATAAATGATCAATATCGTAATCCACAACACTGTACTGATGCACGGAAACCAACCGTTCCTGGAATTACGAAATGCAGTACAAAACGAATTACGGAATTCCTAAAATCCCAACTCGAAACCTCGACTGAAAATCGGCTAATCAAATCAACCCGAAAACCTCCGTACGATAACCAGGGCGTGATTACGAGAAAAATGACACTAATTACATCGAAATCTGAAAAGTTGACTTTTTCCCCCACCGTTGACCGCCGCTGACCGCCGGCGGCGGCGGCGGCGCGCCGTCAACGGAGGAATCCCACGGCGGGAAGCTCCAGATCAGATCAGCTCAACCATACGAACATCTTTTCCTTCTACCACGCGAGCCAATTCCAAGCAGAACTACCACAATTTCACGAAACCAAATCGGGATACCCAAATCAGATCCCAAATCGGGTCCATCCCAAATCACCATCTCCGATCAAATTAAACACACCTTGAGGTTCAGAGGAGCAAGGGGAGTCTTTCCCCCCCCAGCCACCACCTCCAAACCTCGCCGGAAACGGCCAACCGCCACCGGCGATTCCATCCCGATCGGCTTAGCTCGGGTTACCCCAAAACCTCATCAAATCTCATCAAAACGTATACCAACGTACTCGAAATCACATAGAGGTTCTAACCATACCTTCCTCGAAGTCCAAGATGGCCGGAATCCGGTCGCCGGAAACTGACTTCCCAAAATAGCAACTTTCCTATTCGGTCCGATGGTTCACTTTCCAAATATGGAAAGTCAACAAATTTTCCAGTTTGGTCAACGCCCAAAATGAAGTTTTCGACTAACTCTCGGCTATTTCGATATTTATACTCGAGCCTCGGGTCGATCGACGGTCCAAAATGAAAATACGAAATGATTCGGATAAGCTCGAAACAATCGGATAAACTCGTCGGAACCCGAAACTTCAAATAATCATAAAATATTCCTCGGTTATCGGAAAAATCTTCCGGAACCGCCCACGAACTCGAAATCACGTACTCTACACTTTCCGTGAAGATATCCAACTCAAATTCTCGACTAAAAACAAAGTCGCGAATCGAATCGACAAACCACATAATATCGCAAAACTGCGACTAAACTCAAATCTCGAGAATTGTGCCAAACACACATCTGATTCTGGTTCGGGTCGTCACAAATCTACCCCCCTTAAAGAAATTTCGACCTCGAAATTTACGTACCTGTCATGTGAACAGATGAGGATACTGCTCCCGCATACGCTGCTCGGTCTCCTAAGTGGCCTCCTCAATCGAATGGTTCTGCCACAAGACCTTCACCAGCGGAATCACACGATGCCTCAACTCCTGCTCACGATGATCGAGAATCTGCACTGGCTCCTCAACATACGATAAGTCCTCTCTGATCGGCAACTGCTGTGGAGCTAACACATGTGAAGGATCTGAGATGTATTTCCGCAACATGGAAAACATCATGCACACGAGCCATCTCAGCCGGTAACTCAAGTCTGTAAGCAACAGCTCCAACCCTCTCCGTAATCTCATACGAACCAATGTACCGCGGTCGAAGCTTGCCACGCTTTCCGAAACGCACTACTCCCCTCCACGGAGACAGTTTCAGAAAGACCCAATCACCGACCTCGAACTCTAAGCTCTTCCTCCTCACATCCGCGTAACTCTTCTGCTGATCCTGGGCGACCTTCAGGCGATCCCGAATAACCTGAATGTCCTCCATCGTGGTTTTCACCAAATCAGGACCAATGAGCCAACGCTCGCCCACCTCACTCCAACACAATGGAGTGCGACACTGCTTCCCGTACAGGGCCTCGTACGGTGCCATCTCAATACTAGCCTGATAGCTGTTGTTGTAGGCGAACTCAATCAAGTGTAACTGCTGATCCCAGTTTCCACGAAACTGCAACACACACGATCTCAGCATATCCTCAAGAGTCTGAATGGTCCGCTCGGACTGCCCGTCAGTCTGAGGATGGAAAGCTGTACTAAATCGCAACTTCATGCCCAAAGCTCGCTGCAACGCCCGCCAAAACTCAGATGTGAACTGACTATCACGGTCAGAAACAGTGGACACAGGCACACCATGCAAGCGAACAATCTCTGATAAGTACAACTTGGCCAATCTGCCCACTGAAATCTTCCCTGGAAGTGCAAGAAAGTGTGCAGATTTCGTCAATCGATCAACGATAACCCAAATGCCAGTGTTGCCCGCCGAAGTACGCGGCAACTGATAGACGAAATCCATCGTGATATGCTCCCACTTCCAAACTGGAATCTCAAGTGGCTGTAGTTTCCCTGCAGGTTTCTGCCTCTCCGCCTTCACCTGCTGACAAATCAAACACCGACTCACGTACGCGGCAATCTCCCGCTTCATGTTGCGCCACCAATAGTACGCTCGAAGTGTACGAAACATCTTCGTACCTCCGGGATGCATCGCATACGCTGAACTGTGGGCCTCGTCTAGAATCTCCTTCTTCAAGTCCTCGTCCCTGGGTACACATAACCTGCCCCTGAACAACAACGTACCATCATCGCTCAAACGGAACTCTGTAGGCACACCATTCCGAATCATGGTCTTCTTGCCCAGCAAGTAAGGATCTGAATCCTGTGCCTCCCGTACCTGATCAACCAACACTGGTCGAACCTGAAAACTGGCCAACAAAGCTCCATCATCATCATACCCAAACACAGCACCCGTAGCTCGAAGCTCAGCTAACATCGACACTCTGGTCACACACATGTGAAATAATGAGGCTCCGGATTTCCGGCTAAGTGCATCTGCCACAACGTTGGCCTTCCCTGGATGGTACTCGAAAGTGCAATCATAATCATTGATCAACTCCATCCATCGGCGCTGTCTCATGTTCAGGTCCGGCTGAGTCCGCAAGTAAGTGAGACTCTTGTGGTCAGTGAAAATCTTACACTGAGCACCGTACAGGTAATGTCTCCAACTCTTCAACGCTAATACAATAGCGGCTAACTCCAAATCATGCGTCGGATAGTTGACCTCGTGTGGTTTCAGCTGTCTGGAACCATATGCTACGACTCTACCATGCTGCATCAACACACAGCCAAGGCCCAACTTCGACGCATCGCTGTACACAACAAACTCACCACTATCGTCTGGCAACGTCAAAACTGGTGCGGTAGTCAATCTCTCCTTCAGGAGCAAATAACTCTCCTCGCACGCATCAGACCACTCAAACTTGACGCCTTTCTTCGTCAATCTGGTCAGTGGTGTAGCTATCCGGGAGAAATCCTGTACAAACCGTCGATAATAGCCTGCTAATCCCAAGAAACTCCGGATCTCCGGCACAGTAGTGGGTCGACTCCAATTCAGCACGGCCTCGATCTTGTCAGGATCAACACTAACTCCCTCGGCCGAAATCACGTGGCCCAGAAACTTCACACTATCCAACCAGAACTCACACTTGCTAAACTTCGCGAACAGCTGATGGTCCCGCAAAGTCCGCAATACCGCTCTCAAGTGCTTCCTGTGCTGGCCCACACTCCTCGAGTATATCAGAATATCATCAATGAATACAATCACGAACTTGTCCAGGAATCGTCGAAATACCCGATTCATTAAGTCCATGAAAGCTGCGGGGGCGTTGGTCAACCCAAACGGCATAACCAAAAACTCATAGTGCCCATACCGCGTCCTGAATGCTGTCCTGGCAACATCTGAATCCCGGATCCTCAACTGATGATATCCGGATCGAAGGTCAATCTTCGAAAAGACTGCTGCTCCCTTCAGCTGATCGAACAAGTCGTCAATCCGTGGCAACAGATACTTGTTCCTTGATGTAATCTGATTCAGCTTCCGATAATCGATGCACAAACGCATGGACCCGTCCTTCTTCCGCACAAATAACACTGGAGCACCCCACGGAGAAACACTCGGTCGAATGAATCCCTCCTCCAACAACTCCTGAAGCTGAATCTGCAACTCCCTCAACTTTGCAGGCGCCATACGGTATGGTGTCTGGGAAATCGGTCCAATACCCGGAAATAGCTCAATGGTAAAATCAATCTCCCGCACAAGGGGTATACCAGGTAACTCTGCTGGAAATACATCCGAAAACTCAGACACAACCTCAATACTACCTAAGTCTGGCACTGCAGCTGTAGTGTCCACAACATGGGCTAAGTAAGCAATACAACCCTTCTTCATCAACCGATCCGCCCTCACCGCGGAAATCAAGCACGGTAGTGAAGTGTTCTTCTCGCCACGAAACAATATCTCAGGTAACCCGGGTCGTCGAAACGCGACCTCCTTCCTGTGGCAATCAAACATGGCCCAGTGCGACTCCAAAAAGTCCATACCCAATATCAAATCAAAATCCACAATATCAAGCAACAACAGATCAGCGGCTAAACCATGGCCATCAACAAACACCTCACAATCTCGGTAAACCCAGCTGATGCTCACAACCTCACCTGACGGATACAACACTCTCCACAACCCCGGAAGTGGAGATGCAGGTACCGTAGCCAATGATGACAGTCTAAATGATATGAATGAATGTGTGGCGCCTGGATCTAGCAATGCAACTACTGGAATACCAAAAACATGTAACGTACCGATAACGACCTCCGGTGATGCTCTGCCCTCACGCATAGTCATAGCATGAACTCTCGCCTGTCCGGCTGGTCGTCCTCGCTGGGGCTGTCCCTGCTGTCGGCCCTGACCTGCAAACTATACTGGTCGAGCTCCCGTAGTGGCACCTCGCTCAACTCCGGAACTCTGGGCCGCCTGCCCACCGGCACCATACGACTGAGGACACTCCCTCGAATAATGACCCACCTGGCCACAGCTATAGCAAATGAATGTACTCCGCTGACATACACCAGAGTGATACTTGTTGCAGAAACTACACAATGGATGATCTCTCGGAACAGGAAATGTACCACCAGTACGCCGAGGATAACTAGAACCGCTGGAACTCCCACTAGCCTGTGGTCGCTGCGGTCGATCTCTCCTCCCTCTCTGTCTCCACCTAGGTACACTAGCTGGTGGTCGATAAGATCCACCGCCTGAAGATGAAGCTGAACCTGAAGTATCAGAACTCAGCCTCTTTGAAGGCCCCTGACTCGGTGCACCTTCCTCGAATCGTCTCGGCTGGTATCTCTGCTGTCTCTCCTGCTCAATGTCCTCGCCTCGGAGAGCTGCACTGACAAACTCATCAAAGTTGTTCCTCGGCATCGTAGTCAACGTCGCCTTAATGTTCAGATTCAATCCCAGCTCAAACCTGCGACACTTGGCTTCCTCTGTAGCCACCATATCCCGCGCAAAACGAGACAAACGAGTAAACCGATCCCGATACTCAAGTACAGACAAACTGCCCTGCCTCAAGTTCATGAACTCCTCATATTTGCGCTGCTGGGTAACCTGATTAAAATACCTCCGCATAAACAGATCACGAAACAATGTCCACGGAGTATCCACAGGAACTCTGTCAGTGCTGACCCACCAAAAGTATGCATCACCCTCAAGTAAACCAACTGTGGCTACTGACATCTGCTTAGGTGTAAACTGCAGACGCTCACAAACATGCTCAATCTGAACCAACCATGCCTCGCATATCTCTGGATCAACTGAACCCGAAAACACAGTAGCACCCGCAGTGCGGGCCTTGACCACAGGGTCAAAACGCTCTTCCAAACGCAGCACTCGCATCAGCAAGTCGCGCGTTCGGCGATCCTCATCAGGATCATCATCCCGGTCAACACGAAGACCACGTCGAGGAGGCATCCTACTGATACAAGACAAGCATTAGGCACAAACAGAAAGAACGTAATCATGAAACCGTAGATATTTGAGGACATACAACACCCGAAGTATTGATGAGTACCGCTGGCCAGTCGGGTCATCACTCCAGTCATGTTGTATCAACTCAAATACCCTAAGCGTCACAACTACAAGAGTCTACAGAATCTGAAAACCTAATGCTCTGATACCAAGCTGAAAGGACCCAATCCCGATTCAGTTACCTAAACCGGAATCAAACCCTTTCGAAAATACGAACCAACAAAAATTTTCAAAATTTCGGCAGAGTTTCGTTACTAGCGTGGAATTACCATAACCTGCACGCAAAAATTAACACTTCGTCCTATGCCACAAAAAGCAAACTGTGGGCACCAATCCCATCCGGATTTCTCAACATCAATATAATCAACAACAGTAAATAAACTGTACTATGTATATATGTATATCCGTGAAAATCCGCACAACATGTATCAGAATGTATCAGAGCGACCTCTAAAGTAAAACATATACAATATGTACATCAGTAGGCGAAACAAGAACCTACTGGAAAAACACAGGTGACTCTGATCACTAGCCTCCAAACCGCGACGTGAAACACCAAACCTGAACTGCAAACTGGGCACGGAAACCGAAAAGCCCAGGGGAAAGACAATAAACACGTTAGAGTGAGTGGACGAAAATAAATGTCTTCCACCAATTAATATATATGTTATAAAAACATATGCGAGTCCAGGTAAATAAAAACATAACATAGTACACGAGGTACAACTCATACTCCTCCAGTGTACTGAGCATGCAAGTAAAATCCCACGGGGTCACTCATGGACACACACCGTGCTAGTACAGTCCGAATCACGAGGTCCTTGGTCCCCGTGATTCTAAGCCAGAAATGGCCTCGGTTTCGGGGAAACGCCCATCACCGGTCAGGTCGGGATGACGACGTCCCTCCTGGTGGCCTACCATCGGGGATCAGCCGAGAGGCAAAGTGTATCGATACAACAACGTAACCAAGACTGTACTCTGTGAAAACCAAATCATAAACAATTCGATGCAAATGCATGAAACAATATAAAAGTGTATGCATATTCGTATACGTATATCCGTATAAACATATTCGTATAATCGTAAACACATGCTTATATAATCATAATCTCGTATGAAATCTCATGCTCGTAAAACCATAATCATGCTGCATGCTCAAGTTCATAAATCACATAAAAGACTCGCAAGATTTCCGTGAAAAGAAATTGTCCACTCACAGACTCTCGATATGCGCACACGCGCTACACTCGTGGTCCGGCGGAAGATCCCTCGCCTGAAGCACGATCACGATCCAGATCTCGATCTCGATCTCCTGATACATTCACAAAACATAACTGATCAATATCGTAATCCACAACACTGTACTGATGCACGGAAACCAACCGTTCCCGGAATTACGAAATGCAGTACAAAACGAATTACGGAATTCCTAAAATCCCAACTCGAAACCTCGACTGAAAATCGGCTAATCAAATCAACCCGAAAACCTCCGTACGATAACCAGGGCGTGATTACGAGAAAAATGACACTAATTACATCGAAATCTGAAAAGTTGACTTTTTCCCCCACCGTTGACCTCTGTTGACCGCCGCCGCCGGCAGCGGGGCGCCGTCAACGGAGGAATCCCACGGCGGGAAGCTCCAGATCAGATCAGCTCAACCATACGAACATCTTTTCCTTCTACCACGCGAGCCAATTCCAAGCAGAACTACCACAATTTCACGAAACCAAATCGGGATACCCAAATCAGATCCCAAATCGGGTCCATCCCAAATCACCATCTCCGATCAAATTAAACACACCTTGAGGTTCAGAGGAGCAAGGGGAGTCTTTCCCCCCCCAGCCACCACCTCCAAACCTCGCCGGAAACGGCCAACCGCCACCGGCGATTCCATCCCGATCGGCTTAGCTCGGGTTACCCCAAAACCTCATCAAATCTCATCAAAACGTATACCAACGTACTCGAAATCACATAGAGGTTCTAACCATACCTTCCTCGAAGTCCAAGATGGCCGGAATCCGGTCGCCGGAAACTGACTTCCCAAAATAGCAACTTTCCTATTCGGTCCGATGGTTCACTTTCCAAATATGGAAAGTCAACAAATTTTCCAGTTTGGTCAACGCCCAAAATGAAGTTTTCGACTAACTCTCGGCTATTTCGATATTTATACTCGAGCCTCGGGTCGATCGACGGTCCAAAATGAAAATACGAAATGATTCGGATAAGCTCGAAACAATCGGATAAACTCGTCGGAACCCGAAACTTCAAATAATCATAAAATATTCCTCGGTTATCGGAAAAATCTTCCGGAACCGCCCACGAACTCGAAATCACGTACTCTACACTTTCCGTGAAGATATCCAACTCAAATTCTCGACTAAAAACAAAGTCGCGAATCGAATCGACAAACCACATAATATCGCAAAACTGCGACTAAACTCAAATCTCGAGAATTGTGCCAAACACACATCTGATTCTGGTTCGGGTCGTCACAAATCTACCCCCCTTAAAGAAATTTCGACCTCGAAATTTACGTACCTGTCATGTGAACAGATGAGGATACTGCTCCCGCATACGCTGCTCGGTCTCCTAAGTGGCCTCCTCAATCGAATGGTTCTGCCACAAGACCTTCACCAGCGGAATCACACGATGCCTCAACTCCTGCTCACGATGATCGAGAATCTGCACTGGCTCCTCAACATACGATAAGTCCTCTCTGATCGGCAACTGCTGTGGAGCTAACACATGTGAAGGATCTGAGATGTATTTCCGCAACATGGAAAACATCATGCACACGAGCCATCTCAGCCGGTAACTCAAGTCTGTAAGCAACAGCTCCAACCCTCTCCGTAATCTCATACGAACCAATGTACCGCGGTCGAAGCTTGCCACGCTTTCCGAAACGCACTACTCCCCTCCACGGAGACAGTTTCAGAAAGACCCAATCACCGACCTCGAACTCTAAGCTCTTCCTCCTCACATCCGCGTAACTCTTCTGCTGATCCTGGGCGACCTTCAGGCGATCCCGAATAACCTGAATGTCCTCCATCGTGGTTTTCACCAAATCAGGACCAATGAGCCAACGCTCGCCCACCTCACTCCAACACAATGGAGTGCGACACTGCTTCCCGTACAGGGCCTCGTACGGTGCCATCTCAATACTGGCCTGATAGCTGTTGTTGTAGGCGAACTCAATCAAGTGTAACTGCTGATCCCAGTTTCCACGAAACTGCAACACACACGATCTCAGCATATCCTCAAGAGTCTGAATGGTCCGCTCGGACTGCCCGTCAGTCTGAGGATGGAAAGCTGTACTAAATCGCAACTTCATGCCCAAAGCTCGCTGCAACGCCCGCCAAAACTCAGATGTGAACTGACTATCACGGTCAGAAACAATGGACACAGGCACACCATGCAAGCGAACAATCTCTGATAAGTACAACTTGGCCAATCTGCCCACTGAAATCTTCCCTGGAAGTGCAAGAAAGTGTGCAGATTTCGTCAATCGATCAACGATAACCCAAATGCCAGTGTTGCCCGCCGAAGTACGCGGCAACTGATAGACGAAATCCATCGTGATATGCTCCCACTTCCAAACTGGAATCTCAAGTGGCTGTAGTTTCCCTGCAGGTTTCTGCCTCTCCGCCTTCACCTGCTGACAAATCAAACACCGACTCACGTACGCGGCAATCTCCCGCTTCATGTTGCGCCACCAATAGTACGCTCGAAGTGTACGAAACATCTTCGTACCTCCGGGATGCATCGCATACGCTGAACTGTGGGCCTCGTCCAGAATCTCTTTCTTCAAGTCCTCGTCCCTGGGTACACATAACCTGCCCCTGAACAACAACGTACCATCATCGCTCAAACGGAACTCTGTAGGCACACCATTCCGAATCATGGTCTTCTTGCCCAGCAAGTAAGGATCTGAATCCTGTGCCTCCCGTACCTGATCAACCAACACTGGTCGAACCTGAAAACTGGCCAACAAAGCTCCATCATCATCATACCCAAACACAGCACCCGTAGCTCGAAGCTCAGCTAACATCGACACTCTGGTCACACACATGTGAAATAATGAGGCTCCGGATTTCCGGCTAAGTGCATCTGCCACAACGTTGGCCTTCCCTGGATGGTACTCGAAAGTGCAATCATAATCATTGATCAACTCCATCCATCGGCGCTGTCTCATGTTCAGGTCCGGCTGAGTCCGCAAGTAAGTGAGACTCTTGTGGTCAGTGAAAATCTTACACTGAGCACCGTACAGGTAATGTCTCCAACTCTTCAACGCTAATACAATAGCGGCTAACTCCAAATCATGCGTCGGATAGTTGACCTCGTGTGGTTTCAGCTGTCTGGAACCATATGCTACGACTCTACCATGCTGCATCAACACACAGCCAAGGCCCAACTTCGACGCATCGCTGTACACAACAAACTCACCACTATCGTCTGGCAACGTCAAAACTGGTGCGGTAGTCAATCTCTCCTTCAGGAGCAAATAACTCTCCTCGCACGCATCAGACCACTCAAACTTGACGCCTTTCTTCGTCAATCTGGTCAGTGGTGTAGCTATCCGGGAGAAATCCTGTACAAACCGTCGATAATAGCCTGCTAATCCCAAGAAACTCCGGATCTCCGGCACAGTAGTGGGTCGACTCCAATTCAGCACGGCCTCGATCTTGTCAGGATCAACACTAACTCCCTCGGCCGAAATCACGTGGCCCAGAAACTTCACACTATCCAACCAGAACTCACACTTGCTAAACTTCGCGAACAGCTGATGGTCCCGCAAAGTCCGCAATACCGCTCTCAAGTGCTTCCTGTGCTGGCCCACACTCCTCGAGTATATCAGAATATCATCAATGAATACAATCACGAACTTGTCCAGGAATCGTCGAAATACCCGATTCATTAAGTCCATGAAAGCTGCGGGGGCGTTGGTCAACCCAAACGGCATAACCAAAAACTCATAGTGCCCATACCGCGTCCTGAATGCTGTCCTGGCAACATCTGAATCCCGGATCCTCAACTGATGATATCCGGATCGAAGGTCAATCTTCGAAAAGACTGCTGCTCCCTTCAGCTGATCGAACAAGTCGTCAATCCGTGGCAACAGATACTTGTTCCTTGATGTAATCTGATTCAGCTTCCGATAATCGATGCACAAACGCATGGACCCGTCCTTCTTCCGCACAAATAACACTGGAGCACCCCACGGAGAAACACTCGGTCGAATGAATCCCTCCTCCAACAACTCCTGAAGCTGAATCTGCAACTCCCTCAACTTTGCAGGCGCCATACGGTATGGTGTCTGGGAAATCGGTCCAATACCCGGAAATAGCTCAATGGTAAAATCAATCTCCCGCACAAGGGGTATACCAGGTAACTCTGCTGGAAATACATCCGAAAACTCAGACACAACCTCAATACTACCTAAGTCTGGCACTGCAGCTGTAGTGTCCACAACATGGGCTAAGTAAGCAATACAACCCTTCTTCATCAACCGATCCGCCCTCACCGCGGAAATCAAGCACGGTAGTGAAGTGTTCTTCTCGCCACGAAACAATATCTCAGGTAACCCGGGTCGTCGAAACGCGACCTCCTTCCTGTGGCAATCAAACATGGCCCAGTGCGACTCCAAAAAGTCCATACCCAATATCAAATCAAAATCCACAATATCAAGCAACAACAGATCAGCGGCTAAACCATTGCCATCAACAAACACCTCACAATCTCGGTAAACCCAGCTGATGCTCACAACCTCACCTGACGGATACAACACTCTCCACAACCCCGGAAGTGGAGATGCAGGTACCGTAGCCAATGATGACAGTCTAAATGATATGAATGAATGTGTGGCGCCTGGATCTAGCAATGCAACTACTGGAATACCAAAAACATGTAACGTACCGATAACGACCTCCGGTGATGCTCTGCCCTCACGCATAGTCATAGCATGAACTCTCGCCTGTCCGGCTGGTCGTCCTCGCTGGGGCTGTCCCTGCTGTCGGCCCTGACCTGCAAACTATACTGGTCGAGCTCCCGTAGTGGCACCTCGCTCAACTCCGGAACTCTGGGCCGCCTGCCCACCGGCACCATACGACTGAGGACACTCCCTCGAATAATGACCCACCTGGCCACAGCTATAGCAAATGAATGTACTCCGCTGACATACACCAGAGTGATACTTGTTGCAGAAACTACACAATGGATGATCTCTCGGAACAGGAAATGTACCACCAGTACGCCGAGGATAACTAGAACCGCTGGAACTCCCACTAGCCTGTGGTCGCTGCGGTCGATCTCTCCTCCCTCTCTGTCTCCACCTAGGTACACTAGCTGGTGGTCGATAAGATCCACCGCCTGAAGATGAAGCTGAACCGGAAGTATCAGAACTCAGCCTCTTTGAAGGCCCCTGACTCGGTGCACCTTCCTCGAATCGTCTCGGCTGGTATCTCTGCTGTCTCTCCTGCTCAATGTCCTCGCCTCGGAGAGCTGCACTGACAAACTCATCAAAGTTGTTCCTCGGCATCGTAGTCAACGTCGCCTTAATGTTCAGATTCAATCCCAGCTCAAACCTGCGACACTTGGCTTCCTCTGTAGCCACCATATCCCGCGCAAAACGAGACAAACGAGTAAACCGATCCCGATACTCAAGTACAGACAAACTGCCCTGCCTCAAGTTCATGAACTCCTCATATTTGCGCTGCTGGGTAACCTGATTAAAATACCTCCGCATAAACAGATCACGAAACAATGTCCACGGAGTATCCACAGGAACTCTGTCAGTGCTGACCCACCAAAAGTATGCATCACCCTCAAGTAAACCAACTGTGGCTACTGACATCTGCTTAGGTGTAAACTGCAGACGCTCACAAACATGCTCAATCTGAACCAACCATGCCTCGCATATCTCTGGATCAACTGAACCCGAAAACACAGTAGCACCCGCAGTGCGGGCCTTGACCACAGGGTCAAAACGCTCTTCCAAACGCAGCACTCGCATCAGCAAGTCGCGCGTTCGGCGATCCTCATCAGGATCATCATCCCGGTCAACACGAAGACCACGTCGAGGAGGCATCCTACTGATACAAGACAAGCATTAGGCACAAACAGAAAGAACGTAATCATGAAACCGTAGATATTTGAGGACATACAACACCCGAAGTATTGATGAGTACCGCTGGCCAGTCGGGTCATCACTCCAGTCATGTTGTATCAACTCAAATACCCTAAGCGTCACAACTACAAGAGTCTACAGAATCTGAAAACCTAATGCTCTGATACCAAGCTGAAAGGACCCAATCCCGATTCAGTTACCTAAACCGGAATCAAACCCTTTCGAAAATACGAACCAACAAAAATTTTCAAAATTTCGGCAGAGTTTCGTTACTAGCGTGGAATTACCATAACCTGCACGCAAAAATTAACACTTCGTCCTATGCCACAAAAAGCAAACTGTGGGCACCAATCCCATCCGGATTTCTCAACATCAATATAATCAACAACAGTAAATAAACTGTACTATGTATATATGTATATCCGTGAAAATCCGCACAACATGTATCAGAATGTATCAGAGCGACCTCTAAAGTAAAACATATACAATATGTACATCAGTAGGCGAAACAAGAACCTACTGGAAAAACACAGGTGACTCTGATCACTAGCCTCCAAACCGCGACGTGAAACACCAAACCTGAACTGCAAACTGGGCACGGAAACCGAAAAGCCCAGGGGAAAGACAATAAACACGTTAGAGTGAGTGGACGAAAATAAATGTCTTCCACCAATTAATATATATGTTATAAAAACATATGCGAGTCCAGGTAAATAAAAACATAACATAGTACACGAGGTACAACTCATACTCCTCCAGTGTACTGAGCATGCAAGTAAAATCCCACGGGGTCACTCATGGACACACACCGTGCTAGTACAGTCCGAATCACGAGGTCCTTGGTCCCCGTGATTCTAAGCCAGAAATGGCCTCGGTTTCGGGGAAACGCCCATCACCGGTCAGGTCGGGATGACGACGTCCCTCCTGGTGGCCTACCATCGGGGATCAGCCGAGAGGCAAAGTGTATCGATACAACAACGTAACCAAGACTGTACTCTGTGAAAACCAAATCATAAACAATTCGATGCAAATGCATGAAACAATATAAAAGTGTATGCATATTCGTATACGTATATCCGTA
Organism: Geum urbanum; assembly: GCA_946800695.1. Taxonomy (NCBI): domain Eukaryota; kingdom Viridiplantae; phylum Streptophyta; class Magnoliopsida; order Rosales; family Rosaceae; genus Geum; species Geum urbanum. The sequence continues at coordinate 7,997,024 of OX327015.1, forward strand.
TAAACATATTCGTATAATCGTAAACACATGCTTATATAATCATAATCTCGTATGAAATCTCATGCTCGTAAAACCATAATCATGCTGCATGCTCAAGTTCATAAATCACATAAAAGACTCGCAAGATTTCCGTGAAAAGAAATTGTCCACTCACAGACTCTCGATATGCGCACACGCGCTACACTCGTGGTCCGGCGGAAGATCCCTCGCCTGAAGCACGATCACGATCCAGATCTCGATCTCGATCTCCTGATACATTCACAAAACATAACTGATCAATATCGTAATCCACAACACTGTACTGATGCACGGAAACCAACCGTTCCCGGAATTACGAAATGCAGTACAAAACGAATTACGGAATTCCTAAAATCCCAACTCGAAACCTCGACTGAAAATCGGCTAATCAAATCAACCCGAAAACCTCCGTACGATAACCAGGGCGTGATTACGAGAAAAATGACACTAATTACATCGAAATCTGAAAAGTTGACTTTTTCCCCCACCGTTGACCTCTGTTGACCGCCGCCGCCGGCAGCGGGGCGCCGTCAACGGAGGAATCCCACGGCGGGAAGCTCCAGATCAGATCAGCTCAACCATACGAACATCTTTTCCTTCTACCACGCGAGCCAATTCCAAGCAGAACTACCACAATTTCACGAAACCAAATCGGGATACCCAAATTGGATCCCAAATCGGGTCCATCCCAAATCACCATCTCCGATCAAATTAAGCACACCTTGAGGTTCAGAGGAGCAAGGGGAGTCTTTCCCCCCCCATCCACCACCTCCAAACCTCGCCGGAAACGGCCAACCGCCACCGGCGATTCCATCCCGATCGGCTTAGCTTGGGTTACCCCAAAACCTCATCAAATCTCATCAAAACGTATACCAACGTACTCGAAATCACATAGAGTTTCTAACCATACCTTCCTCGAAGTCCAAGATGGCCGGAATCCGGTCGCCGGAAACTGACTTCCCAAAATAGCAACTTTCCTATTCGGTCCGATGGTTCACTTTCCAAATATGGAAAGTCAACAAATTTTCCAGTTTGGTCAACGCCCAAAATGAAGTTTTCGACTAACTCTCGGCTAATTCGATATTTATACTCGAGCCTCGGGTCGATCGACGGTCCAAAATGAAAATACGAAATGATTCGGATAAGCTCGAAACAATCGGATAAACTCGTCGGAACCCGAAACTTCAAATAATCATAAAATATTCATTGGTTATCGGAAAAATCTTCTGGAACCGCCCACGAACTCGAAATCACGTACTCTACACTTTCCGTGAAGATACCCAACTCAAATTCTCGACTAAAAACAAAGTCGCGAATCGAATCGACAAACCACATAATATCGCAAAACTGCGACTAAACTCAAATCTCGAGAATCGTGCCAAACACACATCTGATTCTGGTTCGGGTCGTCACAATCTCATCTCCAAAAGTATCTTATCATCATCTTTCATATGAGACAGATTCTTTGTTGTTCTAGACTGCGAACAACCATTGATAAGCTAAGAGGGTGTGCTCTGTCCATTCCCTGATTTGGATATAAGTACACTGGTGAATATGAATTCCACCACCTTGATGTTCCAGCTGTAAACCGAGGAAAACTAGAGTCCTATCAAGGTCTATCATCTCAAATATTTTAATGATCATGCATGGGCATAACTCATCATTTTTGTATCCCTCCCCAATCAAGTAGTCACTTAGAATAATGGACATCTCAATTTGAATACATGAGTACTCCGTGGTATAGAGTTACTTCAATTGAGTATAACCATGTCATCTAGCACTCTCATGTATATCTCTGAATTAAGATCCCCATAAAGATATGTTGTAATACTACATCCATAAGCTGCATACTCAGTCTTTTGGACACTACCAAACTGATAATGTAGCGAAAAGTAATGATGTCCATGACCGGAGAATACGTCTTCTCATAATCAATACCAGAGCGTTGACAAAACCTTGCGGCACAAGTTCTTCTCATTGTGCTTCTGAACAAATACTCATTCATGTATAACCGGCTTATCAGTTGGTGGGTATAGCACTACTGAACTGAAAACTTGCCTTTTTCAGCTAATCTAGTTCAGCCTGTATTGTAGCTTTCCATTTCGGCTAATCTGCTTTACGTTGACAATCCTCTACAAAGCTATGTTCTACTTCATCGTCGTCAATTCCTGAGTGAAGGAATAAGTAAATGCATCATCAATGAACATGGAAGAATTATCCATAATAACGCTGTCATTTGTTTAACTTGGTGAAATTTGTTTGTTTCTTGACATTGTCATTGACTCTGAGACGTCCCCCAGAGTTTGTCAATGTCAACTTTTGGACATAATTGTAGTCAGAAATAATCTCCTGTGTTGATGATGAATGAATCATTTTGTGCCTTGATGGCTTGCATTTCCATCGGCAGCTCAGTGGATTTCGACTGACGCTACACCCCCATTATGCTACACTGTCTGGGTGTGACGTTAACCTTCTCAATTCCAAGGACTTTCAATGTTGCAGGATTATTTGTAGCAGGTATAATCGATCTCGTCACTTTCATGATATCCATAAAAGAGTTAGGCATCGAATTTGCTACTTTGAAGATCGAGAATACGTTGCACTTCAATCTCACTCTGAGATGTGCGGGGATCATGATGAGACATAGTGGGGACATGCCATGTCAATGCCTGATTTTTAACGGGAATAGAACCATTTCTCTCTCCCCCTAACATCAGGAAGTATGTTTCATCACAGTGATAATATGCCAATCTAGCAGTAAAGAGATCTCAAGTCAAATGTTCTAAATAACAGACAATTGAATATACTTGATTGGGTGATCTGAATGGTGAGTCCGGAGCTTAATAATATGAACTAGGAGATTAGTAAATGCAACTTTTCATGTGGATAGCAAAGCAACATGTGATCAACTCATCGATACAGCAACGAAAACCATAACATAGTCCGCATACAAGTTTGATTGGTCTATAAATATATCCTTGGAATGTGTGGAGGAATGAGAGTTGTGTCCATAGAAAAAGAAGGTCGTGCCTTTAACATTACTAATAAACAAGCTTTGAAAAATAAGTGATAGGCATTGGATATTTCCATAAAGACATGCAGAGGAAAAACGCACAACGCCTCAGCAGTATTTCAACGAGACAGTACATGCTGCAATTGTCTTGGAGACTGAGCCTGAACCGAGTAGAGTAATCTCAGTTCCTCCATCTAAACTGATGGTTTTAAGTATTCCCACATGCTTCTTTTCTCTAAACAATATAAACCCATCGATGGTACTCTTTTCAATCGGCATCAAGGATGTCGAATTTAGGCCTACCCAGCTTAGTTGATGTCACTTACAAGAGAGACAAAGGAGATAATTAGTATCAATCGAAAACCACAATCACTAATATCAAGTTTAGGGAATAAGAACCAAAATCAAAGATGTATGGTCACAAAAATTGATACTCGATAAACGGTGGCTTCATACCTAAACGGTGGCTTCATACCACACCCAGAAATCGTGACTGCCAAAATTTGTCACAAATATTGATTTCTTTTTTTCAATGTACTCTGACTCCCCCAATTTCGTCACTAATATCAAAATTTTGATCAAAGAGATGATGAAATTCCTTTCCCTCATAACATGTATTAATCTATAGGAATTAGGGCATATATAAAAATTAAATCACGGTAAAAATCAACCTTAATCTAGCCCCAGATCTAGGGTGTTGCAGTAATTAAGTTTTGCATCCTAATTTCTAAATCCAAAAAGATTAGAAAATTTACCTCAAGGGTGTTATGCTCGATATTAAAAATATGTTGGACAAGGAGGAAAACAAGCCGTGATATAGGATGGTCGGAAATTTGGGGAAGAATCCGACAATAGAATGGTTGTCGGCGATGATGATTCTGATAGTGGATGGGCTTTTTGGTGTTTTAGGGTGATGACTATCAACTCAAGAGCTTCTGATAACGTGTTGAAGGAGAAAAGTAAATAGAATAACTGTAGACTGAAACTGTATCTTTATTCATTGATATATGACCTTAAATACATGCATTACAATCAATTACAATCAATATCCCTATAAATCAGGGGTTGCTAGAATATTTACTGCTACTCTAATAAGGACAAGACACACACCGGAATACCAAGAATATAATTTCCTTAAACAAGAACTTGTCAAACCCATAAATTTTTCCATCTATATTTGAAGTTGTCCATTATCATCTATATATTTCCTCCACCAATCATCATCTCTCATTATTATTTGTTCCTAACCATGGCAAGTGCTTCAGTAGAAGCATTGGGTCCCGCCACACGAACATTTGATATGGAACCCCCACATCATGCATTCGAATGCTGGCGGCGTTAAAATATGTTTGCGGAATTATAAACGACGTCAGGCATTGTGCTGCCATTACCATAAAAAATATTTTAGCCGACGAAAAAAATTCGTCGGCCTGTTAGAGATTTTCGTCAGCTAAAGTAATAGTCGACGAACTTTCTTTCGATAATGAAAGGACCCAACCCCGATTTAGCTCCCTAAATCGGAATCACACCCTTTCGAAAACACGAACCAACAAAAACTTTTCGAAATTTGGGCAGAGTTTCGTTACTAGCGTGGAATTACCTTAACCTGCACGCTGAAAATATACTTCATCCTATGCCACAAAAAGCAAACCGTGGGCACCAATCCCATCCGGATTTCTCAATATCTCAACAGTAAAGTAAACAATACAAAATATAGTATTTTACTGAAATCCGGGTTTAAAATCGTATAACATATACAACAGGAAGCTCAGAGCGACTTTTAATACATAACCATATATGTATACCACAGTAGGTAGAACAATAACCTACTGGAAGAAACAAAGTAGCTCGAGCACTATGCCTCCGACCACGACGTGCGACACCAGAGCCTGAACTGCAAACTGGGCACGGAAACCGAAAAGCCCAGGGGAAAGGCAAATAAAAACGTTAGAGTGAGTGGACGAAAATAACATATGCCTTTCACCAATTTATACACATACTCAATATAAAACAGTGCGAGTTCGGAAAACACAACAACACAACACATATATATATGGAGGTTGTCGGCGAATCTCTCAAGCCCGACGTCAGGTGAATCGCTCAAACCTGACGGTGAAAGGCCAGGGGAATCTCTCAACCCCGGCGGCACTCAGGGGAATCTCTCAACCCTGCTTCAGAGGAATCTCTCAACTCTGGGCCAGAGGAATCTCTCAACTCTGGTAGCATCGATGCTATAAATGCCATCACCCATAAACACATAACAACACCTCCGAAAATAACATATATCTCAATCATCGTATAATTTAAATACGGAAATCAATAAATCCACGAACTCGCAAAATCAACAGTGTAAATAGAAACTTGTCCACTCACACGCTTGCGTAACGCGTATCGCGTTAACCCGTGATCCGGCGGAAAATCCCTCGCCAAACGAACGATCACGAACACCTGAATAATCACAATGTCCAATTCTCACAAACATAATTCGACAATTCAAAACAAATTACGAGAAACCACCGTTCTCGGAAACACGTAATCCGATCACGACAAACTGTCGGAAATTCGGAAATCATACCACAATACCTCGCTGTAATTTCGGACGCTCAACTCGAAAAACAAACCTCCTCACTGCGATCGGGGTGCGATTTCGAGTGAAATGACATGCAACTTGTCGAAAATCCCAAAAAGTCAAAGTTTGACCGCCGTTGACCGTTGACCGCCGCCCATGGCGGCGCCACCACCAAACGGAGAATTTTCCGGCGGAGCAACCACCATTCCATGCAAAATCACCCACTGAGCAACTTTGTCAACTACAACAAAGGCCAATTCTCACTCTAACTCATCCAATTTCATGAAGAACCGAATTGTACACAAAATTTCAAATCAAGAATTCTCCCTACACAAATCAAATTGAAACTCAAAACCTACATGGTTAGGTTCGTGGAGGGAAGAGCTTCAAAGCCCACTCCAATTCATAACTCAATTCAACCCGAATCTAAGAACCCGAATTCATCAAAAATCTCACCACTTTTGGCCGAAAATAGTTCACTCCTCCGGCGGCCTCGCCGCAAACGGAGGCCAGAAATGTCACGGGAGAGCTGAGACGAAATGGAGGGGACCACCCTCGGGCCGTGAGGTGGTCGGACGGCCACCACCGCCGTGGAGCTCCGGTCACCGTCGTGACCTTCATTTAAGCTCGGTCAAACCGAGTTGACCAAGTAAACTCCCCAAATGGTAAGTTTGACCTGCCCCAAAACAGCAGGTTTCCATATATAGGCTTTCCCGATTTGGAAACTTCATACTTATCCTTTTCGTCGAACTTCAAACGCGCGTAACTTTCTCGTCGTAATTCCGATTCCGATAATTCTCGCGGCCACGAATTCGACTCGACATAATCTTTCATAATCACCCAAAGTCAAACACATTGACCAAACGGACAAAAAGTCAACCCTTTGAACCAACACACAATTAAATCAACCAAACAATCAACAATCGGCAAAATTCACAACTAATTCCTCGTAACTCCAAATCATGCTCCGGAAGTTCCCACGAACTCGAAATTAAATTCTGAACAACTTCCGTGAAGAAGCCGAAACCAAATTCTCGTCCGGTAATTTAGTCGTTAAGTAGCCCACCATTTAAATCTGAACTTCAAATATTCATAATTAATTCCTCGGTCGTCCAAATAACGATCCGGAATCGCCCACGAACTAGTAATCACACGTACAACGACTCTTGAGAAGAGACCCAGCTCCAATTCTCGGCCAATAATTAAGTCGTTAACAAATTCTGGCAGTTCAAACATCAGTCGGCAATCTCCGACTACGCAGTAACTCACGTATACAGCTGATCATACTGCTGATTCTGGTCCGGGTCGTCACAAATCCACCCCCCTTAAAAAAAATTTCAACCTCGAAATTTCCGAGTCTGCCAACTACAAGGTAGGAGCACTGTCTCTGCATACTGCTCAACTTTCAACTGCAACCTCAACTGAACAACTCTGACAACCATCTCCACAATAAGAGATAATTCCGTGCTAAAATCCCTGTACCCTCAAATCACAAATCTGAACTGGCTCACACAATTTCCAAGTGTTCCTACATAAGGAACATACAGGGTACACAATGCGAAACCAATCTAAAACACAGTTCCGCCACACAGAACACAACTCGCACAAAAACCAATGCTATAGGCAATTCCGACCATACGGCATAACACAAACTCGCCTATGGCCACACACAGATCAACATAGCGTGGCAAATCACAACTCAGTTACACACATCAACATAACTCACACACTCACATCAATATAGCTCAAACATCGGACTCGAGCAACAATCAACCCACTTCCGCTAATCTGACAATCTGTGGTAGCACATTTCACAAAATCTGAGTCAATTGTCAACTCAAACTCATACCAAGCTCACTCCAACACAATGAAGTACAACATCGTTCCTCAAAACGACGTCAAACAATATCAAAATCACAGTGGACAACAACCTAGTACTGCAAGCAACCTCGAACAAGAGAAACTGCTGGTTCCGAAACTTCCGGAACTGCAATACCGAAGTCCATAACATGCCCTCCAAGGTCTGAATAGTCCTCAAAGATCACCCACCAATCTGAGGACAAGAACCGGTACTAACTCGTAATCTGGTCCCCAATGCTCGCTGCAAAGCTCGCCAACACTTAGTCGTAGCTGATTACCTCGACTAGCGAACTGGGACACAGGTACACCACAGAAATGGCCAATATCCATCAAGCACGGCTATACCAACCTGCCACTGAAATCATCTCCGAAAGTACAAGGAAACACACTAAGTTCATCAAACGATCCACAATGGCCAAACAACTGGTACCACAAACCGAAGTGCATACAAACACACACAATCACAGCAACAATCGCCACGTCTAACCGAAAATCTCAAATGGCTGACACATCTCGGCAAACCTCTGCCTCCTAGCCATCGCCAGTCGACAAATGTGGCTTCTATACACATAAGCTGCTACATTGCTCTTCATGTTGCGTCACGAGTAGTAAACTCGGAGTATCTGACACTTTTCCGCATCACTAGCGCCAAATGCGCGTGAAACCTCGAGCCTCAACATTATCACGCTTGAACTCAGCTTCCATAGCTCATAACCCGGCTAACACGGAAATTTGAGCCACACGTACATATGAAACACTGAAGCTCCCGACTCTCGACTGAATGCATCAACAACAACATCCCAAACGGATGGTCAGAATGCAGCCACTAGCCTTTCTCGAACAAGTTCAAAGGTGCAGCCCTTGTCGTGAGTCAACCCCATCCATCTACACTGCCTCAAGCCTAAATCTGGCCGAGAATGCAAGTGGATGAAACTCAGTGGTCAGTGTACATCCTACACCGCGCTGCATGCCATAGTAGTAGCGTCACGAACTCACTGATGCTAACACAAAGACAGCTACACCCAAATCATACATAGGATATGTAGCTACACACAAAGTTCCACTGCCTGGAATCATGAGCCACCGCTCTGCTACACAGCATCAAAGCATAACCAAATCCAAACCTCAATGCAACACCATAACCCACGAACTCGTCGCGGTCGACAGGTAAGGTCAAAACCGAAGCAACGGTCAACCATCCTGCAGGAGTAAGTAACTCTCCTCACGTGCATCGAACCACTCGAACTTGACGCCTTCTTCGTCAATCCGGAAAGTGAAGTAGCAATCCGGGAAAATCCTGCACAAGCCGTCAGTAATAGCCTGCCCAACCCAAAAGACTCCCGATCTCTCGTACAATAGTAGGGCAAACTCCAAATCAACACGGCTTCTAACTGGTCAGGACCCACGCCAACTCCCTCGGCTAGCATCACACAACCCAAAATATTTACGCTAATCGGCCAAAACTCACACTAGCTGAACCTCGCAAACACCTGGTCGTCTCGCAAAGTCCGCGAAACCGCTCGCAACTGCTTCAGGTACTGGCTCACACTCCTGAAGTACATCAGGACGTTGCAGATGAACATGATTGCAACACGTCCAGAATCGTCTGAACACATGGTCCATCAAGTCCACACGATCTACGGGGCATTGGTCAACCAAACAGCGTGACCAAAAACTCCTGATGTCCGCACCGCGATCCGTAAACTGTCCAAACCACAACTGACACATCAATCCTCAACTGATGGTATCCGGTCCTGTAATCAATCTTCGAAAATACTGAAGCTCTCGCGAGCTGACCAAACCACTCATCACTCCGAAGCGGAGGATACTCACTCTCCTCAGAAGTAAATCAGACTTCCGGTAGTCAATGCACCACCACGTCGAATCATCCAACGTCCGTACACACAATGCAAAAACACACCACGCAATACGTGGGGTTGCACGAAGTCTCCTGAAATCTCCTCCAGCATCTCCTGGACTCAAACTGTAGCTCCATCAGCACCGCTGGCTCAGAACGACAAGGTGTCGGTAAAATGAGTCCAGCACCTGGTACAAACTCAATAGTGTAGTCAGTCTCCCGAACTGGAGGAACACCTGATAACTCCTCCAACACACACCTGGAAACTCGGGGACCACCTCAATATCACCAATGTCAGACACAGCAACCACAGTATCCACAACATGAGGTAAGCAAACAACACAACTCGTCCCCATCATCCGCTCGACCATCACCACGAAACAGCATCTCGGGGAAATCTGGTCATCAAAACACAACCTCCTTCTCGAGTTAATCAAACACCGCCAAAATGCATCATCAGTAAGTTCATATTCACGATCACATCACAACCACAATGTCCGGCTATAACAGATCCGCGACTAAACCATATCCTCCAACAAGGACCTCGCAACCTCCGAATGGATGCAACACTCTCCAAAACCTCGGAAGTGGAGATACAGGTACAATAGCCATGGATATCAAACAACAGTAACCTCGGAGAAAAATCTGTCCTCAAACAAGGTCATGACATGAACTCTAACATGCCCGACTAGCCACACACATCAACCGCGACTTGCTGAATAGCTCATCAAAAGGATACATTGATCAGACTGCAGGAACAACATGAGGATCTCCTCGCGAACTCTGAACTGTCGAACTACTAAAACAGTTGGTTGGGGCACTCTCTCGCAACGTGACCCTCCTGGCCACCGAAACAGCAACTGAAAGTGCTCCACGAACACAAGTCACTGCAACCCTGCTGCGTGAAAGGATTACCAACGATCGCCCAAACTCATGCCACAGGAGCAAATCCGCTACTCTGTGATTTCCGCCATCGCCAAACGAATCAGCTGAAAGGACCCAACCCCGATTTAGCTCCCTAAATCGGAATCAAACCCGATTAGCGGATTTGCTGAAACGAATCAGCCATACCAAGCTGAAAGGACCCAACCCCGATTTAGCTCCCTAAATCGGAATCAAACCCTTTCGAAAACACGAACCAACAAAAACTTTTCGAAATTTGGGCAGAGTTTCGTTACTAGCGTGGAATTACCTTAATCTGCACGCTGAAAATATACTTCATCCTATGCCACAAAAAGCAAACCGTGGGCACCAATCCCATCCGGATTTCTCAATATCTCAACAGTAAAGTAAACAATACAAAATATAGTACTTTACTGAAATCCGGGTTTCAAATCGTATAACATATACAACAGGAAGCTCAGAGCGACTTCTAATACATAACCATATATGTATACCACAGTAGGTAGAACAATAACCTACTGGAAGAAACAAAGTAGCTCGAGCACTATGCCTCCGACCACGACGTGCGACACCAGAGCCTGAACTGCAAACTGGGCACGGAAACCGAAAAGCCCAGGGGAAAGGCAAATAAAAACGTTAGAGTGAGTGGACGAAAATAACATATGCCTTTCACCAATTTATACACATACTCAATATAAAACAGTGCGAGTTCGGAAAACACAACAACACAACACATATATATATGGAGGTTGTCAGGCGAATCTCTCAAGCCCGACGTCAGGTGAATCGCTCAAACCTGACGGTGAAAGGCCAGGGGAATCTCTCAACCCCGGCGGCACTCAGGGGAATCTCTCAACCCTGCTTCAGAGGAATCTCTCAACTCTGGGCCAGAGGAATCTCTCAACTCTGGTAGCATCGATGCTATAAATGCCATCACCTATAAACACATAACAACACCTCCGAAAATAACATATATCTCAATCATCGTATAATTTAAATACGGAAATCAATAAATCCACGAACTCGCAAAATCAACAGTGTAAATAGAAACTTGTCCACTCACACGCTTGCGTAACGCGTATCGCGTTAACCCGTGATCCGGCGGAAAATCCCTCGCCAAACGAACGATCACGAACACCTGAATAATCACAATGTCCAATTCTCACAAACATAATTCGACAATTCAAAACAAATTACGAGAAACCACCGTTCTCGGAAACACGTAATCCGATCACGACAAACTGTCGGAAATTCGGAAATCATACCACAATACCTCGCTGTAATTTCGGACGCTCAACTCGAAAAACAAACCTCCTCACTGCGATCGGGGTGCGATTTCGAGTGAAATGACATGCAACTTGTCGAAAATCCCAAAAACTCAAAGTTTGACCGCCGTTGACCGTTGACCGTTGACCGCCGCGTTGACCGCCGCCCACGGCGGCGCCACCACCAAACGGAGAATTTTCTGGCGGAGCAACCACCATTCCATGCAAAATCACCCACTGAGCAACTTTGTCAACTACAATAAAGGCCAATTCTCACTCTAACTCATCCAATTTCATGAAGAACCGAATTGTACACAAAATTTCAAATCAAGAATTCTCCCTACACAAATCAAATTGAAACTCAAAACCTACATGGTTAGGTTCGTGGAGGGAAGAGCTTCAAAGCCCACTCCAATTCATAGCTCAATTCAACCCGAATCTAAGAACCCGAATTCATCAAAAATCTCACCACTTTTGGCCGAAAATAGTTCACTCCTCCGGCGGCCTCGCCGCAAACGGAGGCCGGAAACGTCACGGGAGAGCTGAGACGAAATGGAGGGGACCACCCTCGGGCCGTGAGGTGGTCGGACGGCCACCACCGCCGTGGAGCTCCGGTCACCGTCGTGACCTTCATTTAAGCTCGGTCAAACCGAGTTGACCAAGTAAACTCCCCAAATGGTAAGTTTGACCTGCCCCAAAACAGTAGGTTTCCATATATAGGCTTTCCCGATTTGGAAACTTCATACTTATCCTTTTCGTCGAACTTCAAACGCGCGTAACTTTCTCGTCGTAATTCCGATTCCGATAATTCTCGTGGCCACGAATTTGACTCGACATAATCTTTCATAATCACCCGAAGTCAAACACATCGACCAAACGGACAAAAAGTCAACCCTTTGAACCAACATACAATTAAATCAACCAAACAATCAACAATCGGCAAAATTCACAACTAATTCCTCGTAACTCCAAATCATGCTCCGGAAGTTCCCACGAACTCGAAATTAAATTCTGAACAACTTCCATGAAGAAGCCGAAACCAAATTCTCATCCGGTAATTTAGTCGTTAAGTAGCCCACCATTTAAATCTGAATTTCAAATATTCATAATTAATTCCTCGGTCGTCCAAATAACGATCCGGAACTGCCCACAAACTCGTAATCACACGTACAACGACTCTCGAGAAGAGACCCAGCTCCAATTCTCGGCCAATAATTAAGTCGTTAACAAATTCTGGCAGTTCAAACATCAGTCGGCAATCTCCGACTACGCAGTAACTCACGTATACAGCTGATCATACTGCTGATTCTGGTCCGGGTCGTCACAGATAAAGTGTCTTCAGCAAATGGTTGTCAGCCATACTTTAGCCGACGAAAAAAATGGGGGTCGTCAGCTAAAGTGTGAACTTTAACTGACAACAGCCAAACCTTCGCCGGTGGTCAAAATTGCTGAACCAGACTGGACTATAGCCGACGACTTGGAAAGACTATCATCGGCTATAGTTTTTGACCTTTCTCGGCTACAGTATGCAACTCATTGGCTAAAGTATGAAACTCATTGGGTTATGTGAGGACTTTAGCCGACAACTTTGGCTCATGTCGTCGACTAATGTTGCTGATTTCTGAAGAAGAAAACAATTGTAGATTCTGGATTTCTATTCCCAGAACCTGCAATTCTACAATTTTATTTTCACAATAGCCAACAACAAATAAAATGAAAACAAATTAATAATGAAAGTTAAGCGTATGATACATCATACTTGTCCTGATGTGGAGACAAATAAACTAAGGGTTATCTAAATCTATGTTCTCAAAAATAGATGCACTACTACCATGTTGTGTCGGATCCTTCTGCTGATGTGGAGAACCGAAAGGGAGCTGAACAGTTGAAAATGGAGGTGGGGCCGAGAACTGGACTCCTTGCGCCTGAAGTTGTGCAGACCACATCTAAAACCAAGAAGCCATCTGAGCCTGATGCTCGGCCAAAGCATGGGTCTGAGCCTCCTGCTCCCTTCTCGCCTGCTCCATCTGCTCCATCCGTCTCTAAGTCTCTTCCATCTGTCTTTGATGCTCCATCGCCTGCCTCTGAAGATGCTCCTATAGTTGAGCAGCCTTGGAAGATGCCGACTTGCGTGAGAAACCAGAAGTGTTCTTCAAGACCTCATCGCCCTGTTGGCCTAAACCCTTGCAGTAGCAATTGTTCCCTCATGGTGGGAAAACGCTACCCATGATCCTCGCCCCTACCATCACACACTACCACATTTTTAACCATTACTAGCGAAACGAAAACTAAGGCCGACGATTTAAAAATTATCGGCAATAATTTTCGTTTCGCTGGTAATGGTTAAAAATGTGGTAGTGACATCAAATTGATCAATTTGAGAGATGATCTGGGGGAGGTCCTCATTCTGTGTCTCAGGCCATCTCTCCCTCGCAATCTGAGTCAACACCTCCTCAGTCCCTTCTGTCACTCTCGCCGAATTGACAAGGAAACAAAATAACTTATTAGTAAAATATATATAAAAAAGTTAGAGAAAATACATATATAAGCAATTATGATAATTAAGTTATAAGGGCATAAGACTTGCAATATCTTCGAGCGACTAAGGATAAGCTTTCTCGTATGTATACACGTATGAGTTGATTCTAGGTTATTGGGCCGCCTCCTCCATATAATTCGCAAACAGTCTAGAACCGGCATAATAGTTACTCTTATTTTTTCCCAGGTTCGCCGCGTTTATTTGAGAAATGGCCTTGTTTGATAAACATATATTAAAAAAATATGAGGAAACTAATTTCGCCAAATAGGATACAAGTAAACACAAATATGATGTTACATACCTCATATTTTGGGTTGTTGAAGTGGACTAGAAGCCATTGCCACTTGTACTCCCTATACATAAACTTGCTAGAGGTACCCGAACGGTCGTTGCCATACGTCTTCAAGTGCTTATGAAGATCATTTTTCCATTCCTTGTACCTATATATAGAACACAAATGTTAGAAAGTGACAATACATGATCAACAAAATATAACTCAATAAATAAAATATTGAGCACCACCTTTTTTCTTGCACGTCATTTACCCACGTGCATTTAAGTTGCTCCAGAACATTGAACCACACCTGCAATGTACCCATTTATGGTAATAAATATATATATATATATATTAGGACATAATTAATAAGGGTAGACATACATAATGAATATCTAACTAACTCATCGACTTAGCATTGTTTACCATGTCCTTCACACACTGTGGCACGGAGAATCACTCTTCCTTCCAGATAGGGACTTTGTCCCATATGATACTTCCAACTTGGCCGGAGTACTTCCGCGCAGTATCCCCAAACTTAACCAATAAATCCTCCCCGGTCTCTATGACCAGTTTCCCGTTGTTCTTGACAAGACTGTCTAGACTCTTGCTAGTGACTGGGCCTCTGGTCTTCTTTTTTTGTTGCCTCCGACATCTGTCACATAAGACAAAGTAAAAAGATTAAAACATAAGCACCCAATTTAATATAAAAATTATTAATAAGTTATAAATTAAATAACCAAGGTATTTAATATTTATCTGATTCTAATGTCGAAGCCTTTGTTACCCTCGCACTATAAAGAGGTGTATCAAATGACACATAGACATATGCTTGTTGCGGGGGAATGTAACTGAGCTATCCTGGAAAAGGTATTCCCCGCTCATCGACAGCAGGTATGCAGGTACGCTCGGGGGCATGAAGAGGTGAGACGGCGACATTCTTACCACTGGCGATGAGCTACCTGAAGCACCAACTGTAGAGGTATAAGGAGCTAAAGCTAGAGACAGACACGGCATTATCTGGTTAATGAGAGGCACATGGTATCCCGAAGGAAAGGGACTCATAAAGTCGGTCAGTGAGAGCATGGGGGAGCCGTCTTCCCTGAAAAGCTGCCTCGTGCTCTGTGGTATGTGTAGGCAGGCTACATCTTATTGCGTTGTCTAATGAAGTAGTTGACGGTGTCGAGAGCTCATAGGGCCCTAAAATGTGCCTTGAGGATTGTAGTTAATAGAGGCGGATACGGAACTGTCAGTGCTAGACCCTTGTCCCTTAGTTCTCCTCTCTTTGACGAAGAAATTCATGATGTCTACAATTCAACATCACCATATTCACCAACAATTCAACAAAAATTCAACATATATAAACTCATCCCCGTCAAATTCAACAACACCAAAAATTAATCGACAATTCACCAACACTTCAACATCACTAAAAATTAATCGACAATTCCCCAACACTTGAACATCATATATTCATAACACCATATACCAACAATTCAACATCACCAAATACAACATCAAATTTAATCAACAATCCACTACCAATAACCATTAATCAATAATAATCATTACCATATTCACAATAGAAATCAATCCAAAAATACATATAATCTACAACACATAAACAATAAACACTACAAAAAAAATCACATAACCCATATATAATTTCATACTCAATAAAATCACATCACCAACTACACATACTAATATTTCATAACCATCACTACTTTAGTTCAATTCAGCAAAAACTCAATTCAATTCATCAAAAACTCAATATCATAACCAAATTAATAGGTTCAATTCCCAAACCCTAATCAACACAAGCATTTAATCATCACAGTACTGCAAAAACCATATTCCTAAACTCTAATCAATGTAGCCATATAAAGAGTTTTATGACAGTCCTGCACAATATGCATAAACCCTAAAAATTTCCCAAAAATTTACAGTAATATCTGCCAACATCTAGTAGTGCAAAATTGAAGAAAAACCCTAAATTTGCCTTAAATTATTGAGAGAGAGAGAGAGAGAGAGAGAGTAAAACCTGTTTTGAGGAGAGAGAGGTTGTCTGGGCGATGGGCTGAGAGAGGCGGGCTGGGCGAGCAGCGGTGGGCTGGTCGAGGCATGGCAGCAGGCAGGTTGAGGCATGGCATTCTGGGGAGAGAGAGAGAGAGAGAGAGAGAGAGATAGAGAGAGAGAGAGAGAGAGAGAGAGAGAGAGAGTTCAGCAACAGTCGGACAAGTGGGGAATGTTGGGGTGAACCAGAAAAATTAGCGGTAGTCTGGGCGAACAAGGCATATAAATACGATAACTTTAGCCGATGACTTAAAAAAGTCGTCGGCTAAAGTATCTTTAGCCGGTGAGTTTTGTCTATTCCGTCAGATAAAGTATGAAAATACTTTAAAAATTAGGCTCATGTGAAAACACGTTTCACATAAATTCATGTTTAATAAAAAAGTGCTCATTATCAGAATCATTGCTATATTCAGAAGTGTAAAAATATTTTAAAAAATTAGGCTCATGTGAATACACGTTTAACACAAACTCCTGTTTAAATAAGACTCATAGTCAGAATCATCGCTTGACCCTTCCTTGGTGTCCGAGTTAATTTCTGGTAATATGTACCGCTCCTCGTCACCAGAGTCTTCGTTGTCTGCATTTGAATTAAGATCAGTTAGTTCAACATCTTCCTTACGAAATCGAATCACACGACTCGGTCTCACATTATTCATACGAATAGTAGAGGATTCAGGAATACAAATTGCGTTCGGCTCTTGGTATGCAGTATCTTCTTCAATATCTGCGGCCTCTCCAAGTGTAGCAACACTGTATATGTTTCTAGGAACAACATGGTTGGTTACTTTTCACACGTCTTTGTACACCAAATCATCAAGATAAAACACTTGTTTGGTCACAATGGCAAAAATAAAAGGGTCATCTTCATACCAGCTTGTAGCAGTATTCTTAGAAAAATATTCCATACTAATTGATCCTTATGTTCCGAGGGTTAGTATTTAACCATCTACACTTAAACAAGTGCACTGTCATGCATTCCCCATAAATTAGTTGATCCACTGAATGAGGAACACCATAATAGTCAATGTCATTCTGCCTAACATGCACCATTACCCCAAAATTCAGTGTTCTCTGTTTGATATCTCTATGTTCATATATAAATTGCACGTCATTGACCTTACATATCAGATAAACTCTTGAAGTTACCGGTTTCATCACCAAAAGCCTCAATTCATGTGATCATTTTGGGTGACCATCAAATTATATATGGTTCATCTGAAAAAATAATTGCAATCATTAACTTTAAATATAAACACAACGAATTATATATATAAATATATATAGCAGTAAATATAGATATATAGACGTATCCAGCCGCCAAAATAGTTTTCAAACTACCTATTGTGGTACTCAAGATCATCGGCAACTTTTGGACAGTAAAGATGCATGTCTTTCCAGTACTAAACTTCTGGACAATTAATCAATGCCCACTACTGGGCAATGACTAGCTCATATGGTTCCAACTGGTACGAGTTTGGCAACTTTCCATAAACTGCAACATCATAAGAGAGGATAGAAGGATTGAACTATGATCTATCTACCGGCATATGTTGTGGAGGGTCCTCCAACGCTCCAAAATACAACTTTGTGTACGTTACGCACTCGTGCGCAAGATATGCTTCAGCTATACATCCTTCAGGTGTGAATTTATTAGCCACATAGTCTTTGTAGTTCCCCAGTTGTTTATCAAGTTGCAAAGTGCATGATATGATTATTGAAATATACCAGCTTATATAAAAACAGATTGATATAAAAAACTAATGTTGAATTGTACCTTTCCATGTGATACATTCAAGTATAGTTCACTGGACCAGTAAACAACAATTGTTCGGGACGATGGATCATCAGGTGAGGCAAGATGTCAAAAAAATTTGGGAGAAATATCCTCTCAAATTTGCACATAATAAAAATGATGTCCTCACTTCTGAAAGAATCTTGACAACGCTACTAACGGCTCCACCACCTGACAGGGCAGGTATGATCGAATGAAAACAGAGAAGAGACATTGAAGCAATATATGGCAGTCATGACTCATTAATCCGTACATCCTATTATCCCAGAAGTTAACACACCGACCTATATTTCCTGCATAGCCTGAAGAATACCTGACATGACCCATCCACCTAAAAATTTCATTCTTCTGGTCAGGCTTGACGGTGTAAGAAGCTTGAAACATTTTTTTCTTCCCTTCTTTCAACCACAAAGGTTTTCGTATATCCATTCTTTTCAGTTTAATGCGTGCCTTAGGACCGTCTTTAGTTTTCCCCTCCCAATTCAGCATTGTGCCCACCACACTTTCACACACATTCTTTTCTATGTGCATGACATCTAGGTAGTGCATGACCGATAATTTAGGCCAGTACAGAAGTTCCCAGAATATGTTTTTGTGTGTCCAGAATTTATATTTTTCGGGTCTTTTAGGTATTGTCGCCACTATATTAGGATGACTGCTGAGCTGCCTAAAATCGTATTCATTTAGCACTTCTAAAATTTCATCCCCCGTCCATCTCCTGAGTTGCACATTCTCTTCTACAGTCCCATCAAATGCCTTGTCATCCAATAACCATGGGTGATCAAGTGGAAGCCAACAATGGTGACGCATCTAGACAATCTTCCTGCAATGAGGTCTGGCGCACTCATCAGTCAGGCACTATGGACAAGCTCTGTATCCCCTAATAAAGTTGCCCAAAAACACCCGCAGGCAGGAAAATTACTGATGGTGCCAACAAGCATGGCATGCATTTGGAACATCTCGTTTTTTGTACTTGTCATAAGTGGGATGACCAACGTTAATCAGGTACTTAAGCTCCTTAATCAAGGGTCTCAAATATACATCGAGACACTTTCCTAGACAACTCCGCTTTGGAATTAACAGAGTCAGCATATCATATTCCTTCTTCATGTACATCCATGGAGGAAGTTTGTACAGTACCAAAATATATGGTCATATACTATATTGAAGACTCATGTTGCCAAAAGGGTTGAATCTGTAAGATGAGAGCCTGAGCCAAATATTTCGGACATCTGATGCAAAATGAGAAAACTCCATAACCATATGCTTCCAAGCCTCTCCGTCAGCAAGGTGTATAAGGGTATCATAGTCAGGCAAATTTCTCTCAGCCCACCATCTCATAGCTTCAACCGTGTGTGAAGACATGTACAACCACCGTTTCAGCCTATCTAACAGCAGGAAATACCAAAGTATCTTTATAGCTTTCTTATTTCTTGCAGGAGTCAACTTATACCTATTCGTGTGATATATCGGACAGGCAACAAGGTTTTCAAGATCATTCCATTAAGGATCTTTACCCCAAAAGATAACGCAATCATATCTGCATGCATGAATTTTGATGTAGGTAAGCCCAAGATCTTTCAGGATATCTCGCACGTTACGATGAGTAGTAGGAATGCGATGACCGGGGGGGGGGGGGCATCGCCAAAGCAGTCAACTACAAATAATCATCAACAGCCTTGACACTAAATTTGTTCTCCACTTTGACCTTCATTACTCCCATGAAAATTTCAAGAACAATCTTCTTACACCCCCCTTCCCTATCAACAATTCTAAAAGGCAACTCATTAATGACTACCATCCTAACACAAGTGATGCAGAAGCATCTTTCGATAAGTAATCCTCTCACGAACCAACTTTGCATAAGGATGTGAGGCCTAAGAGAAGAACCAAATCTCCTTCATACCTTCGAGACTATAGTAGGAAAAAGATTTAGTATTATAATCTTTGTTGCTATCTACTAATCCTTGTAGGACTAGCATAGCTTAAGTATAGCTATTTATATGTAGGTTGTAAGGCCTGAAGGCAGTTTATCTTAATACAGTTTAGCCTATTGTGCGTTTAAAGGTTTTGCTGTGTGTGTTTGGTTGTGCAATAACTCAGCTAGCTCGAAGACCAACCCCATCAAGTGGTAGCAAGAGCCCAGGTTTGTTTTTTGGCAGGGTGGATTCCATGGCTCAAAACAGGCACAACGATGGAGGTTCGTGGATGGATGGTCGGGGCAACTCTGACATGGATGAGATTCGAAGAATGTTCGAACACTTGGACAGACATATCTCTCAAATCGAAAACCAAAGTCATGAGGACGGAGGAGAGACATTCGAAGAAGAGAGATATGAGAATCCTTTCAGTAAGGAGGGAGGAGGATATTAACCCAGGTGTGATATGAGAGTTGACACACCAGAATTCGAAGGAGGGATGAGGCCAGATGACTTTATAGATTGGCTTAACACAGTCAAAAGGGTCTTTGGATACAAGGAAATTCCCGATGAACAAAGGGTGAAGATTGTTGCTATTAAACTGGTGAAGAAAGCATCTGCTTGGTGGGAATAATTGAAGGCAAGTAGGGAACGCTTATGAAAGCATAAAATCAGAAGTTAGGAGAAGATGAAGAAGGCCTTAAGGAACAAATTTCTACTCGATAAATATGTCCGGGAAACCTTTCTCAAGTTACATAATTTGAGACAAAACCTTCGGACTATTGATGACTACACAGAAGAGTTTGACCTCCTAACCATACGGTGTGGCAGAGTCAAAGCTGAGGAACAAATCATTGCAAGGTACCTAAGAGGATTGAAGAGAGACATTCACGACATCCTAGTTTTGCAACCTTACTGGGCGTACAATGATGTCTCCAAGCTTGCGGTCCAAATTGAAAAGCAACAGTGACCACGTTTCAAGAAATGTGGTGAAGATTCGGATCAAAAGAGGATTGTTAGTAAGGCTACTTTTAGTGATAGCGGGAAAGTATCAAAAACTACAAAACCAGTGTCTCAAGAAAATTGTTCAACACGTGAAGGAACTTGGAAGCTGGTCAAATGCTACAAGTGTTCAGGCTTAGGGCATATAGCCTCTGAATGTCCCAACTGAAAGATGGTAACGTTGGTAGAAGAAACCGAGCAGTGGAATGAAGCACCTATTGATGATGACTACAGAGATGAAATGGAAGTAGAAATTACATGGAGTGATCATGGGGAATCCCTAGTCATTCAAAGAGTCATGAACATGGTCAAGCAATAAGATGACCCAAACTGGCTAAGGAAAAACATTTTTTACACTCGGTGCACTTCGAACGGGAAGGTGTGTGACATTATCATCGATGGAGGGAGCTGCGAGAATGTCGTATCTAAGGAGATGGTCGATAAACTAAAACAACCAACAGAAAAGAAGCCAGGATCCTATAAGCTCTCCTGATTCAAGAAGGGTAACGAAGTATTGATTGACTGTCGGTGCTTGGTGAGTTTTTCAATCGAAACTAAGTACCATGATGAGCAGTGGTGCGATGTCATCCCAATGGATGCATGCCACTTATTGTTAGGGCGACCATGGCAGTTTGATAGGAAAGTCATGCATGACGGGTTCAGAAACACTTGTAGCTTTGTCAACGACAACGTAAAGGTTACTCTTGGACCATCCCGAAGCGAGAATAATACTCAACAAATCAGAAGGAAAGTTTCTTGGGCCTGAAAAAGCTCTTGAAAGAATCAGATGAGTGTGGTAGAGATCTTTACTTATTGGTAGTCAAACCACAAGAAGCCAGTGGCTTTGATGCGCTTAAAGAATTACAACTAATTCTACAAGAGTTCGAAGATATTATTCCAGAGGAGTTACCCACTGAGCTACCTCCTATGAGGGACACCTAACACCATATTGACCTCGTGCCTGGATCCAGCTAACCAAACCGACCACATTATTGAATGAGTCCACAAGAGTATGAGGAGCTGAATAGACAGGTGACCGATTTATTGAAGCAAGGAATTATCAAGGGGAGTATGAGCCTGTACGCTGTACCTGCCTTACTTACACTAAAGAAAGATGGGACCTGGCGTATGTGCATCGACAGTAGGGCGATCAACAAGATCACGGTGAAGTACATGTTTCCTATCCCTCATTTGGATGACATGTTGGATTAGCTATCGGGGGCCAAAATATTTTCTAAGATTGATTTGCAAAGTGGCTACCACTAAATTAGAATGCGTCCTAATAATGAGTGGAAAATGACATTCAATGATATTTTAATCTACAGCAATGATGCCACTCAGCATCTTAATTAAGCACTTAAGGGAGATTTTTCAAGTGTTGCATGAACAGAAGCTTTATGTTAATCTCAAGAAGTGTGATTTCAGTTGAAGGCATTCAAGTAGACTTAAAGAAATTTGACGCAATCTTAGAATGGCCTACTCCCAAGACTATTCATGATATTCGGAGTTTCCATGGCTTAGCTTCGTTCTATCGACGATTCATTAGAAATTTCAGTTTAATAGTGGCTCTTATGACCGATTTCTTGAGGAGTAAGGAGTTTTGTTTGACACTAGCAGTCGAAGAGAGTTTCCAAGCCATTAAGCATGCCATTATAGAGGCTCTAGTCTTAGCTCTGTTAGACTTTGAAAAAGTCTTTGAAGTCGATTTTTATGCATCAAAATGGGGAATTGGTGTTGTTTTAAGCTAAGAAATGAGGCATGTAGCCTTCTATTGTGCAAAGTTGAATGACACTAGAAAACGATACTCAACTTATGACGTGGAGTTTTATGCTATTATCCAGGTTTTACGTTAGTGGCGTCAATATCTCATCTCCAAAGAATTTGTGTTGTATTCAGATCATAAAGCTTTGAAATACATGAGTGGACATCATAAGATGAATAGGCGACATGCTCAGTGAATAGAGGAGCTACAAGAGTATGATTTCTTCATCAAGCATAAGTTAGGGGAGTTGAACAAGGTAACCGATGCACTTAGTAGTAAGGGAGCATTTTTAGCAACTATGGCAGCACAAGTAATTAACTTCGAGGTAGTACCAACTTTGTATTGTGATGATCCAGACTTTGGCAAAATATGGAGCGAGTGTGAGGAGTCAGTAACCATGAAAGATTTTCATATTCAACAAGGGTAACTATTTAAAGGTACACAACTGTGCATTCCACATACCTTTTACGATTACTTATCATTGAAGAAAAGCACAGTGGTGGGTAGGAGGCCATTTTGGACGAGACAAGACCCTTGCTTTGGTCACTGACAAGTTCTAGTGGCCTAATATGGCAAAGGAAGTTTCTTTGTATGTTCAGCGATGTCGTATATGTCATTTAGCCAAGAGCCATAGCCAGAACACAGGTTTATAGCTTCCCTTACCTGAACCTAAGGCACCCTGGATAGATATCAGTTTGGACTTTGAGCTTGGATTGCCAAGAACCCAACAGGGATTTGTCTCCATATTAGTGGTGGTTGATCAATTTTTTAAGATGGTGCATTTCATCCCTTGCAAGAAACCATGGATGCTAGCAACATTGCCAATATCTACTTTCAAGAGGTTGTGAAACTCCACGGCATTCCTAATATAATTACCTCTGATCATGATGTCAAGTTTGTAGGGCATTTTTGTAGTACACTTTGGCATAAATTGGGAACAAAGCTACGGTTCAGTAGTTCACATCATCCCCAGACGAATGGTGAAACAGAGGTTGTCAATCGAAGTCTTGGTAATCTACTTCGCTCTTTACTTGGAAAGAGTAAAGGAGGTTTGAGTGAATCATTACCGAAAGCTGAATTTGTGTATAACAGCTCTCACATCCGAAGTATCAACATGAGTCCCTTTAAAGCAGTGTATGGTCAGAATCCAAACACCCCTTTTGATTTGATTCTGTTACCTGTGGAGAATCGGTTCAATGGAGATGTTAGTGATATGGTTAAGTTCATTCAAGCAAAGCATGAAGCTGTAAGTAAGCAATTGGAATAGAGTGACAAAAGATATAAGGAAGGCACTGATAAGCATTGACGTGCAATAGAATTTGAAGAAGGAGAACTCGTTTGGTTCAATTTGAGCAAAGAAACATATCCTCGAGGCAAGTATGGAAAACTACATGATTGTGGAGGTGGACCTTATCAGATATTGAAACGAGCTGGACAAAATGCTTACATTCTTGAACTACCTACAAACGTTGGGGTTTCATCCACTTTCAATGGTGCAGACTTAAGACTTTATCATGGTGAGAATGAATTCTTCATACCAGACTCGAGGTCGAGTTCTTTTCAACCCCGGGAGCCTAATGCTTGAGCATCTTTTGATAAGGAATGCTCTCACGAACCATCTTCGCTTAAGGATTTTAGGCCTAAGAGGAGAACCAAATCTCCTTCATACCTTCAAGATTATAGTAGGAAGTAGATTTAGTATTGTAATCTTTGTTGCTATCTCCTAATCCTTGTAGGACTAGCATAGCTTACATATAGTTATATATATATATGTAGGTTGTAAGGCCTGAAGGCAGTTTATCTTAATACAATTTAGCCTATTATGCGTTTAAAGGTTTCGTTGTGTGTTTGGTTGTGCAACAACTTGGCTAGCTAAAAGGCCATCCCCATCAACAAGCCATAGTGATTTGATGTTGAGTACTAGCTATAGCAGCCAATTGACCCTTCTCCCTAAAAACAAGAAATTTATGATGCTTTTTCTTGTTAACTTTAAGGGCATACTTTTTATAGCGAAAGAGGTGATTTCTAAGCCCAGATGTAACATTTGACCCAAAATCAGCAATAATTTTCCTACTACACTAATTACACACCCCCTTATATTTTTCATCCTCAATAATTATTTCAAAATTATCCGAAGTATTTGACATTTGTCTCTCCTTCTTGGCTAATAGTCTTTGCTCATTGATCATTTGAACAGTTTCAGCACAATCTCCTGATCCTCCTCTGTCTTTCTCTAAATCAACAACATGAGGAGCTGCACTAGAACCATTTGTTGACAATCGAGAACTTTGAGTTGATGTTGGTGTGGACGAGTCAGTAACAGGGGGTTGCATAGAGTAATAAAATAAAACAAAAAAGATTATTATTTAATTTTTCACAAACAATCTGCATATTGGTAATTATAGGTTGAATGTTGAAGTTAAAGAACAAACCAGTGATTAAGATTGAGATGATGAAGACGCCATTTGAACTTTACCACTTTTAGTTGCTAACAGCAAAGAATCCTGGGTCCTTTTCATTTTCTTCTTCTGTAAATCACAAGTCACAAACATTTCAATTTTTAAGCATCATTACATCAACAAGTCACAGTCCTATAATCAGTGTCTACAATCAGTGTATAAAGCTCAAAACTCAGCATTTAGCAACACATCTCACAGCACACTGAGCACAGATTCAACTCATTCACGTCATTCAACAATCAACACTAATAATACAGTGAATATTGTATACGAACTCCTAATTTTCAATAGTACACTAACAGATTCTTCTAATTATTCTGGTGATAAGATAAGAGCTTCAATTTATAGAACACTCAGATACAATAAGAGCATTAATCCATAGAGTACTTCAATCTAGGTTTTTTTTAAGTACCTGACAGTGATAAGTGATAAGATAGGTGACGTCCGACGTGACATGGTCGTCAATCTAGATAGCAGAGAGCCAAACTGCCGAAGATTGAATGCGGATTGCAGAATTAGGAGTGAGGGTTCAGACTTTGGAGATTACAGTATGGGGTCACTGTAAGCAGTCATCAAACCGACAATTCAGTAGCAATCTCAAAAATGTAGTTGCAATCATTGAACAGAAAATGTAGTAGCAATCCTAAAAACGCGATAGCAGTTCCCAAACGTATTAACAGTCTCGAAAACACAGCTACTGAAAAAAAATACGACACAGCTACAAAAACATCAAAAACACTGCTACTAAAAAATAAAATAATAATGCTACTAAATAATCAAATAATATTGCTACTGAAAAATATGACGCTGTTACTGAAAAATATGATGCTGCTACTGAAAATCAATTACAAACAAACACTAACAGGTTATGAAAATATATCAGCAACATAAAAATTGTAATAGCAACTTCAAAAAATATACACATCAAAAGCATCTATAACTACAATAGAAATTAATATATTGAGTTAAATCGACAATACTTGCCACACACAAAAAACAATGGAACTATTAGGTTATGATCTAACGCAAATTTAAGTGACTGTCCCAAAAAGAAAGTATCATTTGATATGTTATTTTGAAATTAAACCGACATCAAATTTCCAGCAAAAAAAATCCAAAACATTAACATCAATAATTTTAAAATTTAAATACACCAAACTTAGTCGCAGCAATGCACAACTACTACTAGACACTGCTGCTAAAAAGATTAAAAAAAACACAAATACGACACTACTACTGTAGATTAAGTACGACACTGCTACTTGAAATTCGAAAAACACTGCTATTAAAGAATCAAGTAATACGACACTGCTACTGAATCATCGAATAACACCACTACTGAATAATCGAATACCATTATACCGACACTACTACTAAAAAATTAAAAAATACAACTATTGACTATGCTATTGAATAATCAAATAACACTGCTTCTACTGAAAAAGAATTTACTTGTATCCCTTCTTAAGAGCATATGTCAATTCCAAAAGTACAGCTTCATATGCAGCAACATCATCGATTGTTTTGACCAAATCTTTCTGCAACTGGTAGAGCTATGGTAACCCAATAAGCTACATCAGAACAAGAAAATTACCCTAAAAAAATTGACGCTAAATAATTCAAGAAAGGCACATATAATGCTACCGTCTTTAGTACGGATTACGACTCCTGCACCAGCTCATTAAGGATTTCCCTTTGAAGCTCACTAAACTCAAGTGTGCATGATAGCTGTATGAACACATAGGTAAAGCATATTTTAGGAAATCCACTTCACATGACCATAATGATGCTATACAGTATAAGGTGTTGAACTTAAAAAATCAAATAAAGATATTGATGATGGCGACAAATAGAAACATACACCATTAGAAAAAACTCCTCGAGTTGCATTATAGTTATTAGATTTGAAATGCTTATTAGATGTAGAGAAACTGGAAGTAGCATGTAACACTATCTGCAGAATAAAATCAATGACAAGTCATCAATGCAAATACATAGTCAAGCCAAACTTGAAATAGTTGAAAGTATCTGAGCAACAACGCCAATCTCGCCCAATCTCATACGATAATTGAACTGGCACATTATCAATATCCATGTCCCAACTATCAACTTTTCAAGTTGACAAAGTACTAGTTATTACTACAAAATTGCTAAAAGTAATAGTTCATTTGATCAAAGTGCAACCTGCAGACTAAGTTTTTAATAGAGTACATGCAACGTACATCCTGTAATCTCTTGCGTGGAGAGTCATCGACAACCGGTTTCACCACAGGTGCTGGCTGCTGAAAATTTACCACAAAATCCAAAAAACATACAATTAGAACTAAACATAAGAACAAATCGCCTAACAGAACCTAGAACATATCATATCAGACTACCACATTTTGACCCATTGCCGGCGATTTTTAAATCGTCGGCAATGTTTTTTAACATTACCGGCGATTTTTGCCAGAAAAATCTCCGGTAATGTCTTTTTTTTTTAACATTACCGGCGACTTAAATGTAAGTCACCGGCAATGTCCCGTTGGTAATGCAAAAAAAAAAAAGACATTGCCGGCGACATACATTTATGTCGCCGGCAATGTCTTTTTATTTTTTTTTTTAAACATTACCGGCGACGAAAATTATGTCGCCGGTAATGTCTTTTTTTTTTTTTTTTTGCATTACCAACGGGACATTGCCGGCGACATTTAGACTTAAATGTCGCCGGTAATGTTAAAAAAGAAAAGACATTACCGGCGATTTTTCCGGCAAAAATCGCCGGTAATGTTAAAAAACATTGCCGGCGATTTTTAGGTCAAAATGTGGTAGTGTCAGCAAACAAAACTTGATATGAACTACCAACAAGGTCTCCAAATAGACCTCCTTCACATTGCTGGCATTGATTGTATATGAAGCATTCTTAAACCTGTGGCAAGCTAGGTGCTCCACTGCCTCCTTAGGCAAACCATCGCCTTTAAACACACTTATAGGAGGATCGCACACCTGAAAAAACAATAAAGTCCACAGCTAGAAAACAAGATTAAGCACCTTCATCTTAGTCACCAAAATAAATGTCCACTAGAACAGCTCAAATGTAAGTATAAGTACCTCTCAAAATAACACTGCTGCTACTGAAAAATATGACACTACCAAACAAAACAAAACTCACAACTTCACAAAAATTCATAACAACAAAATTAGTAGCAGTACAGACTAAGGCAATAGAGGCTGAGGAGCAGCAGTAGTGGCTACAACTCGTCGAGATCGATAAGATCATGAATGAAGGTGGAGCAGTGGGGGTGTCGTCGTTGTCTACAACGGCCGAGGGCGGTCTGAAGGTGGCGCGCACTGTGAGGTTGAACAGAGCTTGTGCAATGATGCGAGGCCGAGTGAAGGGCGACAGTGCGAAGGAGAGGTGCAAGTCTTGGAAGTCGTTGCGTGGAGGTGTATGAGGCTATAACGACTCTGGCGACGGCTTGTGAGCTCGATTTGCCTAGCAGGTTAGGGCCAGATGAGTGAGTCGAGGCAAATCTGTGGCGGCTCGACAGTGAGCGCTTGGAGGATGTATGTGTTTGCCATGGCGGGGAGGCGTGAGCGAGCAAAGGCGGGGGAAGCGCTGGCCGGAGGTGACTAATACTGTAATTTCTCTATCAGCAGAGAGAGAGAGAGAGAGAGAGAGAGAGAGAGAGAGAGAGAGAGAGAGAGAGAGAGAGATGAATTGTAGTAAAGGGGAGGCTTGAGGGTAAATTGAAAATTTTGCATGGAACACGTGTCAGCGCTAGGTTAAAGTGTCATGATTTGTAAAATATTGTCCTTGGTTGTCCAAATTAAGTGACATTGTCCTAATATGTATATGGCTCCTCATATGTGCCCTTTAATGTAGTTTGCTATTAAATCTAATAGTCTTATACATACTTTTTGTGATGTTAATTTCAAAATCACTTATTAGGCCTGTTTGAGATTGCTTTTTGATTGCCTAAAAGCGCTTATGAATTTCCAAGAATAATTAATTATGAGCAGAAAAAATTCAAAAAAGTACAAAATTTATTTGTTGAGTTTCAAAAGCACTTATAAGTGATTTGAGAAGGAGATGATAGGTGCTTCCTGATTTTGAAAACCTTAAAAAATTCTCAAAAACACTGCTAGAGCTCTCAGAAGCAATCTCAAATAGCCTTATTATACATTGTGATTAGATAGACGAGATGTTCTTTATTTTCTTTCATTTTCAAATTTTCGAATTATACCTCATAAGTAGGTTGACTAAGTGTTCTTCATCAATTGGTATTTTTTGTTAGGATTATTTGTATTTATTTTTATTTCATCATACACTACCTTAAGTTTCACTCATTCTAGATATTTATAACTCGATATTACAAAATATCAGAAACATACCCCAACTTTTGATCCCGACCCAAAAATTAAACCTACCATTACTTATTCTGTCATTGAATTATGCAATTTGGGATGGAGTAAGACGGAATAAATAACGACGGGCATGGTTTTTGGGTCGGAGTCAAAATTTTAGGTATAGTTATGATGTTGAAAGGACCCAACCCCGATTTAGTTTCCTAAACTGGAATCAAACCCCTTCTGAAAACACGAACCAACAAAAACCATCAAAATTTCGGCAGAGTAACGCTACTAACGTGGAATTACCATTACCTGCACCCGGAAAATACACTTCATCCTATGCCACAAAAGTCAAACCGTGGGCGCCAATCCCATCCGGATTTCTCAGAGCGACTTCTAGTATAGATATACAAATAGTAGGCCAAACTAAGAACCTACCATAAAAGAAACATCGCTCGAATACTATGCCTCCGACCACGACGTGCGACACCAGAATCTGAACTACAAACTGGACACGGAAACCGAAAAGCCCAGGGGAAAGACATGAAAACCGTTAGAGTGAGTGGACGAAAATAAATGTCCTTCGCCGAATAATATATGTTATAAAAACATATGCGAGTCAAATGCATAAAAATCATATGGTACACGAGGGAGACTCTAACTCCTCAAGCGTATAGAGCATGCATCATAAATACCGCGGGGTCACTCATGGACTCCCTTGCGCTAGTACATTCTGAATCACAGGATCCCAGACCCACACGTGATTCCAAGCCAGAGAGGCCTCGGGTCAGGATATCTGTTCCCCCCCCCCCCCCCCCCCCGGAGCGTACTCGGGGATCAGCCGAGAAGCCAATGTGTATTGATACAACCCTGATAACTGAGACTGTACTCTGTGTAAACCAAATCATAAATCTTTTCCATGCACATGCATAAAACATAATATATATGTATATATATCTGTATACGCATATTCGTATATGTATAATCGTAAAACACATGCTCATAAAAATCATGATCATACTGCATGCTCAAGCTCATAAAAACGTATATAAAGACTCGCGATTATCAGTGAAAATAAATTGTCCACTCACAGGTGAGCGTAACTCAGTTCGCGTTAATCCCGTGATCCGGTGAAAAATTCCTCGCCAAACGAACGATCACGAACCCCTGGATAATCATAAAAATCCATTTCTCAAAATCATAACTCAGATCCCCAAATCAAATCACGAGAAACAACCGTTCCCGAAAACAAATAATTCAACAACGACGAATTGTCAAAAATCTAATAATCACACCTCAAAACCTCGCTATAATTTCCGATGCTCAAATCGAAAAACAAACCTCACCACTGCGATCGGGGCGCGATTCCGAGTGAAATGACATATAACTTGTCGAAAATCACGTCGGGCGAAAAGTCGCCGCCGCCGTCGCCGGAATTTTCAGATCTGCCCAGAAAAATTCATGGCATACATGGTTTCAAAGATCTCGACGATTCCAACAACTTTCCAGTTATAAGTTAAGGCCAATTTTGACCGGAAAACCTCCAAAAATCAACCCAAAGTTCCAAATCCTTACTGGAATTTCACATCGACGGATCTCTCTCCTCCGGCCATGGCAACCTCCCAAACCACTTGCAATAGCTTCCTCTCATTGAGACTAACAAAACCCCTCAAAGAGGAGCCACCATCTCGACTTCCACGCCGCCACCCGAACGCCACAAAACTCGCCGGAAAATCCATAACTTTGCCGATTCGATTCTCTCTCCTCCAGCCACCCCACGGGACGATCCACCTACCAATCCGAAGAGGAGCTCGAGCCCAACAAATCTCGGGAAGAAGCCTTGCCCAAATATGGCCGGAATCAGCCTCAATTCCGGCGAACCAATTTGGCCTCCAAATGGGTTATTCTTGACCTGTGGGTCAACGTGGGTCAACCCAGCTTTCCCTTTATGGTAAGTTTCCCAATTTGGCAGGTATCGCTTCCGTATTTATACCATACGCGTATCGAACCCCAAACTGATAAATACGACAATATTCGGCGGACGAAAATATTCATAACTTATTCCTCGCTACTCGGAAAAATTATCCGAAAGTTCCCACGAGCTCGAAATTAAATTCTCTACAACTTTCACGAAGGATCCGAAATCAAATTCTCGCCCGATAATTTAGTCGCTAACGAAGCCGCCATATTAACAGATTATGCCGAAATTGCAACAAATCGCGAAACTCGCAAATCAAATCGATAATCATTCCATCTACGGTTCGGGTCGATCAACGGTCCAAAACGGATCACAATCACGATTCGGATAGACTCGAACACGAACGGATAAACTCGACAATATACCGAAATTTCAAATATTCATATTATATTCCTCGGTCGTCCAAATAATGATCTGGAACCGTCCACAAACTCGAAATCACGCATACAACAACTCTCGAGAAAAGACTCAACTCAAATTCTCGGCCAATAATTAAGTCGTGATCAAGTCTGGAAATTCAATCAACTATCGGAAATCTGCGATTACGCATAACCTCATGACTTAAGCTGATTAACACTACTGATTCTGTTCCGGGTAGTCACAAATCCACCTCCCCTTAAAAAAAATTTCGACCTCGAAATTTCCAAGTCTACCGACTAAAAGTAGGAGCACTGCCTCTGCATATAGCTCAACTTTCCAGTGGCAACCTCAACTGAACGACTCTGACAACAGACTCCACAATAGGAGATATCTCCGTACTGTAATCCATGTACCCTCAAATCCTGAATCTAAACTGGCTCCACACAAACGCCAAGTCTTCCTGCATAAGGAACTGATAGGGTACAAAACACGCAACAAGTCTGAAATGTAGTTCCACCACACGGAACACAACCCACACAAAAGCCAACACTATAGGCAATACCGAACTATCCGGCACAACACAAACTCGCCTATGATCACATACGGATCAAAATAACGTGGCAAATCACAACTCAGCCTACTCACACCAACATAACTCAAACATCGAACTCGGGCAATTATTAACCTGTTTCCGCTAATCCAAAGGTCTATGGTAGCACATTCCACAAAATCAGAATCCAACGTCAGCTCAGATCCAAACTCGCTTCAGCACAATGGAGTACAACATCGTTCCTCAAAATGACATCATGCAACGTCATAATCACAGTGGTCTACAAACTAATACTGCATGCAATCTCGAACAGTTGAAACTGCTAGTTCCAAATCCTTTAGAACTGCAATACACAAGACCACAATATGCCCTCCAAGGTCTGAATAGTCCTCAAAGATCGCCCGCCAAACTGAGGATAAGAAACTGTACTAAACTGTAAGCTGGTCCCCAATGCTCACTGCAACGCTTGCCAACACTCTGTTGTAACTACTTATCTCGATCAGCAAACTGGGACATAGGCGCACCACGTAAATGGACAACCTCCGTCAAATACAGCTATGTCAGCCTGCCATCGAAATCTTTTCCGAAAGTACAAGGAAATGTACTGAGTTCATCGAATGGTCCACAAAGATCCAACAACTGGTACCACAAACCGAAGTGCGTACTGGCACACAAAACCACAGCGACAAACTCAAACTTCTAATCAGAAATCTCCAATAGCTGTAACTTTCCAGCAAGTCTCTGCCTCGCTGCCATCGCATGTCGACAAATGTGGCGTCTGCTCACACAAGCTGTTACGTTCTTCTACGGGTTGCGTCACGAGTAGTAAACTCGAAGTATCTGATACATCTTTGTACCACTAGTGCATAACGCACGCAAAACAATGAGCTTCAACACTAACACACTCTAACTCAGCTCTTGTAGCTCGCAACTCGGCTAGACGGAAACTCGAGCCACACACACATACAGGAAACAATGAAGCTCCCGACTTCCGACTGAATGCATCAGCAACAACAATAGCCTCTCTCGAATAAACTCAAATGTGCAGCCATAGTCGTTAATCGAACCCATCCATCTATGTCGCCTCAAGCTCAAATCTGGCCGAAATTGCAAGTAGATGAAACTCAAGTGATCAGTGTACATCCTACACTGCGCTGCACGCCGTAGCAGTAGTGACTCAAACTCTCTGATGCTAACATAAGGACAGAAACCCCCCAAATCATACATAGGATACGTAACTGCATAAGGTTTCCACTGCCTGAAACCATGAGCCACCGCTCTGCAATACTGCATCAAAGCATAACCAAATCCAAATCTCGATGCATCGTCATAAACCACGAACTCGTTACGGTCGTCAGGTAACATCAAAACCGAAGCAATGGTCAACCTTCCTTCAGAAGTAAATAACTCTCCTCGTGTGCATCGGACCACTCAAACTTGAAGCCTTTCTCCGTCAATCCGGAAAGTGGAGTGACAATCCGAGAAAATCCTGTACAAAACACCGATAGTAGTCTGCTAAACCCAATAGACTCCTGATCTCTGGTACAATGATAGGTAAACTTCGAATCATCACGGCTTCAATCTGGTCAGGATCCATGCCAACTCCCTCGGCTGACATCGCGTTGCCCAAAATCTTCACGCTAATCAACCAAAATTCACACTGGCTGAACTTTGCAAACAGCAGATTATCTCACGAAGTCCGCAAAACCGCTCACAATTGCTTCAGGTACTGGCCCACACTCTTGGAGTAAATCAAAATATTGTCGACGAACACGACCGTAAACTTGTCCAGAACCGTCTGAACACCTGGTCCATCAAGTCCATAAAACCTGTGGGGCATTGATTAACCCAAATGGCATGACCAAGAACTCGTGATGCCCGCACCGTAATCTGAAAGTCATCCTGACCACATCTGACTCTCGGATCCTCAACTTATGGTATCCGGTCCTCAGATCAATCTTCGAAAAGACTGAAGCTCCGGTGAGCTGATCAAACCAATCGTCAATCCGAAGCGGAGGATACTTGCTCTCCTCTGAAGCCTGATTCAGCTTCCGGTAGTCAATGCACCACCTCGTCGAACCATCCAACATTCGCACAAATAATGCAAGAGCACCCCACAGTGATACACTGGGTCATACGAAATCTCCTCCAGCAACTCCTGAAGTTGAACCTGTAGCTCTATCAGCTCCGCTGGCACCGAACGATAAATTGCCGGTGATATGAGTCCAGCGCCCGGTAAAAGCTCAATGGTGTAGTCGGTCTCCCAAACTGGAGGAATACCTGGTAACTCCTCCGGAATACACCTAGAAACTCGGGAACCACCTCAATGTCGCCAATGTCGAGCACAGCAACCGAAGTATCCACAACATAAGCTAAGCAACAACACAAGCCGTTTCCACCATCCGCTCGACCATCACCGCGAAACAGTATCTCGGGGAAAAGTCTGGTCGTCGAAACACAACCACCTTCTCGTGACCATCGAACATAGCCCAATGCGTCGTCAAGAAGTCAATACTCATAATCACACCAAAATTGACGATATCCAGCTATAACAGATCCGCGGCTAAGCCATATCCTCCAACAAGGATCTCGCAACCTCCGGATGGATACAACACTTTCCAAAACCTCAGAAGTGGAGATACAAGTACAATAGCCATGGATATCAAGAAACGGTAACCTCAAAGAAACTCTGTCCTCATACAAGGTCGTGGCACGAACTCCAACATGCCCAACTAGCCACCCACGTCAATTGCGACTTGCTGATTAACTCGTCAAAAAGGCTACATTGGTCAAATTCCAGAAATAGCATCATGACCTCCTCATGAACTATGAGCTGCCGAACCGCTAAAACAGCTGGATGAGGGAGCTCCCTCGCAACGTGACCCTCCTGGCCACCACAATAACAACCGAGAGTGCTCCACGAACACAAGTCACAACGACACCTGCTGTGTGGAAGAATCACCAACGATCACCCAAACTTATACCACAGGAACAAGTCCGCTACTCCGTGATCTCCACCATCACCAAACGGATCCTCTGCTTTGATCTGATGACCCCCAACATAATCGAAAAGGCCACAGCCTGATGAAGTCATTGATTCCGAGGTGCCTGAATTCAACCTCATCAAAATATCTCGACTAAGTCCACTTTCCCCAAACCAACACGTCAGAAACCGCGTACGCCTTTCCTTCTCAATAGCCTCGCCTCTTAGTGCAGCACATCAAGCTCCTCACGGTTATCTCAAGGCATAACAGTCAAAATCCCTCTGATGCTTAGGCTCAAACTCATCTCGAACCTCATGCACTGCTTCCTCTGAAGCCACATAACACGTGCAAACTGGGACAAACATGTGAACGATACATCTCTGCCTCAGGTGGGTAAACACTCCATATTTCTGTTGTTAGGTAGCTTGATTGAACCATTACCGTATAAACAATACCCTGGATATAGGCTAAGGAGTCGCAACAGGAACTCACACGATACCAGCCCACCAAATGCAACGATCTGACTCAGGCAAAACATCAACTACCACAATTCTCTGCTCTGAAACAACATGTAGACGCTCATACACGCACAGCCGGGCAAACCATGCCACACATAACTCTGAATTCAAAATGCTCATCCAAACCCACAATTCACTGGCAAATCACGCGTCGATTGATCCTCAATAGGATCCACAACCGTACCGACACGGAAAGCACGTCAAGGAGGCATCCTAATGAATAAGACATTGTTCGCAACAAGTAGAACGTAATCATGGAACTTCAAATATTTGAAAGCATACAACATCTGGAGTATTGATGAGTATCCGCCGGCCGGTCGGGTCACCACTCCAGACATGTTGTACATTCTCAAATATCCTTAGTAAACACGACTACAGAAGTCTACAGAACCTAAAACCATATGCTCTGATACCAAGCTGAAAGGACCCAACCCCGATTTAGTTTCCTAAACCGGAATCAAACCCCTTCTAAAAACACGAACCAACAAAAACCATCAAAATTTCGGCAGAGTAACGCTACTAACGCGGAATTACCATTACCTGCACCCGAAAAATACACTTCATCCTATGCCACAAAAGCCAAACCTTGGGCACCAATCCCATCCGGATTTCTCAATATATCAACAGTAATGTAAAGTAATAAATATAACTATTCTTTACCGAAATCCGGGGAAAATCGTATAAAAATATACATCAGAATACTCAGAGCGACTTCTAGTATAGATATACACATAGTAGGCCAAACTAAGAACCTACCATAAAAGAAACATCGCTCGAATACTATGCCTCCGACCACGACGTGTGACACCAGAATCTGAACTGCAAACTGGGCACGGAAACCGAAAAGCCCAGAGGAAAGACATGAAAACCGTTAGAGTGAGTGGACAAAAATAAATGTCTTTCGTCGAATAATATATGTTATAAAAACATATGCGAGTCAAATGCATAAAAATCATATGGTACACGAGGGAGACTCTAACTCCTCACGCGTACAGAGCATGCATCATAAATACCGCGGGGTCACTCATGGACTCCCTCGCGCTAGTACAGTCTGAATCACGGGATCCCAGACCCACACGTGATTCCAAGCCAGAAAGGCCTCGGATCAGGATATCTGTCCCCCCCCCCCTAGGAGCGTACTCGGGGATCAACCGAGAAGCCAATGTGTATTGATACAACCCTGATAACTGAGACTGTATTATGTGTAAACCAAATCATAAATCATTTCCATGCACATGCATAAAACATAGTATATATATATATATGTATGTATATCTGTATACGCATATTCGTATATGTATAATTGTAAAACATATGCTCATAAAAATCATGATCATACTGCATGCTCAAGCTCGTAAAAACATATATAAAGACTCACGATTATCAATGAAAAGAAATTGTCCACTCACAGGTGAGCGTAACGCAGTTCGGTTTAATCCTGTTATCCGGCGGAAAATCCCTCGCCAAACGAACGATCACGAACCCCTGGATAATCATAAAAATCCATTTCTCAAAACCATAACTCAGATCCCCAAATCAAATCACGAGAAACAACCGTTCCTGGAAACATATAATTCAATAACGACGAATCGTCGAAAATCTAATAATCACACCTCAAAACCTCGCTATAATTTCCGATGCTCAAATCGAAAAACAAACCTCACCACTGCGATCGGGGCGCGATTCCGAGTGAAATGACATATAACTAGTCGAAAACCACGTCGGGCGAAAAGTCGCCGCCGCCGTCGCCGGAATTTCAGATCTGCCCAGAAAAATTCATGGCATACATGGTTTCAAAGATCTCGACGATTCCAACAACTTTCTAGTTATAAGTTAAGGCCAATTTTGACCGGAAAACCTCCAAAAATCAACCCAAAGTTCCAAACCCTTACCGAAATTTCACATCGACGGATCTCTCTCCTCCGGCCACGGCAACCTCCCAAACCACTTGCAATAGCTTCCTCTCATTGAGACTAACAAAACCCCTCAAAGAGGAGCCACCATCTCGGCCTCCACGCCGCCACCCGAACGCCACAAAACTCGCCGGAAAATCCATAACTTTGCCGATTCGATTCTCTCTCCTCCGGCCACCCCACGGGACGATCCACCTACCAATCCGAAAAGGAGCTCGAGCCCAACAAATCTCGGGAAGAAGCCTTGCCACAATATGGCCGGAATCGGCCTCAATTCCGGCGAACCAATTCGGCCTCCAAATGGGTTATTCTTGACCCGTGGGTCAACGTGGGTCAACCCAGCTTTCCCTTTATGGCAAGTTTCTCAATTCGGCAGGTATCGCTTCCGTATTTATACCGTACGCGTATCGAACCCCAAACGGATAAATACAACAATATTCGGCGGACGAAAATATTCATAACTTATTTCTCACTACTCGGAAAAATTATCTGAAAGATCACACGAGCTCGAAATTAAATTCTCTACAACTTCCACGAAGGATCCGAAATCAAATTCTCGCCCGATAATTTAGTCGCTAACGAAGCCGCCATATTAACAGATTATGCCGAAATCACAACAAATCGCGAAACTCGCAAATCAAATCGATAATCATTTCATCTACGGTTCTGGTCGATCAACGGTCCAAAATGGATCACAATCACGATTCGGATAGACTCGAACACGAACGGATAAAATCGACAATATACCGAAATTTCAAATATTCATATTATATTCCTCAGTCGTCCAAATAATGATCTGGAACCGCCCACGAACTCGAAATCACGCATACAACAACTCTCGAGAAGAGACTCAACTCAAATTGTCGGCCAATAATTTAGTCGTGATCAAGTCTGGCGATTCAATCAACTATCGGAAATTTGCGATTACGCATAACCTCATGGCTTAAGCTGATTAACACTACTGATTCTGTTCCGGGTCGTCACAGATGTTTTGTAAAGTTGAGATATGAATGTTTAGAATGAGTAAAAATTGAGGTACTATTTCTTGAATTTTTTCATTTATTTTAGAAATATATTTTTGTGTGGGGGAGAAGACTAATGAGAATAAGAGAAAAAAATGATGGAAATAAGAAAAAAATGATAATAAACATAAATTATATTACTTTTTCAAATAAAATTGACCAAATGGGCCGAGATTTTAAGGCGAAAATAGATCGGATTAGACTTGACCTCTGAGACTCAAAGTGGGGTTGAAGGGCCAGGCTGAGCTTCACTTACATGACATAAATCCCACTCTATTTTTAATGATGTTAGATCGACCCGCCCTAACACAAAGTTAGGCTGGGCAATACACAAAATCCTTAGATTAGCTCATTAGAACATAGTGACTGGGTAGTCACTACACAGTTATTGGATAGTATTGCACAAATACTAGCTAGTCATAGTAATAATCACTACAAGGTCACAGCACATGGAGATTCATTATAAGCAAGGGCAAAGCTAGAATTTCGAAATTGGGGGGGGGGGGGGGGGGGGGGTTAATTTTTGTTTTCTTTTTGTGCTTTTGAGTAGGCTTACTACCATAATCTATTCTTTTTGTGCTTTTGAGTAGGCTTACTACCATAATCTATATATAACTACGCGTTTGACTATAAGAAACTAGTTTTTTTTTTAAGTTAATGATAGAATTGATATTGTGATAGAATATGAGTAGTTCATCGGGGGTAGAAAGAACCTCTTAAAGTAAACTACACTATTACATATTCGCACAAGTACCTACATAGCTAGACCTGATAGGTATAGGAGAAGGACTAAAAAAATTCAGGATCTCACACTCTATATCTAACTATATACCCAAAACTACAGTGGAGAGAATCGCCGCTCCTCCACCTCGGCCCTAGCCAAAAGAAAAAAAAAGCTTAAAAGGAAATTCAACAGTCCACACCAAACCGGCCCAGGCCTAGAAATTATGTGGCCCAATAGCCCAAGCCCGTTTGGCCTAGGGCACCCAACAGAAGCTTCCCCTTTTCTGCAGCCATCAGCCACGGTCAAAGCCTATCACCACCTACCAGCCACGAGCTTTCACCATGGGGTCGTGAACCCTTAAGCCTTGGAGCCACCCACCTTCCCGACACCATTGGAGACCTGGTAGCCAACTCGCGTCATTGAGCTATGGGTACAGCGGCCCGACTCCCAACTACAATCCTAGCGGCGCTCCAGTTCCAAGAGTCAACGACCATCACTGTCGTGGGTAGACCCGCGAAGATCCGAGTACATCATCAAGGAAGACCGCCTCGCTTCGATGCTTTACAAAACTTGTACTGAATAATGCCGGCGTCGAACGCCGCCAATGGAGCCACTGGCGACAGGCCAAAAGAAAGGGCGGCGAAAGGCGAAAGGCCAATGGCAAACCTAGGATCTCTAGGTTTCGAAACACTCCACATATCACATTTCTTACTTTACTGGTAGAGAAGTTGAATGTGAAAAATAAATTACGATTTGTTGTGCTCACTATAAGAAACTAGTTAGTCACTACACAATCACTAATTAGGCTGGGCTACATTTTCTTTAATAAGACTGGTTAACCTGCCTTGACAGAATGTCAGATCGGGCTTCAGTGTTTATGTGTTATGCACCAAGTGGACTTGAAAGTGATTCGATGACTTTGGCGAGGAGTGCATTTACGGTCCTCCACACAGTGGTGTACAGAGTACTATTTTTTTTTATTTTTTAAAAATGTTCATTTCAATATTTTTTTTTATATTTTTAAAAGTGTAGTGGGTTTATAATTTATCTGTTCTAATACATATAACTGGAGATCTGTCCTCGACACTAAAATGTAAACAGTTATTTTTCATCATAAAAAATTTCTCATAATAAAAAAACACGTGATTTAAGTACTAAACTTAAAATTTTAAGAGATTTTATCACTAATACAAAAGAGAGAATTAAATTATTTGAAAGATTAAGAGCAACTCATCCCCGTCCTTTAGAACAAACAATTCATAATCTCAAAATTGTCAAAGAACAAGCTTTTCTTGAAAATTTATTAATAGACAAAGCAAGAATAGAAAATCTCGTGCACCGATTATCTATCTGACTGTTTATTTGAGCATTGGTTAGATCTGCAGAAAACTTGTATTAGAGCTTGCAATAACTCAGAATCCCAACAATGGGATCAGCAACTGAGAAAATAATGGAGAAACTAGATTCTCTATTTGAAGCATCAGATGCAAGGCAACAAGAAGTTTATTGGAAAATTTTAGATGTAAAGAGTAACTAAAAATTCTTCGAGCAATTAGCACCCAATTACAAAAATTGGAGGTTAAGGTGCATTACATCCAGAAGCAGTCTAAAGAAAAACAAGAACTATTAACGAGAGTTAATAGTAAGATCGAGAGACTAGATCTTCAACATATGAAGATCCTTGACTATGTTCAGAAGAAAGTTCAAGAACATCAAAGATCAAGCACTAGTACACCTCGAACTATCATTAGAAATACTAATGACTTCAGATCACTAAACGTTCCAAAAGGGAATCCAATGCCAAAGCCATTTTTTTAGGATTCTTCATCAAATCCTTCGACATTCAAATTGAAAGAACCCAAATCAGATGATATGCGCAACATGAACATGTTGAGCATCTACAAGAAAAAATCAGTGCAACTGGTAAACTCAGAAGAATTTGAATTCAACGAGAGCGAGAACAACGTTCGAAATGCTTCAATCCCAAAGTTTGAATTCAAAAAAATCTACAAGAAATGAAGTTTTGATATGATGGATAGCCATAAATTCAAAATTCTTGAATTCACACACTGACAACAACATGAGAAACAGATCTCTTTCTGGTCACACCTGAAGAAGTTTCTAAAGCCATAAAAAGAAACTTCAAGTTTATGCATATTGGACCAGTCCAAGTTGGCATAAAGCTACTGGCCAGAGAATGCCTAAATTGTTCAGTTCTATGCGTCTTACAAGACAATAGGTTGATCGACTTCCAGAAAAGTCTATTGGGAACGCTTCAAACATCATTATACAACCAGGTTGCATATTTTAACTGCTTCCCAAACTTTTTAACTAGTCTAACAGATGCTGCTCATTGTCTACGACTGAGAGTGAAGACAAACGGCACATCCATGAATGACGACATGAAAGAGCTAGCAATAGTTTATAGAATCTACTATAAACTAATGAGCACAACAGTAGAGCCAAAGACCAGGATATCAAACATCCCAGGTCTTACTACTAGTTTCATTACAAATCCCAAGAACCATAATCAAGAGATTCACAAGGTAGCATGGGATGAGGTAACTTTCCCACTAGAGTGGAAATTATCTGGTCCAAAAGAGAAACCAGAAAGCATGAAGGTAGCGGTCTATGAGAACAAAAAAACTGGAGATGTCAACCTCAAATTCGAAGGACACAGAAATAGTGACGTATCCCTCGAAAGCTTCAGAGGAGAAAGCTCAAGACCTCTCAAAAGATGCAACTTTACCAGACAAAATGGTACTAGAAGTACTAGAATCTCGATAAAGGCTAATCCAGTAATGAAAGAAGATTTAGATGCTGAGTTAGAAACAAACATCAGCATGCTAAGAGTGGAAAATTCAAAACTCTTCAAACTTTATGAGAAAGCAGAAGAGTGTGAATATCCCTTTAGGTTAGAACAATTGATCAAAGAGATCGAGAGTATCACCTTCAAAAAGGAAACAAAAGTTTTTCCTCTTCTACATGAAGAAGCAGAAGATACAAGTGGAACAGAAGATGAAGACATGGAAGAAGAAGAATCTTCACAACCATCATCTTCACAGACCACCATATTCAAGATTGATGCAAAACTCAAACTTCTGCATGGAAGAAACCTTGGTGGAAAGAAGGGAGAAAGAAGATTACACAGATTCATTCCACAAGAAAATACTCCTAAGGTGCCAATCACTAAACTAGGAGTATGGCTTGATCTAGACAAAGCTCTAGACAAGAAAAAGGCCATCGATGAATGGGCAACTAGTCTATTCATGGCATCATGTTCAACCTACGGAAGATTTGAAGCACAAGACTTGCATACAGACTACGAGTCAACCCTCCTAGGAATGGCAAAGAAGTATTACTTTCCCTTCAAGGAGATGATCAGATGAAAGCAATGGTTGCAAGACATAAAGACAAACATAAATTCCTATACTTTTGCCACTCCACTCTATGATCAATTATGCGGAGACATCTCATATGTTGGAGAAAAAACTAAAGAGATAGCAAAATCAAACATATATGCTTTCAAGATCTGCGCCATGAAGTATTTCGAGGAATATCTGAATGAATTCCAAGAGTATTACAGCACAACAGGAGAGTTTGAAAATACTGACTGGGTACACCTCTTACACAAGA
This sequence comes from Geum urbanum, assembly GCA_946800695.1. Classification (NCBI taxonomy): domain Eukaryota; kingdom Viridiplantae; phylum Streptophyta; class Magnoliopsida; order Rosales; family Rosaceae; genus Geum; species Geum urbanum. The sequence continues at coordinate 8,040,350 of OX327015.1, forward strand.
AGCTCTATGAACCATGGAAGACAACCATGAGAGAAAGCATAGAAGAAAAACCTCTAGAGAGGTTTTCGGTGGGAAGAGTTGCAGAAAGAATCAGGCAGCTAATTCGCGATTAGTGTAAAGCCAACACCAGAGCAAAATCCGCCAAGAAGAAGCTCAAGGGAAACAAGTGACTTTTGTTCCAGATTGATGGATACACCAACCAATTTGGGGTGCGAAGAAAATAGGAAAAAGAAGAAGCACTTCTAAAAACGTTTCAAGAGAAACGAAAAGAAGAGTTGGCGATTCAATTGAAGCTCCAACTACAGAAGAGAAAAACAAAATCCCAGAAAGATATTTTTCAAGAAAACAAGATCCTATCAAGAACCTGAGAAGAAGAAATCTTGTAAATGTTGGTTGTGCAAGGCCGAAGGACACTATGCTAACGAATGTCCCAAAAAAGAGAAGAGAAATTCGAAAGCTCTTCTCAAAGAGTATGAAGGAGTCATAGAGACAGAAAACCTGAAAGGCTATGAAGTAGTCTATTCATCAGAAGATGATGAAGAAATGTCTGTCTATTCAGTCCGTACAGAAGACGAATTGTCAGAAGAATCAGATTCAAAATCTGAAGAAGAAGAATAACCTAGAGAGGTTTATCTTCTTGAGATAAAGAATTGGGAAGAAAGCACAGAGGAAGAAAAGATTTCTTCCTACAAAGTTAACAAGGGAATATTCATTTGCGACTTCTGTCAATGCAAGGAGAAGAAAGGAATTTCCATGTTCTGTGAAGCAACAGGGAAAACCTATCACAAAGAATGCTTCATAGCAGAAGCAAGAAGAAAAACAAAGAAGAATTCAATAAACCAGATTATTGAACAAGAGTACGAAGACTACTTCTATGAGATAGAAGAGAAACAGAAAATTCAAGAAAAAGATCTAGAAAGAGCAAAGGTCGATACTACTACAAAGAAAGAAGTAGTACTTACAGAAAATCCAGTCCATGATACGAAAAGAGAAGAAGTATCTGACTATGAAGAAGAACAGTGCAATTCTTTTGTAGAAGAGGAAGCAAATTCTTCAAAACAGAACCTATGCAAGTTAGCAACTATTTCTACAAGTAGATTCAGTAACTACATTGAGATTGGATTAAAACTTTGTAGATCCAGGATACAAGAAATATCATCTACATGCCATTGTAGATAACGGTTCGGGCTTCAGTTTAGCAAAAAAGTTTGCTATACCAGAAGAGTTGTGGATAACAGATCCAAAAAAAAAATGCAACCAGAAAGACCGTAGAAGGAAGAAGAATCTTCATGAATACTTTTGCCAAAATGGTTCAAGTCTCGATATGAGGAGGAACCTTTCTCATTAAAAATATTTGGCAATCAGAAGGCCAAGACTTAGATGTCCTAATTGGTAATGACTTCCTGCTACAACAAACTTTCATCCAGAAGCCAAAAGTGAACTTATTAGGCTTCGAAAAGTATCACAAATTTTTCTGGATAGAAAGACATAAAGAAGCTAAAAATATTGTTAGTCCAGGATTCACAGAGCAATATCAAAGACTGCATGATGGTGGATACAAATCACGATTCAAAACAATTCTATCATACAAGCACCAAGACGAGTTGCTTATCGAAGAATCATCATCAGTTAAAGAAGATTCTGATGAAATGAAATTCTGTACGTTTCACGGCAACAGAGAATTCAAGTATCCAGATGTTTCACCTCATGCCCCTACCAGAATCCAACTCAAAGAACAGACTGTCTACAACATTCTCAAGAGAGATTAAGACAAGTGTGTATAAGAGAAAATCCTCAAAAGGAAAGCAAGGAACTCCAAGAAACCCAGCATGAAGACTAGATTTGAGAACGGAGATCCTACTATTACGCCGCTTCATGATCAAGACAAGTATCATTACTATGTGTCTTAAAAGGCTCCTAATAACCAGCACACACAACAAGAAGAGTTACTCGGTGAAGAGTCATCAGGAGATGAAGATAAAACAGTTGAAGCTGCATTTATAAAAGAGAATAATCTCAAGCACTTCAAGGCTAAACTCGAGAAACAGAATAGGCACACCCTTGGAGAAATCAAAGAAATGCTCAGATAAAATATCGATATCAACATCTGAAGTTTTGGAAAAAGGACCCAGTGGTCTGTGAGCTCAAGTTACATGACATGAATTCAATCTGTCACGTAAAATCCATTCCCCAATACAAAGAAGAAGATCAAAAAGAGTTTAGAAAAGATATAGTTGAACTCTTGCGGAAATTATTGATCAAACCATCAAAAAGTCCTCATCATGCTCCAGCTTTCTATGTCAGAAATCATGCAGAAGAAGTTCATGAAAGCGAGAATGGTGATAGACTACAGAGACGTCAACAAGAAAACTGTAAAAGATGGTTATCAGATAGCACAAGCAAGAGTGCTAATCAACAGGTTCAGAGAAGCCAAGCTGTTTTTGAAGTTCGACGCTAAAACAGGATTTTGGCAAGTCAAAATGCATCCTGACAGCATTCCTCTCACAGCCTTTGGAACTCCACAGGGACATTACGAATGGCTAGTAATGCCTTTGGGGCTAAAACAAGGTCCATCCATTTTCCAGAGAAAAATGAACAATATATTCAAACAAGTGGCAGACTTCTGTGTCGTCTACATAGACGACATTCTTGTGTTCTCCATAAACAAAGAAGTACATATGAATCATCTCTTTGAAGTAGTCAAGCTCATCGTCCAACATGGGATCATCCTAGGAGAGAAGAAAGTCTTTCTCGTCCTAGATGAAAATGACTTCTTAGGGATCAACATAAAGAACGGAGTCATCAAGCTTCAGCCTCATATCCTAGAGAAGGTCTGGAAATTTTCAGACAGAATTCCTGATGCTAAAAGTCTACAGAGATTTTTAGGAGTCATAAATTATGAAAGAGACTTCCTTCCTAAAATTATTGGACTAACAACAATTTTTTCACCCAAAACAAGCTCAAAAAGAGCTTGGAAGTTCACAGAAGATGACGAAAAGATTGACAGGCAAATCAAAGATCTATGCAAAAATTTGCCACCACTACATCAACCTGAAGAGATCATCATTCAAACTGATGCTAGTGACAAATTCTAGGCAGGTGTGGTACTAACAAGAGAGCCAGGTATTAACACGAAGAAGATTTTGAAATTCTGCAATGGAAAGTTCAACGCTGCAGAGCAGAATTATCTCACAAGGGAAAAATAAATTTTGGCCATAAAAAAGACAATCGAAAATTCTCCCGCCTTTTGAGGAAAACCCTTCGCCATGAGAACAGATTGCGCCAGAGTAAAAAATTTCAAAAACTTCAAACTTGATAAAGCTGCAGATATGGGAAGATTAGCTAATTGACAATTATTTCTTAACCAATATGATTATGATGTGAAATTAATTGTAGGAAACATGAACTATCTCCCAGATGCTTTAACCATAGAAATGGCCATGAATAAGAGAAGTGACGATGAAGGTCGCAACCCAAGAAGCAGAAGGCCAGAAAAGGAGCCTAACCAACAAGAAGAACCAGTTGAAAAAATCCTCAAGAGTCTTTTGCTGCGTCCCAAAAGACCAATCTTAACTGATCAATCCTAGAGGAAAGGATTGGCTAGCCCGTCTCAAATGGCAGACAGTAAAGGCAAATCAAGACCGTTAATGGTTGCAGCTCTGCCAAAGAGCAGATTTTTTTCTACAAGTTTTGTAAATATCTTTAGATATCAACTAAACACCTTTTTAGAAGCAGTCTTCCAAATTGACCAAAATCTAGCATCCCACTAGAGGACACTGCTAGATAATTTGATGTTTGCTTTCCAGGAGAATGACAAAAGGCTCATGATAGAGACCATGGACGCCTTAGGAGTAGAACTAAGTCAAAAGAAGAAACCACCAAGCATGGTCAATGAACCAGCAGTGTTGTACATTAGAACTCCAGAGAGTGCTAAAATTCATATTCAAGCGCTAAAAGAATCAGAATGGTTCAAGTTTCACAGACATACTGACAAGCATACACCCAATGAAGATCTCCTAGGCACCCTCTTTGTTGTCCCAGGACCCTTCATAGGAAAATATTTAGTAAATGTTCAGAGTAAACATCCGCATGAGCACAAGTTGTGGTTAGTAGAAAATGGATTTGTCCATAATCTATGGACAAAGACAAATGAAGATCTCAAAGGATTGCCAGCAATTATCTACAATACAGTCAAGAATGTCAGGAAAAGCAACTGCATTCTTAGACTAAAGTTCAGGTCTACACCTCTAGAATGGATACAGAATCATTACGTCAGAATCATTCGAGGACAGTATCTTGAGCCAACATGCGACGAATACAATGGAAATCCAAATCCAAGCATTCCATGGATGAAGGCTATAACGTTAGAATACATCAAGAAAGTAATCGAAGAAGATCAAGAGATTACGTTCCTCACATCAGAAGACAAGATAATAGTCACCACGTACGACTATCCAGAGGCCGTTACGAGTGATCTGTTCACAGCCCTGAAACAGAGAGAAATAGATTCCTCCCTCGCCTATATTCAATGGCTCGACAAGATCGAGAGGGACAAAATCTACAAGATGTATACAAATACAGATATGGAAGAAAATGGGAACAGAAGAAAGATAATAGAAGAGACCCCTACATTAGGGATAACTCATGTTAGTACGTGATCCCGTAAACACAATTATCGCACACTTAGTCACTCCAAACGGATCGACAAAGCTCAGACCAAACGCAAGACAGCAACACAGGCTTCAACTTTAAACAAGGAAGCAACACCACCCGAAAGCCCACGCGCTCGGAACAGCAAACGGAAGGTACCAGGACACAACATGAACAAACAAGCAAGATCCCACATCGAAGAACAATAAAAGACCCCATACTCAACCGCCAATATATACAACACATTTATGACAGTTACAAGGTACGCCATATCACGCCCGTTACTCAACCAATACTGTTTGTTGCGCTTCATACACTAACTTGAGCGTCGGAGAGTCGAAGGCAGGAACAATCCGTCAAGGCTTCTAACGACCATTTGGTGTATTACTCTCAACAGTAAGTAAATGACGATATACACGCGACAGCTCGGATCACCAGAATTGACCCCACCCGTACCTCTGCTGGAATCCTTACGGAATCTGGTAGAAACAATTGGCACCGTCTATGGGAATCGGGCAATCATAAACCACCCGAAACCATAGCAGCAAAGATGGCAAAAAACCACGTTACACCCGAAAGCCGAAAGATGAGGGACGTACCCGTCGACGCGATCAGCAGCATCAAAGACCTAATGAAGGACGAAGCAGCAGCCCACCTCGGGAAAGAACTTCAAACGGCTCGAGCCGAGAGAGACCAGAAACGCCAAGCCCGACAATGCTTGGAGGATCGGCTTGACGCGTTCATCCGAAGCCAAGAGACCCAACCAGAAGAATCTGGGCCGATGGAGGAGCCAGGAACGAGCGGGCAAGCCATCAGGGTAGACCCACCGTGGGGACAGCGAAACAACCCGCTCCCAGGACCTCCACCTCCACCAGAAAGGATAGGGGGTACAACGACGAGGAACCCACCATGTCGGCCGGGAGCGCCATGCTCCGGAAAATAGCGAAGATGGAGGCCGAAATCATGTCACTCAAGAAGAGCATGCACACCGGGCCGAAAGGAATGTACACTCCCCGCGTGAGCCTCTTATCGGACGATATCCTGGTGCAGGGCAGGGATCCGTATTCCAAAACCGTCAAGATCAACAGGTTCAATGGGAAGGGAGACCCGCGAACACACATTGATGAGTCCAATCCGCCACCGCAGGTACCCGATACTCGGATGCAACCTTCAGTTTCCTGTTTCAGGAGACACTGTCGAGAAAAGCACGAAACTGGTTCTACGAAGTGCCGATGGGATCTATCCGCTCTTTCGATGAACTCACGGAGTGCTTCCTCAAGCGATACCGGCTACAGGGCAAGTACAACACCGCTAGCATGCTACTAAAGGTCCATCAAGGGGACAACAAAAACTTATCCAGCTTCGTCAACCAATGGAGGGCCCTTGTAAACACATGCAGGAACCTCGACAAGAACGTAGCAAAACGGCGTTGCTAGAGAACCTGACGAGAACTCCGTTCGTGGAGAAGATGGTCAGGAAGGACTACCTTAGGTACGATGAGATCATCGACCTAATCGTGTAGAAGGCGCTGGTGGAGACCCACGTATACGGAGCGCAAGGTCCAAGCACGACGCAGACTCCGAAAACACATGGCTACATACAAGATCACCGGTCATCCCCACATACAGCCAAGGATCCACCACCAAAAGCACAGCCCACCGCATCCCGCAAGCGCGAAGACCACTATCACGAGCACAGGAACTACAAGCAATACCAGCAAACGCGTCGCGAGCGCACACCACCGTGAAACACTCCGCCCAGAGATCAACACCAGCGACGTGCGGTCTTCTCCATCACACAAGGCACAAACGAGGAAGTGCTCAAGTAAAAAAAATGACAAATCCGCCCGCCCATACCTAAGGCACCCGACATCACCCCCATGCAGAACAACAGGGGAACGTGGTGCATGTATCAAGATTCAAATACCCACAACACTAATGACTGCGAAATCTTAGCTAGGGAAATCGAACGATTACACACAGAGAGAATTCTGATCTTCCGAACGACGAACGCAGAACGCCCGGCAACGGACATACGAACAAGGGGCACCATCAACAACATCACGGGCGGAAAGCGGAAGGCCGAATGCTCACGGGAACGGGAAGAACCCCAACCTAGAGACGTGTTTGCGGTACATCCTGGAAATCCACCCCGGGTAATCAAGAAGGATTGGCCCTCGATCACCTTCACCTACGAGGAGGAAGGCAGCCAGAACAGCACGCTCATGTTCGTCATCGACGGAATGGTGGATCGATACTTACTTAAACGCATTCTCATCGATAACGGAGCTTCCATCAACATCATCTTTCGAGAGGCATACGAGGGCCTCAAGCGCCCGAAATGCAAAATAACGCAGGACCACAAGAGCATCGCCAATTTCTCTGGAGAAATCACTTACCCTCTCGGTAGCGACTACATGCGATTCGGCATCGGTGCACCAGGAACCCCCCAGAGCAAAATCAGAACAGACTTCGTTATCATAGACCTCTACACGTTCTACAACATGATCCTCGGACGACCGGGTATCTCGAAGCCGAGGCTGATCATCGCAGGCCATACGCTCATGGTAAAAATCTCGACAGACTACGAAATCGGCACGATCAGAGGGTATGATTTCGTGGAAAAAGTTGTTCGACCAGACAAAGACAACACGCGATTGGAAATACTCGCAGTGGCGGAGTGTTCCCCTGAAGAGCTACAACCAGATGACCCGCGTAACGGATTGAACGCTATCCGACCCGCCAAAGAACGGGAGGGGCAACGAACGATACAACTATCCCCTGAACACCCAGAACGCACGATCCACATCGGCGCGCAATTGGAGCCCGACATGTCAACTCGGCTAACTCAGGTCCTGACGGACTGCCAACAGGTATTCGCATGGTCCTACACGGACATGCCCGGAATCGACCCAAGCATCATCTCCCACAAACTCAGCATCAGCTCACTTACAGAACCCGTAAAGCAGAAACGACGTGCATATGACCAAGTACTGTATGCGGCTATGCACGCGGAGGTCGACAGACTGCAGAAAATCGGTTTCATCTGAAAGGTTGACTATCAAAAATGAATCTCCAACGCCGTTATGGTCAAGAAGCAAAACAGATCTTGGCGCATGTGCATAGATTACAGCAATTTGAACAAGGCCTGTCCGAAAGATAGTTTCCCGTTACCCCGGATCGATCAGCTCGTAGATGCCACTGCCGGGCACGAGCTGCTGTCCATGATGGACGCATACTCAGGATACAACCAGATCCTCATAAACCCCGAAGACCAGGAGGCAACGTGCTTCACAACGGATAAAGGGCTCTACTGTTACGTAGTCATGCTGTTTGGTCTGAAGAATGCAGGCTCCACGTATCAAAGATTGATGAACGTCATATTTGACGGGCTGACGGGCAAAATTGTAGAGGTCTACATCGATGACATACTGGTCAAAAGCACCAAGGCAGCAGATCAACCCAAACACCTACAAACCGTGCTCGAACTCCTAATCAAGAACGGCATGCGATTGAACCCGGCCAAATGCACGTTCGGCGTAACAACAAGCAAGTTTCTTGGATACATCATCAGCAAGGAGGGCATCGAGGCATCGACAACAAAGGTCAAGGCAATACTAGACATGCAACCCCCTATGACCAAGGTCGAACTCCAAAGCCTCACGAGAAAACTGGCATCCCTCAATCGCTTCATCTCCCGTTACTCCGACAAGTGTGCGCCGTTCTTCAAAGCCCTCCGAACGGCAAACAAGTGTAGCGTCATTTGGATAACCGACTGTGAAACAGGATTCGCATCAATCAAGTAATACCTCGCCTCAATCCCCCTTTTGTCCAGACCCGTGAAGGGAGAAGCCATCTACCTGTACCTATCTGCTTCCCTAACGGCCATCAGTTCGGCCCTGGTCCGAAGAGAAACAACTTCCGAATTACCGGTCTTCTTCACCGGAAAGGGCATGACACCCCCAGAGACCCGTTACCTTACGATCGAGAAAGTGACACTTGCACTCGTCTCACCTGCAAGACGACTCAGGCCATACTTCCAGGCCCATAGCATCTACGTCCTCACCAACGTCCCGTTGCGACAGATATTGCAATCGCCCGACCACAGTGGTCCACTGGCGAAATGGGCTGTCGAGCTAAGCGAATACAACATCTACTACGCGCCCCGAACAGCAATAAAGGACCAGGCTATCGCAGACTTCATATCCGAGTACACGGAGGCCGAAGGGCCAATAGCGACACAGCCCGTCCCCGAGACGCCGTCCGTTAGCGTGGAATATCCCAAGGAAGAACCCCCAACACCCGAATCACCATGGAACCTTTACATGAACAGGTCATGCACCAAGAACACCAGTGGGGCTGGGATCATCCCCACCGGGCCCGGGGGCGTACGAGCCGAGTACACGCTGAGATTCAAATTCAAAGCAATAAACAATGAGGCCGAATACGAAGCTCTTATCGCTGGTCTATAGCTAGCCCGAAACTCAGAAGCCCCGAGCATCAACATCTTCAGCGATTCTCAGCTAGTTGTCAACCAAATCTGGGGCGACTTCAAGACAAATGGTGATACGATGAAGGCATACCATGACCTCGTATGCACAATGTTAAGCAAGCTCAAGTATTTCAACATCAACCACATCCCGAGGGGAAGAAACACCAAGGCAGACGCACTTGTCCGTTTAGTAACATCGCCCATACATACGGAGCCGGGGCAGCGAGTAGTGGAAGTGCTGAAGAGGCCAAGCATCACCAAAACAACAGAAGAGATCTTCACGATCGAACCACACACAGCTAGTTGGATGGATCCCATCATCAAATACAAGACAAGGGGCGAACTACTAGCTGATTGGGCCCAGGCCCGAAACATCATAGCCCAAGCAGTCAAGTTTAGTATCCGGCACGACAGCTTGTCCAGACAAAGGAAGACATGGGCCAACCTCAAATGCGTTATACCGGAGCAGGGTGACAAGATACTCAGGGAAATCCATTCGGGCGTATGCGGCCACCATGCAGAAGCACGGTCCATCGCACAAAAGGCACTACGTTGCGGATTCTGGTGGCCCACCATCCACGCAGACGCAACTGCAATCACTACGACATGCCATCAGTGCCAACTCTACGCACATAAGAATCACGCGCCCGCGGTCCCTTTATCAATCCTCACCTCCTGTTCCGTTTGCACAATGGGGACTCGATCTCATAGGAGAGCTTTCAAAATCCAAGGGCCAATACCGATACATCATAGTCATCATTGACTACCACACCAAGTTTATCAAGGCAAAAGCAATGGTCAAAATCACAACCGAAAAGGTGAAGAGATTCCTGTGGCGTTTCCTCTACTGTCGCTACGGCACCCCGCTCAACATCATCACCGATAACGGACCACAATTCCACAATGACAATCTTAAGGCATTCTGTAAAAGGCAAGGTACCAATCTGATATTCGCATCACCAGCACACCCGCAAAAGAACGAACAGATAGAAGCAGCAAACAAAATCATTAAGGAAGGAATCAAGAAGAAGATCGAACTCATCGAGAAAGGAGACGTCTGGTACAGACGATGGCCCACTTTACTCCCCGAAATACTATGGTCAATCCGAACTACGGCAACAGCGGCAACGGGAGAAACCCTGTTTAGCCTCACATTCGGAACGGAGGCCGTACTACCACTCGAGCTCACGAACAGAAGTCCAAGAATCGAAAGCTACGACCCCACCACCAATGGTGAAGGACTCAGACTCGACAACGACTTACTCGAAGAAAGGGGCGACACGGTACACCTTCACAATACCGCGAACAAGCAGCGAGTCACTCGACTATTCAACCAGCGTGTGAAGGAGCGCCCACTCCAACTGGGGGACTGGGTCATGAAAGCAATTCAAACGAAGCCCAAGAGATTACGCCCGTCATGGGAAGGCCCATACGTCATCAACACATTCGCAAGTCCGGGTACGTTTTACATCAAAGACATGTTTGGAAGAAGGATAGGTAATCCCTGGAATACACAGCACATAAGGAAGTATTTTCACTAAGTATTCATCTATCTGCGTTCAAGCACCTTTTGTAATCTAAACGCACGTTAGTCTAGTGATTGTAAACTTTTGCATATGTACGTTTTGTTGTGTGCCAATAGCAATATAAGTATACATCAAACGCAATCAGATAAGCAATGTAAACGGAACAAAAGGCACATAGATATATTATCCAAAAATTGTACAATTCATCAAACGCACGCAGGCGCGAAAGTACAAGACAAAAAGCAAAAGAAAGCAAAAAATACAAGATAGTCTATCTGGCCCCAGCAGCAGCATCTTCTCCACCCTCCCCAGGCACTGGACCGTCACCCCCAGTTGACGCCTCCACCTCTGGCTCCTCCAACGAGCGCTTCAACTTCTCCACCTCGGCAGCCTGCAATGCCTCAAACTCGCCCACCTTGATAAACGGCAGCACGAGTGAGGAGAAGTCCTCACATTGGACGTTGGCTTCAGCAGCAACCAAGTCCTCAAACTCCTCCGAATCTTTGAAAGTTTGGACCGCGTCAGCCCTGACCTTCTCAAACTTGGAAGAGGCCTTGTACTCGGCCACTGCCTCCTCCGTAATCCTTTGACGGACTTCCTCCGTCATGGCATGAGCTCGGGCCTCCGCCAGCTCGCGCTCTAGCTCTGCTATTCGCGCTCCAGCTCTGCTATTCGCGCACCGCTGGACTCTCGGAGGGCAGCCAGATCGGTCTCCAGGATAGCCACCCCGGATCGTGTCTCCCCCAAGTCTTTCTTCAGCTCATCGGCCTCACGCACAAGCTCGTTTACCCGTGCGATCTTCTGATTGGCTATATCGATGGACTTGGTCAGAGCCTGCTGCAGCTTGCCCACGTCAGCCTGAAGCCTCCGGTTTTCGGCCTTCGTCTTCGACAGCAGGGTGGTCTGCAACATTGACCCCTCGAGCCCCTTGATAAGAAAGAGCTGATGCTGGAGCTGCGTACAGGTATCAAACGCTGCACTGAGGGATTCCCTCGGGTTAGCGCCCAGCTGACACCACTTCTGGAGAGATTCAATGCCCGCACCCATGAAGCTCTGGATACGAGCAATGAACTCTGACGAGAGTGTTGTCTCGCCCGCCACTGCAACAGTCACGGCAGGGGAGGCCTCGTTGGTCGGACGAGGGCGCTTCTGTGGGCGGCTGGAGGTGCCTTGGCTATCTGGCCTCTTGGTCGAGGTCTGGGACCGGCGCCCATCCGCCTCTCCAGGCTGACGGATGGGGGAAACCTCGAACGAACTCCTCGAAGAGCCATATGGTTAGATGGAGACTTGCCCTGGCTAACGCGCCTGTCCACGCGTTCGACGCGACGCTCGCCGCACTCTCGGATGCGGGTCTCCTTCTTCTGCAGGAGGTGGTCCCTTCGGGCCTATTCACCCTCTCCCCCTTAAGCTAAGAGAGCAACTTCTTCAGCCCGTCCCTCTGGGATGACGGCTGGGGCTCCGACAACCGTGCCCACGGCTTCGACCTCCTCATCACCCTCTGGTACCGGGTCCAGATACTCGTTGCAGTTGGGAGGCTGCATGACAGCCTGAGGAGTGTCGCCCTGCACAAGCTGGCCGCTCGCATGCTTAACGACCATGCGGGCCTGCCGGGCCCTTTCCATTAGCACCAACATACGCTGGTGGGTAGCATCCTGCTTCGTGCAAGATCTGGACTTCTTCATCTTAGCTGCAAACAGTGTACACAGGGTCAGCCCAACAACCTACACAAACGGATTACGCAAACGCCATAAACAAGAAGATATATACCAGGAGGGCGTGAAAGATCACAGCGTTCGACAAGCTCCCAGTGATTGGCTGCCCAGAAGTTTCGAGCGTCTGGGTGGGGGTCGAAAGCGAACTTGATTCTGGCCAACCGTTTCTCCTCCAAACGGGTAAGGGAATATGAACTTTGGTCTGCAAAAAGAACAAACGGATTAGCAAACACGAATACAAACTTCAAATAGGGCAAACGCCGCTAGTCGACACTTATCACACCTAGCGGTTGGAAAGACTCGGGGACTCGATGTATATGATCGCGTCCGAGCGAGAGAGCGCCATCCGGCTTGTCAAATTCTCACTCAACTCTGTCAAGGCAGTGATACCGGCGCCAGGCAGTGGAGGAGGAAGGGGGCTCCGTTAGCCATGAAAAGACCCAACCCCGATTTAGTTGCCTAAATCAGAATCGAACCCCTTCTGAAAACGTGAACCAACAAAAATCCTTCAAAATTTCGGCAGAGTAACGCTACTAACGCGGAATTGCCATTACCTGCACCCGGAAAATAACACTTCATCCTATGCCACAAAAGCCAAACCGTGGGCACCAATCCCATCCGGATTTCTCAATATCATATCAATAACAATAAACAGTAAACATACTGTAATATATATAGTATATCCGGGAAAATCCATATAAAACATGTATCAGAACGTATCAGAGCGACCTCTAGTGTAAATATATACAATATATACATCAGTAGACGAAACAAGAACCTACTGAAAAACACAGGTAGCTCGAATCACTAGCCTCCCACCACGACGTGAAACACTAGAACCTGAACTGCAAATTGGGCACGGAAACCGAAAAGCCCAGGGGAAAGACATGAAAATCATTAGAGTGAGTGGACGAAAAAAAATGTCTTTCACCGAATAATATATATGCTGTAAAACATATGCGAGTCAAATGCATGAAAATCAAATGGTACGTGAGGAGACGCTGACTCCAACCCAGGTACAGAGCATGCATCATAATACCGCGGGGTCACTCATGGACTCTCACGCGATAGCACAGTTTGAATCACGGGATCCCAGACCCACATGTGATTTCTAACCAGAAAGGCCTCGGGTCAGGATATCTGTCCCCCCCCCCCCCCCCCCCCCCGGAGCGTACTCAGGGATCAGCCGAGAAGCCAATGTGTATTGATACAACCCTGATAACTGAGACTGTACTCTGTGTAAACTAAATCATAAATTCCTTTCCATGCACATGCATAAAACATAATATATATATATATGTATATTCGTATATGTATAATCGTAAAACACATGCTTATAAAAATCATGATCAAACTGCATGCTCAAGTTCATAAAATGTATATGAAAGACTCGCAATCAATCCGTGAAAAGAAATGTCCACTCACAGGTAAGCAAAAAGGCGCACTCGCACTAATCTCGTGGCCCCGTAGACGATCCCTCGCCCGAAACATGATCTCGATCTCCTGAATAATCATAAAACACATCTGATCAAAATCATAGCCCACAACTCTGTACTTAACCACGGAAACCAACCGTTCCCGAAAACATATAAAACTGTATAAAACAATCAACTGAATTTTCGAAATCTCCACTCGAAACCTTCGACTGAAAATCTGATACCCAAATCAATTCAAAAATCTCAAGGTGATAATCGGGGCGCGATTACAAGAAAAATAACATTAAATTCATCAAAAACTGAAAAGTTGACTTTCTCGCCGGAGCGCCGCCATTAACCGCCGCCGGGGGCGGCAGCGCGCCGTCAAAGGAGAGTTTCTCCGGCGAGGAAGCTCCAGTTCTCAAGATCACCTCAAGCCCAACCATTTTCTCAACTACCATAAAGCCCAATTCTCACCACGGGTTCACCGGAAAACTCATCCTCAACCCAAATTAAACCCATGGGAAGCATCACAAGGGCAAGGGGAGTCGAAACCCTCACTCCCCCGCCACCGTAGCTCGCCGGAAGTCCACCCCCCGTCACCGGCGAAATCCGGCAAACCAACCCGATTCGAAACTCACCAATACATCATCAATTTACACGATTCCAACTACAAAACAACTTAGAAACTCAAGAGGAAGAGATTTATACCCCTCACGTGGCCGAAGGCAGCCGGAAAATCCAAGTCGGCCGGCGGAAATCCAAACGGGAAAGTCTCCTTCTCGGTCAACGGTCAAACTGCCCAAAATGGAAAGTCAACGTCTGGTCAAACCTCAAACAGTGTTTTTGACAATTTTACGACTATTTCCGATATTTATACTCGCACCTCGGGACGATCAACAGTTCAAAACGAATAACCAAAACGATTCGGATAAATACGAAACAAACGGATAAACTCGTCGATAAACCGAAACTTCAAATAATCATATTATATTCCTCGGTTATCGAAAAATTCATCCAGAACCGCCCACGAGCTCGAAATCATGTGCTCTACAACTTCCGTGAAGAAACTCAGTTCAAATTCTCTGCCGATATTTAAGTCGCGAACTAATCCGACAAATCCCACAATTAACGATTAATCGCGATTACGCATAATCTCGTGAATCGTACTGATTACTCTACTGATTCTGATTCGGGTCGTCACAAATCTACCCCCCTTAACAAAAATTTGACCTCGAAATTTACATACCTGCCAAGTGAACAGATGAGGATACTGCTCCCGCATACGCTGCTCAGTCTCCCAGGTGGCCTCCTCAACTGAGTGATTCTACCACAAGACCTTCACTAGCGGGATCACACGGTGGCTCAGCTCCTGTTCACGACGATCAAGAATCTGCACAGGCTCCTCCACGTACGTCAAATCCTCTCGGATCGGTAACTGCTGTGGGGCTAACACATGGGAAGGATCTGAGATGTACTTCCGCAGCATCGAAACGTGGAAAACATCATGAACACGAGCCATCTCAACTGGCAACTCAAGTCTGTAAGAAACAGCTCCAATCCTCTCTGTAATCTCGTACGGACCAATGTACTGTGGTCGAAGCTTGCCACGCTTCCCGAAGCGCACAACATCCCTCCATGGAGATAGTTTTAAGAAAACCCAATCACCTACATCGAACTCGAGGTTCTTCCTCCTCACATCCGCATAACTCTTCTGCCGATCCTGGGCGATCTTCAATCTGTCCCGGATAATCTGGACGTCCTCCATAGTGCTCTTCACCAGATCAGGACCAATAAGCCATCGCTCGCCCACCTCACTCCAACACAACGGAGTGCGACACTGCTTCCCGTACAGGGCCTCGTACGGTGCCATCTCGATATTGGCCTGATAGCTGTTGTTGTAGGCGAACTCTATCAAATGCAGTTGCTGGTCCCAATTTCCGCGGAACTGCAACACACAAGACCACAACATATCTTCAAGTGTCTGGATAGTCCGCTCAGACTGCCCGTCAGTATGAGGGTGAAAAGCTGTACTGAATCGCAACCTCGTGCCCATGGCTCGCTGTAATGCCTGCCAAAACTCAGAAGTAAACTGACTATCTCGGTCAGAAATAATAGATACAGGCACACCGTGCAGACGAACAATCTTTGATAAGTACAACTTGGCCAATCTGCCCACTGATATCTTCCCCAGAAGTGCGAGAAAATGAGCGAATTTCGTCAGTCGATCCACAATAACCCAAATACCAGTGTTGCCAGCTGAAGTACGCAGCAACTGATAAACGAAATCCATGGTAATGTGCTCCCACTTCCAAACTGGAATCTCTAATGGCTGTAGTTTCCCTGCAGGTTTCTCCCTCTCCGCTTTAACCTGCTGACAAATCAAACATCGGCTCACGTACGCAGCAATCTCCCGCTTCATGTTGCGCCACCAATAATACGTTCGAAGTGTACGAAACATCTTCGTACCTCCGGGATGCATCGCATACGCTGAACTATGGGGTTCATCCAGAATCTCCTTCTTCAGGCTCTCGTCCCTGGGCACACATAACCTGCCTCTGAACAACAACGTACCATCGTCGCTCAATCGGAACTCTGTAGGCACACCATTCCGTATCATGGTCTTCTTGCCCAACAAGTAGGAATCTGAATCCTGAGCCTCTCGTACCTGATCAACCAATACGGGTCGAACCTGGAAACTAGCTAACAAAGCTCCCTCATCATCCCACTCAAACTCAGCACCCGTAGCCCGAAGCTCGGCTAACATCGACACTCTGGCCACACATACATGAAACAACGAAGCTCCAGATTTTCGACTAAGTGCATCAGCTACAACATTGGCCTTCCCTGGATGGTATTCGAATGTGCAATCGTAGTCGTTGCTCAGCTCCATCCATCGGCGCTGCCTCATGTTCAGATCCGGCTGCGTCCGCAAGTAGGTAAGACTTTTGTGGTCGGTGTAGATCTTACACTGGGCTCCATACAGGTAATGTCTCCAACTCTTCAACGCTAATACAATAGCGGCCAACTCCAAATCATGAGTCGGATAGTTGACTTCGTGTGGTTTCAACTGCCTGGAACCGTAGGCTGCAACTCTACCATGCTGCATCAACACACAGCCAAGCCCCAACTTCAACGCATCACTGTATACTACGAACTCACCGCTGTCATCTGGCAAAGTCAAAACCGGTGCAGTAGTCAATTTCTCCTTCAGGAGCAAATAACTCTCCTCACATGCATCAGACCACTCAAACTTGACGCCCTTCTTCGTCAACCTGGTCAATGGAGTAGCAATCCGAGAGAAATCCAATATGAACCGCCGGTAATAGCCTGCTAAACCCAAGAAACTCCGGATCTCCGGTACAGTGGTAGGTCTATTCCAGTTCAGCACGGCCTAGATCTTGTCAGGATCAACACTGACTCCCTCAGCGGATATCACGTGGCCCAGAAACTTCACACTATCCAGCCAAAACTCGCACTTACTAAACTTTGCAAACAACTGATGGTCCCGAAAAGTCCGCAACACTACTCGCAAATGCTTTTTATGCTGGCCCACATTCCTGGAATATATCAAAATATCATCGATGAACACAATCACGAACTTGTCCAGAAACCGTCTGAACACCCGATTCATCAAGTCCATGAAAGCTGCGGGGGCATTGGTCAACCCAAACGGCATAACCAGAAACTCGTAATGCCCATACCACGACCTGAAAGTTGTCTTAGCCACATCCGAGTCCCGAATCCTCAACTGGTGATATCCGGATCGAAGGTCAATCTTCGAAAAGACTGATGCTCCCTTAAGCTGATCGAACAAATCATCAATCCGCGGCAACGGATACTTGTTCTTCACTGTAACCTGATTCAGCTTCCGGTAGTCAATGCACAACCGCATAGATCCATCCTTCTTCCGCACAAACAATACCGGAGCACCCCATAGTGAAACACTGGGTCGAATAACACCTTTTCCAGCAACTCCTGGAGCTGAACCTGCAACTCTTTCAACTCCGCTGGCGCCATATGATACGGTGTCTGTGAGATCGGTCCTGTACCCGGTAACAACTCAATAGTAAAGTCAATCTCCCGCACAGGAGGTATACCGGGTAACTCTGCTGGAAACACATCCGGAAACTCAGAAACAACCTCAATACTACCGAGATCTGGCACAACTGCTGTAATGTCCACAACATGGGCTAAGTAAGCAACACAACCTTTCTTCATCAACCGATCTGCCCTCATCGCGGAAATCAAACATGGTAATGAAGTGTTCTTCTCGCCGCTAAATAGTATCTCGGGAAAGCCTGGTCGTCGAAACGCGACCTCCTTCTTATGACAGTCAAACATGGCCCAATGCGTCTCCAAGAAGTCCATACCCAAGATCAGATCAAAATCAACGATATCAAGCAACAACAAATCTGCGGCTAAACCATGGCCTCCAATAAAAATCTCACAGTCTCTGTATACCCAACCGATACTCACAATCTCACCCGACGGATATAACACTCTCCACAACCCCGGAAGTGGAGATGCAGGTACCGTAGCTAATGATGATAGTCTATATGACATGAATGAATGCGTGGCACCTGGATCTAACAATGTAAGTACTGGAATACCAAATACATGCAACGTACCGATAACGACCTCTGGTGAAGCTCTGCCCTCTCACAAAGTCATAGCATGAACCCTCGCCTGCCCGGCTGGTCGTCCACGCTGAGACTGTCCCTGCTACCTACCCTGGCCCGCAAACCGTGCTGGTCGTGCTCGCGAAGTGGCACCTCGCTCTCCTCCGGAACTCTGGGCTGCCCGATCACCGGCACCAACTAACACCGGCACCAACTAACTAAGGACACGCCCTCGCATAGTGACCCACCTGGCCACAATGATAACAGTTGAGGGTGCCTCGCTGACATGAACCAAGATGATACCTATTGCACAAGTTGCACAATGGATACTTCCTCGGTGTAGCAAAAGTGCCAAAAGATCGTTGAGGGTAACTGGAACCGCTGGAACCCCCACTAGCTTGTGGTAGCTGCGGTCGATCTCCCCTCCATCTCGGTTTCTGCCTCCGTGCACCAGCTGCTGGTCGATAAGACCCACCGCCCGAGGATGAAGCCGAACCGGATGTATCAGAACTCTGCCTCTTTGAAGGCCCCTGACTCGGTCCACCCTCCTTAAACTGTTTAGGCTGGTACCTCTGCTGCCTTTCCTTCTCGATATCCTCACCTCGGAGTGCTGCACTGACAAACTTATCAAAGTTGTTCCGAGGCATCATAGTCAGAGTCCCCTTGATTTTCATATTCAAACCTAGCTCAAACCTGCGACACTTGACTTCCTCAGTAGCCACCATATCACGCGCAAAACGGGATAAGCGAGTAAACCTGTCCCTGTACTCAAGCACAGATATACTGCCATGTCTCAAGTTCGTAAACTCCTCATACTTGCGCTGCTGGGTAACCTGATTGAAATACCTCCGCATAAACAAATCTCGGAACAAAGTCCACGGAGTATCAACTGGAACTCTATCGGTGCTAACCCACCAAAAGTATGCATCAGACTCAAGTAATCCGACTGCTGCCACTGTCATCTGCTCAGGAGTAAATCGCAGACACTCACATACACGTTCAACCTGAACCATCCATGCCTCACATATCTCTGGATCAGCTGAACCCGAAAACACAGTCGCACCAGCAGTACGAGCTTTGACCACAGGGTCAAAACGCACTTCCAAACGCAGCACTCACATCAGCAAGTCGTGCGTCTGGCGATCCTCATCAGGATCCGCTTCTCGATCAACACGGGGACCACGTCAAGGAGGCATCCTACTGATACAAGCCAAGCATTAGGTACAAGCAGAAAGAACGTAATCATGAGACCGCAGATATTTGAGAACACACAACACCCGAAGTATTGATGAGTACCGCTGGCCAGTCGGGTCATCACTCCAGCCATGCTGTATAAACTCAAATACCCTAAGCATCACAACTACAAGAGTCTACAGAATCTGACAACCTAATGCTCTGATACCAAACTGAAAGGACCCAACCCCGATTTAGTTGCCTAAATTAGAATCGAACCCCTTCTGAAAACGTGAACCAACAAAAATCCTTCAAAATTTCGGCAGAGTAACGCTACTAACGCGGAATTGCCATTACCTGCACCCGGAAAATAACACTTCATCCTATGCCACAAAAGCCAAACCATGGGCACCAATCCCATCCGGATTTCTCAATATCATATCAATAACAATAAACAGTAAACATATTGTAATATATATAGTATATCCGGGAAAATCCGTATAAAACATGTATCAGAACGTATCAGAGCGACCTCTAGTGTAAATATATACAATATATACATCAGTAGGCGAAACAAGAACCTACTGGAAAACACAGGTAGCTCGAATCACTAGCCTCCCACCACGACGTGAAACACCAGAACCTGAACTGCAAACTGGGCAAGGAAACCGAAAAGCCCAGGGGAAAGACATGAAAATCGTTAGAGTGAGTGGACAAAAATAAATGTCTTTCACCGAATAATATATATGTTGTAAAACATATACGAGTCAAATGCATGAAAATCAAATGGTACGTGAGGAGACGCTGACTCCAACCCAGGTACAGAGCATGCATCACAATACCGCGGGGTCACTTATGGACTCTCACGCGATAGCACAATCTGAATCACGGGATCCCAGACCCACACGTGATTCCTAGCCAGAAAGGCCTCGGGTCAGGATATCTGTCCCCCCCCCCTCGGAGCGTACTCGGGGATCAGCCGAGAAGCCAATGTGTATCGATACAACCCTGATAACTGAGACTGTACTCTGTGTAAACAAAATCATAAAATCATTTCCGTGCACATGCATAAAACATAATATATATATATATATATGTATGTATATTCGTATACGTATATTCGTATATGTATAATCGTAAAACACATGCTCATAAAAATCATGATCAAACTGCATGCTCAAGTTCGTAAAACGTATATGAAAGACTCGCAATCAATCTGTGAAAATAAATGTCAACTCACAGGTGAGCAAAAAGGCGCACTCGCACTAATCTCGTGGCTTGGTAGACGATCCCTCGCCCGAAACACGATCTCGATCCCCTGAATAATCATAAAACACATCTGATCAAAATCATAGCCCACAACTCTGTACTTAACCACGGAAACCAACCGTTCCCGAAAACATATAAAACTGTATAAAATAATCAACTGAATTTCCAAAATCTCCACTCGAAACCTTCGACTGAAAATCTGATACCCAAATCAATTCAAAAACCTCAAGGTGATAATCGGGGCGGGATTACGAGAAAAATGACATTAAAATCATCGAAAACTGAAAAGTTGACTTTCTCGCCGGAGCGCCGCCGTTAACCGCTGCCGCCGCCGCCGGCGCGCCGTCAACGGAGAGTTTCTACGGCAAGGAAGCTCCAGTTCTCAAGATCACCTCAAGCCCAACCATTTTCTCAACTACCATAAAGCCCAATTCTCACCGGAACCCCTCCAAGTTAGCTCGAAACCAAAACAGATCCAAACTCCGGCAACCACCACGGGTCACCGGAAAACACATCCTTTACCCAAATTAAACCCATGGGAAGCATCACAGGGGCAAGGGGAGTCGAAACCCTCACTCCCCCGCCACCGTAGCTCGCCGGAAGTCCACCCCCCGTCACCGGCGAAATCCGGCAAACCAACCCGATTCGAAACTCACCAATACATCATCAATTTACACGATTCCAACTACAAAACAACTTAGAAACTCAAGAGGAAGAGATTTATACCCCTCACGTGGCCGAAGGTGGCCGGAAAATCCAAGTCGGCCAGCGAAAATCCAAACGGGAAAGTCTCCCTCTCGGTCAACGGTCAAACTGCCCAAAATGGAAAGTCAAGATCTGGTCAAACCTCAAACAGTGTTTTTGACAATTTTACGACTATTTCCGATATTTATACTCGCGCCTCGGGACGATCAACAGTTCAAAACGAATAACCAAAACGATTCGGATAAATACGAAACAAACGGATAAACTCGTCGATAAACCAAAACTTCAAATAATCATATTATATTCTTTGGTTATCGGAAAATTCATCCGGAACCGCCCACGTGCTCAAAATCATATGCTCTACAACTTCCGTGAAGAAACTCAGTTCAAATTCTCGGCCGATATTTAAGTCGTGAACTAATCCGACAAATCCCACAATTAACGATTAATCGCGATTACGCATAATCTCGTGAATCGTACTGATTACTCTACTGATTCTGGTTCGGGTCGTCACAGCCACCACTTTGTTCGGGGCTCGGCCGTCATCGTACTCTTGTCCTTCATGCGAGGAGAATACTTCAAACGAAAGAAATGCCTGATCTCCCCTCGTGTGGGGAACTGCAACCCGCTTAGCTTCCAGATATTGTGGAAGGCAATCAGTACACGCGTCAACGTTGGCCCGCATTGACCTAACGTGATGTTGAAGAGCGCGAGCGCGTACTGAAAGAACGGATGGAGGGGAAGCTTCAACTCGGCCTTCAGCTGGAACTCGCTCACACACACGTAGCCGCGAGGAGGGTGCGTGAATGATTCACCCTGACAGAGTGCCCTCAGCTTCACCGTACTGGGGATATGGTAGTCCCGATACCATCGCTCGATCTCCCACACTGACGGGGACCCCTCTGGCTCCTGCACTACTTGGTCGTCCGCTAGTCGCCACAATACGGGCCCGCCTTGAGGAAGAACGGGAAGGGCAGCCCCAGATGCCCGCTCACTACGTTACGAGGGAGCACGACGTACCCATCTGACCCCCCAGAAGACGAAGACGCGTCAACATTCGGAACACTTGACCCAGGCTGCTCCATGTTTGGCACTAACGACCTACGCAAAGCACTATTGGCGTTAATGGACAGTGGGGAGACGCTCAGTATGCTATCGAACGAGGAGTCCGAAACACTATGGGATGAAACCCGGGACCCTACACGGAACCTAGGGGTTGACGGAGGTGACTTATCACTGGACACAGCTACCAATTCCATGACCCTAAGAGAAAAGCAAACGGGCGATAAGCCAAAACGACAAACGCACAGACTGTCGCAACCCCACTCCCCCAACAAAAACAAGTGCAAACCCCTCCCAACACCCAAAAATCGATCAAATAGCCAGAAAATGCAACAAAACCCAAGAACTTGAAGCTGTTCTTCCTAATACCCAGAAAAAGCCCAGAAATCCTCTACATTACAACACAAAGCAACGTAAACCCATAAATTACCCCAAAAATAGTACCCAAAACAAATACAAAACCCATACACCACAAAACAATTTTTGAAAAGCAATAAGAACAAAAACACTACCTTTGAAGAGATGAGACGAAAATTCACGAGATAGCAACACTCCAAGATTGACAAGCACACAGATTCAAGAGCACGTCTATGCAGAGTTTCAGTTCAAGCAAGCAAAGTGTAAAACGGTGAAAGTGAAAGCACCACTATTTATAGGCTACAACCGTTTATTTTCAACGCTTCCATCCGCAGGATCACGACACGTGTATCACATGCCCCACGCGCTCCCACCAAAATTAATTACCCTACCGCTTCAAATTCGGCGCGCCACGCGCCACGCATGCAACAAAAAACTGAAATAAACTGCCTAACACACGATCACCTCAAACGACAGATAACCATCACGAAGATGAAAAGGTCGGAATACGAATAGACAAGAGGGGCCCACTTCGGAAACAGCAACACCGATTCAGAGTCCACCCGATAGGCAAGTGGCAGTTATGCTTGCGCTATCATGGGCACGGTTGATACCATCATGACCTGCGCCATCATTCGGGGCTAACGAACTGAGGTCTAGGACCTCCCGTTATGCATCCACTCGACAGAGCAATACTCGATAGGCAAGTGGCAGTTATGCTTGCGCTATCATGGGCACGGTTGATACCATCATGACCTGCACCATCGTTCGGGGCTAACGGACTAAGGTCTGGGACCTCTCGTTACGCATCCACCCGACAGAGCAATACCCGATAGGCAAGTGGCAGTTTTGCTTGCGCTATCATGGGCACGGTTGATACCATCATAACCTGCGCCATCGTTCGGGGCTAACAGACTGAGGTCTGGGACCTCCCGTTACGCATCCACCCGACAGAGCAATACCCAATAGGCAAGTGGCAGTTATGCTTGCGCTATCATAGGCACGGTTGATACCATCATGACCTACACCATTGTTCGGGGCTAACGGACTGAGGTCTGGGACCTTCCATTACACATCCACCCGACAGAGCAATACCCAATAGGCAAGTGGCAGTTATGCTTGCACTATCATGGGCACGGTTGATACCATCATGACTGAGCCATCGTTCTGGGACCTCCTGTTACGCATCCACCCGACAGAGCAATACCCGATAGGCAAGTGGTAATTATGCTTGCGCTATCATGGGTGACCTGCGCCATCGTTCGGGGCTAACGGACTGAGGTCTGGGACCTCCCGTTACGCATCCACCCGACTGAGCAATACCCAACACATAAGCGGCTCTAAACAGCAACATCACGTTTTGGAGTCCAACCCGATAGCCGAACAGCAACAACGTTCACATCATTGCAGAACAAGGCCCCACAGCACGACACTTCGACTCTCGACCTCAAAAATTAGCTCTTTATCGGAGAGTTGGGGGACTCGGGGTTAGCAGGATCCCCCCCATTCTCGAGTGACCATGTCTGCAAAATCTGAACAAAGCCTTGCAACTCCCCAATCAAGAGCTGATTCCCTTGACTTGGGGACTTGGGAGACTTGTTAGTACGTGATCCCGTAAACACAATTATCGCACACTTAGTCACTCCAAACAGATCGACACAGCTCAGACCAAAAGCAAGACAACAACATAGGCTTCAATTTTAAACAAGGAAGCAACACCACCCAAAAGTCCACGCGCTCGAAACGGCAAACGGAAGGTACCAGGGCACAACATGAACAAACAAGCAAGATCCCACATCGAAGAACAATAAAAGACCTCATACTCAACCGCCAATATATACAACACATTTATGACAGTTACAAGGTACGCCATATCACGCCCGTTACTCAACCAATACTGTTTATTGCGCTTCATACACTAATTTGAGCGTCGGAGAGTCGAAGGCGGGATTAACCCATCAAGGCTTCTAACAATCGTTTGGTGTATTACTCTCAATAGCAGGTAAATGACGATATACGCGCGACAGCTCGGATCACCAGAATTGACCACACCCGTACCTCTGCTGGAATCTTTACGGAATCTGGTAGAAACAACTCAGAAGATTACGATGACCTGTAAATACAGGCAAAATCGTATTGTATTCTTCTCTTTGAGTATGAGACATCCTTATCCCAAAGAATCTGTTTTCCAAAAGAAGACAAGGGAGGAAAGCAGATGCCCTGTCTGCATCAAAGCACTATCACTGATAGAGTTACTATTATTAGTTTGTGTTTCAATTCCACTTTGAAATCCACTCTCTATATAAGGAGATTTGAGTCTTAGTGTAGAGGCATCGAAAATCAGAATTAGAGAAATCCATCTGAGAATAGGAAAGCCTGAGAGTTTTAGAAAAGAGTCGAAGTAACTGTTCAAGCTTCTTCATCATTAAGTAAGTATGTCTATGAGTGGCTAAACAGCTTATAGCTGTTTACCAAAGAGTGGGACTCTAGATCTGCAATATGTAAGTTTGAATAAATAAAGTTATGGTTTCCCACTACATATCTTTCAATTTGTTTCTGTATGTGTTCATAAAAAACTCATTAAACTCCCCTGAGAGGCGGATTACCGCCCAGAAGGAGGAAGAAAATGAGTTGTCTGTATTTATTCATACTTAGTTGATCCCCTAGGAGGCGGACTACAGCCCAGAAGGTGGAAAATCCAGTTAATTTAAAGCACATTTTATTTCTTAGTAAATTATACTGAAAAGAAAATTAATCAGAAGAGAAGTCATTCTAAAAACCAAGTTTTTCAGTAGTGAGTTTGTTCACAGGAGTAGCCCAATAAGAGACCATATGTGAAACAACGATTTAATAAAGGCTAATTTAAATTTTTAATTAAATAATTTTTCTTTCTGATAAAAATTTTTAGATTTCCAGTGATTACTGTATACTATTCACTACATTATTACTATTCACTATTCATTAAAAGAATAACCTATCCACACATTACTAGGACACTACAACTTCTACTTGGCCAGTGCCTATTGCCTATTTTACGCGAATTCATGTAGAAATAACAAAAATAAATGAAGGATTTACACGTGGCCGAGCACAATTTAGGATGGATGAGCAGACACGTTGCCATCTCAAAATCCACCACAACGCATAGCACACTCAGTCCATTCATTCGTTCACCCATTCCATCCACCACAACGCAAAGCACGCCGCCGTCGAACACAAATATCCTTTGGCGTTGGCTTCTGTTTCTTCTTCCCTCTTAGTAATCTTTCAGCTGTCTTTGATCTTCAAATCAAGAATGGCAAGTGCAGCAGCTCATGCTGTGATGGCGTCGAACACATTTACGTGCACATTCCCTACACAAAAGGCCTTCTCCTTCTCCAAAAGACATCACAAAACTGTCAGAGCTTCCGCTGAAGACACTGACTGTAATGTCGAAGAATGTGCTCCTGAAAAAGAGGTAACCCAAAAGGCCTCGAGATTAGATTGTTAATGGGTTTTTGATTTCTTTCTTTCTATTAATTCTTTAGGTTTAAAACAAATATTGCCACAGGTCTCTGTGCTACCACATTGCCTTTGGTACAAGATAAAGTAAATCTAGGAGATGATTTAGGGTATATGCAATGTTCTTTGCATAGTAATCGAAATTTGTTTTGTTAACTCCAACCTTAATCAAATTTAGTTTTCTTTTTGGGGCATCTGCAATGTTCTTCAGAAACTCCATGCATAGAATTAGAAAGCAATCATCTTGACTGCCTTGACATACAGAAACATAATAGATATTGATGTGTTTGCTGAGGAGTTTCTATATTTTGTTGAATGTTAACGACTAAATCAGTTTACTCGACTGCTTTGCAGTTTCGGATTTCGTTACTATAAGTTGGTTTCTCATAGAAAAAATGTTTTGCTGGTGGCTTGAACTTTGAATAGGTTGGAAAGGTCAGTGTGGAGTGGTTGGCCGGTGAAAAGACCAAAGTATCAGGGACATTTCCTCCGAAAAATACACGGGGTTGGACTGGATATGTTGAGAAGGACACTGCTGGACAAACAAATATATACTCTGTGGAGGTAACAATTTTACATGTTCACAATTTGCAACATTGTTGCGTTCTTTCGTGCTTTTTGTTTGCAATCTACTTGGATTGTGTGTCGATGAAAGTAACCTGGAATATACATGAACCTATGTCAGAAATGAACATTTTGAAGACGAATCTAACTTTATTTAAAAGTTTGAGTCTGAAGGAGAATCCTTTTGTGATCTTCACATGTTTGTTTGTTTCTCTCTTTTCATTCCTCTTAGTTGGAGCACAAGAACTTATGTTGACTACAAACTGAAACTATACATAAAGTGGCACTATAACTATTTGTTCGTATAGCAAACATTTAAAGGAGGAATAGTAATGGTCATTGCTTTCTAACATCTTTACTTTTTCATTCCCGTCCCGTGCTTTTCATTATAAAGTTTCCGTTTTATCAGGAGGAAAGCTCACTGTTAGTTCTACACCTTCGGACCCTTTTTTGAGGTGCTGTTGTGGCCCCCTTTGATTCCTGGAATTTGAATCAATTCCATTGCTAAATATGACATTCACTTCGTGAAAATAGCAGTGAAAGAGATAAATGATTGATAGGAAAGAAACAAACAGGGAGCCAATTAAAGTTAAGTTAATAGGACCCGTTCGGTCACATCGATCAAAAAGGGTGTCATATTTTAAACTGATAAATAGTAACCAGGTCTAGTGTCAGCACATGCCATCCCTGTTTCCTCAATCTGAAAGCAGTGAGCAGCAGTCTCATTAAGCACATATAAGGGCAATGCGTCAAGTGTACTTCACTGGTATATAACAGCTGTTCTTCTCTAACTTTCAATCTGTGAGAGTATGAGACACATACCTTTCACTAAAGCTGTTAGTTACTTTCTAGCTAAATGTAGAATACACTTAAAGTGCCTCAGCATTCGTCAGCTAGGTAGTTCAATCTCATGTACATGTTCAGTATTCTTGCAATCGAAAGCGATCCCAAAAGAAAAAGGAAATAGGAATGAATTGTGAACACTTTGTTTTGTGTAACTCAATCCATTAAAATCTTGGAAAATCACTTTGATAATTGTTGATTTTCATTGCAGCTGTATGAACTCGACTACGTATCTGAGCAGTACGTACCCAAAAAAAATGTTCTAGCAGAGTAAAAGGAGCCCTCAAAGGAAATAGAGATAAAACAATTCTACAGTTTCAGTCATGTTAACTAATTAACTTACCCTGATATGAGATTTCACTTATTCCATTGAGCTGTCAGTGTGGTTTAGTATGGCTAATTAAATTTCCATAATAAAATGTCTTATCCTTTACTACTGGAACTTGTCAAGACTACCAAATTGCAACAGAGGGTTATAAGCTTTGTTTAGGTAAAAGCCTTAATTTCTGGTTACAGTACCAGTATGACCAAACTACCAATTCACTATTGTACCCGGCTATATGTTCTTAATATTAGTCGGGTCTGTAACATTGTAGTGTGTTGTCTTTTGTAACACCTATACATCTTCCAGCCTGCAGTTTATGTAGCAGAAAGTGTGTTAAGCTCAGGAAGTGCTGGTTCCTCTTCTGTTGGAGCTGAGAACGCAGCAGCTATCGCTGCTGGACTTGCCCTCATCTCTATCGCCGCAGCTTCCTCAATACTCCTCCAAGTAGGTAAGAATCCACCTCCGGTTCAGAAAGTAGATTACTCAGGGCCATCACTTAGTTACTACATCAACAAGTTCAAGCCAGAAGATGTAATACAAGCCTCGGCTCCAAGTGTGAGTGAATCAGCCTCAACAACTGAGTCAGAAAGCTTAGCGCCAGAACCTTCCCAAGATGTTCAGCTGGAGCCTTCCACTACCAGTGTCAGCAGTGACTCTTAGGCAGTAAATTTGGTTTCAAGTGTAAAATGAAGTAAAAAGGACTCAACTGTTATTATTAGCAGCTATGATAATGTATAATTCAATTTTTGTGCTCCCGAAGAATGTATATTTGCTACATCTTTAAACAAGAAAAGTATATCAATACACCAGAGAAATATCAGAGAAGTGGGTTTGAAAACAGTGTGCAACTGTGCACTAATGTTTCTTCTATGGATGTGCGTGCTAACTAGATGTTTTTATTCTGTATTGTACTAGGCAAAGCCCCGTGCTGAGGCACGGTATTGGTAATATGTGATGAGACAAGTCAGGAATTAAAAGTAAAAAAGATTACAGCAAAATTGAAATTAAAAGTAAAATAGTAAAAAAAAAGTTAGTGAATGAATAATTGTCAACTACTAAAAAGTGAAAAATTTGAGTAAAAAGTGAAACTGTTAAAAAGATGGATAAATATTGAAAAGTAACAAATAAAAATTTAAATAAAAAGTGAACCAGTTTAAATGATGGGTAGGAAATTTACCCACTGTTCTAAAAAACGGTCGCCTAGGCCGCCTAGGCACCGACTAATCGGAAAAAATCATCTTATTGCCTAATTTTGGTCTTGGGCGGGGTAGTTAGGCGGGAACCGACTAATCGGCAATTAGGCGGGCGACTAACGACTAATCGGCAGAAAAGCACCGCCTAGGCATTTTTTTTTTAAAAAAATTAAGAGGTACAACGCAAAAGAATGAATTTTAAATAGAAAATCCAATCCAATTTCTTTCGCGAAACGTCGTCTCTCTCCCTCTGCAAACACCGTGACTTGGATGCCGCTCGCCGATCACCATCGTCGTTGCCACTTGCCGTCCACCGTCGTCATCCTTATTTGTTATATGTTGATAATTTAATATGGTTAAATGTGGGCAGGAGCATAGTGTCTATGACCATCACACAAACAAAACTTGATTTCGTGAAGCTTTATGTTTGAATGGTTTCATGGTTGCAAGTTTATAATGTAAGCTTCATTGTCATAAACTCATAATGTACTATGATTTATGAATTATCAGCTTCGAAATAAATAATTTCATATTCTTGAGATTCTTATTTATGCACATCTATTTCAAAAATTTGAGATGGATGGTTAATTAGATTTCTTTATAAACTTAGTTTAGAATTTTTATGATATTTCTTTATAATTTTTACTTTATGTTTCAAATTACAATATACCATATAAATATATAATTAATTAAATATATATAACAAATTATCCGCCTAATTACCGTTTAATTATCAATTAAACTCCGCCTAAACGCCTAGGCGCTAGGCAGTAGCTCCATCGTCTAATTCCGCCTACCGCCTTTTAGAACCTTTAATTTACCACACCTTAGTAAGAAAGAACAGTATAGAAGTCCGGACTTGGGACAAGGTATTTTTCGGGACGAAATAGTCCTTCAGTTTCTATCAAAGCTGGACCTAAACATTCAATTATCAAAGCCGCTCATTAATTATAAACAGGCCTTAAAGCTGGACCCAAATGGACCTACACTGGTCCTGCTCATTTAGATTTTTCCCAGGACAAAGCTGCCCATTAAATCTGGTAATGTCTATTTTCAGAGGTCCCTTTCAGATTCTATCAAAGCTGATCATTCTCTTCAGGACCTAAACTGGGCTTACAGTCTGGTATAAGCTTGCATGTTTCTCTTATGGAAATAATTTGTTCTAAGCTCTATTGTGTAATACCTTCATTGATATCAGGGACGGAGTCAGAATTCTCAGTTAGGGGAGGTCTAAATGAAAACCTTAAAAAATAATCTCGGTTAGGGTAGTCAATTCGATCTTGATCTGTATATTTTGCCAAAACAATCTCAATGTGTTGTTTTTGGTTTAATAAAGCATCACAATTACTCGCAACTTGATTATGAGTAATATTTGATCCTCCAAAATGTGATATTAGCATTTGCTTCTTCTTCCGATTACTGAATCCATGACCAGCACCAACAAAAGTTTCACCACCACCTTGTTCTCCAATAGCTGGTTTGAAAAGATAACAACATAAACAAAATATAGCATCCTCTTTAAAATACTGTACTCTAACCAATATGAACATTCAATAAACCAATCACGAATAAACCTTCTTTTCTTCGTTTTTTTCTCTAAATTTCGTGAAAGAAAAGTATGATGTTTAGGTCGACAAGGGCCTTGTTGTAGATAATATCTTCGAACTTCTTCTTGAATGCTAGGATGATAACTTGAAATTGACGGGCGTTTAGCGGGATCCCATGGATACTTTTCTGTAATATCTTCAGCACGAGACTTTTTCATATTGTTACTATTCTTCTTTTGAATTTTCGTAGGTGGTTGCTCATCTGATGTTGGAGTAGAAGAAGAAGATTTGTTTTTTGAAGTATCTCTCCATATTTAATAAACTTAATAAAAATGATTGTATTTTAATTTTAGAAACGGTAGAGCTTTTATAAAGAAAAAAATACAATAAAATCATAGACCTAGTAAGAGATTAAATCCTAATTGACCTAATATTTGAATTTCATTATTGAAATAATATATAATAATATTCTTACAAAGTCGTCAAATTTGAATTAATCATGTACTCATACGTGTCATTAAAGTTTAGATATACTTCAAATAAATTATAATATTTATATTATATAATAATAATATACTATTTTTTTCAAAAAAATCAGGGAGACCAGGTCCACTCTGACCTTCGCTTGCCTCCGTCACACTGATTGGTATAATATAATGTCATGGACATGAATGATAGTAACTAATGTAGTATATAGCCTGAAACGTGTTCAAATGCCAAAAATGTAGGCTACTGGTCACGTGGAGTTACATAGACACCAAATTTATAAGAGGTCAGGATTAAAATGTGTTCGATTATACAATGAACGAAATAGTCCACGTGCTTGAAGGAATTGAATAAAATAGTAGATATGCATGTATTTAGGTCGGTAGAAGTTAGAGCGTAATTCTATAAAATGCACTATTCTAAGCCTATTTCCATGCCAATTCTAAGTTCGAACTGCCAAATATATCGATGCCTTTCACTGCAAACCACCAGGCAGAAGATGTTGAAGAAGAAAAGCTCAGCGATGAGTGCAAGCAACTCCTTGTTTCTCTCCTAAAAGAGAAAGGCTGGAGAACCCTTCATCTGTATCTATTCCAAGGCTTCTGGTGCCAAGCAGCTGAAATCCAATCCACGATCGCTTTCCAGAAGCACTTCCAAGCTAAAGACTCTGACATAGTGTTGGCTAGCATCCCAAAATCCGGCACCACATGGTTAAAAGCCCTGACATTTGCCATTGTGAACCGATGCCGTTTTGCGATCAAGAGCCATCCTTTGCTCACTTCCAGCCCTCACAAACTTGTGCCATTCCTCGAGTACGAGCTCTATGCAAACAACAACTTTCCTGATCTCTCCGAACTCACCGAGCCAAGGCTGTTTGGCACACACATTCCTTTTCCTTCTCTAGGTGCAATCAAACAGTCCAACTGTAAGATTGTGTACATATGCAGAAACCCTTTTGACACATTTGTTTCTTCTTGGCATTTCATCAAGAAAGGGAAGCCACAGTCTTTAGGTTCCATGTCCCTCGAAGAGGCTTTTGATATGTATTGCGAGGGAATCGTTGGATTTGGTCCATTCTGGGAGCATATGTTGGGGTACTGGAAAGAGAGCTTGAAGAGGCCTCGCAACGTGTTGTTCTTGAAGTACGAAGACATGAAGGAAGATGCTGCATTTCACTTGAAAAGAATTGCAGAGTTTTTGGATGTTCCTTTCACTTTGGAAGAGGAGAGAGATGGCATGATTGAAGACATTGAAAAGCTTTGCTCTTTTGAGACCTTGAAGAAATTGGAGGTCAATAAAACTGGCATGTTTGTTAAGAACTTTGAGAACAAGAGCCTATTTAGGAAAGGTGAGGTGGGAGATTGGGTTAACTATTTAACCCCTAAGATGGCAGAGAGGTTGTCCAAAGTGATGGAAGAAAAGTTGGGTGGTTCAGGTTTGAGGTTCAAAGTGTGTTCCTAACAGTATTTTTCCAGCAAAACGAATCGAGTCCCATGAATAAAGCTCCATGCCAGTTCCATCTTTCTACAGCCCACTGTACACTTCTGCTTTTGCTAGCTTGAATTACATGCATCAATTAATGTTAATTTTCCTGTATTTCATTGTATCCCTCAAGTGATTACATAATATATCCAGAACAGAACTTATATATGTCGTAATGAAAAGGAAGTAAACAGAGCAATGAACAAACTGAGACACGTACACAAAAGTAAAATTGGAATATACAGGTCTGTTTCTGGAATTAAGGTTAACATCTGTAGCCACATCACTTGGATATTCTGGAAATCAGAAAAACGATGACTACAAGTGGATAATGTGTTCAAAGAAAACTTTAGCAACATGAATCACTTAACCAGTAATCATTGAATTCGATTCCAATCGAATGGTAAAAAATGCCCACAACCAGAGGCGGATCCACGTGTGGGAGAGGGCAGGCAGTTGCCCAACCTGAATTTTTTCAATTAACTTAAGATTATAGATGTTGGGCAAATGCATGGTCGATAAAAATGGCGTAAACAGGGTAAAATGAAAGAAAAAGACGCCGGAATATGCTTTCTGAGCAACGAAGTTTGTTTCAATAATAGATTAATCAAACAACGTCATTTTCTATGTAGGCCTTGCATAAAACGGTCTCGCTTTGAGACTTCTGAAAACAAACAGAATAAGAGGAAAAAAGTTGGGTCCCTTCCTTGTGGCGATTATTTAGCTGATAGGAATCATAGGATCATAAGTACGTATCAGCTTAATTATATCCTATGGCAATAATCCCTCAAGATGTTGCCTCATCTTAATCTCTTTATCTAGTTAAGTCCCTTCGGCCATTTTATAAATTATAAATTGCTATCAGAACTCAGTTATTCCAGCCACTACGTACTGTAGTATCCTCTAGAAGAGAGACCTCTGAGAGTAATCAGTAGAGCTAGCTTCTGTATTATAGTTCTTATTCAATCAAAATATTGGCATTGCATAAGAGCAAAGATTCAAAGTCTGAATAATGGTATGTTAAATCTTTTGAGTTTTGATAGTTGAAGTGAAAAGTTAGGAATGAAGGCTCTACCTTTTTATTCAATTGTGTCTATCTCAATTAGCATTTTTTTTCTATTGACATGTAATGTATCATTCACTCTATAAAGATCCAAAATTTGTAGTTTACAAGTGAACGATTACCTACGAATTATTGTTGAGTTTTAGTTTTGCCCATCCTATATTTTTTTTCTGCATCTGCCACTGCCCACAACATAGACAAACTGAATTTAAGCGAAAACAAGAAGTGTACACAGGAATTAGAATAAACTCAACATCGAAATAGTGTTGATTTTGGTGATCATTGTCATGCAAAAGGGAAAGAACAACATACAAGCCACCAAATTTGACATTGGTGGAGGAAATAAAATGGAGGCATGTTTTGTGGAGTGAAAATGAGAAAAATGAGATGTACGTGAATGAGTTGATCAACAATGGTGGGTGAAGACTAGATGGTCTTTAATTGGTGCTAGTGGCCAGCTACATATATTGGCATGAGGAGATTTACGCCTATACATATGAAGTATTGTTGAAGCATTCGGTAAGCATTGAGTACATGTGCTTCGGTTTGTGCATGAGAGTGAGAGAAAAAAGTTCTCTTAGGGAGATATTTAGGCTCTTGAGTATTCTATAAGTGAGGGTGTACAAGAGTTTTAGATTATGTGATTTAGCTCATGTGTCTTGTACTAGTATTATTCTCATAGTGAAGAGTATATATCTTGGGGTGGACGTAGAAAGGATTTTTGCTGAACCACGTAAATCTCGTGTCAACTGTATTTCATTCTTATTTGTATGTCTGCTTTATTGTTATATATTGTAGAGTATGTTCAAACTTGAATCTTAAATCATTTGTAAGGGAAAATCCTAACAAATAGAAAAATATCAAATTGTTAGATTATTCTAAATTTTGAACAGAACAACTCTGATGAATAAGTCGTGCTTATACAAATTAAGGCCAAAAAAGTAGTCGTTTTTAGTCATATTAATACCGAAGAGAACAAAAAGAGGAAGAAGACAACCTCACTCTACCCGAAAGATAGCCCGAAAACTTGAAGCATGACCGAAAAGCTTTGAACTTGCATGTTCCATTTCTCGCTTGCTGTTTTTTTTTTCTCTACCTGAATCTGTTTCACTAAACTTCTTTGGGTTTTGGGTCGAGCGTTTAGGGTATTAACTAGAATCATCATAGGGTAGGGTTGAGTTTGATTGTCTGAGCATAAATTCCTTTCAATAAAAAAAATAAGAAAAAAATTCACCCATGATGTCTGAACTGATTCAAGTGTATCAATTTGATACCCAACCTTTAAAACCTATAAAAGTGATGCCCAAACTCCTAAAATCTTATCAATTTGATGCCTACATCTATTTTTCGTCTATGCTCGGTTAACTTTGTTGACATGTCATTTTTTTTTGTTTAAAAGACAATATAAAATGACTGTAATAGACCCTTGTAATTAATTTCATTTTCTAATTATTTTTTTATTCTCTCTCTCTCTCTCTCTCTCTCTCACATTTCACGACTCTTAATTTCTTCTTCTTCACCTGAAATTCTCCGCATCTCTAAATTAGCGGAGCTCCGAACCCGTCTTCCTCTGCTTGTACCAAGCTAGCCTCGGCTTCTTCAATTCTTTCCTGGCTCAAACCTCCACCACTCTGACACTGTATCCGCCCTCATCTTCTTCTCTGTGAATTTTTCCCCCAATTCCCAAACCCTAATTCCCAAAACCCGAATTTGATGGTGACCTTAAAGCCCTGCAGCTCCAAATCGAAGCCTGAAATTGATCGGTGAGGTTGTTTTTGATGACTGTGTTTGTTTGGTGTTTGGTTTTGTATTGATTTGGCACCTACAACTTTCACCATCATCAACTCTCTAAGTAGCTATACTGTAATGACCCGGATCAAAATTTAGTGACTTAATCATTGTTAGTCGCGCTAATTAACGAGTTAGGCATCATACGTCACGTTTATCGTGAATTGTCGCGACTAAAAATTAACTTTTTATAAATTATGAATTTAGACTCGCTATCTTCATGGAAGTTGTAGAAAAAATTATTTTGAGTATGTCGATACTTTGATTGGATTTTTTAGAGGCTTGAGCTAATTTATACGAGTTTCAGAAGTTTATGGTAAGAACTATTTAAATTAGAAATTACCATTGGTTGAAATTATTTGGACCGTTTGATCTTTCAAAGATATGATCTGGGTCGTCCATTTAATTAAGTAATTGTGGGTATTTCACCTGGGCTTAGTGAGAGCCCAACGTGGTTTTCTTTCTTCCATTTCTCTCTCTCACTCGACTGGCCGAGCGAAACGTGACCACGTTGCCATTTCTCAATTTCCAACAGCATTCACCGCTGGCCACCAAACCAGCCAGAATGGGTAGCTCTCCCTTCTATCGCTTCTTATCTAAACTCGGCCTAGCCATGCATGCTATTATAGGAGGGGATCGACGACGAGAAAGTATTGGATTCAGGTTGATTTTTCCATCGTCGGTGGCGGCGATGCAAGTTCAACATGTCGCAGCACCATGGGGGTCTTGTAGCACCCTCCTCTACGAGTCAAACGCGACATGTCTCAGGCCTAGCCATGGCCTGAGGTCGCCGTTTGATTGGTACGTGCAAAATCCGGTGAGGGTTTTGAATATTTAAGGTGAGATTTCAACATTTTTCGGCAGGTGTTTGACCTCGAGTTGTTCGACAATGTCGTTGAAAATGTTGAGATGAACATTTTGATATGCAGGTTGGAGGAATCGGTGCTGGTCAAATTCTGACCACCGTCCATGGTGGCGCGTGGGCCCCACACGCCGTCATGCATGGCAGAGTTCCGGCGACCCCAAAGACCAATTTTTTACCGGAAATTTTGCTTGTCGATTTGTATTAGTTTTTGAGTATTTTCATAGATTTTAGGAACTTGCATAATATTTCTTTGTATTTATAGGATTTGGATATATCCATGGAATAATTGAATAATTAAAACAATTATATAATCAAATTAGACATAAATATAGTTTAAATGTTCATAATATCCAAATAAAATAGTCATGATATCAATTCTCAAATCTCAAGTGACATAAGTGATAAGTCACGTAATACAATCCGTCAAACAAAGCAAAAACATAACAAAATAAAATCAAGCCTTACCCATCCTATATCATCGGAGTTACGCTTCAAAGATATTGTTGATGATGAACCTGTTGGATTCGATGCCGCAGATGAACTAGACATTACATTACTAGGAGTAGTGGATGGAGTGCTAGTCATTTTCGGATTTTCCTACAACATTCAAAAGTACAAATCCAATAACTACAAAAAACCACATATACAACTTAATTAATTCTCCCTAACAACCCTAAGTCCCTAACTCATCCAATAAGTCAATAACTAGTTAACTACAATTCACAATAATCACAATTTTCAGACGTACTTCCAACATTGCATTATTAGTTGATACAGTTCTAGACTTCCAGACAATAATCATAATTACAAAGGATTCACAATAATCACAACCACACAGGATTCACAATAATCAGTTTAAACTACAGTGATAATCAGTCTAATCACAATAATCAGTTCAATTGCATTATAGATTTATAGTTCTAAACTACAGTGATAATCAGTTTAATCACAAATTCACAATAATCGCAGGATTCAGTGATTCACTCATTCACAACTTGAGCAGTTGAGATATAGGCCTACAGTAAGGCCATGAGGGTGTGAGAGAACATAGAGACTTACCAGGCGTCCAGGCTAGTGAGGCTGCGAGGGTAAGAGCTGAGTCACCAGAAGAGTCGTAGAGCCACGAGAGAGAGAGAGAGAGAGAGAGAGAGAGAGAGAGAGAGAGAGAGAGAGAGAGAGAGAGAGAGAGAGAGAGAGAGAGAGAGAGAGAGAGAGCGACTGCCAAGAGAAGAGTCGCCGAGAGGTTGAGTGACTTGAGTCGTCATCGTTGAGAGGATAGCTTGAAGATCGGACCTCGAAACGCGAGGGTGGAGCCGCAGGGAAAAGGTGCGTCAAGGGCGGAGGATCATCGACAGAGGTGGAGGCGTGGTCGCATCACTCGCGTGGAGTCGTGGAGGACCGAATTGGGGCTTCAAATTGGAGCTTCGAATTTAGGGCTTTGGAACTCCGAAATGGGAATATGGGATACGAATTCAACTTATTCAATTTATTTTTTTAAGCCCAGGCGCCTAGGTTCGCCCAGCACACCCAGACGGCCCAAAAAGCCTTACCACCCGATTTTAGTGCAAATTTTTTTCCGGCGCCTAGCGCCTAGGTGGCCGCTTAGGCTAATTTTTAGAACAGTGTTCACATTATCAAGAAATTCCAAAAATTTATCTTAAACCCTAAACTGACATAATATATATATATATATAGAGAGAGAGAGAGAGAGAGAGAGAGAGAGAGAGAGAGGTGGGATGGGCGGCGGAACGAGCAGCGCCTGCAGTTTTAGGGTTTGAATCGGCTGGGCTTTGGATCGGGTTTAGGGTTGTGGTGGTGAGCGAGGGGTATCCTGGTTAAGTGGCGGTGCGGGCTAGGCGACGAATGGCAGGCTGGGCGGCGGAATACAAATTTTTAGGGTTTAGGGTGTTTTGGTTCGACTGGGAAGCACTGGTTGGTCGACTCTGGGGTAATATATCCGAAAACTATAACCGATGACTTTTACTTATGTCGTCGGCTATAGTTAGTATAACAGATGACATAAGTCAATGTCGTCAGTTATATTGTGAATTTTTTTTGACAAAATAGGTTCATGTGGAAACACGTTTTCCACAAATACTTGTTTAACCAATTAAATAACATAGTCAGACTCATCGCTACATTTAGAAGTGTGAAAATACTTAAAAAAATTAGGCTCATGACCAACAAACATACATGTTTAACACAAATACATTTTTCACTAAGGCTCATAATCAGAATCATCGCTTGAGTCTGACTCGGTGTCCAAGTGAATTTCTGGTAAGATATGCCACTCCTCATCAACAGAGTCTTCGTTGTCTTCATTTGGATTAACATCAATAAGTTCTAATCGAGGAATTTGAACCACATTACCCGATCTCACATTATTAAGGCGAATTGTAGAGGATTCAGGAATACCAATTGCGTTTGGCTCTTGGTATGCAGTAACTCCTTCATTATTTACGGTCTCACCAAGTGTAGCAGCAGTGTATATGTTTCTAGGAACAACATGGTTAACTACTTTCCATACGCATTTGTGCACAATATCATTAAGATAAAACACTTGTTTTACTGCTGTGGCAAAAATAAAAGGGTCATCTTCATACCAGCTTGTAGTAGTATTCACCGAAAATATTTCGTACTGATCAGTCCTTGTGTTCTCAGGGTTATTATCAAACCATCTACACTTAAACAAGTGCACTGTCATCTATTCCCCATAAATTAGTTCAACCACTGAATGGAGAACACCGTAATAGTCAATGTCATTCTGCCCACCATGCACCATTACCCCAGAATTCTATGTTCTCTGTCTGTCGTCTTTATGTTGACATGTAAATTACATGTCATTGACCTTATATATCGAATAAACTCTTGAATTTATCGGCTTCATCACCAAGAGCCTCAATTCGTGTGGCTATTTCAGGATGATTGCTTAGCTGCCCAAAATCGTACTCATTCAGTACTTCCAAAATTTCATCCCCCATCCATCTCCTGGGTTGCACACCATTTTCTACAGTCTCATCAAATGCCTTGGCATCCTGCCACCATGGGTGATCATGTGGAAGCCAAAAATGGTGACGCATCTGGACAATCTTCCTACAATAAGGTCTACAACACTCAACAGTTATGCACTCTGAACAAGCCCTGTATTCCCTGGTAACGTTTCCCCGACAACATCCCATGGGCAGGAAAATCACTAATGGTGCCAACAACCATGGCATGCATCTGGAACATTTCATTTTTGTACTTGTCATAAGTGGGATAGTAAACGTTACTCAGGTACTTAAGATCCTCAATCAAGGGTCTTAAATATACATCGAGACACTTTCCTGAATAACCCGGCTCTAGAATTAACAGAGTGAGTATATTGTATTCCTTCTTCATGCATATCCATGGAGGAAGGTTGTACGATACCAAAATAACTGGTCATATACTATATTGAAGACTCATGTTGCCAAAAGGGTTGAATCTGTCAGATGAGAGCCTGAGACAAATATTTTGGACCTCTGATGCAAAATGAGAAAACTCCTTAACCATATGCTTCTAAACCTCTCTGTCAGCAGGGTGTATAAGGGTATCATCGTCAAGAAAATCCCTCTCAGCATGCCATCTCATGACTTTGGCCGTGTGTGCATACATGAACAACCGTTCCAGCCTATCAATTAGCAGGAAATACTGAAGTATCTTCACAGCTTTTTTATTCCCTGCAGAAGTCAACTTATACCTATCCGTACCACATACCGGACAAGCATTCAAGATCTTTCCCTTCATCATCTTCGCCCTAGAAGAGAACGCAATCATATCTGCATGCATGGATTTTGATGTAGGAAAGGCCAAGATGTTTCAGGATATGTCACACATTACGATGAGTGGTGGGAAGACGATGACCGGGGGGGGGGGGGGGGGGGGGGGTATGTAGCATCAAAGCAGTCCACTCCAGAAAATCATCAACAGCCTTGACACTCAATTTGTTCTCCACTTTTATATTCATTACTCCAATGACACTTTTAAGAACAGTCTTATTACACTCGTTGTACGACGGGGTCTGTTGGAAGGCAATCAGGTTATTGTACTTGTCTGTACCGGAAGTGTTGACCGCTCTAGGTAGTTGTTGGACTATCTCAATATGAGGGAAGCCCTCAACGATGGGAGGAATATCTTGTTCTTAATCAAATACACCGCTCTCATAAGGAAACACATCGTTAATCAACCTCGTTGTTGGATCATTGGATGTATTGGCCCTCTCAGGAAATTTTTCATGATCATGCTGACCCGTTGATGATGTTTCATCGTAATAAATCCAACATGTGTACTTATCCCCAAACCCGTTTTTCTTTAGGTGCTCTCATACTTTATCAATGGAAAAACGATATTTATCGCTGCGACACTGACATTTCGTACACGGGCAATAATAAATTGTCATCCCTCCAATATTAGCCTTCACATATTCCACAAAACTCAAAATTTCATAGCCATATCTTGGATCCCATCTTGGAAGGCACATCCAACTCTTGTCTATCCTGAAAATTTCAACTGTATATATATACACATGCACTAATTAATTTAAAATTCATCATTATATCTATATATATCGATCTTTAAACTAAAAATTATATTATTTAATTCGTCTACTCCTTAATTACAAATTAACACATATATACCAATAATTTACATATAATTATATATATATATTCATCGAATTCATCTCAACTCAACACAAAATCAACAATCAACTCAAAATCAACAATAAACTCTACATCAACAATCAACTCTAAATCAAAAATCAACACACACACACACACACACACACACACACACACACACATATACGTACCTATATAGCTTCACAAACTCACTTTGGACAGCTTCCGACAACACCCAACGATTTGAGAGCATTTTATGTTTTTCTCACTTAATTTTTTTTTTAATGATTGATCTGTTGCCTAGATCTGTTATAAAGGACTAAACCCGACGATTTAATAATATCGTTGGCTATAGTTGAAAATTCTCGTTGGTGTTTGTCGAAAAAACTCGTTGGCTTTAGTTCAACTATAGCCGACGATTTTTTGACAAACACCGACGAGATTTTTTCATCATCGGCTTTAAAACTATAACCGACGGAAAAAAATTCGTCGGTCTGTTTTTCGTGATGTCGTCGGCTATAGTACTTATTCTGGTAATGGATTCAGATGCGACTCAACACCTTTGACGCGATCTTTCGTCATGTATTGAGTTGATGCACACCTTTCTATGGAGCTTTGAGTCACAACAAGACGAATATGTTTATATGGCGAGGTGGCGGAGTAACAACACTTAGTAATCGAATTGGAATGTGAGTACTTCAAATATGAATCGTATCGAGCTCCTTTTAAACTCTAGTTTACGGTTAGAATATTATATTAATTAAATTAGATTTTTGTCTAGCTTAGGAGCGCTAAGTACGTTTATCGAGTTAGTGGATTGACTTACATTTTTTGCAATCCAGGTGAGTAGATATTTGTTTTTCACTGTCGATTAGCGAGTCAAGATTCTTATGCTCATGATTTCTCTTACGCTTATGATTTTCTTAGGCATTTATGATATGATTTATGATACATATATGATATGCACGGAGGCCTATGACATGATTTTATGATTTCACGCACGCACGATTATGTATGAATGCATCGATGCATTGGCTGCTCGACTGATCACCGAGTACGCTCTTGGGGGGTCACGACAAACACTTGACCATATGACTATGTTATGCATGCCTCCACACATGTCTATGATATGTTTTAATTAGACTCGCTACGTTTTTAATATATGATTTTGGTGAAGGGCATACATATATGTTTTACGATTTTTCTTATGGGACTTTATTTTCGTCCACTCACTCTTATGGTTTTCCAGTTTTATATGCCTTTCAGGGGCCCTTCAGTTTCCAATGCCCAGTTTGTAGAGTTTATTTGGAGATCGGGCACACACGAAGTTCGAGGCATAGCGATATTCCCTGTAGGATCCAAGATGATCCTACAAAGCAGTATCTCAGTGGTCATAATTAAATTAGGAGTCTAGGTGCTCTGGAGTTACAATCAATGTTAAGCTTTGGTTTTGTGGATTTATGAGTTACTTTCGATGAATTAGATTGTCTAATCTATGAAGTTCAAATCCTTGTTTTCCGCCTTCAGTTTTCTTATAGATTAGTATGTTTAGGTGCTAATGGTCTTTAGGGCCTAATCCCAGTTTAGACAGCTAAATCGGGGCCGGGTCCTCACATATACAGTCCATATCGTTCTAATATCCCTCACTTTCTCTATCCAAAACTTC
This sequence comes from Geum urbanum, assembly GCA_946800695.1. Classification (NCBI taxonomy): domain Eukaryota; kingdom Viridiplantae; phylum Streptophyta; class Magnoliopsida; order Rosales; family Rosaceae; genus Geum; species Geum urbanum. The sequence continues at coordinate 8,083,295 of OX327015.1, forward strand.
GTCGTGAAATGGAAAACCATAACCCTATAACTCTGACAAAAAAATCATCTCTGAAACTCTGTCAAGCATTTTGTCAGGCACCTTTTCTATAATTACAGATTTTCACGACCTCGCTAAATGCTTCGTCCATCTGTCTTACAACGGTGAGCTACTTATGCAAAGAGACCTCGACAAACTCGCCACAAAGCTCGACTGCCACTCCCAAACCCTCGCCGCATTCTACACCATCCATCGCAGCCTCACCCTTGTCGTCTCCAAACCTAGTAGCGGCGTGTGTAGAGATGATTTCTGGTTTTATATGAGAGACTTGATTACCATAATTAGAATTAGCGACGTCGTAATGAAGATTCAGGGTTTTAAGAAATTGCAAGACTGGTTTTTGAAGTGGAGAAGTTTGTGAAGATCGTCGTGGAGCATAGTGAGGTTGTGGGTTTCTTGATTGCGATAATGGGGTGTTTTGGTCGGTGCCAGAGTTATAGCGTCGTTGATTCAGGTATTGGAAAGTGGTAGTGAAATTGGGAGAGAATGAGCTGCAATATGTTTCAGAGAGATTGACTGAGAATGCAAGATCAGAGGCTTGGTCGAATGCGAGATGAAAGGCCAACATTGAGAGAAGGTAAGAAAATTTGAGGCGGCAGCGTTGGGCTGGGCATCAAAAATTGATCTGACATTGAGTAACCTGGGCATCGATTGCGATCGCGATCGCGATCGAGATCGAGATCGAGATCGAGATCGAGATCGAGATCGAGAGAGAGAGAGATCGAGAGATCGAGAGAGATCGAGAGAGAGAGAGAAAGAGAGAGAGAGAGGGAGAGAGAGAGAGGGAGTATAAAAAAATAGACAGAAAGTTAACCGAGCATAGACAGAAAATAGCTGTAAGCATCACGTTGATAAGATTTAGAGAGAGAGGGAGTATAAAAAAAATAGACAGAAAGTTAACCGAGCATAGATAGAAAATAGCTGTAAGCATCACGTTGATAAAATTTCGGGGGTCTAGGCTTCACTTAGATAGTTTTTAAAGGTCGAGCATCAAATTGATACACTTGTAACAGTTCAGGTATCGTGGGTGAATTTTTTTTCAAAAAATAAATATAAAAAGATTCAATATTTCTGCGAGTCGAGGCAGGGTTGTTCATTTGAAGCCTATAAACATTCATATGGCTGAGACTCAAAATTTTCGGGTGTGGCCGGACTAAACCAACTAGAATGGCCATGACGTGTGTTTTTTGTATAAAGATATTTAAAAATAAAAACTTGACAACTAAATAGAAGGCTTAGAATCAGAATTGCCATGAATCAGAATCAACAAGAATTATAATCGGAAGGAATTGAAATGGAAATATGTCATTTCTTTTGAGTTGTTTACTAACTATTTGAAATCATAATAGGAAATTTCTTTTGAGCTGTTTACTTACTATTTGAAATCATAATAGGAATCGAAATGATTACGATTGATAATGTTTACTTACTATATAGTATCAGAATCAAAACTAGTTTGATTACTAAAATACTTGATGGCTATATATTGAAAGTTAATAGATCTAGAAGACTAGAAGTGTATAACTATTAATTTAAATACATTTATAGGCTTTATGGGCACTATTTACTTGGCCGGACCAAGTATGCGTCGATGAACTAAGTTTATCCAAATAAAAAAATTTAAGAAAAATAACTATGAATTATTGGAATTCGTTTAAATTTCTTCAATATTTCTTCCATCCAAACTCATCGTAAATTAAGTTTATTTATATTTACAGATATTTTAAAAATAATAATTCTCTTATGAATTTCGTGTACATAGAGATCGGTACGTGTCATCATGAAAATAATGAGTCTTGGGTTGGTCTGGGGCAAGTCAAGGTCAACGACATTTTAGGCTGGGATGGGCTTAGCTAAAGCTACAAACTAATACACCAGCCTTGACCCAACATAGGCCCAGGGTCAATAAGGGATGGGCCGAGGCATGTTCGTCTTCCCCTCACATTTTGATGTTCCAAAGAAAAATCATGCTAGAACAAATTTATTATATAGCCAAGCAGCAAAAATGTAAATGGAGTATTGGATATCCTGGTTGAATCGATGACTTAATGTGTTGTTGCAATTATTGATTTATGACTTTTATTTGAGAAATATATTTGTGAGGAGAGAAGAGTGAGGAAAGATAAAAGAATAAAAGATAAAATTTAGAGAAAAAGAAATTAATTATTGTTGTAATCTATAATAGTATAATTTATGCAATTATGCCCAAGAGAAGACCAAAATGTGCGGGGCAAGAATATAATTAGCTTTTAGGTCTTAAACATGTCCATCAGAACGACCGAGTTGGACTTCTTTTACATAGCCCTGTACTCTCATCTTATTTTTGATGAGGTTAGGTCTGCTCGGACTTAACTCGTGGCCAGGCAGGCGGGCTTGGAAGAGACTTGAGGGTTTAGAGCCAAATAATGACCACAATGAAAGTCAAATTAAATAGCAAAGTAAAATATAACTAATTACAAGGGGATCCAATCATTTTACATGACCTAATTACTTGCATGCATGCCTTTTAATTCATTCAAGGAACATGCACTCTACATGGCCCCTAATATTACAACACCTAGCTCGCTCGATCTGTTTGTTTGACAGGCCAACTTGTATATATCCACCACCCAAATCGTGCCGTCCACTTTGATCATGCACTTGTTCATTCCATGGCCGGCCGGACCCTTTCCCTTCTCTTCTTAATTAATTTCTATAAGGATCGAGTCAAGGACCCTTAAGTAGCTTCTCTCTTTTCGATCGGAAATGACATATTAAATCCTGACGAAGAATACAGTGAGCTCAGGCCCATTGTTACCATCGGGATTCATCATATAATACGTCTCGGAATCCCTAGACCCAATAACACGCTCGAACTGTACTCTCATGTACATGAGCTCCCCGTCCGGCAACTCTCCTCCTCCTCCTCCGACGTCGTTTGGTATCACCCCTGCTCCCATAGACACTGCATGCAACACTTGCATCACGTTCAAATCGTCATCCGTGGCTTCCCTCCGGACCCCATACCCTGTTTTCTTCCCATTGCAATACAGCATCCATATGGGCTCGTCCATGATCTTGGTCTTCTCTCCCGGTCTCTTCTCGCACTCGAGCGCGACTCTCACGAGCCCGACTCCCATGTCTTGAAGGAGCTTCCCCGTGGGAATCGCGAGCTCGATTACGAGAATTGGGAGGGATTTAGGGCTTTCTTGGATTGCAAGGCTCACTCTGGCTTTACGGAACCCGAATAGGGTTCCTGTCATCTTAACACCGCCGTGGATGTGCCCTAAGTCCCCGATCCTACTCCCATAGGTGATCGAGACCGGCATTTTGCACGACGGGGTTATGATGGGAAACGAACGAAAAACAGAACGGACGCGTCGGAAGAGTTTTTTGGACTTTGAGGGGCCCTTTTTGCTTGATGCGGGTTGGAGTGAAATGGAATTAGATGGCGATGGTGATGGTGATTGTGTGCTTGCTAGTGGTGATGACACTATTCTCGGTGATCGTGGCTGCGGCTGCGGTTGCGGTTTCCGGTGGTTGGGTTCTCCCATATTTACGGGAAAGATATATCTAGCTAGGAGGACTTGATTGTTTGAGGTTTGAGCACCAATGTATGCTAGGTTAATTCAATGGTGAACTTGGTGGTGGTGATGAGGGTGTATAAGAAGAGACCAATTGATTTGTGGTGTGCACGTTGATCTGAATAATTTAATAGAAAGGATTTGGGAATGTTCTTCTTGTTTAATTCTACTGACTTACAGTTCGATTTTAGTTTTGTGATTTAATTAACTAAGATAGATTATGTATTGTACGTTGACTCCAGCGAGAAATTCAGCCTTTGTGGATTTGTAGTTTCTGACCTTCTACCATATGTATTTTTCTAGAAAAAATTGCCAAGTTGTTCTATCGCTCCACTTGAGGCTTTATATTGTTGGCATGTATACCGGTTAAGTTTGACTTGACATACAGTGGTAGATGAGTACGTATTAGTAGAAAATGCTACTGAATTGATCTGGAAATCCATGTTATTATATATACAACTGTGGAATGCAAGCAACTCTTTATCTCATCTATGCGGTGGTTATAAACTAGCTTATGAACTACGTACATAAAACGAAGTTTCTGTAACGTACCATGTGTTCACATATGTCATACCACATATATATATGTCACCAAGCACTCCGCATGACAAGAGTCGGCCATGCCACCGTCATCATTATCGAAAATCATCCATTCATTATCGAATGGGCACAAAAGCTTAGTTTAGCTAGCTAGTGTGGCTTAAAAGCTTCCCTCTCTTACATTGAAAAGAATTGTAAAGAAGAGGCTACCCTTAGCTTATAAAAGGAGCCTCCATCCACATTTAAACTCATCATCACACGTCTAATAATTATCCAACACACAAAACACTTGGGTCTAATTTTTATTAGACTCAAGTAACATAGTTGAGGCCCAACGAGACAAAGTGAACTAAGCAATTGATGAACCACTATAAATACTTGTATTATTTACTTATCGCATTAATTTAGTTTACTTATCGTTCGATCTTGAATACCTCGTTATTCTTGGTTTGAACACCATGTCATCTTGTAATTCGAATCTTTGTGCCAATATATTAATTGTCTATACAACTCTACATATACTCATGGCCAAATACTCGGCAAGTCGATCAGTATAGCTAGCTATTTTTGAACTACAAATGTTTGCTAACAACAAACCTTCATCACAGATAAAACCGAAGGTAAGTCTACCTCATACCTCTTTGTTTTTTTTTCTTTGGGTTACATACGGGTCAAACGAACTCATACACCCAAAAACAAAAGCAAAAAGATTAATCTGGCTCTGCAACAGGCCCAACCATCGTTATTCCTGATCTGGACACTCCTAAATCAAGGAAAGTAGCGGCAGCATAAACTGGGCCATACACGGAGACCATCAGACCAATACCATGATCATTTGATCAAGGCTGCGTTTAGCAAGCATATCAGCAACTATATTCATCTCTCTGTATATGTGCTTGAAACGCACCATACTGAATTTAGCCGTTAAACTTCTACGCCTATCAACAGTAGCACCTAGGGGATGGACATCAAGATTATGATCAATTAGAAGTTGAACCAAAGTGGCAGAATCAAACTCCACTTCAATGTGCATAATGCTATGTTCTGTAGCCAACTAATTAACGTACTTTAACCATGATATAAGACTCAAGCTTCAGCATTAACCTCATACCTCTTGCTTTACGATAATAGTGACATTCCGAAATAATCCTCAGACAAAATCACAAAATAAACGATAATAGTGACATTCTGAAATAATCCTCAGACGAAATGATAAACAATATAACTTTTCATTCATGCTAATGACCAACACCTATTGCATATTCATGTATGTGGTAGTAAGGGCAATACTTCCACTTCTCTTTAGTTCCTTCGTTAATTAATGCTCTGAAGGAAGAACACCTTGTAATGAGATATATGATTTGGAAGAACAACAGAAGCAACAACAGCAGCCGGAAGAACAAGTGTGGAGAACTTGTTGGTTGTTGGATTGAGAACATAGAATGTAGTTTCACTTGCATAAGAATACCACATTGCACGACTGGATGATCATGACGCCATGTAGGTGTTGAACGAAGTTAAGAGGATTGCAATTGGGTATATATACTGAGCTTTTGCTTTTCAAAGTTTACAGTGCCCCCTCTTACAGAGCCAAAAGGGTGTCATCTTTCCCCAACCCAATATAATTTCCAGGATGGAATGGCCAACATTGATGTTTCCAGGTATCACTCTCTAAATCATTAACAAAAAAACTTCAAGCATAGTATACGGTAAAACAATTAACAAGTAAGTTTCAACAACAGCCCATGAAAAACATCACTCTCACCTCGCCACCAAATTTCTTCACCCCAAGATTCTTGGGCTGCGAGTCTCCCCCATTCTTTGTGGAACCAGCTGCTTTTTTAGTAGCCCAGCGTCTGAACATCAAACTCAATCCTTCCCCCGTGATCGTACACCACGCCAAACAGTCGAGGTTTGAGGGAGCAATATATAATGTGATCACAATACACAAAGTCAACACCTCGGTCGAGTTATATGAAAATCGTACCGGAAGCACTGCTGTAAACAGGCGTACTATTAATGACTTGCTGTATATTCAATCTCCGGCATACAGAAGTTCTAAAATTCATTATGTTTCTCAAGATGGAGTTAACCAGAAAGCAAATCGATCACCTCATCGAGCGCTCAAAAGGTCAAAGTATTACTGAGAACTAGAATAAACGAGCCAGTGTCCCAACATGAATTATATATAAGCAATGAGTAGAAATATGGAGACAGCAACTCTATTCTTCCAAAGATGACAAAAAACAAATTACATTCATCCTTGTTGTGTATAAAAAAGAACATAAAAGAAGATGACAGCACAGATGGATAAAATGCAAGACTGGGCATTGCAAAATCAATCAACCAGTGATTCTGATGGATAGTTATTTTTGTTTTGCCAACCATTGAAGTTTTGACATACAGAAACAGTTACAATATAACGCAAACAACCAGCAGACCTAGAAACTACAAACATCAAGGAAATCAAAGCAAATTAGATAGTACCTTGCACGCCCAACAGCTGTATACTCTATTTAACCTTTTGGCTACTGCTAGTCACCTTCATTAATTAGATATTCAGATATGCCAGAAGTTCTACCACCTCAGAGCAGCTCACCTATATGCCATAAAATCTCATAGCTCCTCAAATTACCTTTTGTTCTCAACAGCAACTCTCAACTTTCAAATCCCACATCAAAATAAAATCCCCAAAAAAAAAAATGAAAGGTGCAAGAATTTAGCTCCACTGTAGCCTTCGTTTTGTCATTCAATAAGTCAATATAGCTCTCTCTTCTTTGACTACCAATGTTTGCTAACAACAAACCCTTCATGACAGATGAAACTGAAGGCAAGTCTAATCACATACCACTTTACAATAATAGTGACACTCCGAAAAGATGATCCTCAGACAAACACAAACCATATAACTTTCCAGTCATGATAATGACACATTAAATATCATCACTCTGAAAATGATGATAAAACATAACTTGTTAGAATGATGTTCATTCTTAAATACACATGAGTATATACAGCTAGAGGTTACAACAACCAACACATAATTTCCGTCACACACAAGCTAATGTCTCCATATATGGATAATTATGGTTAAAAACTCATTTATTGGTATCATCAACACCTGACCTGGGAGGTAGCTTGAAAGATTTAACGATGTTACTCGATCTTGAAATTATAAGAGATCACTTAAGCAGGACTATGCAGCAACATAGAAGAACTTTCCTCTCCTTCAACTTCCTCGGTAACAAGAAAGAGATGAGTATAGTAATTTGAGACGGGAGTTAACTTGAGATCAAAATCAACATGGTACTTGACAGACCAACCAGAATAGTCTCTCCCCATCTCTAACACCTCAAATTGAGTAATACAAGTCGTCCAAGATACATAGATATCAATAAGTTGCAAATGGCTGTCACGATCAGACACCTGAAAATTTCTCCTCGTGCAATGCATGGGAGGAAAAGGATAATAAACACTTGTGACAGACTCATTATCTATGTGATAGTAGGATATCTCACTGTCCACACCAACCCAATCAAGTGCGCCATTCCAGTATACCCCTTGTTTGTAATTGACATTAGGTTGCTGAACAAAAGAAGAACTCGTGACAAGTCTCCAACTTTGATCCTCAGATGAATATACATGTATGTGGTAGTAAGGGCAATACTTCCGCTTCGCTGTAGCTCCTTCATTAATGCTCTGAAGGAAGAACACCTTGTAATGAGGTGACTTGGAAGGGTCGAAAGCCAAAGCGTAACCGAGGAGCATAAATGGTTGACCGACAGAAGCAACAGCAGGGGCTGGAAGAACAAGTGTAGGGAACTTGTTGGTTGTTGGATTTAAAACATAGAATGTAGTTTCACTAGTATCGAGGGGCTCGCATAAGAAGAGGCCATTGCACGACTGGATGATCATAATGCCGCCATGTACGTGTGGAACGAAGTTAAGAGGATTGCAATTCGAGTCGGAGGGATTGCTCTTATGATCATGACCATGATCCAGATCGAGAGGGATAAAAGAAAAGTATTTAGATTTGAAATAAAAGACAGCGGAGATGGATGGTTTAGGGTTTCTGAGGGACTCAAATTCTCTCAAGTACTCTTCTCCTGTCCTGATGAACAAAGGAAAGCATACATTAATCCCAATCCATACAGAAAATTACTCAACATATAAACCAATTCCCCTGAACTGCTCCTCAGATTAGAAATTACAAATTAGAAATTATTGAATAAAAAAAACTTAATAGTCTAAAATTGAATGGAAATTCAATTACTTACTTTATTTTATTTATGGGGAAACATGTCACTGAGTCAGTGAAGAACTAAACTAAACTGATTGGGTGATCCCGACTAGTCGGGGCGGAATCCGAGAGTCAAACTGGTTGCTTGACAAATCGGAGAGTCAAGCAATTAGCTTCTCCTTAAAGTTCGAGATATCTGTCAAAACAATCAGCTGATAGAAAACAACTTGTTGATACTGTGGCCTGCGGTTGCAGAAAAGCTAAATCCCATTTTTCTTCTTCGGAGGTGCAGCTACTTTGTTCCCTTGACTCATAACATTTCTAAAACTATACTCGGGATGTATGAAGTCTTTCTTGTAAAGGTGATTGGTTTTGTGATCGAACTTTCTAATCTCTTTTCCTAGACTACTATCAACTATCAAAGTGAAAACCACATCAGCTTGATTGACATTGTTTGCTTAAAGTGTCAAGACTGGGCGTGGCTGTTCTGATTAACTTTGATTTCTGCTCATTTCCCATCATCGTGATTAGCTTTGTTTGCTTGTTCATCAATCTCGAACAAAGGAGACTAATAAACCGCATGATGTCTGTCTGCAGACACTACCTTAAGAATTAAAGTGAATAAGAGTCATTCATCCCTACCTATCTGTGAGCATCCATGTATGGCCACACATAATTTGTTCTTATTCCGAACTCACCAAACAAAATGAAACAGTAACATTAGCTTTCATTGAGGACACAAATCCATGTCTATGAGAAGCTACTAGTTTAAATACCACTCATTCACAGACCGATCAAAACTGAGCTGAACGTATGGTTCCAGCAAATATTTAAACATTCCACGCTAATTTAACTATATGGGACATATGTACAAGCAGACTCGAGAGTAATATCTTTTTAAGTTATTTGCCCACTGGATCGTTGACGTCAAGCCATATTCTTCACACGGCCTGCCTTTTTAAAACTCAGTTTTGGACCCAAACTGACTCATCGGAGCCTTCCTCTTCCCACCAGCATTACTCGATGAGAAACTTCTTTGCACGTCTCTTTGAACAAGTGTTGGAACTTCAGCATCCTGTGGTATAACTGACTTGTGATTCAAATCAGACATTCTCGGCCGATTGGAGTAGTCAGATTGTTGCCCAGACACTCCATCGATTGCCTGTTTAGTGTCTGATGATGTTCCTCCAGAAAGGTCTTGTGCATTAAAATCTATCTCATTAAACAAGAGGTTTGCAATTGCTCGGTCAATGGTGTTCGTCTCTGATTCTGTGCCTTCATTGCTCTCAGACCTGAATATGAAACTTACATTAGATCAAGAGTGTGAATGCCATTAACAAGAAAAGAGCAGATAAATATGATAAGTCACACAATTTTAACATGTGTTCAGTACTGCAACTACTAGATATTATAGGAACTTTCTAGGAGTACTTCAAACCTAAATTTCAGTGTTCACACAATGGAAGAACATTTCATTAATATCCACCTTGTACATCAAAATAGTCTTTTGCTGAAAGTACACAAATCATAGACAGAATCCAGAAAGTGGCAAACGAATAATCCTCCATCTGTTCCAGTATAGAAGATGGGGCGGTCAATCTCAAATGTTTGACACATTAACTTTAGCATCAAAATACCTCGTCAATATTTTATTTTTCATTTATGCTTCTGATGCAACAATTGTGATTTTACTTGCATCATGGAGTGGCAAGGTAGTGGCAAGGTAGTGGAAAATGACCCAAAAGTTCAATTCTTTAGGCATAGAGGCTAAGTGAAAAAATTGACTTTTAAAAATCAAAAATAAGAAGTGAAAACAGAAAGAGGGAAAAAAAAATGTAAAACATGGTGATTTCTAGTATCTGATGAAGACTTCACAAATCTGTATGATTTACCTCATTGTTTCATCTTGAGTTTTCCATGAAGAAGGAATTTCAGTAGCAAGGTCTCCATCTTGGCACTGTGCAGCCTGATTTCCTTTTGAGTTATCAGCGAGGCGGTATAAAGCATCTCGAAAGCAGATTCGGGTCTTTTCAGTTAACTGATTACATTGAAACAGAAAAATTTAACATTAAATGGATGAATGTGCATTGCAACGATGTTCACTGTTTTGGTATTAAAATCTACTTCACCTGTGTCATCACCATTTCCAGTTCCTGCAACACAGATTCTTCAACTGATGTTTCCTGACCCACAAGACCATGCATGCTACTCTGCTCAGATAGGGACAAAAGTCCAACGGCCTGTTCCTTCAAAAGAATTGCAATGGTAAGATATAAGCTTGGAAGTCATGTATGAAGTGAAACAACTACATGCCCGTGACAGTATCATTTTCCATGTCTCAACTATTAAATATACGAACAGAACGTCATAGACCTTCTGCGAGGGTTCTGTTTTTAAGAACCCTTTTCATTGTACAAGTATTAAAAGAGTAACTTTCAATTTCATTGCCACACAAAATAACCCAGAAAAGAGAATGAGGCCTCTATCAATGAATATGACTTCTTTTTTGAATAAAGAATCAATTTTACTAGTTTCAAGTTTTAACACATTTTCTTATACTAATAAAGAAACAAGACTAAAGGCCAAGTGTGCATACTTTTACCATTTTCTTTTTTAATCAAAAAAAGAGTGGTACACAGGATTTGATGAGTGTGATGAAAGGGGATGAGAGACCAGGCTTACTTTTTGAAGTCACAGAACCATATCATGATCAAGCATGTAAGATAGAAAAGCTTTTCTTGCTACAGAAATGGAGATTTTTTAAGCTACTATCTTGTACTCGTGGCGAAACCATGGATTACTTAACTAGATCAAATAAAATAAAATAAATCATTTAATAAGAAAAGCTCAAAGATCAACTGAGCTGAGTAACACATGTAGAAACTATTAGTATGCATATCTAAACATATAGATACAAGCACCCTGTAGGTAAGCTAGCATGTTAGTGAAAAGTTGGCTTAAACTCATATCAAAGAAGCCAATAGTTTGACCATCACCTTTACTGGTGTGCAGTCGTTTTTCTCTGAGTTGCATGGACTGAACTGTGATATAGTTGTGTGCCCCTTCTCTGAACCTAATTCTGGTGAAAACGCATGAGTTTTGAGATATTTTTTGCTGCCAGCACTGTGGACGCTTTGTGACTCCAAATTCAAGCTTGTCGAGATACTATCATTGCCCAACATGCCACTGGAATCAGACTGATAAAAGAATGATTTGTGTCCATTTCCTGCCCCAGGAAGGTCATCAAGTAAGGAGCTCCTACAATAGGGGAAAACAAGCTGATGAGAAACCAAAACAAGGAAATCAATAATAAGTTAGCGCTAAAATTAAGGGAGTTTGGATATCACATTGATGTTGAATGGCTTCATTACAACATCAATGAAGTGAGTAATTTTTCTTTTCCAAACAATGCATATGATGCTTTTCATTATGTTGACTAGAGCTAAACATGACATGAAATACAACTGAGAGATTGAACTTCCATCAAATTTCTTATAATGCCATAATTAATCATGACAATCAAGGCAGTTAAGAGACTACATGATTTCCTACATGCATCAAATCAAGAATCTTAATCCCAGAAGTTACGCGTGTACAAGAAAATGTCATCCATTTGTTGAAGCCCTGCCACGTCGTCAAGTTGATCATAGGCGCGATTGTAGGAAAGTGAGATCTTCTGCAGAGAGTCCTCGGACAGTCCTTCACAAGCACTTGAACTGCTAGATAGATCTCTGTCATTAGCAGAAGTTCCCATCTCAGCTTCATCAAATAAATCATTTCCACTGAAGTTGAGCTGTTTAGTAAATTGAGGATACATAGAGTAGCATTTATTAGCTGACTGAAAACACTCAGATTGGCTTATTCCCCATTTTGACCAACTATCCGGGGATGGAAGCCTGTCAGATCCTCCATCATTTGGAACAACAAGATCATCGATGATTCCGCTCCCAAAATAATAATCCATGAGACTTGTTCTGAGGAAAGAAGTAAACAAAAAATGAATAAACACCTTCACAAGATATTTTTTTTTCAATATTTTTCAAGTCCTGTATATTTACTTAACCTCAATAGTATGTATGACAAAACATGTGATATCTAAAATTTAACACCATATCTCCTCGATTTACTTTGGGGGTAACCAAACAAAGCACCAGATCTAGCTACCTCAGTTATAGCCACTCCAGAATTAGACTCTTCCTAAAGACAGATCTTTATTCTGAAAATACTTTTGAAGACAAAGTTGATCTGTTCTTATGGGAAAATAAAAACAGATCAACAATAGCTCAAGACTAATACCACCACCACCACCACCCACATCAACAAAAGAAACTTCATCGTATAAACAAAGTCATCACACAACAGAAGCACCACAGTATAATCAGAAAACACTAAATATCATATATATTTTAGTCATCTAACCACACAAAAGACCAATAATTCATCTACCTGTATCAGCCACATCTTATCTAACTAAGCACATGAAGCTGATGAATCAAACATACCTTGAATCGAGAGGAGAAGGAGCAAGACCCAGTTTCTGATTCAGAAAATCAAACAAAAGTGATTGTGAAGCTGAAAATGGTTTATGGGTTTCTGCAGAGAGAGAGCCACAAAGAATGAAAGTTTTTTCAGCTGGAAATGGAAACAAATAAATGAGGCGGCCCTGTTTTTGCCCTTTATTACTTTTTTAAATTTCATACTAATTATTATCCAAGCAAAAACCAAGGCCACTTGCTGGGAAAGAACAAGAAATAAAATAATATTAAAGAAATTTGGAGCTGTGATTTCTTGTGGCTCAGAACCAGACCCAGATTAGTGGTTGACATTGCCCATCTAAAACTGAGCTCTCATTCGTCCACGTGGATATATCCGGTCCCACTCGACGGGGTAATCGAATTTATACATGGTGGAGGCTTGGGCTGGGGTTGCCGTGCCCAACCCGGATCTTTTTCTTCCCATATTGCCCTCATGTTATTAATTCCCGGGATTCCAGGAACTGACGCAACGAGCTGGTACTTGGGTCGAATTGTCATTTCACACGTTGAGGGTTGCAGAGACCGTCACGTTCTGGTGGGTCCCTTGTTAATTTACAGATGGACACGCGGCGAGACCTGCTTGGGCTGGTGGACACTTGGCGGGACGTTCTTGGAGCTGAACTACACGTGGCGTGGTGGCAGAGAATGGAGGACAGCTGAGGGAGGTGCAACTTGCGAGGGATTTACAAGGAAGAGGAGAGGAGGGGATAAGATGCGGTCGGATGCAGAGAGAGTCACAGAGCATCAGAAAGAAAGATCGGAAGGCCACATGATTTTTAGGACAAATAATTTTTTTTTTCTTTTAAGACTTTCTTTAATACCCAAATTTTCGATCAATAGAATAGTTATCTTCAAATGTCACTAATTTTGTTTTTCTATAAACAACACATGTAGAAAATATTATATATAATATTCAAAACATATTTTTATAATATATATAAGTTCAAAACTTTAAATTAATAAAATAATATAAAAAATTAAATTATAATCCTTATGGGTTGGAGATGGTACCCTATATTTTTTTTCTAATACTCTTTGTTGAAAATTTTATTTTTGATATTTATACTGATATTGATGTTAATTTATATTGATATTGAAAATATTACAATTGATATTAATTTATACTGATATTATTTTACTTATTGGTTTTATTATTAGAGTTAAAAAATTAAAATAAATTGATTAATTAAATGATGTCACAATAACGTTGAAATTGACATAATCATTAATTAAAATTAATATTAGCCATTAGAACATCACTTTAATAGTGTTTAAATACAATTGTATTACCCACAAAAATATGGCTCAGGACTATGCCAAGGGCCATATATAGCCCAGCATTTGGCCCAATCGGGCTACTTTTGATATTTTTGGTATAGTCATGTGTTGGGCTAGAGATGAATTTTTGTTGATTTTGAGGATGGTCTTATACTCCGTGCTTGGCCCTAGACTTGAGATGGTCTTATACTTCTGATATCTAGATTTGTGTTTATCCTAATTAGCATAGAAGTATATATTCTCTCGATCCCTGATTTATAGGGATATTGATTATAACAGATTGTAATCCCTATTTAAGATCATCTATCAATGAATAAAGTACAGTTTCAAATCTATCTCTTGCGTATCTATATTTCTCCTTAAACACGTTATCAGCAGCTCTTGAGTTGATAGCCAACTCAAACACCTAACCAGAAAAAGACCCTAAAGCCTAAACACTACAAATCCACCGCCAGCCTCCTCCTTGACGGATCTCTCCACCGTTGATCTCCACCAACGATTAACACCGGAATTCTTTCTCCCTTCAAACTTCTATCACAGTAAACTTTTCATACCGAGCATAATACCCTCGAGATAAATCGACTAACCATCTTCGATTTAGAATTATATTGCAAACTAAATTACCACAACACCCTAGATGTAAGATTAGATTTAGGATGAATTTTTCATACCGTGCAATTTATTTTTCAATAATATGCCTCTAGTTTCTATGGACGTATATCGTTTTTTTTTATGTACAAAAGTTGAGTATAAGTGATGGTCTCGGGGGAATCACAATATATGAAGAAAAGGGAAGTCAATATTTTGTGACACCGTATTTGTCACGGTTTTATGGGGAGTGGTATGAAGCCACTGGTTTTGCATCAATTTTTGTGACAAACATCATTGATCACGTTTCTTATTCCCTAAACTTGATATTAGTGATCGTGGTATATTCGATCGGATACTAATTACATCTCGTTTGTCTATTTTGTAGATGACTATGACTACTAAGTCGGTTAGGCCAGAGTTTGACATCTTTGATATGCAAGGAACATAGTATCATCGCTAAGTTTTTGATGTGGAAAACTCATTCATCAGAAAAGGATTAACCAGCACCATCTACCTACCACAAGAAGCTAAGACGGTCAGAGCCCCAGGTGTAGAAACTAAAGCTAAAGCCCTCATATTTCTAAGGCGGTACATTCATCCACTCCTCTGGAAGCGGTATTTAAAAAAGACAGATCCCAAGGATTTATGGAACGTTTTAAAACAACGCTTTAACAAAGTGTATGATGCACAACTTCCTTATATGACTACACATTGGGAGATAATACGTGTTCTGAATTATACATGTGTGGATACATACAAATAAGTTTTGTTAGGACTTCAAAATGAGCTGAGTTTCTATGGGGTTGACAAGACTGATTGGGATTTGATCGAGAAGTCTTTGAACACCTTCCCTTCTTGCATGAATTTATTGGCTTATCAGTACCACATTGAGTACGAGCAAGGAAAAATGACTACATTCAGTGACCTCATGAACCTTCTGGTTGACAAGGAAAGGAATCATGAGATAATTCTCAACCATAATTCAAGGTCCATAAGGACCATAAACACTCTTGAGAATAGCTACACTGGAAGGAAGGTACGTAAGGACATAATGAACAATCGTTCTAAGCACCTTACAACCATGGTGGGACAAGAAGAGAGCGCGGGAACAACCACTATAGATCTTGGTATAGAGATCAGGGTGCCAACTTCAACAAGAACCTTTTAGGTTCCAAGAATTATGACAATTTTTCATACTCAACTCCGTCTGATAGTTGCTTTTATTTTAAGTGTGGATCAACTACGCATATGCACATGCAACAGTGCAAGCAAGGAAATTCATAGTATCTACAAGAGGCTCCAACAGTTTTCAGCACAAGAGGCTACCTTTAATGGAGGAGATGATGAGATGGAAGAAGACTATGAAGTCAATCTTATTATAGCAGACAACATTAAAGCAAGTCTTAGGACTTTGGATTTTAGTTAGCCTATGTATTAGATTCATGTCTTTTCTATGTAAACAAGTTTAGCTTAATTTTGGCTTGATTTTAGCCATGGTTTGAGACTTGTTGTAGTCGGTTTTTGTTTTGAATAAGAACGATCTTTTGATATTGAAAAAAGTAATAATATTTTATTTCTTTTGGTATTTGAAAGTTTTAAGAATGGTTATAAAATTCATATCAATTGAATGGTTTGATTTATACAATATTTCATGGCACTATGACACAAAAATACCATAAAAATGAGATAAAAGAGAGGATGGTTTGATCTAGGACATTTTCGACCCGTCAAGATTTTTTCACGGCCCGTTGAAGACTACCTTCTGGATTGGTTTTGGCATTTTTAGATCTGTCGAAAATTTATGCATGGTTTCATTAGACCCATCGAATTTTTGTCCTCTGGTCATATATTTGCACCTTTGACCCATCGAAGATTTTTCTCGACAGGATAGTTGCTATCTCCAAAATGTCCAATTTTTGACCCGTCCAAAGTTTTCTTCAACCCGTTGTAGAAGATATGGGAAAATCGATATCGGTTTTAAGTTTTTCTGCGACCCGTCGAGCCATTTTCTCAACACGTCGAAGAGGTCCATCTGGACATCAATTTCCTAATTTTGACTCGTCAAAAATTATCTTCGATCAGCCGAAAATCAATATCGGAAATTCATATTAGTTTTTGGGTTTATTTCGACCCGTCGAGAGAATTTCTCAACTTGTCGAAACATGTATTAAGAATTGGTATTTTTGATGTGTTTTACATCGCTATTATCAACAAATAAAGGTTCATAATTTTTTTTCCAAAAAACCTTAAATCCTGCACCATATGTGGTTTTATATTAGTTTTGTCATGCCATGAAACTTACTCTATAAGGGTCATTTTGGTTGGTCATATATTGTTATACATCATGTTATTTTGAGCTATTGCCATACCATATCATCACTCTATAAGGGTTACATCCTTTTGAAATCTTTAAGTATTCACTTAATGTGTTCGTCATGTCTTGGGTTTAAAGACGGATTGATTGACATTGTTTTGTTAATATATGATGGCGAGATTGAGTGTTATACACGCCTAACAGCCAATCGAACCTTGTTAAGTTTTGAAAACATTCATGCCAACAGTTTTTACTAGAAATAATATTGTCAGAATGGAAAAGAGTTTTTGTGTACAATCTCCATAGAATGTCGCAAACGGCGTAAACTAGAGATGTTTATGAGGATTCGTATTCATTGAATCCAATGCCCTCACTTATACTATTATGTGTGACTTGGCCCCATATAAGCTTTTGCATGATGAAGATATTGAGAAATTCTCATAGTCATTGATTATTAAGAGCAAAGATGCATGTGGGAATACCTTCAATCATCGGCTTAGAGGAGGGGGAGTGAGATTACTCAACTCGGTCTAGACTCGATCTCCAAGGCGAGCGCAACACATTACCGTGCATTTTTCTCACCCGATGTTTTTATGGCAAAATCCAATGCATATCGCTCGGTTTGCAGAGCTTGTTCATGTATGTAATGTTGTTTACATGCATGCCGGTCTTTTGTTGTAGACATAACTTCTATTCCTCCATAGATTCCAAGAATATATTTGTATATATTTGTGGATCAATCAAAAGGTATGCGGATTGTTTATATATATGGTTTTGATTACTGCATTGACGCATAGGTCACACGTCTTTGCAATCCACATGGTACGCTGCATTTGCAAAACTCTTAGCATAGCTTATTAAGCTTCGGACTCACCACTCGAACAATCCAATCAGGTATATTAGATTGGACAATGCAAGAAAGTTTACATCGAATTTTTTTGATGATTACTGCATGTTAGTTTGGATTGAAGTTAAACATCACATCCCTTATGTTCATTCACAAAACGGTTTAGCAGAGGTACAAGTCAATCAGTTATAGCTTGTGGCCAGAGTTATGGTAATACAAACTAATTTACCGATATTTGCTTTGGGATATGCAGTGTCACATGCAACTATGTTTATTCTCTTGAGATCTATAACCCGCCAACCGTTTAGTGCGTACCAGTTGGTAACTAGATATGAGCCATAAATCTCACACGTACGCTTCTTTGGTTCCACAGTACATGTGCCTATAATGCTTCCATTGTGTTTAAAAATGGGTTATCAACAACGATTAAGCATTTATGTTGGTTGTGAATTTATAACGGTTGTCCGTTATTAAGAACATTTGACAAGAGAACTTTTTACTGCTAGTTTTACAAATAGTCACTGTAAGGTTGAAAGTCCCTGAAATTGAGCAAGTTAATGCAACACTCGGGCAAGGTAGCAATTTTCCTTCCTATATTCGGGGTGTAGCATCGACCAAAATTCACAGATGAGTTGCTGGTGAAAAGGTAAGCCATCAAGGCACAACTACTCATCATCAACACATGAAAGCCTCAAAGTCAATGACAATGTCATTAAACAAATAAATCTCACAAATTGAGTTGCTGGTGAAAAGGTAAGCCATCAAGGCACAACTACTCATCATCAACACATGAAAGCCTCAAAGTCAATGACAATGTCATTAAACAAATAAATCTCACAAATTTAAACAATTTCTAGCGATATTATGGATGTTTCGTCCAGGTTCGTTGATGATACATTTACTTATGTCGTCGCTCAGGAATTGATTACGATGAAGTAGAACATTACTCTGTTGTGGATTGTCAACGGTTAAAGTAGGGAAAATTGACCGATATGAAAATTTGCAATCTAGGCTGAATTAGACGTTATTACAAATTGCATGTTTTTGGTATGGTAGTGCTATAACCACCGAATGGTAAGCCAGTTAGACACAAATTAGTCTTTGTTTGGAAGTGCAATGAGAAGAACTTATGGCGCAAGAATCTTCTCAATGCCCTAGTATTGATTATAAGGAGATGTATTCTCCATTCATGGACATCATTATTTTCCGCTACCTTATCAGTTTGGTAATGTCCAGAAAACTAAGTATGCAGCAGATGGATATGGTTGTAGCATATCTCTATGGGGATCTTGATTCAGAGATACACATAAAAGTGCCAATTAATATGATTATACTTAATTAAAGTAACTCTAAACCACAAAGTGCTCATGGGATAAGATTGAGATGTTCACTATTCTAAGTGATTACTTGATTGGAAAGGGATATAAGAAATAACAGTTATGTCCATGCGTGTTCAGTAGATGAACATGTTGTTTGAGATGATAGACCTTGTAGGACTCGATTTTCACTTAATTTAGGTCTATGATTCTAGCGGTTTAGAGATGGTACATCGAGTTGGTTGAATTCTTATTCACTAGTTTGCTTACGTCTAAATCAGGCAATGGACAAAGCAAAATCTATTAGCACACCAATGGTTGTTTAAAGTCTGGAACCCAAAAGGATCAATTTCATCTAATAAGAAGATGATGGTGAGGAACTTTTGGAGTAAAGATTTCATATCTTAGTGTAGTTAGAGCTTGGTTAAATTTAGCTCAATACACATATCCAAACATTGCCTTCTCGGTCTGCCCCTACGCAAAGTCATTGGAATAGTGTAATTAAAGTACATCTTCAGGTACTTGAAGGGATCCATTGACTTGGACCTATTTTTTATTTACAAAGTAAATAGAGAGAAACTTGAAATTCTGGGAAAAGGAATGGTTGAAACGCAGCTTTCTGATTTTGCCCAGTTTGACCCATCGAACATGGAACTCGAACTATCGAATGATAGCTCCTGGATTGGATAGAACGTGTCTCTCGACTCGTCAAAATATACCTTTGTCCCGTCGAAGTTTACACAAGTTGCAAGCATTGTACCTACTCAATGCAGTCTCATACTCAGAGACACCTTATGATGTCTTAGTTAGTTTTACTGATGTTGGGTATTTATCTGACCCATATATTGAATGTTCTCAGACTGGTTATATATTCACCATGGGAACATAACGATTTCTTGGAGATCAATAAAGTAAACTCTTATTTCTACTACCTCAAATCAATATGAGATTATAGCTTTATATGAAGTAGTTGATGAGTGTGTCTGGTTTAGTACATATTACACTACATTCGAGGGTTTAGTGAATTACGATCTACCATGAAGACACCAACTTGCATATTTGAGGATAATTCGACTTTCATTGAACAAATAAAATTGGGTTACATTAAGTGTGGTCATACTTAACACCTCTCGCCAAAGTACCTCTACAACCAACAAACAACAGCAGTTATTGAGTATCCATGTGACTCGGATTGATTTGGAGGATAATGTTGCAGACTTATTTACCAAGTCATTACCTAAATCTATATTAGCAAAGTATGTGAAACGCATTGGTATGCAAAGATTGTCCAAACTCCAAGATTTAGTTACTGATCAGGAGAAGTTTATTTCATAGACATCAGGGGGAGTCTACATCACATGTGGTCACTTATGTAGTCGATGCGTTGTACTTTTTTCCCTTTAGACCAAACTTTTGTTTTTATCCAAGAGGTTTTTTTGTTTGCTTAACAAGGTTTATAGTGAGTCAATAAGTTATGCATCATTCATGAGGACCGCGACACAATGGGGAGTATTTAAGGATATTATACTCCTAGTATCTAGATGTGTATCTTGTTCTAATTAGTATAGAAGTAGATATTCTCTCAATCCCTGATTTATAGGGATATGGATTGTAATATATTGTAATGCTTATTTAAGACCATCTATCAATGAATAAAGTATAGTTTCAGATCTATCGCTTACGTATCTCTATTTCTCTTTGAACACGATCAATTAAGAAAACAAAATCTCATAAAGTATGATAGATATTGTTATTTGAAGACTTATGTAAAATGAAAGCTTTTGATAATATGAACTTTTCATTTAAGCCTGCCTTTCAAAGTAGTGTTATTTTTAACCAATTTAAGTAGACACTCATCTTTTCATGCAGTGTTATATAGTGTTGGAGATATGGCAACTTAGTACCATGCACGTTGATCTTGTTGATATTTTTCATGGTGGTTCATCTAATATGAAAGAGTGGGTTTGGAATGCTATTGATGTTCTGCCATGTGATGTTTTGGAGAGTTTCTTTGTGCTACTTTGGGCTATATGGTCAGAATATAACAAAGTGTTATGGAAGGGAGCTCACTTTGTTGCACAAAATATTTTTGTTTGGGCCAATAAATGGCTAGAGGATTATCGTGTCCTTCACCCTGCTGTGTCTAAACAATGACGTCCTCAGACCCAGTGGATGTGTCCACCGACTGGCCAATTGAAAATCAACGTGGATGGGGCCTTCAATGTAAATACTGGTAATGGTTGTGACGACCCGGACTAGAATCAGCAGTACGATCAGCTGTATACGTGAGTTATCGCATAGTAGCAGATTGCCGACAGTTGATTGAATCGCCAGGCTCGTTAACGACTTAATTATTGGCTGAGAATTGGAGCTGGGTCTCTTCTCGAGAGTTGTTTTACGTGTGATTTCGAGTTCGTGGGCGGTTCCATATCATTATTTGGACGACCGAGGAATTAATTATGAATATTTGAAGTTCGGGTTTAAATGGTGAACTTCTTAACGACTAAATTATCGGTCGAGAATTTGGTTTCGGCTTCTTCACGGAAGTTGTTCAGAATTTAATTTCGAGCTCGTGAGAACTTCCGGAGTATTATTCTAAGTTACGAAGATTAAGTTGTGAATATTTCCGATTGTTGATTATTTAATCGATTTATTATGTGTTGGTTTGAACAGTTGACTTTTTATCGGATTTGCCAATGTGTTTTGACTTCGGGTGATAATTGAAGAACATGTCAAGATGAGTTTGTGGCTGCGAGAATTATTGGAATCGGAATTACGACGAGAAAGTTACGGGTATTTGAAGTTTGCCGAAAAGATAATTATGAAGTTTCCAAAAATGGAAGGCCTATAAATAGAAACCTGCTGTTTTGGGAAAGTCAAAACTTGCCATAAATGGGTTTGACCGAGTTGACCGAGTCAACTCGGTGGAGAGAGGGAGAGTTCGACGGTGGTTCACGACGCGACGGCTTCCGGCCACCCTAGGCTTCGGCCTAGGGCTAGTTCTGCTCGGCTTGGCTGCCCTGTGTGGATGCCGGCCACCACGCACAGCGTGGCTCACGGTGGAGAGAGAAAACTTGGACCAAAGTTTGTGATTTTTGGGTTTAATGGTGGTTTTCGATTCGGGCCGTGTTGAGCTCAAACAAGGACTGGGTTTTATAGCCCTCATCTCCATGATTCTAACCATGTAAGTATGGAGTTCTAATTCGATTTGTGCTTGGAGAATTTTGGATTTGAAATTTGTGTGAACATTCGGTTTTTCGTGAAATTGGACAAGTTAGAGTGAGAATTGGCCTTTGTTGTAGTTGACAAAGTTGCTCAGTGGGTGATTTTGCATGGAATGGTGGTTGCTCCACCGAGAAATCTCACGTTTGGTGGCGGCGCCGCCGTGGGCGGCGGTCAATGGTCAACGGCGGTCAAAGTTTGACTTTTTGGAATTTTCGACAAGTTGCATGTCATTTCACTCGAAATCGCGCCCCGATCGCTGTGGGGATGTTCGTTTCTTGATTTCAGCGTCCGAAATTACAGTGAGGTATTGAGGTGTGATTTCCGACAGTTTATCGTAATCGGATTATGTGTTTCCAAGAACGGTGGTTTCTCGTGATTTGTTTTGAATAGTCGAGTTATGACTTTGAGTAATGGATTTTGTGAATATTCAGGTGTTCGTGATCGTTTGTTTGGGCGAGGGACTTTCCGCCGGATCACGGGTTAACGCATATCGCGTTACGCAAGTCTGTGAGTGGACAATTTCTTTTCACGGAATTCTTGCGAGTCTTTTATATGATTTACGAACTTGAGCATGCGTATTGAGATTACGGATTACATAAGCATGTGTTTTTACGATTATACGATTATATTTATACGGATATACGTATACGAATATACATACACTTATATGCTGTTTCATGCATTTGCATCGAACTGTTTATGATTTGGTTTACACATAGTACAGTCTCAGTTACGTTGTTGTATCGATACACTTGCCTCGTCGGCTGATCCCCGACGGAGGGCCGCCAGGAGGGGCGTATCCCCGACCTGACCGGTGAGGGGCGTTTCCCCGGAACCGAGGCCATTTCGGGCTTAGAATCACGTGTGGGTCTGGGATCCCGTGATTCGGACTGTACTAGCACGGAGGTGTCCATGAGTGACCCCGTGGGATTTTTACTTGCATGCTCAGTACACTGGAGGAGTATGAGTTTTACCTCGTGTACTTTGTTATTTTATTTACCTGGACTCGCATATGTTATTTTAAACATATATATTAACTGGTGAAAGACATTTATTTTCGTCCACTCACTCTAACGTGTTTCATGTCTTTCCCCTGAGCTTTTCGGTTTCCGTACCCAGTTTGCAGTTCAGGCTCTGGTGTCGCACGTCGTGGTCAGAGGCATAGTGCTCGAGCTACCTTGTTTCTTCCAGTAAGTTTATTGTTCTACCTACTGTGGTATACTTATATGTTTATACATTAGAGGTCGCTCTGAGAAATTTGTTGTTTACGTTGTATGATTTTACACCGGAATTCAGTAAAGTATTGATATATTTATTGTTTTACTTTACTGTTGATATATTGAGAAATCCGGATGGGATAGGTGCCCACGGTTTGCTTTTTGTGGCATAGGATGAAGTGTAATTTCCGCGTGCAGGTAAAGGTAATTCCACGTTAGTAACGAAACTCTGCCAAAATTTCTACGGTTTTTGTTGGTTCGTGTTTTTGAAGGGGTTCGATTCCGGTTTAGGGAGCTAAATCGGGGTTGGGTCCTTTCAGCTTGGTATCAGAGCATTAGGTTGTAGGTTCTGTAGACTTCTGTAGTCATGTTTACTGAGGATATTTGAGAATGTACAGCATGTCTGGAATGGTGACCCGACCGGCCGGCGGATAATCATCAATATTCCGGGTGTTGTATACTTTCAAATATTTAACGTTCCATGATTACGTTCCACTTGTTGTGAACGATATTGTATTCATTAGGATGCCTCCTGACGTGCTTTCCGTGTCGTTTCGGTTGTGGATCTTATTGAGGATCATTCGACGCGCGATTTGCCAGAGAACTGTGGATTTGGATGAGTATTCCGAGTTCAGTGAACTGTGTGGCACGGTTTGCCTGGTTATGTGTGTATGAGCGTCTGTGTGTTGCCTCAGAGCTGAGATTTGTGGCAGTTGATGTTTGCCTGAGTCAGATCCTTGTATTTGGTGGGCTGGTATTGTGTGAGTTCCTGTTGCGACTCCATGACCTACATTTAGAGTGTTGTTTATACGGTAATGGATTATTCAGGCTACCCAGCAATCGAATGTGGAGTGTTTACCCACATGAGGCAGAGATGCATTGTCCACATGATTATCCCTATTTGCATGAGTTATGTGGCTTCAGAGGAAGCGGTGCACGAGGTTCGAGATGAGTTTGAACTTGAGCATCAGAGAGATTCTGATTGATGTGCCTCGAGACATCCGTGAGGAGCTTAGTGTGTTGCACTCAGTGGCGAGGCTATTGAAAAGGAAAGGTGTACGCGGTTTCCGATGTGATGGTTTGAGGAAAGTGGATTTAGTCGAGATGTTTTGATGAGGTTGAGTTCAGGCACTTTGGGATCAGTGACTTCATCAGGCTGTGGTCTTTTCGATTATGTTGAGGGTCATCAGATCAAGCTGAGGATCCGTTTGGCGATGGCGGAGATCACAGTGTAGCGGACTTGCTCCTGTGGCATGAGTTTGGGCGATCGTTGGTGATCCTATCACGCAGCAGGTGTTGCGGTGACTAGTGTTCGTGGACCACTCTCAGTTACTATTATGGTGGCCAGGAGGGTCACGTTACGAGGGAGTACCCTCAGCCAGCTGTGTTTGAGGTTCGATAGTTCAGAGTTCGCGAGGAGATCCTCATGTTGTACCTGAGGTTTGACCAATGTAGCCTTTTGAAGAGTTAATCAGCAATGTCGCTATTGACGTGGGCGGCTAGTTGGGCATGTTGGAGTTCGTGCCATGACCTTGTTTGAGGACATAATTTTCTCCGAGGTTACTATTGTTTGATATCCGTGGCTATTGTACCTGCATCTCCACTTCCGAGGTTTTGGAGAGTGTTGCATCCATCCGAAGGTTGCAAGATCCTTGTTGGAGGATATGACTTAGTCGCGGAACTGTTATAGCTTGATATCATGGATTGGTGTGTTTGTGAGTATGGACTTACTGACGATGCATTTGGCTGTGTTCGAGTGCCTCGAGAAGGAGGTTGTGTTTCGACGACCAGATTTCCCCGAAATGCTGTTTCGCGGTGATGGTTGAGAGGATGGTGGAGACAAGTTGTGTTGTTTTCTTCGCTCATGTTGTGGATACTATGGTTACTGTGCCCGACATTGGTGACATTGAGGTGGTTCCCGAGTTTCTAGGAGTATTCTGGAGGAGTAACCAGGTGTTCCTCCAGTTCGGGAGACTGACTACATCATTGAGCTTGTACCGGGCGCTGGACTCATTTTTACCGACGTCTTGTCGTTCGGAGCCAGTGGAGCTGATGGAGCTACAGTTTCGACTCCAGGAGCTGCTGGAGGAGATTTCATACGACCCCGCGTGTTTGCGTGGTGTGCTCATGCATTGTGTGTACGGATGATGGATGGTTCGACCTGGTGGTGCATTGACTACCAAAGCCTGATTCGCTTCAGAGGAGAGTGAGTATCCTCCGCTTCGGATTGACGAGTGGTTTGTTCAGCTCGCGAAAGCTTCAGTCTTTTCGAAGATTGATTTCGGGTCCGGATACCATCAGTTGAGGATTGATGTGTTAGATGTGGTTTGGTCAGTTGAGGATCTCGGTGCGGGCATCATGAGTTTTTGGTCACGCTATTGGTTGACCAATGCCCCCGTAGATCGTGTGGACTTGATGGACCATGTGTTCAGACGATTCTGGACTAGTTATGGTCATGTTCGTTGGAAATGTCCGGAATTACTCCAGGCGTGTGAGCCAGTACCTGAAGCAGTTGCAAGCCGTTTTGCGGACTTTGTAAGATGATCAGCTATTTGCGAAGTTCAGCAAGTGTGAGTTTTGATCGATTAGCGTGAAGATTTTGGGCTGTGTGACGTTATCCGAGGGAATCGGCGTGGATCCTGACCAGTTAGAGGCCGTTTTGGTTTGGGGATTGCCCTACCATTGTACCAGAGATCGGGAGTCTCTTGAGTTTGGCGGGCTATTACCGACGGCTTGTGCAGGATTATCCCGGATTGCCACTTCATTTTCCGAATTGACGAAGAAGGCGTCAAGTTTGAGTGGTACGATGCATACGAGGAGAGTTACATACTCCTGAGGGATAGTTGACCGTTGCTTCGGTTTTGACCTTACCTGACGATCATGGTGAGTTCGTGGTCATGGGTTATAGCGATGCATCGAGGTTTGGATTTGGCTGTGTTTTGATGATGTGTAACAGAGCGGTGGCTCTTGGGTTCAGGCAGTGGAAACCTTATGAGGCTACGTATCCTATGTATGATTTGGGTGTAGCTGTTCTTGTGTTAGCATCGGAGAGTCCGAGACACCACAGCTATGGCGTGCAGCGCGGTGTAGGACGTGCACTGATCACTTGAGTTTCTTCCACTTGCATTTTTGGCCAGATTTGGGCTTGAGGTAGTGTAGATGGATGAGGTCGATTAACGACTATGGCTGCACCTTTGAGTTTATTCGAGATAGGCTTGTAGTTGCACTTTGACCATCCGTCTGGGATGTTGTTGCTGATGTATTCAGTTGAAAGTCGGGAGCTTCAGTGTCTTATGTGTGTGTATGGCTCAAGTTTCCGTGTTAGCCGAGTTACGAGCTATGGGAGCTGAGTTTAAGTGTGATGATGTTGAGGCTCGTGGTTTTGCGCGCGCTTGGCGCTAGTGATGCGGAGATGTATCAGATACTTCGAGTTTATTACTCGTGACGCAACATGAAGAGTATGTAGCAGCTTGTGTGTGCAGATACCACAGTTGTCGGCAGGCGATGGCTAGGAGGCAGAGACTTGCCGAGAAGTGTCAGCCATTTGAGATTTCCGATTAGACGTGGAGTTTGTTGCTGTGATTGTGTGTGTTTGTATGCATTTTGGTTTGTGGTACCAGTTGTCAGGCCTTTGTGGATCGTTTGATGAACTCGGTACATTTCCTTGTACTTTCGGAGATGATTTTAGTGGCTGGCTGGCATGGCTGTGTTTGACGGAGGTTGTCCATCTACGTGGTGTACCTGTGTCCCAGTTCGCTAGTCGAGGTAATCAGCTACGACTGTGTGTTGGTGAGCTTTGCAGCGAACATTGGGGACCAGATTACGAGTTAGTATCGGTTCTTATCCTCAAATTGGTGGGCAATCTTTGAGGACTATTCAGACCTTGGAGGGCATGTTGTGGACCTCGATATTACAGTTCCGGAGGATTCGGGATCAGCAGTTTCACGTGTTCGAGATTGCTTGCAGTACCAGTTTGTTGACCCCTATGATTTTGATGTTGCGTGATGTCGATTTGAGGACGATGTTGTACTCCATTGTGCTGGAGCGAGTTGGTTTGAGATTGAATTGATATTTGATTTAGACTTTGGGGAATATGCTATCACAGACTGTCAGATTAGCGGAAATGGGTTGATAATTGCTCGAGTTCGATGTTTGGGCTATGTTGATATGTGTGTGTTGAGTTATGATTTGCCACATTGTTTTGATCCGTGTGTGATCATAGGCGAGTTTGTGTTGTGCCGTATAGTTCGGCGTCGCCTATATTGTTGGCTTTTATGTGTATTGTGTTCCGTGTGGTGGAACTGTGTTTCAGGTTTACTATATGTGTGTACCCTACCTGTTCCTTATGCAGGAACACTTGACGATTGTGTAGAGCCAGTTCAGATTCGAGATTTGAGGGTACAGGGATTTCAGCGCAGAGTTATCTCCTATTGTGGAGACGGTTGTCAGAGTTGTTCAGTTGAGGTTGCCGTTGGAAAGTTGAGCAATATGCAGAGGCAATGCTCCTACCTTGTAATCGGCAGACTTGGAAATTTCGAGGTCGAAATTTTTTTAAGGGGGGTGGATTTGTGACGACCCGGACCAGAATCAGCAGTACGATCAGCTGTATACGTGAGTTATCGCATAGTCGCAGATTGCCGACAGTTGATTGAATCGCCAGGCTCGTTAACGACTTAATTATTGGCCGAGAATTGGAGCTGGGTCTCTTCTCGAGAGTTGTTGTACGTGTGATTTCGAGTTCGTGGGCGGTTCCGGATCGTTATTTGGACGACCGAGGAATTAATTATGAATATTTGAGTTCGGGTTTAAATGGTGGACTTCTTAACGACTATATTATCGGTCGAGAATTTGGTTTTGGCTTCTTCACGGAAGTTGTTCAGAATTTAATTTCGAGCTCGTGGGAACTTCCGGAGTATTATTCTGAGTTACGAAGATTAAGTTGTGAATATTTCCGATTGTTGATTATTTAATCGATTTATTATGCGTTGGTTTGAACAGTTGACTTTTTATCGGATTTGCCGATGTGTTTGACTTCGGGTGATAATTGAAGAACATGTCAAGACGAGTTTGTGGCTGCGAGAATTATTGGAATCGGAATTACGACGAGAAAGTTACGGGTATTTGAAGTTTGCCGAAAAGATAATTACGAAGTTTCCAAAAATGGAAGGCCTATAAATAGAAACCTGCTGTTTTGGGAAAGTCAAAACTTGCCATAAATGGGTTTGACCGAGTTGACCGAGTCAACTCGGTGGAGAGAGGGAGAGTTCGACGGTGGTTCACGGTGGCTTCACGGCGCGACGGCTTCCGGCCACCCTAGGCTTCGGCCTAGGGCTAGTTCTGCTCGGCTTGGCTGCCCTGTGTGGATGCCGGCCACCACGCACGGCGTGGCTCACGGTGGAGAGAGAAAACTTGGACCAAAGTTTGTGATTTTTGGGTTTAATGGTGGTTTTCGATTCGGGCCGTGTTGAGCTCAAACAAGGACTGAGTTTTGTAGCCCTCATCTCCATGATTCTAACCATGTAAGTATGGAGTTCTAATTCGATTTGTGCTTGGAGAATTTTGGATTTGAAATTTGTGTGAACATTCGGTTTTTCGTGAAATTGGACAAGTTAGAGTGAGAATTGGCCTTTGTTGTAGTTGACAAAGTTGCTCAGTGGGTGATTTTGCATAGAATGGTGGTTGCTCCACCAAGAAATCTCACGTTTGGTGGCGGCGCCGCCGTGGGCGGTGGTCAACGGCGGCGGTCAACGGTCAACGGCGGTCAAAGTTTAACTTTTTGGGATTTTCGACAAGTTGCATGTCATTTCACTCGAAATCGCGCCCCGATCGCTGTGGGGAGGTTCGTTTCTTGATTTGAGCGTCCGAAATTACAGTGAGGTATTGAGGTGTGATTTCCGAATTTCCGACAGTTTGTCGTAATCGGATTATGTGTTTCCGAGAACGGTGGTTTCTCGTGATTTGTTTTGAATAGTCGAGTTATGACTTTGAGTAATGGATTTTGTGAATATTCAGGTGTTCGTGATCGTTTGTTTGGGCGAGGGACTTTCCGCCGGATCACGGGTTAACGCATATCGCGTTACGCAAGTCTGTGAGTGGACAATTTCTTTTCACGGAATTCTTGCGAGTCTTTTATATGATTTACGAACTTGAGCATGCATATTGAGATTACAGATTACATGAGCATGTGTTTTTACGATTATATTTATACGGATATACGTATACGAATATACATACACTTATATGCTGTTTCATGCATTTGCATCGAACTTTTTATGATTTGGTTTACACAGAGTACAGTCTCAGTTATGTTGTTGTATCGATACACTTGCCTCGGCGGCTGATCCCCGACGGAGGGCCGCCAGGAGGGGCGTATCCCCGACCTGACCGGTGAGGGGCGTTTCCCCGGAACCGAGGCCATTTCGGGCTTAGAATCACGTGTGGGTCTGGGATCCCGTGATTCGGACTGTACTAGCACGGAGGTGTCCATGAGTGACCCCGTGGGATTTTTACTTGGATGCTCAGTACACTGGAGGAGTATGAGTTTTACCTCGTGTACTTTGTTATTTTATTTACCTGGACTCGCATATGTTATTTTAAACATATATATTAACTGGTGAAAGACATTTATTTTCGTCCACTCACTCTAACGTGTTTCATGTCTTTCCCCTGGGCTTTTCGGTTTCCGTGCCCAGTTTGCAGTTCAGGCTCTGGTGTCGCACGTCGTGGTCGGAGGCATAGTGCTCGAGCTACCTTGTTTCTTCCAGTAGGTTTATTGTTCTACCTAATGTGGTATACTTATATGTTTATACATTAGAGGTCGCTCTGAGAAATCTGTTGTTTACGTTGTATGATTTTACACCGGAATTCAGTAAAGTATTGATATATTTATTGTTTTACTTTACTGTTGATATATTGAGAAATCCAGATGGGATAGGTGCCCACGGTTTGCTTTTTGTGGCATAGGATGAAGTGTAATTTCCACGTGCAGGTAAAGGTAATTCCACGTTAGTAACGAAACTCTGCCAAAATTTCTATGGTTTTTGTTGGTTCGTGTTTTTGAAGGGGTTCGATTCCGGTTTAGGGAGCTAAATCGGGGTTGGGTCCTTTCAATGGTGGAATTGATGTGGTCACTCGGGATGATCAGGGTATTTATGTGGCAGCATTAGCAAGACCTTTCCAACATGTACTATCAGCGATGCATATGGAGGTTGAGGCCCTAAAAGCGCATTGTTTTATTGCAGTTTACCATGGTTGGACCAGTGTTGAGATTGATTTTGATAGCACACTTGTTGTCACCGCCCTTTTGGAGGGTAGAAAAGATTGGTCTGAGGTTGGGGGCATGTTGGAGGACTGCCGAGCTCTCTTGCAATTGGTGGGTGATATTAGCCTTCGACATGTGTACATTGAAGAAAATGGTGCGGCTTATCACCTTACACACCTTGCTAGTTTTGATTATTTAGATGAGTTTTGGACGAAGGAGTCTCCTGTGATTATCCAGGATGTATTATTTGAGGATTTACATTATGTTTCTCAAGTAGCTTGAGGGAAATGTGTTATATCCCCTATTTCGGTTAGAACCCGTAGAGGATCCCGTCTAAAGAACAAGGGATATTGGGGAAGAATCACTCCTCAACATTCAGGAGATGATCCTCGAACGCCCTGCTTTCTTTTAAAACGAAAAAATTAGCACTAAGGGTGTTGAGACGGGATTAGCCCACCTTCAACGCTTTGATACTTAAGTCAGTACGTGGTACGAGGAAAAGCGTAGTGGAGTAGGGGAACAGTAATTGATTACATTTGTCTTGGAGTATGTGCCTTCCTAATATGGGTATGTGATATTGACAATACATTATGGTTTTCGATGTGGGACTGATGCAAGCATACTATATTTGTGCAAGAGGCTCACATTGGTCTTTCAGGAAGTTGGTTCCATACACTGAGCATGTGACGTGTGCAACATTACCGAGTTGTCACGGTGTACGGCCTGGGTGCAGATTTACCGAGTCACCCTTGTTTCCTTTCTCGTGAAACCCTTTGGCTGTTTTTGGTGCTAAGTAAGGAACTTTTAGGGTTTAGCACATTGTGTACTAACACATCCCTTAAGTCCACGAGTCAAGGATAATGGCCCTTGATTGGCGAGATCCAGAAAGTGTTCTTACTTAGCACCGTTCCGTTGGGGCGATGCAACGTGACCATGAGTCCCCTCAACTACCCAATCGAGGACAAATTCATTTTAATCACCTGTGTTCATTGTCCAACCCTTGGGCGGTTACCCGTTATGGAGATGAATCGAGAGACAGAAGGATTGAACGGGCGGGAGTGACGTTGGAGGGGCGCTCCCAGGAACGTCTGACTTGCTAATATAGTAAACGTCGTGGGGCTGAACGATCGTGTGTTTTAATAACATTCGTTCATATCGTTTAGGACCGCCTGAGGGGAGTTGATCAAAACGAGGCTTTTTTGGGAGGGGGGTTAAGTCCCCAGGTGGCCAATGTCATTCGGTTGAGAATCCGCATTAGGCGACACTCCTAGGAGATCAGTCGCTATAGAGGTCTATATAGTTGGACGGTGTGCTCAACTATCCCAGCCGCTTAGGGCCTCCTAACGATCGACATGCTAGGGTTTTTTCGAGCCTGAGTTAAGCTCTCATGTAGCCAATGCTACTAACTCGAGGACCATATCAGAGAAAGTCGCGTTCAGGGTGATCATCCACTGAAGGAGTCTATATTAGGTTTCGATTGTTGTTCGTGGGTCAACGTGTTCGAACACTGGTCGGGTCAAACGGTGTATTGATCACTGGCCATTTGTGTTGCCCGCCTACCGCGGGGGCTCGGCGTTCTCCTGAGGCGTTGTAATGGGGCTGTTCAAACGTAGTCTGTTTTAAGGTGTAATGTTGCGTTTGACACATTGCGCATGAGGCGGGGCGAATAGGAGGTCTGATGCCATACGTGTGTCAACTTTAGAGTTGGCACATAGGGGAGCTGTTGGGTTAATCCACTGCTTACGTGACACCTGTCGGTTAGCATGGGTCTCAAAGAGTCAAGGGGTAGGTGTGGAGCACGTGCCTCGCTGTCGTCATAACTGCGGTGTATGAAGAGACGTTTGCATTTCAAAGTTTGAAACGACGTGGGACACGTGTTTCAGATCGATGGTAGGTGGGTGAATTTTTGGACGGCCAAGATTGTGAAGGTTATCTATGCTGCTACTATAAGTAACCCCCCTTATATCTGGTCGGACTTTCATTTGGCATCTCGGAGGTTTTGACTGTTGTTCGAAGATTTTCTACCCCTTAACACTTATGAACTATAGACTAACTCATAAATGCAAGGAATTCTTCACTCGCACGTGCACGAAGTCAAGTTTTAGTATATATTTAGGAAGTCGAGTGTCGTACCCATGAGGATTAAGTACTTAGACTCCATAGCTCACAAGTTTATCACAAACACAACGACTCAACTAGACATGACTTGACACAAAGACTAAAATAAAAGGTAGAAGTGTGTATCTCACACTACCAAGTCTTTTGGAGACTTGGCATTGCAAGGGATGATTGAGATTACGATGAGTGAGTAACGAAGTTGATTGGTTGATTAACTAATTAAATAAAGTGAAAACATAAAGTAAAACCAAACAAAGGAAATATTTGGTCGGCTAGAGATATCGCCACTAGCCAACTTAATGTACCAACAATGTCCAAGTTATGAGTTTAGTCTGATTCACACGTGCTTGTCCAATTTGTGATCTTTTGGAATCACCATTGGTTGTGAATCGAATCTCTTAGGCCATTAGAGAGCTTAAAGTGTTCATCCCAACATTCAAATATAAATCAAACCGAAACTAGAATGCAACTCAATTACGAATCGTATCATAATCATACCACATGCCTAATGAGTTCAATATGTGTTCACTTATGATGAATGTGTAAGACTTTCCTTCCTAAGTCCCTATTAGAAGACATAGAAGTAAGTTCTAATGACTTTTCTAATCCATACCTTTTAGAACATGAATTAGAAGAAGTAACAATTAGCTACAAAGCCCTTTTGAGTCAATGTAAGCTTGACCGAAGCTCCTTGAGTTATTTGGACTTCAAGAAGTCTTCGGTCCATGCTCAAGCCCAATGAAAACTAAACCTTAAGCTCATCTTCTCAAATGCAACCTAAGTCATGTTTACATGCTTATCTTCCTTAGTGAGTGACTAATTCACTTAGGTTCATTTTTAACTTCCTTAAACATATCTCAACTTAGTCATGGCTAAGACATGAGTAAAAAAGCATTGAATCAAGTCCAAAGATGCAAACATACCACAATCACATCACAAGCTATCAAACTCATTCACAACATATGGTAAACTGAACCAAATTCATATCCGTAACTCAAAACATAGTTGTATGTACATCAGATTGGCTAGTGCTCTTCCAAAATGCAACTACTCACTAAGCATAATATAAAACAAGTTTAGATACATAATTGAAGAGATAGAGAGATGTAGAGATACCCCAAGAACTCCCAAGAAAGCTAAGTCATCCTTGGTCTTCAAGCTCCATCTTCTAGGCTTCCAAATGCATCCAATTTGAGGTAGATGTGAGATAAGAGGAGGACAGCTTGATTGCATAAAGAGAGAGATGTACAACCAAGTGAGGAGGAAGAGGAAAGGAGGGAGGAGACCTTAAGAGAAGCAAAGATAACTCCATCTTAAGGAGCTGTTTTGCAGGGTTAGAGGCTAAAGAGAGAGTTTAAAACTATCAAAAACTAGAAAATGGCATGAGTTGTGTGCAGGCTTGGGAACAGTTCGGTTCCACTTATAATTTTCAGGAGCCGAAACCGAACCGTTCAATATATATACGGTTTGGTTCCTTAAATTTAAAAGGTAGAACCTATTGGAACCGAACCAGTTTAAGAACTGACTCGGTTTCACGGTTCTACTGTTCCTCAGTTTGGAACCAAACTAAAATATGTAATTGATTTTCCTACTATATATGAGTCTACACTCATCGTAATACATTAACTGATTAACATTAACATACAAATTTATTTCATAATTCTTGTTTTGAGTGATATAGTCAAATAAAAATATCACACAACTTCATAAAAAAGGGTTAACTAATGATTTGATGATCACCAGATAAATCATTTGAGTGACATAAACAAAATAAGAAATGACATACCCAATATATGACCCATGATTAGCAACTTGATGATTTGAGTGACAACTAAAATAACAAATATTTCATATGTAATGATATAATGACATATAATTCTAATATTTAATTAAAATATAGACTATACGGCTCTCGACGGTTCCTTGTAAAATAAAAACGAGGAGCCAGAATCGAATCGAACCCTCAGAATACAGTTCGTTCCTGACAAAATATATGCTCTAAAATTTTGGAATTGAACCGAATCGCCCGATTTTGATTCGATTCAAATCAGTTTTGAGGTTCCCGATTCCAAAGTACTAGGCCTAGTTATGTGTGTAAGCAAGGGGGGCTCGACCCTATAGTCCAAAATGGAACTACTCACTAAGCATAATATAAAACAAGTTTAGATACATAATTGAAGAGATAGAGAGATGTAGAGATAACCCAAGAACTCCCAAGCAAGCTAAGTCATCCATGGTCTTCAAGCTCCATCTTCTAAGCTCCCAAATGCATCCAACTTAACGTAGATATGAGATAAGAGGAGGAAAGCTTGATTGTACAAAGAGAGAAGAGGAAGAGGAAAGAAGGGAGGAGACCTTAAGAGGAGCAAGATAACTCCATCTTAAGGGGCTATTTTGTGGAAGTAGAAATGGTGTTTTAGGTGGAGGAGAGAGCTAGAGGGATATGGAAAGGTTGAGGGCTAAGAAGAGAGTCTAAAACTATCAAAAACTAGAAAATGGCATAAGTTGTGTGAGTAGCCAAGGGGGAGCTCGAACCTATAATGTTTGGAGAGATATTTTGGGTGCAAATAATTCAAAAATCAAGCTTAGACATGATCCACATTTTTAGGCTTTAAGTAGCGGTCCTAAGATGACTCACTCATGTCATGTGAGTGACAAGTGCATGTCTCTACACCAAAATATCTCCTCATGTGGGCTTGGACCTTGAAGTCTTGGGACATCATATCTTGACCATGACATTGTCCGATGAAGACTCGCCAGAGTTTGACCGTTGACCGACATTTGACTTTTTGTCATTTTCCTGGTTTTGCTCATTTTTCTCCAATTTCTTAGGAAACTTGCTTAGTTTCTTCAAAAAGTTGTTAATCTCCATCTTTAAGCTTGTTTCCACGCAAACTCACCATTTCCTAGCATAACAAGGAAATGTATCAAAAATGATGCTTTATTCCAAGAAGGCAAGCATTAAGCATAATGTTAGACACATAATTAGAATGTAATTATGGACCTAACAACTACGCTCGGAGTGAATATTTTACAGAGGAGAAGAGATCTCATCGCGTTCAAGCATTCGTTTGAAGTTTTTTTTATCTTTCTTTGAAGGTGAGGCTCTTGATGCTCACGTTTTGCTTTATTTTGTCATGGTTCCAATTTAGGTTCTTGGTAGTTGTAGAGTTTATGTATGCTTCTGGTTCTTGTGTGTTGATGTTCCTGGGTTTTTGTTGCTTCAATTTCCTGTTTCTTGTTTTGTTGTAGTGTTTGAGATGACCTTAGTAAAAGGTGTCAAGCGATGGTTCCTAGGTTAAAGTAGAATAATTTGTTAGTATGACATGTAGGTAGGCCGGGTGAGGTCGTTCAATGGGTGTGCGGTACTTAGCACACTCTGGTCTTGATCTGTGTTTTCTTTGATAGGTCGTTCATGTTGGTACCATGAATCTGTCGTGGCCCATCCAAGTGTCGAGTGAGGAGTCGTATAGGATAGTGAACGGTAAACGGAGGAATCCTAGGGAACATATGGCGATGAGTGAGTTAAGCTAGGAATTGGGCATTACGTTGAGTTCATTTAGTGTTAGTCAGACGTCATCTTCCTCGTCTTCATTATCTAACACTGCATCGAATCCCGTACTGTTGAGTCCTAAGTCACTCAATGCTATGTATTCTGCTGACGCTCAACCTATGTTCTTAACTACAGTACCAAAGATGGCGTCCGCAAGTAAGAGTGGGATTGAGGTAGTGGATAACACGTTGAGGCGTCTGAGTTAAGCGTTTGCTTCCACGCCGTCTAGGTTAGAGGAGGGAAGAGTTGTACCGGTGTTCAAGGGTGGGGTGGTGTTAAGATGCTTTGATGATGCTGAGCCCATCCAGGAGCTAGAAGAGTCCTGCTCAGTGAAGAAATATGAGTGCTTAAACATGAAGTACGATGTGCCTTGTTCCATTATAATGTGGTTGTTAGGCCTTAGAGAGACGTTCACTGACTCACCTGAGGGCTTTACTTGCACGTACGAATGGAAGATCAATAACTGGATTAACCTACCTCTGCATACATTCCTTAAGTTCATGTTATCGCATTAGGAGGTGTCCCTGGGCCAATGTGTGCCCATAATGACAAGGGTTTTGAACGTCCTATATATTGTTTTCAAGTTATCGCATATGGGGTGTCCTATGATGGCTGAAATTGGTTGGTTCTATAAGCCCACGTATGCGAGATGTGATTTTGATTATGGGACCATTACTCTGCCCCTAAGGAGAAGAAGAGGTCGTGGTTTCAAAGGATGTAGTCCTTAGTCGATGTTTGGTAAAGGAGGGCGTTCTTGGTGAGAGGGAATTGGGAGTTTGGAAACCGACAGGGTGTGGAGAAGTACCCCCGTGTTCCTGCAGCGTTCCAAAAATTTGGTCAATTTTGGGCCATCCATTAGATGTTCTTTGCTAATTTTTCTACATTGCGCTGTGCATATTGACTATTCTTGTTTTTGTGTTTTGTAGTTAGGTATTACTTTCCTCCGTGTGAGTCTGAGCTCCATCGACTGAGGAGGGTCCTGCATTATTTGGACCGTTCATATGCATGTCATAATTGCTTAGCATTGCTGCATCCCGACATCCTCGACCGAACGGGAATCTTTCGTCGCTTGGTGTGTGTTTGAATTTGTTTGTATTTGTTGTCCTTTTCAGTTTATAATAGGTGGTAAGCTGATTGGGATGTGATGCTCTTGTTTCTTCGCAGTCAAGGGAGCTGCCAACATAGAAGACGCAATATAAAAGGCGAAGTTGGGCAGTTTGCTAAACAAGTTGATGATCCAGGGTTCCAATACAGCTAAGTTGGTAGAAAGCCTGGTCGGTAACTATACCAGGGGGTCAGAAGAGAGGCGGGTGGAGCATTAATCCGAGGAAGAGCTGAATGCCAAGGAGCTGGTCATGGAGACCAAGGTTATCACCTAGTGATCCAAAGCTGCCGATAGCCTCGTGAAAACCGAATGCACTCGTCTGACGTGTGAAGAAGCGGAAGGCAGGACGACATGCGGATGCTCGTTCCCCTAAGAAAGCTCCTACAACCTCTAAGACGAGAGCCAGTCTGTCCCCAACATCAAGTGATGATTTGGTTAAGGTATCCCCCCAGCATTCGCCTGTCATTTGGAAACGGATGCCCAGTGAGATTTTAGCCGCCACCATGAACATGAGTGATACAGGGTCGAAGTCAGATACCCAATCTCCTGAATGCTCTCCTCATAACGTGGGTGTCTAATCTCCTTCGCATGATGATGGTGATCTGTCCCCCCATATGGATGAGCACTTTTCGTCCCCGTCACCCTCCAGAAACAAGGGTTCCCACTGCTACCTCCCATGAATTGGTCAATGCGGCCACTACATAGATGCCTACTCCTGGAGTAGGTTATGCTGCGTTAGTTACTCAGGGCGCCCAGGTGGACTTTACTTCTGCTGGGGTCTTGATTGATCGGTTTGTGGTGTTTGGGAGCAGAGCTATGACTCTTGAGGTGGCCCAGATACAACGGAGGCAATCATTGGATCTAGGGCGAAGTAGGGCATGATCGCGCCAAATGGTGGATGCATTTCGCCTGGTACATGATATGCACAAGCAATTTGTCTTGGACGGGGTGGAAGACGGGCCAGACGATCTGGACATGGCCTTTGAATGGATCAAGCAGCTCGAGGCGGAGCTAAAAAAGAAAGAGAATTCTCTTATGATCTCCAGCAATACCTTGGCCAAGTACACCAGGCTTGAGGGAGAACAACGATAGAGGATCGATGATCAACAACGGCGGATCAACAATCTGGTCTAACTATTAGACGAGTTGATCGCTGCCAAGGCCAAGCTCCAAAGAAAGGTGAGCAAGCTTGGGTTAGAGCTGGACACCGCTCGGGCAGGAAAAGACTTTGTGAAGGATCTACGTGTTTAGGCGACGAAAGTAGTGGAAGAGCTATAAAGCAAGATAGGCATTCTATGACAGCAGTTGGAAGAATCTTGCAACAACTAGGTGAAGTATGAACGAAAGTGGAATCGCTAAAGGCGTTTGCTGTGGATGATGAAGCTCATTCCAAGCTTCAGGCAGAAGCCATAGAAGCATTCAAGTCGTCTGAAGACTTTGCTCGTAGCGCCGAAACTGTTGTAACGCAGATGTTCAAAATGGTCAAGTAGTCTGTCTACTTTAACAAGGAGCGTTTTGAAGCAGATACCGCAGTCGACACTGTTTAGCTTTTTGATGAGGAGGGCGAGGATGAGGATGAGGATGAGGATGAGGACGAGTAGTATAATTGCTTTTTCATTTTTGCATTGTATATGTATCTATTAGTGGATGTCGTTCTCAATTTCTCTTTGTAAAGAACAATTCTTATTTATGCATATATATATGTTATCATTGCTTCAAGTGTTGGTTTATGTTGTTGATTTTCCATGCTTGTGATGTGTTCTCATTTTTGAATGAATGTACTTGGGAATAGTTTTGCTTGCCAGTATTATTCGAATGTAGAATACTAGCGTTTGAATTAATAGTGGGCAAATTGTTTGGAAGAAACAACACAATATTGGCACCAAGTGCATTCTTATTTCAAAATCAAAGAGTGTTACATGTGAAAGTGTTCATAAATAATAGTCACAAAATATATCTAGCTGTAGGACGTCTTAGTGATAGTACTTTCTTAGATAAGCGGAATTCCAAAGGTGTGAGAGAACGTGCTTGGGCTGGCGACGTCCACAATCTTGTATGGACCTTCCCATGTAGGACAAAGGGTCTTAACTTTTCCCTGAATGACTTTCATCACTCAATCTCCCACCTGGAGAGAGCAGGATTAGACGCGCTGGTTGTACAAACGAGCGATTTTTTCCTTGTTTGTT
Organism: Geum urbanum; assembly: GCA_946800695.1. NCBI lineage: Eukaryota > Viridiplantae > Streptophyta > Magnoliopsida > Rosales > Rosaceae > Geum > Geum urbanum. The sequence continues at coordinate 8,123,223 of OX327015.1, forward strand.
GTATTGTGATAATGAGCAACATTTTGTTTCTCTTCCAGGAGGTCTTAGTCTAAGCCCAAGCCTTCACCATTCGTGGTAGGATCGAACGCTTCCACCCTTGGGCTCTCGTGAGTGAGCTCTAAAGGGAAGAGTGCCTCGGTGCCAAACATGAGGGAATATGGGGTTTCACCAGTTGTAGATGTGGCCATAGTACGGATGGATCAGAGAATTCCAGGGAGGAGTTCTGACCATCGTCCGAAGTTGGGACTACCTCTCTTCATGGCATGCAGCTATCTCTTGAGACCGTCCTTGATAATCTTGTTTGCTGCCTTGACTTGCCCGTTACTCTGTAGGTGAGCGGGGGAAGAGAAAAGAATGTTCGTCCCCTGCCTCTTGCTGAACAGGATGAACTCGGGGTTGTTGGACAAAGTGTCGTTGTCCGTTATGATGTTGATCAGTGCGCCATACCGACAAAAGAGTGTTCACCACAGGAACTTGGTGACATTCTCAATGGTGATTTTGACGAGCGGTTCGGCCTCAATGAATTTTGTGTGATAATCGATGATGACTATCATGTAACGGTATTATCCCTTGGCTTTAGGCAATTCACCGATGAGATCCAGGCCTCACAGGGCGAACGGTATCGGGGATAGGATTATTGAGAGCGGTATAGCAGGGGAGTGGACTTTGTGAGCATGGAATTGATAGGCTTTACACGCGCTTGTGATCTCAGAGGCTTCTGCATGAATGTTGGGCCACTAGAATACGTAACACAATGCTTTATGGGCAATTAAATAGGTGACTGCGTGGTGACTGCACTTGCCATTATGGATTTCCTCCAGAAGGGTATGTCCTGCCTAGGTGGTGAGGTATTTAAGATTCGGCCACGTTCGTCCCTGCTTGTAGAGGTGACTACCGCGGATGCTAAAATTGGTGGCTCTAGTGATGATCTTTCTGGCCTCATTCTTGTCTGCTAGCAGAACACTAGAGGTTTTGTAAGCATAGATGGGTCCATCCAGCCTGGCTCTACATACGCGATGGGGAGCATCTATGAAAAACTCTTGTGAATACTTAGTTTATCAAGGACTTCCACCCTTGTTTGGAACTGAGAGTGGGTTGTTGGAGCGGTTGTCAAACGAACAAGGGCGTCAACACAGGCGTTATGTGCTTGAGGCAGCTGAGTAATATTGTAGAACTTGAATTTAGATAGGTAGTGCTTTACAAGGGCCGAATAAGCAGCCATTGTGTCGTCCTTGGCTTCAAAGTCCTTGTTTTCTTGGTTAACCACGAGCTGGGAATCGTTGAAGATGTAAAAATCAGAGGTGTCTGACAATCTTGCGAGCTGGAGGCTAGCTATGAGCGCCTCGTATTCTGCCTCATTGTTGGAAGCCTTGAAGTTGAACTTGTGGGTGCCTGGACGCCATTCGGTCTAGTAAGAATGATACCTGCTCCACTCTCTTTTTTGTTAGCTAACTTGTCCACCTGCAAGTTCCAACGAGGCTGTGGCTTCTCAGCCGACGCCTGGACGGGATCTGGTTGGGTGGCCTCTGGCTCTGCTTCTATGTATTAGACAATGAAGTCAGCTATTGCTCGTGCTTTGATGGTCGTCTTGGAATGTATTCAATGTTGAACTCGCTCGGCTTGATGGGCCATTTGCTGAAGCGTCTACTGTGGTCATGGGATTGGACCACTTGCTTCAGTGGAAGATTTATTAAGACTTGGACTTTATGAGCCTGGAAGTAAGGGCGTAAGCGTCGTGCGGCGGTTACTAGGGTGAGGGTCCACTTGTCGAATGTTGGGTATCGCTTCTCTGCTCCCGTGAGCATTGCTTGTAAAAAAGACGGGGAGCTCGTTATCAATGTCATGCCATACGAGGGCAGATCTGACAGTTGTGAGCGAGATGGTTAGATATAGGTATAGTGTTTCCCCCTTTATAGGTCTAGATATGGTAGGGATGGAAGCCAGATAAAGCTTAATTTGCTGGAACGCGTTCTCACAAGTAGGTGTTCAGTCGATGAAGCGCTTGTTATTGGCAAGGCGGATTACCTTGAAGAATAGTTCACATTTATCCGAGAAACGAGAAATCAAACAGTGCAGGACACCAAGCTTCCCGTTAGGCTATGGATCTCCTTCTTTAATGTGGGCGCCATCATGTCCATGCTGGCCTTGATCTTCTCTGGGTTAGCCTCGATGACACGCTGACTGACGATGTACCCTAGGAACTTGCTTGTCGTGACGCCAAACGTGTATTTGGCTAGGTTTAACTGAACGTTATGTTTCATGAGTATCTGGAAGACTATACAAAGATTAGAACGTGGCCATGGGCAGTCTTGCTCTTGACGAGGATTTCATCTATGTAAACTTCTACCAACGTACCGTTCACATCTCGACCAGTTGCAGCGACTATTGCGGCTCCTCAGCCTTTGCTGCCGTAAAAAACACCCTTGTCCACTCACCCTCAATCTTCAATCAGTCTTGCCCTCCAAGCCTCGATCTTAGCATCACCGGCTTCTTCTTGAGCTCGGGCTCAACTTGCCACAAGCTTGCTTAGTCTTACTGCGAGTGCACCTATGGTGTTCTGCACAATAATGTGCGGGGTACTGTTTTCCTTGCTTTTCCAAAAATACCTTTTCTAAAAGTTTTTTCCTTTATTTTAGTTTTGAAAGTGTAGTGGGCCCATAATTTGTGTGTTCTATCACCTGCAGCTAAAGATCTATCCTCAAAACTCAAAGGTAAATAGTTATTTTTTACCATAAAATTTCTGCTTTTAGAATCAATCGCCTTCTAGGAAGAAAGGTTAAGCTAACCCGAGAATTTATCACTAATTGTAAACAAAAAATTAAAATCCTAGAAAAATTAAGAAGAGAAGTTCCTCTTCACGACAGAACAAGAGTTGATAAAAAAATTGCTTTTGAGCAAGTCTATTTAAATAATTGTTTAAAAGATAAAGCTAAATTTGAAAAGTGGTTGCCTAAACTTTTTATCTGAGCTTTTGTTTAGATTGGCAGTTTACTGGTATCAGAGTTTGCTATATCTCAAAGATCCCACATATGGGATCGGCATCTGAAAAAATAATGGAGAAAATAGATCCTTCATTAAATTTAGTAGATGCAAGGCAGTAAGAATCTCTATCAGAGATCTTTAGATACAGATCTCATTCTGGTAACACTTGAAGAGGTTGCTAAAGCCAGGAAAAGAAACCTCAAGTTTATGCATATTGAAGTAGTCCAAGTAGGCATAAAACTACTAGCCAGAGAAGGCCTAAATTGTTCAGTCTTATGTATCCTATAGGACAATAAGCTAATTGACTTCCAGAAAAGTTTACTGGGAACTCTCCAAACATCTTTATGCAATCAAGTTACATATTTCAATTGCTTCCCAAACTTTTCAACCAGCATGTCTGATGTAACCCAATGTTTAAGACTAAGAGTCAAAACAGATTGCACTTTCATGAAAGTAGGCATGCAAGAGCTTGTCGTAGTTTATAGAATCTACTATAAACTAATGAGCACCACAGTATAACCAAAGACCAAGATAACAAATATCCCAGGTCTTACTACTAGATTCCTCACAAATCTCAAAAATCATTCAGAGCAAATTCACAAGGTAACATGGGATGAGGTAACATTTCCACTAGAGTGAAAATTGTATGGCCCCAAAGAAAAGGCAGAAAGTATGAACGCAACGGTCTATGAAAATAGAAGAATAGGAGACGTTAACCTCAAATTCGAAGGAAAAAAATAGTGATGTATCCCTCCAAACCTTCAGAGGTGAAAGCTCAAGATCAGCTTTCAGAAGAAGCAACTATACTAGAGAAATGAGTACTATAAGTACCAAAATCTCTATAAGAGAAGAACCAAAGCCAGTAATGGAGGAAAATTTTGATGCTGAGTTAGAAAGAAACATCAACATGATAAAATCTAAAAACTCGAAGACAGAAGACCTCTTCAAGCTTTATGAAGAAGCAGAAGAGTGTAAACCCATCTCGTCTGGAACAATTGATCAAAGAGATTGAAAGTTTCAAGTTCAAAAAGGAAATAAAAGTCTTTCCCTATCAAGACGTAAAGATGGAAGATGTTGAAGATGTCAATCCTTCAACCACCATCTTCAAAATTGGTGGAAATACCAACCTTCTAAGCGGAGAAGGTCATAGCAGAAAAAAGGGAGAAAGAAGTTCCCAAAAATTCATTCCACAAGAAAACATATCAAAGGTGCCCATCACTCAGTTAGTTATGTGGCTTGATCTAGATAAAGCTCTAGATAAGAAAAAGGCCATGGATGATTGGGTTGCTAGCCTAGTCGTAGCATCTTGTACCACCTTTGGAAAAATGGAGGCATAAGACTTGTAATCAGTGTATGAAGAAACCCTTCTGGGAATGCCAAAAAAGTTCTATTTTGCTTACAAAGAAACAATCAGAGGAAATGAATGGTTGGAAAATATAAAGACAGAAAAGTCACCAATCGTTTTTGCAACTCCACTTCATGAACAATTCTGTGGAAACATCTCATATATTGGAGATAGAACTAGAGAGCTAACCAAAACCAACATATATGCTTTCAAAGTCTGCAATATGAAGTATTTTGAGGAATATCTGAATGAATTCCAAGACTACTAATGCACGATAGGAGAATTGGAGAATGTAGAGTTGGTATATCTCATACTGTGATGACCCAACCCTTGTCGAAAATCATCAAAATAATTAAATAATCAGATAAATCAAGGAAGTACTCGATCAGAAGACTCAATTCGACTAAATTAGTTGAATAACAGATACGATAACTTGTTATGACAAAACAATCTTAACAATGAAAGACAACTCTAATTTCTCTGGCGGCCGCACCGACATCAGTGGCAACCCCGTACCACCACCCACCCACTGGGTCGATGGAGCCTGAACACAAATTAAACCTCACGATTGTGTTCCTATAGTCAAAACAAACTGAACGACATATAACTCGACCCGTTTCAGAAATAAATTTACTGGTCAGATTTATCGGCCACGTGCCACTATAGACGACGGCGCGTGCCGCCCACGCGCCACCACTGGCAACCATCGCTGATGGCGTCGAGTGACACACCAATAGAAAGCTCTTCTCAAGCCCAACAACCTGTCTCAAATGACCTAAGACAGATTCTGGTGCGTTTGGCTGAAATCGGCCCAAAAGCTTACAACCAGAAAATGGTTTCCGCCGTCGAGCCAACAACAGGATCGAGGCTGGTCCCAATACACATAAGAGATAGAGGGGAGCTAAACCCCTTTATCCTCAATAGCCACAACCATCGGCAACCGTCGCCATGACAGTGCTGAACGGTGGCGGCGATACCAAATCAGATTCGATTCGAATCCTCACTTCTATCACCTGAAACCCAAAATTCTCAACAACAATTTGTTCACAACATCAAGGGAAGTTGAATTATACCCTTAACGTAGCTGAAGGTGTCACCGACGATGGCAACCCATGAATTCAAAACCGTAAAAAATTCATCCAGTCGTATCTCTCCTCTCCGGTCTCCTCGTCATCGATTGAGCCCAGAAATGGATAGAGCATCATGAGCCATGTCAAACCCAACTGGTCTCGAGGTCAGAGGTGGCCAGACGACGTGGTGCCGCCGGAGCACCGCCACTCACCCCTTCAGGTCTCTCTCTCTCTTCGGGAGAGAAGTGTTGACCGAGGTCAACCCTTTCCAGAACAGTATGCCTTCCATAAAGGGTAACCTCCCCTATATATATGTTTCCATTTTTGCTAATTCTGTAATTATTTTACGACAAACTTCTGTCGATCGTAACTTTCTCGTGGTAACTCTGATTTCGACGATCCTCGCGTCTACGAACTTGTCTCAAAAAATTCTACAATTTCTACCCAAAGTCAACCGACTTAAAAAATTCGATAAAAAGTTAACATTTAACCTCTCCCTATTTATCAAGGGTAAAAATCTTTTACCGCAATCACTAAATCGAACTAAAACTATTCGTAACTAATATAAAAATCTCTGAACCATGGAGGATAGCAATGAGAGAAAGCATAAAAGGAAGACCTGTATAGAGGTTTTCAGTTGGAGGAGTCGTGGAAAGAATCAGGGAATTGAGGTGCGAACAATGCATGGCCAACACCAGAGCAAAAGCTGCCAAAAACAGCTCAAAGGAACCAAAGATTTCTGCTCCGGCATGATAGACACCCCAACTAACTGGGGATATGAAGAAAAAAGGCAGAAAAGAAAGCACTTCCAAAAACATTTCAAAGGAAATGAAAGAAAAAATTGGAGATTCAAGAAAAGCTCCAATTACAAAAGGGAGAAAAAAAAATCCGAGAAAGAGATTTTTCAAGAAGACAAGATTCTCTCAAACGGAAAAGAAGAAAACTTGCATATGTTGGTTATGAAAGGTCGAATGACACTATGCTAATGAATGTCCCAAGAAGGAAATGAGAAGTTCGAAAGCACTTCTTAGAGAATATGAAGGAGCCATAAAAATGGCTAACATGAAAGGCTACGAGGTAGTCTATTTAGAAGAGGAAGATGATATATCTGTCTATTCAGCCTGGACAAAGTCGTCCAAAGAGTTAGATTCATATTCTGAAGAAGAATATGATCCTAGAGAGGTTTATTTTCTTGAAATAAAGAACTGGGAAGAAGGCAAGAAAGAACAAAATATTTCTTCTTACAAAGTCAATCCCGGATCATTTGTTTGTGACTACTGTCACTTCCATGAGAAAAGGATGGCCTTCCCATGTTTTGTGAAACATCAGAAAAAACGTATCACAAAGAATGCTTCATAGCTGAAGAAAGAAAAAAACAAAAAAGGGTTCAATAAACCAGATTATTGAATAAGAATATGAAGATTTCTTCTATGAAAAAGAAGAAAAACAGGAAATTCTAGAAAATAATCTAGAAAGAATGAACTGCGATACTACTAAGAAAGAAGTAGTAATTGCAGAAAGTCCAGCTGATAATACTACTAGAAAAAAAGAAGTAGTAACTTCAGAAAGTTCAGCTGATGAAGAAATAGTTTGTGAAGAAGAACAATGCAGTCCCTTTATAGAAATAGAGGGAGAAAGTTCATCAAAGCGAAATTTGTGCAAAGGAGCAACTGTATCTACAAGTAGATTCAGTAACTACATGGACATTGGATTAAAGTTTCCTGGATATAAGAAATATCATCTACATGCCTTTGTAGATAATGGTTCTGGATTCAGTCTAGCAAAATTTTTTGCTATACCTGAACAACTCTGGACAATTAATTCAAAAAGATGTGCAATTGGAAAAACTGTAGAAGGAAGGAGAATTTCCACAAATACAATTGCCAAAAAGGTTCAAATCTCTATACGAGGAGGAACCTTTGTCAATGAAAATATGTGGCAATCAAAAGGTCAAGACTCTGATATTCTGATCAACAATGATTTTCTTTTACAACAGACATTCATTCAAAAGCTAGAAGTGAACTTACTACGCTTTGAAAAGAATTACAAAAATATTCTGGGCGCAACGGCTAAAAGAAGCAAAAAGTGTGGTTAGTCCAGGATTTACTAAGCAATATCATAGACCACAGTAGAATAGTGGTGGATATACACCAAAATTCGAAATGATATTGCAATATAAGTAACAAGAAGAGTTGCTTATAGAGGAGTCCTCAGAAGAAGAAGAAGATTTTAAGAGTATGGAGTTCGATCTGTAGGTTCCATGGCAATAGAAAGTTCAAGCATCCTGATGCTCCGTCTAATGCTCCTACTAGAATCCAACTCAAAGAGCACATAGTTTACAACATTCCCAAGAGGGATTGTGAAAAGTGTAAACAGGAAAAAATCCTCAAAAGGAAAATGAAGAATTCAAAGAATCCTTGTATGAAAACAAGGTTTGAGAATGGGAATCCAAACATTGCTCCGCTTCATGACCAGAACAAGTATTATTACTATGTGTCCTATAGTCCTACTGATAATTATAACATGACACAAGAAGAGTTATCCGGTGAAGAACTATCAGAAGATAAAGATGAAGAAACGGTCGAAGCAGCCTTCATACAATAGCATAATCTCAAGCATTTCAAGGCCAAGCTTGAGAAGCAGAAGAAACATACCCTTGCAGAAATCAAGGAAATGCTCAAATAAAACATTGAAATCAACCATTTGAAGTTCTGGAAAAAATACATAGTGGTCTGTGAGCTCAAGTTACATGATATGAATGCAATCTGTCATGTGAAAGAAATTCTCCAGTACAAAGAAGAAGATAAAAAAGAATTCAGAAAAGATATATCTAATCTTTTAGAAAATGGATTGATAAGGCCATCAAATAGTCATCATCACGCTCCAGCTTTCTATGTCCGAAATCATGCAGAAAAAGTTCGCGGGAAAGCAAGAATGGTGATAGACTACAGATATCAATAAGAAAACCGTAAAAGACGGTTACCATATACCACATGCAAGAGTGCTAATCAATAGGCTCAGAGGAGCCAAAGTGTTCTCAAAATTTGATGCTAAATCAAGATTCAGGCAAGTTAAGGTGCATCCTTAAAGCATTCCCTTTACCGCCTTCGGAACTCCACAAGGACACTACGAATGGCTAGTAATTCCTTTTGGGCTGAAATAAGCTCCATCCATTTTCCAGAGAAAGATGGATGATACATTCAAGCAAGTGGCAGACTTTTGAGTCATCTACATAGACGATATATTAGTTTTCTCAAAAAACAAAGAAGAACACTTGAAGCATCTCTATGAAGTAGTTAAGCTCATTGTGCAGCATGGAATCATCCTAGGAAAAAACAAAGTCTTTCTCGTCCTAGATGAAATTGACTTCTTAAGGATCAACATAAGAAATGGGGTTATCAAGCTTCAACCTCATATCTTATAAAAGGTCTAGAAATTCTCAGATAGAATTCCTGATGCTAAAAGTCTACAGATATTTTTAGGGGTCATAAACTATGGAAGAAATTTCCTTCCAAAGATTGTTGGATTAACAGCAATATTGTCACCCAAAATAAGCTCCAAGAGAGCTTGGAAATTCACAGAAGATGACGAAAAGATTGTCAGAAAAATCAAAGAGTTATGCAAAAATTTGCCACCACTTTATCAACCTGAAGAAAATGATGAGATCATCCTTCAAACTAATGTTAGTGATAACTTCTGGGCGGGTGTAGTACTGGTAAGAACTCCAGGAACTAACAATGAAAAGATTTTAAAATTCTGCAGTGGAAAGTTCAATTTTGCATAACAAATAGAATTATCCCATAAGGAAAAAAGAAATTCTAGCAATCAAAAAGACAATTGAAAATTCTCTTGTTTTCTTAGGAAAACCATTCATAGTGAGAACAAATTGTGACAGAGTGAAAAACTTCAAACTTGATAAAGCTGCTAATAGGGGAAGATTAGCAAACTGGCAATTATTTCTTAACCAATATGATAATAATGTTGAATTAATTGTAGGTAACAGAAATTATCTTCCAGACACTTTAACAAGAGAGATGACGATGTTCAGAAGAAATGAAAAAGACAACGAATGTCGCAGTCCAAGGAGCAGGACGCCAGGAAAAGAACCAGATCAATAAGAATATATTGATAAGGTGTTTAAGAATTTTTTGTTGTTTTCCAAAACACCAGCCCTAACTGACCAATTCCAAGGGAAAGAATTGGCTGGCTCATCTCAAACGGTAGACGGTAAAGGCAAATCAAGACCGTTGATGGCTACTGCTTTGCCAAAAAGCAGAATTTTTCTTACATGTTTCGTGAACATCTTTGACTACCAGCTGAACACCTTCTCTGAATCAGTTTTTCAGACAGACCTATGTTTAGCTTTTCATCAGAAGGCTTTGTTAGAAAACTTAATGTTTGCATTCCAAGAGCGAGACAAGAGGCTTATGGTAGACCATGGATGCCTTAGCAGAAGAGATTAGTCAGAAGCAAAAACAACCTAATGATGTTAGTGAACCAGCAGCGCAATACATCAGAACCCCTGAAAGTGCAAAGGTACATATTCAGGCATTGAAAGAAGCAGAGTGGTTCAATTTTCATAACCTCATCGACAAACATTCACCCAATTCAATTCTCCTAGATACCCTCTACATAGTACCAAGGCCATTCGTGGGAAGATACTTAGTGAATGTTCAAAGTGAGCATTCTCAGGAGCACAAACCGTGGCTGGTGGAAAATGGTTTTGTTCATAGTCTATGGACAAAAAACTAATGAAGACCTCAAAGGGTTACCAGTTATCATTTACAATACTGTCAAGAATGTGAGAGAGTCCAATTGCATTCTCAGGATCAAGTTTAGATATACACCACTAGAGTGGGTGCAGAAATCCAATGGAGAAACATAATATATTTCTCCATACCATTATGTCTGAATCATCCAAGGTCAGTATCTAGGACCGGCTTGTGAGGGATATAATGAAACTTCCAATAGCAGTATCCCATGGATGAAAGCCATGACCTTAGTTATGTCAAGAAATTAATCAAAGAAGATCAAGAGATTACTTTTCTGACATCAGGGGAAAAGATAATGGTCTAGTTATCTATTTGTAGCACTGAAGAGGAAAGAGATAGACTCTACCCTTTCATGTGCTTAATGGCTCGAGAAAATCGAGAAGGAAAAGCACTATAAGATGTATGTGGATACATATATGGAGGAAAATGAGACAAGAAGAAGAATCCCCTTTGAATATCCATATCCTAGAGAAAATTCAAAAATATACGATGACCTGTAAAGACAGATAAATTCGTAGTGTTGTTTTCCTAGAGTGGGAATCATCTTTTTATCTTGAGAGATTATGCTTTCCAAAAAAAAAAAGACAATGGAGGAAACAAAGTTCTGATAAGAAGAAGGCCATTATCCATAGTGGAGTGACTGTTTTTAGAGTGGGTTTGAATTCCGTTTTGAGTTCCGCTCCCTATATAAGGATCCTTGAGTCTTGGTGTTAAGCAGCGAAAATCAGAATAGAATAGTCTATTTGAGAGTAGAAAAGCCTGAGAGATTGAGTTTGTGAGGCTAGAGTAAGAATCATAGCAACCTGTGCAACTTTTCTATTTTCGAGTATATCTACTACTATGAATGGCTAAACAGCTTATAGCTGTTTATCAGAGAGTGAGGCTCTGGATCTATAGTTTGTAATCTTGTTGAAATAAATAAGCTATGGTTTCCCACAACAAATATTTCAATTTGTTTTTGTGTGTGTTCATAAAAACTCATTAAAATCCCCTAAGAGGTGGATTTTCGCCCAGAAAGAGGAACAAAGTGGGTTGTTTATACTAGTTCATACTCAGTTAATCCCTAAAGAGGCGGACTATCGCCCAGAAGGTGGAAAAATGAGTTAATTTTTATGTCTTTGTATTATTTTCTTGTACTATGAAAGAAAATTAGTCAGAAAAATTGCCCTTTAAGGTGAATTTTTAGCAGTGAGTTTGTTCGCATAAGTAACCCGGTAAGAGGTCATAGGTGAAGATTGCGATTTAATGAAGGCTAGTTTAATTTTTCTTGTTGGGTAGTTTTTCTTTTGCTAGTTTTCTTCAGATTACTATTCACTAGTTATTGTACACGGACACTATTCACTATTCACTACCATAATTGTCATTTGCAAACGTCGCACACTGCTGCGCAAAGCCCGGCAGAACTACATGTCTTACTGATGTTGTTTTTGTGAATTTTCTGAAAATTTGTGGATTTATGTGATTTTTTGGGTTGATTAGGACGATCTCGTCTGTTTGTGACATTTTTGTGACTAACAGTAGTACTAACATGAATACTTTTGTTTGTTTGATCGAATAGATATATTATCTTTTTTTTAGAATTTTCCAGTAACAACCTATATTCATAGTTACACTACCACATATTGACTCATTGCCTGCCGGCGACTTAAAAGTGAATGTAATGTAAAAAAAACAAAAACAAAAGACATTGCCGGCGACTTCATTTATGTCGCCGGTAATGTCTTCTTTTTTTTTGACATTACCGGCGACATAAATGTATGTCGCCGGCAATGTCTTTTTTTTTTTTACATTACCATCGAGACATTGCCGGCGACATACATTTATGTCGCCGGTAATGTCAAAAAAAAAAGACATTACCGGCGATTTTTCCGGCAAAAATCGCCGGTAATGTCCAAAAACATTGCCGGCGACTTAAAAGTCGCCGGCAATGAGTCAATATGTGGTAGTGTTATTCTCATTTTGAATGTTTTAGTAGTAGTTTTATATTTTAATGATTCTATTCATTTTTTGTTGTTGATTATAGAAGGATAAATATCATCTTTGAATATTTTTAGTAGCAGCTTATTTCGATTCTCATAAAAAGTTATAAAAGTATTTTTGGTTGGTGATTTTCAGTAACAGTATTTTTCAATTTTTATGTAGCAGTGTCATATTTTTTTAATTTTACAGTAACAGTGTCATATTTTTCTGTTATTGATTCTTGTTTTTTGATTATTTTTTTGTTAGCATTAGTGTTTTGTAGTGGCTGTGCATTGCTGAGTCTAAAGTTGGTGTATTTCAACTTATAATTATTGATGCTACTAGTTCGGATTATTTGCTAGCAATTTGATGTCGTTTTAATTTCAAAATATCAACCGGCTACTTTCTTTCTAGAATATACACTAAAATTTGTTTGTTGTTGGCAAGTATTGTTGATTTAACTTCAAAATATAAATTGTTATTGTGTTTTTTGTGTTTTTTTTCTTCATGTTTTCAGAGATTACTACTGCATTGGGGTCTGCTACTATGTTTTTGATTTATGGATTGCTACTAGATTTTTGGTCTGCGGGCTGCTACTATGTTTTTAGTTTGGAGATTGTTAATACGTTTGCGGACTGCTACTTAGTTTTTGGGGACTATGATTGCATTTTCGGGGACTGTAATTGCATTTTTGGGAGCTGAACTGCCACTCCTTTTTTGGTGACTGAATTGTATCTCAACTGCCACCGAATTTGTACCGAAATTACTGTTAAATTTGTATCGAATTTTTTTGTACGTAATATAGAATTTTTAACACAATTTTATTAAAAATAAAGAGCCAAAATTTTATTGAATTTATGAAATAGTGATAAACTTTCATAAATAAAAAAATTAAGATTATCGCTAAGATTAAACTAAGATTATCGCTTTAAAAAAATTAAAACAAAATTGAACTTGAAAAAAAATGAACGAAAAAAAATTGAACAGAAAAACAAATTTAAAAAAAGAGAGTATCAAAATGGCAACATATAAGGGTAAAAGTAAAATGACACTTGTCACATGGTAACATGTAAGGCTTATAATCTTATGTATAAAATTTTGTCTTAGAGTGTCTAAATAATATTCTATTGTCCTTTTTTTTAGATGGTGAACATTTATTTAATGATAATAGAAATAGAGAGTACAGCTAGATTGCTCGATCTGATAAAAGAAAACCCTATAATTAAGCTAGCTTCACTATTGTGAAGCATAGTTTGGTTATCCTTAGACAAAGAAATCAGAGTAGCACTAGACTAAAAAAATAAAATCCGGGCGCACCACTCCTCAGATGTATAGGAATCATCTCGAGGTCACAGCGAATAGTGCGCTCCAGGCTCCCATACCTTAAAACCCCTGGCGATAGGCCTGGCCCAAGTGGGAACAAGGACTATGGTCCAGCTGACAAAGTCCAAGCCTAGGCCCAAATAAATGAGGCTCAGACCCAATCCCATGTGGGGCCAAACCCTAGCCTCATTCGCAGGACTTGCAGCTGGTAACTTACCGCCCCTTGTTGCCGATCGGTTACCACTCAACACCAGCGTCAAGCTCACTACCTTCTCTCTCCAGTACGTACCCGCCACCACAGCCAGTCAGCCTCCGTCGGTTCCCGCGGCGATTGGCTTGAATCTGGCTCGATAAGGACATCAGCCTTCGTTGCTCTCCATATCGCTCTGCTTGATTCTGCCTTGACGGGGACGTCGTTCACTGTTCAATCGGTCTCTCACCGGATGGCATCGTTGCCACCAATCCAGGTCGACTTTGGTCAACATAGCTGCACCCCCACGAACCAGCGCCGCTGTTGGTAGTCGCTATACCTTAACCTACCCTCGATCTGGTTGTTCCCCACCAATCCCCTGCCTCCATGCCACATTGAGATCGACACTCCTCTTGCAATAAGGATTGTTCCAACCCAAGCATGATGTACTCAGCAACAAAGAACTAGAGAGTGTGGAGCATATCGGATCATACGCCATATAGGATAGGGCCGTCATAGTGGTGGGAATGTCGAAATGAGTCAGGGGAAAGTGAAGAGACGGGAGGAAGGAAAAGGAAAGATATTTTAGAAATTCCGTGAGAAGACTCACGCTATGGATCCGAGAGCAAAACTCGATACAGATCGATCAGACTTGCAAGTCAAAACACCACGGGGTTACCAGCAGCTGCCGATAGACTTGAAGCTTAAAGGTACGGCGCACACGAGGTTTTCTCTCGGTGCCTGTTAAAGGAGGTGTGAATACACGTATATTCTATTGTCCTTTTTTTTTTATATGACGGAAATTTATAATCAGTGACGGTAGTACAAAGTTATACTGGACAAAATGAAACACCTTAAGCACTATAATATTACAATGTTGGACCCTATAATATCTCGAAATAACAAACCAGAGTACTAAGATACTAAAAAAAATTGAAATACTACTCCTTAGTTATCCGGGCACCATGTCTATTGGGAAGCTGACTGTCAAAGATTCTCGACAGTCATCCCCACAGGGAGAAGCACTGTCTTCTTCTGTGGCGAAACCTTCTTAGTAAAGGTAGACACTGGTCCAAGTTTGGACTTCGCTTTCTCATTCTTCTTCTCCTCAATTGGCGTAGTATACTCAGTAGGTATCTTATGATCCTTGTATCTCAGACCTCACACTGTGATGCAGGCTCCAAATATCTGTCTCTTATTGCAACTTTTCAATACCCCTAGGTCCATCTCTGGACCTCTACCTTCAAACCAGTTCGGTTCCACCGGTAGTAAAATGTCCTCTGCCATATCCCCAAGAGGTGGTGGAGGATCCACAACGGCTATCGTTGACCAGCTTTCAACCACTTCATTCTCTCGAATAACGGCACCATCATTAATACCTACAAGGATCGGGGACGCTCGAGCTATACCCCCGATAGCAAGCTCTATCTTGTTTTCAAGCGTTATATCGACCTGCTTGGCCGCATAAGTATGATGCACAGGGCAAAAATTAATTGAATGATCAAAACTACCACAATCCTCGCAATAGCCTTTCAGAGTAAAATATTCAATCTCACAATCTATCCAAGCCTGCGGCCAGCCACAGACTAACCTTTATTGTTAACCTGTTCCGGAGATCAAGCTCGACAAATAGGCGAATCTCCTCAAAAAAACACTCAAACTATATTGATCATAGTCAACATACTTGCCTAGATTGATCCATCACTTAAAAACTATGAGAGGACCTGTCATTTCGCCACCTACAACATGCATTCTCGCCCAGACCTTCATCGTGGCAGCCTCGACCATGTGGACCTGTGTGAAGTCATCAAACTGCTCCATCACAATAGTTGCATTGTAAAAAAAACCAAAGACTTCGCGAGATAGCTCGACCAAGAACCTCTTTGTTCCTAAATTTACCTACAAACGTGTCATGGGTCTGGCGTGTGATGCTCAAAGAACAGGTGTTAGCAAAACCACACCATAAGCGAATCAACCAGTGTTTGGAGAATTTTCCCCTCTTTTCTGAAAGAATCTCCGGCAGAAGACTCGGATAACGGCAAAATCAAACTCATCTTCTTCCTCCCACGCACCTCGGGAGATATCAATTTCATATGGCCACAAATTCGACGTACTTCGGGTTTGGTTCCTCCAGGACCGTGATGTAAGGAAAATTGAAGAGAATGGGACTGAAATCAAGATGAAGGGAGGAGAGATCGATCAAGACAATTGAATCCTAATCGAATTTGAGTATCGGTGTGGAGTTTGACAAGGGGCGGCGGCTAGGTTTTCTAGAGAGAAAAGGTGTATTCGACGATCACTAATATGCATTCACTATTGTCTATAGCATACTCCATCTTGTCCTTGCGTGTGGTTTGCGATAAAATTAAACCAGCAGCCAAAAAGAAAAATACTAAGTAAAGCAGAGCATGAAAGCCTGTGTACATTTTGTGTTGGTTCATGTATGAGTCAATGCCGGTCCTTGTTCTCCACACTCACACGCTACACTCGTTCAAACGATCTCCACAGAGCCAAAGCTCTCCACTCTCACATAATCAAAACCGGTTCCTCTTCTTCTTGCGTCTTCATCTCCAATGCCCTCATCAATCTCTACGTCAAATCTTCAGACTTACTCGGTGCCCATCTCGTATTCGAATCCACACCCAACAAAGACGTTGTCTCCTACAACACTCTCATCAATGCCTTCTCCCAACAAAAACAACAGGGCCCATTGGTCTTTGATCTTTTTCAACGCATGCGTGCAGAGAACAAGAACAAGACATTGTACCCAGATTCCCACACATTTGCTGGGTTGCTCAACGCTGCTGCTGCTGCTGCTTCGGATTTACACAACGACGTTTTGGATGGGCGGCAAATTCACTCTCTTGCTGTTAAGACTGTGAGTCATTGTTGTGATGTTTTTGTTGGGAGTTGTTTGGTGAATATGTATTGTAAAATGGGGGTTGTGTGTGATGCACGTAAGGTGTTTGATGAAATGTCTGTGAAAAATTCGGTGTCTTGGGCTACTATGATTTCTGGGTATGCAGTGGAAGGCTTGGGTAGAAGTGCATTTGAGCTTTTCGTGTTGATGCGTAAAAGTCAGGAGGAGAAGGGACTAGTGAATGAGTTTGTTGTGACCAGTGTTCTTAGCGGCTTGGCGCTGCCTGAATTTGCTGATACGGGTAAGCAAGTTCATTGTCTTGCAATGAAAAATGGGTGGATGTCTGTCGTCGCTGTTGGGAATGCGCTTGTGACAATGTATGCGAAATGTGGGAGATTAGATGCTGCGCTTCGAACTTTTGAACTGTGCGGGGATAAGAATTCGGTCACATGGTCTGCGATGATATCGGGGTTTGCACAAAGTGGGGATTCTCAGAAGGCGATGAATATGTTTTCGAAAATGCATTTTTCAGGTATAATGCCGACAGAGTTTGTCTTTGGTGGTGTCATCACTGCCTGTAGTGATATAGGTGCTCTCGAAAGTGGAGAGCAAGTGCATAGTTATGTGCTGAAGTTGGGATATGGATTCCAGATATATATAATGTCAGCGTTGGTTGACATGTACGGCAAATGTTGTAGCGTTAGTGATGCGCGGAAGGGGTTTGATTGCATAAAAGAACCTGATGTTGTTCTTTGGACTTCTATGATTGGAGCGTGTGTACAAAATGGGGAGAATGAAATGGCGTTGAGTTTGTATTGTAAAATGCTCAAGGAAGGAATTTTTCCCAATGAACTTACTATTGCTAGTCTCCTAAAAGCATGTTCTAGCTTGTGTGCTGTTGAACAAGGAAAGCAAATCCATGCCCGTGCCATTAAATACGGATTTAGTCTTGAATTTCCAATCGGAAGTGCTCTTTTCACAATGTATGCTAAGTGTGGGAATTTGGAAGATGGAAATTTGGTGTTTAGGAATATGCCTTCGAGAGATGTAGTATCTTGGAATGCAATGATATCTGGACTTGCTCAAAATGGGAAGGGTACCAAAGCTCTTGAGGTCTTTGAGGAGATGCAATTGGGTGGTGCAGAGCCAGATCACGTTACGTTTGTGAATCTTTTATCTGCTTGCAGCCATATGGGATCTGTAGAGAGAGGATGGATTTATTTCAAGATGATGTCTGATGAATTTGGCATAGCCCCAGGAGTGGAGCATTATGCTTGCATGGTTGATGTCCTAAGCCGTGCTGGGAAGTTGAATGAAGCCAAAGAATTTATAGAGTCAGCAACTATTGATCATGGTATTTGTTTGTGGCGTATTTTGTTAAGTGCTTGTCGGAACCATCGGAATTATGAATTGGGAGCGTATGCTGGAGAGAAGCTGATGGAGTTGGGTTCACTAGAATCACAGGCATATGTTCTATTGTCGAGCATCTATACTTCCCTGGGTAGGCGGGATGATGTTGAGCGGGTAAGGAGGATGATGAAACTTCAAGGGGTGAGTAAGAAGCCTGGATGTAGCTGGATTGAGTTGAAGAGTCAGGTTCATGTGTTTGTTGTTGGTGATATGATGCATCCATTTATTGACACTATAGATCTTGAGATCCGAAGGTTAATCAAGCACATGAAGGATGAAGGATACCAACCTTCCCCTACCACATTTTGATGCCAATGACAAGTTCATCAGACACTTCATACACCAAGGTCATATTCTTTCTTTATAGACTTTTGTTTTACTTGTTTTTTTATCAATCCATTTTTTAGGAAAAAACTTTTGTTTTCCTTTAATTTTGAAGTGTTGAAGGAAAACGTTGCCAACCCCTTCGTATTTGATAAAAACTTTTGTTTTCCTTTAATTTTGAAGTGTTTAAGGAAAACGTTGCCAACCCCTTCGTATTTGATATTGTTTGAACCTTCGACCTCTAATTTTTTCATGACAAATGTTCAACAAGATAGTATAAACAATACTTCAAAATCAACAGAAATCTTGTAATGCCCTAAAATTAGAGATTTCTTTAAATCTTATCTCAACATCAGAAAGTTATGCTGTTCCGCGGTATTAGCTCAGACTGTTAGTTTGAATAGTAATCACTTGTGGCTTTTAAATGCTCCCAACTTCACTCGGAATGCTACTTTAAGTGATTCTTATCACTATTTATCAATGAAATCCTTCAAAATATTGTTACTCTATTCCCCAAATTTGTTCTCATTCCAGTTGTTCTTTATTGTTTGTCTGTAGCTTAGTGTAGCTGAAGTTCTCAATTCATTTTTTATAGTTATCTGTAATTTTTTGAGGTAATGGCAATTTCAAATTTTA
This sequence comes from Geum urbanum, assembly GCA_946800695.1. Classification (NCBI taxonomy): domain Eukaryota; kingdom Viridiplantae; phylum Streptophyta; class Magnoliopsida; order Rosales; family Rosaceae; genus Geum; species Geum urbanum. The sequence continues at coordinate 8,142,094 of OX327015.1, forward strand.
TTTCTATGTCATGAAAATGGCTATGACTTTCAATGGGGAAATAAATGTATAGAGACACTAAAAGAAATTAAAGTTGCAACTGCTGATGCCTTTAGGTTGGAGGCTTTGATAAATTACCTTGCATGAGAATATAGATACATTCTAGGAGATTAACTTTTTTTTGTAATTTTTTTGTATTCATAATTATTGCATGTCATTTAATTAGTGCAGCACTTTAGTACTTTTTTTATTTCTGTTACTCCTCATGATTGACTTGCAATATAGATGTAGCTATTTCTTAAACATATGTTTGGTGGTTTGTGTCTGGGAGGACTATGTCTATATTGATATTAAATTTGATATAATCTTTTGCCCTCAAAACTTGAGAGTGTGAGAGCACTTCCTAACAGGACAATTGGTTGAATCATGTGTTTGTTTGAGAAGCATTTTCTTTGAACATCATGAGTTTGCAATAAGTATAATCGTTATGCTCATGTCATGTCGCTGTGATATTGAGATTGCTTTTTCTTGGGTTTAGCTTGTACGGTTTAACTTCACTTCCTGCAATAAAGACGATGCTTTTTCTTGGGTTCCATGATGCTGTGATATATTGAGAGTCCTTTACAAGATGGAGTTGTGACTTTTGAATTGAAGCTACACTTAAGCCTCAGAATAGTTCATAAAACCCTTACACATTCGTTCATGGCATGAAAAAGGTCTTTTGGTCATGTTTGTCTTATTTTACGGCTCTTTGTCCAAGTATTGAGAACCTTACATAAATATCCTATTAAAGGGTTGTTGTGAATTAATAGTATTCTTTCTCTGCTTTCATTTCAAACATGGATGGAGACCAGCTTTGTCTTCATTACAATGGTGGTAAGTTAGACTTTGATTTGTGAATTAATAGTATTCTGTTTCAGCTGCTTGCTCACCTCTGGATGCTTTCAGCCCCACAGCCTCATAAGTCAGAAATGAGAACTTCCCAGTGGGTGCCTGCTATTTGAACAAGCAACCTGCCAACTCTTCGTGAACAATTTTTGAAGTGCTCAGTGCTACTTGTGAGATGTCCACAAAACAATTTCTTGTATAATATGCCCTTAAGTAAATCGTTAACTCTCTGGTAGTCCTTCAACAAGTCGATAACTCGTCTGGTCTCAACTCTCAAGAACAGCTCTTGATGGCTTGTTATCACTGTTATGCTGCAATTTCATTTGGGCGAAGAGACCGTGCCGAGAGAGAAAGAGAAGAAGAAAGACCGAAAGAGAAACAATAGTAAACAAAGCCTTGACAGTTTGGTTGAACTACCAAATTTGGCAGATGAACTTTGATCTGCCTTCCATGCTGGCTTTGGCATATGGGTGGAGGCTTCAAAATATATCTTCACCAGCCAATTGTTACTGTTGAGCAGTCCACCTGGATTTTGGCAGATCCTCTGAGGTTTCTCTTAGACCACTTATGGTGGTTAACTCGCGCCCTCGCAGCATTTTTGCCAACTCATTCGCTCTATAGATTACTTTCCATGTATTAGGCCTAGTGATTAGCGAATACGTCTAGTATCCCTCTCTCTCGCGTTTTCCTCAGCCGTCACCATCATCATCTCACCATAGCCAAATCTCGAAGGAATAGATCTCCTTCCTATTGTTCTTTCTCTTATTCCTTCCCCATTGTTATCCATCATCAATCTCTCCAATCCTTATCACCAAAATTTTATGTTAGCAAAAATCCTAATTCCAAAACCAAAATCTTACTGCTACTGCTTCGGCAGTCCTCTACCCAAAATCTACATCCCACAAATCCAAACCTTTCTTTTATGTTATCGTCAAAATCGACCTCTCTTATGGTGCCGAGGAAGAGCCAGATGATTTTTCTTTGCGGTCATTCGGATCTTTGATCTTGATAAGCTCTCCTAGGAGGGCTTAAAATCTCTAAGCATTGGCCACTCAGACTCTTGTGTGACCGACCAATACCAGTTCAACAAGTATTGATTACCATTTGATGAATCGAATAGTTGTTCACTTCAGGAACAATGAGGTGTTTCAGCGAGCGATTTCTCGAAGCCCATGGTATTATGGGACTTCGACTATAGTTGTGGAGCAATATGATGGTTTTTCTCCGGTTGATTCTGTGGTGGCTGTGGTGAGAAGGGCATGGGCTTGGATACATATGGTCGACAGTGATCTGTCGGGACCTCTAATGGTTCCACAATGATGGGTGACCCTAGGAAACTGCCTAGGTAGGTATGTCGACTATGATCATTATAGTCTGTGTACTATGGGTGATATTCGTTTATTTGTGGAAGTGGACCTAAGGCAGCAAGTGACAACTAAGGTGAGCTTGCGACTGGGCTCGCAAGCTTGGATTGCTTGCGATATTGAATATCTAATCCTGAAAGGTTACCGCAAGGGTTGTGGTAGTTTTGAATATGCCGTTAAGGATTGTTTGGTGTACTGCAAGAATGCAGATATACAGGTGTTTGCGGGTTGTGATACCCAAAAGGCACTTGACCCCTGGGGCATCGATAAAGATGTTTCGGTTCTGGCTAGATTGCGAGTCGAAGCGGATTCCCAGAGACAGTAGGGGGTGAACAAGGCTAATATATGGGTAGTTGCTATGGTGGATCCTCCAATACTTCTAAGGGAGGCCTCTGAGGAGGAAGTAAGGAACATTTTGCTTCTGATAGAGGTGAACACTCATCTGGGACAAATTTCAGAGGTAGACTACGAGGTGGTGCAAGCTCTTAGGAAGAAAAGAAAGTTAGAGGTCCACATCATTGCTAAGGGGCTGAGACCTGAGGCCCCAAAGACTTTTAAGAGATTGTTCAATACCAACCATGACTATTGTGGCTCGGCAACAGCTTGCTGAATGGAGTTTACATGAGGAGAGCACTTTGACTGCTCATCTGGTTGGGATCAAGGCTTTATTATCATCATCATCATCTTCACCATCAGGACCTGTTGTTCTTTTCTAGATGTTATGCGCAGTCAGCTAAGGAGTGGCCTATACGTTTTTAGTCTCGGCGGCTCTGGTTTATCTTGATTAGGTTATTTGGATTTAGTTAGTGCGTAGAATGCTTAGGGGTTTCATTTTTTCAGGCCAGGAACCCAATGGAACTCTAGTACTGCAATCACGATTAAATGTTCGCCATATAAAAAAGATTATATTCCATGTATCAAAAATGTTTGAGCAAAAATTGCTAGAATTAACAAGAATTATATGTATAAAACTGTCGTCGAGTTTTCCAATTTTATTTTAACTTAAGAGAAAATTACTTTAATGGTTACAAATTTTTGAACGAATTAAAAATTTAATCTCTGGTGTTATTAATATATCACTTTGGTTATTGTCACTATCGATGTAATCTCGCCGTTGTCATCCCTGCCTACCTTGGTAACCCAAAGTTGCGACATTTTTTGTGTTGAGGACCCTTCCCCCTCTCCCTTCATTTCCAAACCCTAACCTGACCTCACGCCACCATTGGTTGTGAAGCTAGATCTCCCATTTTCACTTTTTTCTATCCCTTTCATCCTCTCCTAGCCATCGGCCATGGCAGAGGAGACAGAGAACGTGGTACACCAATTCGAGTTCAATGCATATGATGACGACCTCAAGGTGATCGATCTCACACTAGAAGATGTCGAGGTGGACAACGGTGGTGGTATTAGTACTCAATACACTGTTGCTAGACTGTTTGGGCTGGTAGCTTTGCCAGAGGTTTGTGAATAGTCTTTTCGTTCAGCGATGGTGTGGTTGTGGCATGGGCCTCACGAGCTCTCTCTCCAACATTGAAGCCCTAACATGTTTTTTTTTTGTTGTAATTTTGATGATCCAGAGGCGCTGCGGTAGGCCATGAGTGGTCCTTGGTATATTCAGGATCACACGGTGGTGGTGGAGGAGTATGATGGGTTTCCGGACCTATCCTTGGTCGATGCATTGGTGACCCGGGTTTGGGTTTTTGTGAAAAACCTACCAGATGGAGCGTTGGATGAGGATTGGGCCGTTAAGATTGGAAATTCTATTGGGGTTTTCCTTGGTCAAATTCTTTGATCACAAAGTCATTAGTAATAATATCAGCCCATGTAGAAAAACCCACCCGAACAAAGATTTTCATCTTGCCTTAGGTAGTGTGACAAGAAGAAAAACTCAAACTACATGGTACTAAACTGAAATTTGTCAAATTTTATACAACTTTTTCTCGAGAAAAAATAAAGATCTCGCCGTTTTCACTTTATTAAATTCAGACGTTATAGATGTTATATATGGACATTTTGGATACATCATGGATATGTCTTTTTTTTTTACGGTAAATGAGAGGCATTATATTAATAATTGAGAAGGAAATCATACATTACGCAGTAGAACGCCCGTAGGGCTTGATAGAATTGAACTACTATCACACTAATCTAAGCGACCTAAACTAGTACAAGAACACATGATTTGAGCAATAAGCACAAAAAAGTAACCAAGTAACCAGGATAATGCATTCTTAAAAGGCGAGCACCAATACGGGTAAACCAAGGTAATACTCGCCTGCATACAGAACTTCACGCGTCGGGCTCCCAAATTCGGTTCCAAAAATGGCCCAGACCAGTTGAGACGTTGAAAAAGAGGTTAGGGACAAGACCTAACCTTAAGGCCCTTTTCCAAAAAGGATCTGAGCCCACAACCCAGGCCCAAAGTCCATTCAAAGTCCACGAACCCTGCAAGAGACAGGGCCAGGCCCAAAACCCATGACTGAAGCTCTAGATCTTCTTCAGCCTGCCATCTCTCGACCAACACCGGTGCCGTATGAATTCACCGTCGGTATGCAACTTCCCTCTCGACATGAACTCTCCATCCACCACCAAATCACGACATCCAAAAAACCCAAGTCGAAACAACCCGCTCGGATCAGCCTTGCTTCCACCAATCAGCGAGACCAAACCCCGGACAATCTCTTTCGTCGGTACTTCCCAGTCGGAGACCCAGCTACAAGGACCGCAAACTCCACCACAATCCCAAATTTGTCAGATTTGTAAGGGCGACCAACGTCTCCCGCTTGAAATCAACGCTCACTTCCTACCAAAGACACACTTCTCGAGAGGAACTGCCTCTAGTTCAACTCGACAAGGCTTCCAAGAGGATGAAAATCAATCTCGGGGTGCTCGACCGCATGATGGTCGCTGATCTCCTCCAAAGGCCAGGGAGACGTTAAAGGGTCTTAAACCCTAGCAGAGCCATTGACTTGTGGTCTATGAGATTACATATTTAGTGAAAGAGCGTGTAATTTTTCATGGATGCGTCTTTAATTTGGGATTTTAGAGTTTTTTGCATTTAATCGAGTTCAAAACCCTTGTACCAAACACTAAGCACAATCGTAAACTTTTCTTTCACCACTCTCTCAACCTGTGTTGATTTAGAGGGAAAATGGAAACTTTTTGATGGAATTGTACTATACGTATATAGCGGGATCTAGCAGAAGAGAAGAAAGAGTGCAACGATTGAGTTTTGGTTGGAATTAATGAAGTGGTGACAATATCTTCGTTACTAACCAATATCAAGTTTTTTTTAACGTATATGTCTAATAAAATTATTAAATGATAGAGGTAGTACGTGAGACAAATTAATTTATATTTTTCTATTCAATTTATATTTTATGTTTTCTTTAAATTAAATATGCACACAGAAATATATGGAGGCTCTGCTAGGGTTAGGGCTCAACCTTTTCCCGACCTAGTGTCGCGGCTATCTCCACTGTTAGAGTATCAAGTCGGCCCTATCACGGGCTCCGAGCATCCCTAGAAGCCTCTCTGCTTCTTCACCATGGTCTGCTTCCGAGCAGACGAAGCTTGCATCATTTCTGACACTGTGGAGGAGATCCGAAGATGGCAATGTTCCTGCTGCTCTGAAGGCCTTGCGTCGGTTGGTGTTCGTCCTATGAGAGATAATGTCCTAACTACTTGGTTACTTTTATTTTGTGCATACTATACAAAATATTTGTTTTCGCACTAGTTTAGGTCTCCTAGATTAGTGTGGCGATAGTTCAATTCTCTCGACCCCAATAGTTGCCCTACTGTGTAACAAATATTTTTTCCCTTTAATTAATACAGTGCCTCTCATTTACCGTAAAAAAAATAAAAATAAAATATGCATACATATGTTATTAGTTACTAGAGTGTTCTATATACTTACCGAGAGAAAGAATGAGCTAAATGTGATTCCGTTAATTTATTTTTCAAACAAAATAGACCAAAGCGGATATTGTTAATTGAAGGACGTTGCCGAGGATATAGTCAAGATTGGATAACGCCACTACACGGTATAAACATATAGGGCTGCCACCAAGTACCATTTGCAGGCTTGTAGGGGGCATTTGGAGTCTTTTGACCATAACAAAATAGGGGCATTTATGGTAAAAAGAATATGTTCTATCCGTTAGGATTAGGCAGCTGTAGAAGGATTGGCTCAATAATTGCACCAAATCAAAATTAGGTGGCAGATAACGTAACGGTAAGAAAAACAAGTGTCAAAATACCAAATCCTTGTTTACTTGGGAAGACTTGAGGATAAATCCGCAATCTATATAAGGGCCCCCACTTCGTCATCTGAACTTGACATTCAAGCTGTTCTGTCTTCTTCTTTCTTGTTCTGTTTCAAAGCGATCTCGTGATTCTCTCTCTGTTCTCTCGAAGTGGGTTCCTGTTTTTCTTTGGTTCTCTCTATCAAAGAAACCCTAGTTTTTGTTTAATCTTGTTTCTATTTTATCTGATCTCACCATGGCGAAGTCAGAGAAGAAGAGCACCAAATGTGGACTCGATTCGAAAACTCTGAAGCGAAAATCGAGAAAAGTTGTGAGGGTTGATGACATTGTTCGAAATCTGAATGCGTTGTTTGATGAAGCTGTGGAACATTTCGATCTCGACAGGGAGTTATTCATTTCGCTAGATGACCTTTTTGGGTCGTCAGATGAGGAATGCCCAATTAGGGTGTCTGATTATCTTGATCCTCGTTACCATTTTTTCCATGATTCTCTGACTGATCAGATTTTGAATAGGTCTGTTGGTGGTGATGATGCTCAGAGTGTGACTTCCCCGGATTTCGTGTTATTGTCGCCTACGCCTTACTATGAGGCTGAAGCAGATGATTTGTTTGAATCTTGACTCCAATTGAGAATGACGCCTACTTGTTTACCAAACCCAGGTGATCAGGATCATCATTCAGGAGACTCAGAGGGGATAAGTGTTTCATTACTTCATTGATAACTACTCCTTTGATTTTCAATTGCTGTCTCTGGTTGATTTCTGTTCGATTTCTTTTCTTTAACATATGTCTTGATGATGTCATTTTTTTTTCTGAGGCTACATATCTAGGTTCATATGGATAGATAGACATGATTGAAGTACGTCTTTATTGAGAATCTTTGTGGTCTTTTAGTACTATGATTCTGCATTTCTATATAAGCTAGGTTGTTTTGTTTTTAACTTTACGTCAATTGTTTCCCAATTTTTTATTTATAATTCCCTATCTATTTAGTTAGTGCAGAATGTTATGACTTGTTGGTTTCCATTACTCTTTCTAATGTGCAATAAAGATATGCTTCTGTTTGAATATATAGGAGGGTCTCTTTTTTGGCAGGACTATATTGAAATAGAATCTCAAACTCCAGAGTGGAAGAAACCTGCCTAACAGGGACAATGACTAAATCTTATGTACGTTTGACTGAGAAGCTTTTTCTTCCATGACTGTTATGGTGTGACAATAAATATCGATATGTTTCTCTATATGTTACCGTTAAATATTGAAATTTCTTCTGCTTGAGTTTCTATAAATGTTCACTTCAATATCTTGAACTAGGATTCTAGGAGCATCACTTGTGTTGTATTGTCTGTAATATTGTGCTTATTCTTCTTAGTGATATCTTTGGAAGAACTTATGCAATTTTGAATATATGCTATATTTGAGCCTCTGAAAGATTTTATTAAATCCCATTTTCTTCTAATTGACATATTCCTTTATGCACAAAAATAACCGCATTGGTCTCAAAGATATACTGCCTTTGTCTGTATATTGAAATTGTTACTTTTGATGCTGTGCATCTTATTTAGATGGTTTTTTTTTTTATGATTCTTTGTTGATTTAGTTGAAAACGTTACATAAATCACTTGTGAAGGGTTATTGTCATCTTTGATTTGTCAGTTTGGTATGATGCTTGGTGATTTAGGTTTTTGTTTGTTTACTTATTTGGTGGCAGAACTTGTGAAATTATGAATCGAGTTCAATCTTCTTCCTTTTTTGGACGGAGAATCAGGTTAAATCTGGAATTATGCTCATTTCATGTTAATTAGTGGTGACAGCATCATAATAATAGACATCATAGGAATGCTAATTTCATTTTAGATTTAATACACTGCATCGTTTCTTTAATATGCTTTTTTCTAGATCATACACCTTCAAGGACGTATGCCTGTGATTTGGTTAAATTACAAAAGGTAAGTGAAACTTTGGTTTGTTAGTTGTATTCTGTTTCAGCTGGTGCCTGGGTGCTCAACTCTGGATGTTCTGTCCATATATATATACCTGACAAGTCTGAAACTAGAATTTCCTTTTGTAATTGTGGGACAAGCCACATCTACTCTTCGTGGCTGGTTGTTGAAGTGCTGAGTGTTACTTCTGACATTAACTGATGTATCAAAGATTGCAGTAGGCGAGAGAATTTGGGTCACACATTGGGGTTATGGGTTGCACCGGTGCAGATTTCTACTGCTGCAGGAGTTGCGGAAGATGTCTCTTGCAGGGGTTGCAGCAGTTGGGATCTTTTTGTTGTTTCTTTGTTAGTCTAGTTCCATTATATATGTCGCAAATTAAGAAACCTGTACTGAGAAATTATGTCGGTTAATTGAGTTATACTGCCTCAAGTCTCAGCAGTTGCAACTGATAGTAATTCAAACATATACTGTACTTTAGTTCCTGGTTGTGATGTCATTGAAATTTTGATGATCTTGGTCGTTTTTTTTTAAAGAAAATATCGGATTGCATATTGACTTGTCAAAGTGTTTCATTATTTTCCAATATAAATTTCAAAAGAGTATAGGCAAAACAAATAGTAGCTAGAACTAATGGAAGTAATCGAAAAAATTATAGAAATAACAGAAAATTTTAACATCTGAATTTGCATCTTTCAATTTTATAATGTCTTCCAAGAAGCGAATTTCTTGGATGATTGCTTGGCAAAGGCAGGGCATATGAGATTCTTAGATTCCAATTCTTTGGTGCTCCTCTCTCCCTGCTGAATCAACAATGGCTTTCCAGTTTTACTTAATGGGCGGAGGGTGCGATTGGGTTTTTCCCTTTAGTTTTTGTTGTAGCTACTCTCTCTTTTTTTTGAGAAAGAAAACATTTTATTGATTACCAATTACATAATGAAACATTCGGTCAAGGTACCTACACTAAGATATTTGTTCCGTGTAATAATAGAACTTAATGATGACAAATAGAACCAGCCGGGCCCAATTCTTAAGCATACCAAACGCCTAAAATAGGCTACATCGCTAAGCAAACAATCCCGATATCACGGTATAACCTTACCACCAACATTACAACGAACCAATTCACCCTCTTCAACACCGCGTCCCAAACAGTTAAGACCACGTGCAAGGGAGAATCACCGCCATGTTGACAACTTGACCACACCGAATTTAGACCACCTTGTTCCCGAGAGTAACGCGCCATACAAATGGCTCCACGACATGACCATAACATCCAAACCCTAGCCCACTTGAGGAGGGACATATTAGACCTAACCAAAAAAGTAAACAAAAATAAACAATCCTAAGGAAAACAAAACTAAAATACCTACATGGGCTTATGGATAAAGACCCAGCCCCTTGTGGATCGCCAGCCCAGACCCGCTCACATGACTATTGCAACTCCGTCGTACATTCCCAACCACATCCTTGATCATCGCCTAACTCCAAATGCTCCTTGCTGATCTGCATAGGCTAGAATCAGTCATTCCACGCTTGTCGTCAACCTCCATCTGCCAAAACATTGAAGCCCATGATGCTCGACAGATTGAATGACCACCCAATCTGCAGCCGCAAACTTTAGGCTAGATGAAGAAGACAATCGACATGAAATCACCCTCCCTCCTAAACCACGTCTTCGCCACCAGACCACAACCCTCACCCGCAACCAAACCACCACAACCCACAATTGGACCTTTGCTCCCACCATATCCCATCACTGAGATCCACTTCCCGTCCAACTGCACTTGTGCAGCTGACGAGGCCTCTGGCTACCACCGAGCTGAGGGCCGCTAGATGAAAACCTAAAGCAACTCTAAAAACTTCTTAATGAACTACGCTCCGGAAAATTTGGTCCCCCCTCAACTTCTCAAAGACTTTTCTTTTTGTTGTAGCTACTTTCTTTGTAATCAAATTTTTTTTTTTATAAAATATCAAAATTAGATCTCACCTTTTAAACTAACTAAAAAGTCATACGAGCATTGAGATTGTTCCGTTGGTCAAGGCGTTAAACTTATCTGCTGACGAACTAGGTTCGAATCCCAGTACTTCCTATTTGAAGAGAATTTTCTCTAAAAATAGTCTATTGATAATTGGGGTTGCTCCATGGTCAATGTGTTGAACTATCAACTGACGGACCAGGCTCGAATCCTAATACTCATTATTATTGTCCAATTTTAAAGTTCAAAAACCAATAGATGCTAGGGCTTCTTCATAGTCGTCCATGGCGGTCGTCCAAGTCTGCTTCTTTCGTGGAGCAGGTCAACAGTGTTCGCATCCTTGCGACGCTATCAAGGCCCATTCCGTTCGCTGCAGCGGGGGTGCACAAACTGATGTCGATCTCTTCGACGATTTAGGTTGGTGTCGATCATTTTGTTGTTATCTCTTCTCGGATTGGCTTAGTGAGGTAGGTGGCGATGAGGGATCGAGATCTATGACGTGGTTTTCCTCCTCGGCTGGTGTAGGATTGTGGGATATGTGGTGGCAATGGTGCGTTTCTTTTTGTGGTTGGTCGACATTCTTCGGAGGTCGTCCATCAAAGGTGTGTTTATTGGACGACATCGTTCAATGTTGTTGGTTGTAGAGAGCTCATCTTGGATATTGATCCATGGTGGACAATGTCGAGAATCAGTGGTTTGGCTGGGAGTTCAGATTCTTGTGGCGTGGATCGTGGTCGGTGATTCTCGACCGCGACAGGCGCTGCTCTAGTGTTTTTGGATATGCCTTGTTCTCTGTGGGTTGCAATTCGGTAGTGGATTGGGCCTAGGGTTTGGTTCTGCTAGGTTGGGCCTAGAGCTCTCTCTGTTGGGCCAAAAAGTTTGAGTAGGTTGTGTGTTTGTCTCATCAGGGATCCAGGTAGTTATTCATATCATGGGTCGGACTTTTGTGGTTGCGGACTTTTGTCTGCTAAGGATGGGTTTATTTGTTTTTCGAATTTCACTTTTTTAATCTTTGCGAACTTTAAGTTGACCATGGAATATGTATTTTTTATCGTTCTATGGTCCGCTACGTCACTGGTTATTGAGCTTATTGGTAGGATACGGATATTTGTGTAAGTTAGGTGACTTAGTCACTTAGGTTGCATAGGCTTTGGCTTCTTTACTGTCATCGCCCTTAAATGGATAGTCAGGGCTATGTTCATATCTATTTCTTCTCAATGAAATTGACGTCCAACGTCCCCCTTTCAAAAACTAAAAAAGTCATACATGTTGTTATCAATGTTCCAAAGGCACTAAGCGTTCTATCATTTCACCTCACAAAAAAGAAAAGAAAAAAAGGCTCTAAGCGGATTCTAGACAGTTGGAGTACTGTTGTCTGCCTAATGTTTAGCCGTTTAAGCGGAGATTAATTAGTTTGGTCGTTTATTATTTTTATATTTTTAATTAATTATATAATTATTTAGTATATATATATATTATATACAGATATAATATAAATAATAAAGAAAAAACATTTAAAAAATGTCATTAAAATACATTTTCAATTTGAAAGAAACAGAAAGAAGTCGCGAATTATATATGTTTTGTAATTTGAAAGATTTAAATAAAATAAAAATAAAAAGAGGATGACGCCTATGCGGGCTGACCGATTTGGTCTAAAGGGCTGCCGCCAAGGAGGATTCCCTCTTTCGAACCTTGGTCATGTGACACAGAGTGACTTGGTAAATCCTCGGTCTCGCTACTCGATCTGTTGATGACTCTTTGGTCTCTTCCGCCACACTATCGATCCTTGATCACAACGCTCATACACTACAGCCGTCAAAAGGACCTCCAATACGGCAAGGCTCTCCACGCCCACATTTTTAAAACCACTTCATCATCTTCTTCTCCTTATTTTCACTACCTCGCTAACTCCCTCGTCAATCTCTACGTCAAATGCGGAGACTTGCCCACAGCCAAGCTCGTTTTCGAGGCCACGCCCAACAAAGACGTCGTCTCTTGGAACAATCTCATCAATGCTTACTCTCACTCGCACCATGGATTCTCAGTCGTCATGGAGCTTTTCCAACGCATGAGGAGAACACAGAACAACACTAACGCCATTGTTCCAAATGCGCACACTTTTGCTGGAGTCTTCACCGCTGCGGCTTCCTATAATGGTTTACAAGTATTGGGTGGGCAGCAGATTCATGCGCTGGCCATTAAAGCAAGTGTGTTTAGTGATGTGTTTGTTGGAAGCTCGCTGCTTAATATGTATTGTAAAATGGGTCTTGTGTTTGATGCACGTAAGGTGTTTGATGAAATGCCTGACAGGAATTCGGTGTCGTGGGCCACCATGGTTTCGGGGTATGCGATGGAAGGATTGGCGGGAGAGGCGTTGGAGCTTTTTGGGTTGATGATGCGTAGGGGTGGGGATGATGAAGAAGTGAATGAGTTTATATTGACTAGTGTTGTTAGTAGCTTGGCAGTTGCGGAGTTTGTTGATACGGGTAAGCAGATACATTGTCTTGCGGTGAAGAATGGGCTGATATCGATTGTCTCTGTCGGAAATGCACTTGTTACTATGTATGCGAAATGTGGAAGTTTGGAGGATGCGCTTCAGACTTTTGAACTGTCTGGCGATAAGAATTCAATCACATGGTCTGCGATGATATGTGGTTTTGCACAAAGTGGAGATTCTGGAAAGGCATTGGACTTGTTTAGGGAAATGCATTTGGCTGGGATAATGCCGACCCAGTTTGCATTTGTTGGGGTCATCAATGCTTGTGGTGACATTGGTGCTCTTCAAGAAGGACAACAATTACATACGTATTTGCTGAAGTTTGGATTCGAATTCCAGGTATATATAATGTCAGCGTTGGTTGACATGTATGCAAAATGTGGTAGCGTTAGTGATGCTCGGAAGGGGTTTGATTATTTGAAACAAACTGATGTTGTTCTTTGGACTTCTATGATTGGAGGGTACGTGCAAAATGGGGAGTATGAAGATGCTTTGAGTTTGTACTGCAGAATGCACAGGGAGGGAATTATGCCCAATAAACTTACTATGGCCAGTGTCTTGAAAGCATGCTCGAACCTAAGTTCTTTTGAACAAGGTAAGCAAATCCATGCCCGTGCAATCAAGTATGGATTCAGTCTTGAAGTTCCAATTGGAAGTGCTCTCTCCACCATGTACGCAAAGTGTGGAAATTTGGAAGATGGCAATCTTGTATTTAGGAGGATGCCGATGAGGGATGTAGTGGCTTGGAACGGAATGATATCTGGCCTTTCACAAAATGGGCGAGGGTGTGAGGCTTTAGAGCTCTTTGAGGATATGCGATTGGGGGGCACAAATCCAGATTATGTTACATTTTTAAGTGTTCTCTCGGCATGCAGCCATATGGGGTGTGTGGAGAGGGGGTGGATTTATTTCAAGATGATGTATAATGAATTTCGCATATCCCCAAGGGTGGAGCATTATGCTTGCATGGTTGATATCCTGAGCCGAGCTGGGAAGTTAGATGAAGCCAAAGAATTTATAGAGTCGGCACCTATTGATCACGGCATCTATTTATGGCGTATTTTATTAAGTGCTTGCCGGAACTATCATAATTATGAATTAGGATCTTTTGCTGGAGAGAAGCTAATTGAGTTAGGAACACTAGAATCATCTACTTATGTGTTGTTGTCAGGTATATATACTTCCTTGGGAAAGCGGGAAGATGTAGAACGGGTAAGGAGGCTGATGAATCTTCGGGGGATAGGCAAGGAGCCAGGGTGCAGCTGGATTGAGTTGAAGAGTCAGGTTCATGTGTTTGTTGTTCGTGATGAGATGCATCCGCAGATTGAAAATATTTACACGGAGATTCAACGATTAATAAAGAATATGGAGGATGAAGGTTATGAACCTTCCTCCACTTCTTATTGAAGATCATGACAACTCCATAGCAGGTTCATAATTGACGGTTACATTGTTTCTTATATCATAACAGTTCAAAAAATTTAGGACACATACCGATTTGGTTTTCTGCTGTTTGGATTAGGAATATGAACAACACCATCTCCCTTGTATCAATTTATGTCTTTGGAAGTTGTTGCTTATAAAGTTGGATAGAGTTCGCTGGTGTCAATGTTTGTTATTGCTTGCTTGGTTTGGAATGATATATGTGTGTCTCTTTCCTATTGGGGCGTCAAAGATCTGACCTGGAATGACGCTCGGATGGAAAAATTTCTCCATGTTTCCTATCTAACCCCTGAAAAATCAGATATGTCAGATTACACCAGAAGAGTTTAGTCCAAGAAACTTGGGCGCTGACATGCAGTCATGCAGAATATCAAAAAAGCTTCATCTTCTCAGGAATTTCTCTATCAATTCAACGGCCTTGACCTGCCCCGTGAAGAAATTGTTTGGTCACATGGAGAACTGGAGAAGAGAATCATAATGACAGCTAACAAAGTTAAGAGGACATGAATAGATCTGTTCCGCCCAAAATGGGAATGAGCTAACAAAGTTACGAGGTTATGAACTTATAATCTATAATCACACAAGATGGCAAGAAAAGTATTACAAAAGAGGATCCAGATTCCCACTCAATAACATATGAAGCCCTGAAGCCAAGCAGCCAAAATCATTTGTACCTAATGGCCAAAGCACGTTGCAATCGGATCTCGACCAGTCGACTGTGCTGGCTGCTTTAGGTATATAGAGGATCTTATTGACCGTAGGTGTACTACTACCGCCAGTTGTAGACTAGTGGCACAGTCGACTGGTCGAGATCCGATTGCAACGTGCTTCGGCCATTAGGTACAAATGATTGGTTACTTCTTGGTGTTTTTACGTAGCAGCATCGCAAAATTATGTAGCTAATTCCGGTTTCTTTAGATTAGCTTGGCAATTATCTCGGAATGAAATTGGGTGGCGGTTTTTATAGCAGTTAGCTCGTGGTGGCTTGCTCAAGCAACGATGGGTGGCGGATTGAAATTAATGTACGGCTGGTTGGAGAGAATTTTGCTCGGCCCAAATATTTTGGGCCTCATTCTTGTGTGTTGTGCCTTTACAGTGTGGTGTCTCAGGTTATATGTATCTTTTTTAGATGGCGTGATTCATTGGTGTTTATATACCTAGCTATTACTGAAAGGACCCAACCCCGATTTAGCTTCCTAAATCGGAATCAAACCCCTTCGAAAACACGAACCAACAAAAACTTTTCGAAATTTGGACAGAGTTTCGTTACTAGCGTGGAATTACCATTACCTGCATGCAGAAAATACACTTCATCCTATGCCACAAAAAGCAAACCGTGGGCACCAATCCCATCCGAATTTCTCAATATATCAACAATAACGTAAAGTAGTAAATATATATGTACTTTACTGAAAATCCGGAGTAAAATCGTATAGTATATACAACAGGAAGCTCAGAGCGGCTTCTAATACATAATCATATACGCATACCACAGTAGGTGGAACAATAAACCTACTGGATGAAACAAAGTAGCTCGAGCACTATGCCTCCGACCACGACGTGCGACATCAAAGCCTGAACTGTAAACTGGGCACGGAAACCGAAAAGCCTAGGGGAAAGACAATAAACACGTTAGAGTGAGTGGACGAAAATAAATGTCTTTCACCAAGTAATATATATACATATAAAATCATATGCGAGTCAAATGCATGAAAATCATATGAAACGTGAGGAGACTCTGGCTACCACTCACG
Source organism: Geum urbanum (assembly GCA_946800695.1). Lineage (NCBI taxonomy): Eukaryota > Viridiplantae > Streptophyta > Magnoliopsida > Rosales > Rosaceae > Geum > Geum urbanum. Next base: position 8,158,208 of record OX327015.1, read on the forward strand.
TACAGAGCATGCAACGTAAAACATATCGCGGAGACTCTCACGGGCTTCCACGTGATAGCACAGTCTGAATCACGGGATCCCAGACCCACACGTGATTCTAGCCAGAAAAGCCTCGGGTCAGGATATCTGTCCCCCCTGGAGCGTACTCGGGGATCAGCCGAGAAGCCAATGTGTATCGATACCACAACATATACTGAGACTGTACTCTGTGTAAACCAAATCATAAATCTTTTCTATGCACATGCTTAAAACATAATATATATACATGTATACTCGTATACGTATATTCGTATATGCATTATCGTAAAACACATGCTCGTAAAATCGTAATCAATCTGCATGCTCAAGTTCGTAAATCATAAATAAAAGACTCGCAATCAATCCGTGAAAATAAATGTCCACTCACAGACTGGCGTAACGCGTATCGCGTTAACCCGTGATCTGACGGAAAGTCCCTCGCCAAACGAACGATCACGAACACCTGAATATTCACAAAATCCATATCTCAAAATCATATCTCGACAATGCAAGACAAATCACGAGAAACCACCGTTCCCGGAAACACATAACTCAAAGTCGACGAATCATCGAAAATCCATATATAACACCTCAATACCTCGCTTTACTTTCGGAAGCTCAACTCGAAAAACGAACCTCCCCACTGCGATCGGAGCGCGATTTCGAGTCAGATGACATGCAACTTGCCGAATGTCCAAAAAGTCAAACTTTGACCGTTGACCGCCGTCCACGGCGGCGCCGCTGCCGGACATGAAATTTCATGGCGGAGCTGCACCTATTCCACTCAAAATTCTGCACTGAGCAACTTTGTCAACTGCACCGAAGTCCAATTCTCACTCTAACTAGCTCAATTTCATGAAAACCCGAATTGAAACACAAATTTCAAACCCAAAATTCTCCATCTACAAATCGAATTAGAACACCATGTTTATATGGTTAGAATCACATTGAAGAGGGCTACAAAACCCAGTACCTCTCGAAGTTCAATTCGGTTGAAATCAATGAACCCGAATACCTTAAAATTTCCCAAACTTGGCCGGATTTCTCCTCCATTTCCGGCGAGCCTCGCCGTGCATGATGGCCATGGTTGGACTCGGGATGTCGGGGCGAGCTGAACGGGACCGGAGCCGAGCTCCGTGGTGGCCGGACGACGACACCACCGCCGTGGAGCACGTCGGCCAACTCTCCTCCACCGAGTTGACCGAGTCAACTCGGTCAAACCAATTAATGGATCTTTGACTTTCCCAAAACGGTAAGTCCACTATTTATACTTTCCCGATTAGGAAACTTCATGTTTATCCATTTCGACGAACTTTAAACACGCATAACTTTCTCGTCGTATATCCGATTCCGATAATTCTTGCGGCCACAAACTCGTCTCGACGTACTCTTCCAATATCACCCGAAGTCAAACACATCAGCCAAACAGATAAAAAGTCAACTGTTCAACCAAACACACATTTAAATCAACTAATTGATCAACAAACGGAAATAATCACAACTTAAACTCCGTAACTCAAAATCATGCTCCGGAAGTTCCCACAAACTTGAAATTAAATTCTGAACAACTTCTGTGAAGAAGCCGAAACCAAATTCTCGACCGGTAATTTAGTCGCGAACAAACCTGCCATTTAAATCTGTTTCCGTCGAAACTTCAAATATTCATAACTAATTCCTCGGTCGTCCAAATAACAATACAAAACCGCCCACGAACTCATAATCACACGTACAACGACTCTCGAGAAGAGACCCAGCTCCAATTCTCGGCCAATCATTTAGTCGTTAAGAAGCTTCGGCGATTAAATCAACTGTCGCAACTCTGCGACTACGCACAAACTCATCGATCAAGCTGATCATACTGCTGATTCTGGTCCGGGTCGTCACAACTACAATTTCGTGTTCAAGGATATGCCAATACCATTTATCATGTCTCTCGTGATCTTTTTAAGATACAAATAAGTTTGAAATTGTGGATCGAGCTTAGAGCAACTCCAACAAAGGAGTTGGAGTTGGATTTGGAACCTATTTCACCTTTTTTTTGTCTCCATTGAGAGAAATTAGGAGTTGAAATCTGGAACTAGACTTGGAATGAGAATTGAAACCAACTCTTAAACCAACTCTAAGTCCTGTGAGCTCCACTGAAAAACGAGTTGTTCACTTGTAGGTCATGTGACAAATAGCGAGTTTAATTGAATACAGTTAGTGGTGGATTAATATAATTGAATAAAAAATACATTCTAAGTCCCTTAAATATAACTCACTATTGGAGATGGGGGAGTTGAAGCCAAATCAATAGTAATAAAAGAGGACCTAAAATGACTCAAACTCCCCAAAATAGCTCATCCATGGTTGGACTTGGACTTGGACTTGGAGTGCACTAGCAGGTAAATAGATAGGTTCACGATCCCCACCTAACCTGGGAAGCACTCACTACGCTACGTAGACTTCCACTTCTTTTTTGATAGTGCTTGGTAACTAATCCCATTTACTAGCTCTTCTCTTACTATCATGTTATAACCCTAAGGGCAAGCTAGCTACTCAAAATCATCTAGCTTAGCTAATAGGACAGCATAAACATTTCCTTTCCCTTCACGGCTGCTCACCTAGGTAGACAGAAATGACCTAACAAGAGCTGCAAGCGAGAAGAGATAGTCGACTTAGTCTTGACTTAGCTTTGACCAGATGGATTTTAATTCATTACGTAACTATTCTGGATCGCCGAGCTCTGATGGAATGACATTGCAAGCCTCCCAAAATGAATATTGCAGAAGCTTAACATAAGGACGTGCCAGAAAAGAAGCTCCATCCGAGTCGCCCAATTCGTAGAATATGGCGAGTCACTCATAAAGATGTATATGGATTGGCTTCCATTAGGAACTCTTTACGTGGGATGATAGTATGATCCTGTTATCGATTCGACGAAAGCACTCCCCTCTCTGAGCCCTTGCCTTTGTCCCTGACAACAAGCATTCCTCCGGAGATCTATACTACCTACCTTGCTACGCTAAGTCACTTTCCTGCCTTCCACTCTACGTTCTAGCTTTCTTTATGGACCATAAGAAGAATAAAGGGTATTAGCATTCATCCGCCACACACTATACGTACACACGGAAATGCTGTTTAAGTTGTTTATGCGCTAGGAGAAGAAGTAAGGAAAGATTCCCTCCACTTGTCTAAAAGACGAAAAGATGGATGAGCCACTCTCTCCAGCTTAGCCTTTTCCTTGCCTTGGTGCTAGCGAGTAGTAGACCCTTTTAGCTTTCGCTCTTATAACTCTTAGTAGCTGTTCTCTCCTTCTTTCGGATATAGAACTGTTAGGAGTAGGAGCATAGAGATGGATTGGCTTCGGTTGACCTTCTTACTATGGGAATGCTTGAAAAAGCTCTGATTCCAATAAGCTCGTGACAGAGGAACAAAAGGAATAAGTATTCAAGCATTTTTGATCTCCAATGGTGCAAAATTGAGAGTTGGACTCGAAATGAGAGTTAGAACCAACTCTCAAACCGATTACAGTTCTTGTGGGCTCCATCAAAAAACATGTTCACTTGAGGGTCTCTTTGGCAAATAATGAGTTTAATTGAATAGAAATTGGTGTGAGTTAATTTTTAGTTAAATGAAATTGTATTCCAAGTCCCTTAAATAGAACTCGAACAAAATGGGGGAGTTGGAGGTAAATGAATAGTAATTAAGAGGAGCTAAAATGACTCAAACTTCCCAAAATAACTCATCTATGGTTGGAGTTGCCCTTAGGGAATATAAAGAAAGTGATAGTGATAGGTTTAGTATCGATTCTTTTTGAACTATTTGATGTATTTCTTGCAGGAAACACTCAGAATTTGTGTAATCTTCTTAGAGGGAGCTGCCTAATGATTTCACACTTATTTTTCGCCAGATGATGTGATGTATTTCTTGCAGGAAACACTCAGAAATTGTGTAACATTCTCAGAGATCATGAAGACTTACTGCAGTGCATCTGGACAGGTAGTCGATTTTGAAAAGTCGAGTATGTTTTTCAGCTATAATACTCCAAACCAGATGCAACTCTTGATGGGGTATCTACTGGGTATTACTTCCACTGAGAATTTGAGAAATCACCTTGGTCTACCTATTGTATGGGGGCATTCTAAGAAGTAAGCACTTTCGTTTGTCAAAGAAAGATTACAAAAGAAAATGGGGAGTTGGAAATAGAGTACTCTTACCATGGTGGGGTGGCGAAGAGGGAGGTATTGATTAAGTCGGTAGCTTTGGCTATTTCGGCTTATTCTATGTCATATTTTCTCTATCCTACAGGTTTTTGTGATGAGCTCAACTCCATAATTGGGAGGTTTTGTTGGGGTGATTCCAGAAGAGATAACAAGATCTACTGAAAATCTTAGGAGTTTCTTAGACTTGAAAAGGGAAGTGGAGGTATGAGATTTCAGAGTATGGAAGATTTTAATGTGGCTCTTTTAGCAAAGCAAGCTTGGTGTCTGGTTACTGATCCGGAGTATTTTTGGGCTAAAGTTATGAAAGCTTGTTATTATCTAAAGACGGAGTTTTTGCATGCTTCGAAGGGAAATCGATCTTCATGGAGTTGGTCTAGTATTTTCAGGGCCAGAGATATTATTTTTAATGGAGGGAGATGGCAGGTGCTAGATGAAAAAAATGTGACTATTTGAGATGATGTATGGTTTGGAGATAAGGACCAGATGCCATTGGGAATTGAGGAAGCACTGAGGGTGTCTCTTCCAAAGACTGTGGAGGAACTCATTGATGTGGATACACATACTTGGAAGCTACAGACTATTTCTCATGTTGTTGATGAGGAGACATGCTCCATTATTAACAAGGTGCCTATTGAGGACTTAGAACTATCTGATTGGTTTATTTAGCCATGGGATAAAGGGGGTGGGTATACTGTGAGAACAGGTTACCACTGGGAGCATAAAAGAAGAGCCATTGATTGCCCATTACAAAATCATTCTTCTTACACAGTGGATAAGAGAGTTTGGAAGGAGATTTGGAAGTGTAATACCCTCCCAAAGATTCGAAGCTTCTTGTGGTAGTGTCTTACAAATTTCATTGCTTGCAATCTTAACCTCTTTCAGAGAATAATCTGAAACAATCCCAAATGTAGTCTTTGCAGGGAAGGTGAGAAGTCGATGGAACATGTTCTATTGCTGTGTCCATGGGTTGATACAGTTTGGTTTGGCTGCTGTTTGGACATAAGAATTGAGAAGAGGAGTATTACCACTATGGCCAATTGGATATGTCATTTATTGGAGATGGCAGGGGGAAAATGACAGAGAGAGGGTACTAGCTAACTGGAGCTTTATTGCTTGGGAGATTTGGAAAAAACGGTGCCGTGCTGTTTTCCAACATGTGCATGTATTTCCATTGGGAATTATCACCAGAGGTGCAGCTGCGTTTACGGAGTTTCTTGATGTTAATAACACGGTTACTGGGGTGAGGATTGATAACAAGGTTGGTAATCCGTGGAATGAGGGACTTGGGAGGGGTATTGACAAGTGGCTTCCTCCTTCTTCTGACTATTACAAGATAAATTGTGAGTTGGGTGAATTTGCAATACTGGAATGGCAGGAATTAAGGTTGTTATCAGGGGTCAATGTGGACGTATGGTGGCAGAGGCTACAATTAAAATCCAATGTGAGTCCGCAACGGTTGCTGAAGCCAGAGCCATTGATTTAAGATTGTGGCTTGCTTAGGAATGCATGCTACAGGAAGTGATAGTTGAATCAGATGCAAATGAGGTAATTATGGATCTGCATCAGAAGGAGGGGTCTAGGTGTTGGAAAACTTACCCAATAATCTGTAAGATTAGAAAGAAAAGTAAATCTTTTCTTAATATCACTTAGAATTGGGTTCCTCAAAAAGTGAATTGCGTGGCTCATGTAACGGTGTTGCTAGCAGACGAGACAATGTGTCTTTAGAGATGGGCGGCGACGCCACCATAGCCTCTTACTCGGGTGTTACGTAATGATGGTTGTCTTTGCCCTCATGGTAGGGAGTGACTTTTTGTATTTCGGGGTCTCTACATTTCCATGTGCCTCCCTTGTGTAGGAATGTGGAGTATGTGTAGAGGCTCTTCTATCTTGCATTTGCTTTCCTTTTTTTTTTTCCTGTTATGTTTTTTTTTTTTTTTTATGGTTTGGTGTTTGTATTTAGGGTCAGACTTTGTCTTTCCTTTTACCTTGGGGTCGCTAAATGAAGTTTATTATGAAAAAAAAAATAGTTGGGGGTGCTCCCCAATCTAAATTCTAATCACGACACTGTCAAAGTGGTCGACTGTAATGCACAGTTAAACTATTTTACATGATCATAACTAAGTTTAAAAAACCTTTAAGTTATTTTGACAAAGTGAAAATAATGTTTTGACCGTGTTTGGATTGACGAGAAAATAAAATATCTCTACTAATATAAGCGAACCCTTCTTCGTGTGATCACCCCCGTCAGATTTCAAACTGACCAATACAATTAAACTGACAAAACATAATCAAAATGGTACTATCGTACGGGCGAGAATTTTTTCAATATAAAATAATGCCTAAAAATAAAATTAAAAAATAAGAACGAAGAAAACTTAGTCGGTAAAACCAAGCTAAAAAAAGAAGTGATTTTTGGGTTATTCTGTCATATAGAGGCAGGCGGCTTCGGCTTGGGAATCCCTGTTGCCGGAAAACATATTTGGGTCCGAACAATCATCGAAACCTACTACCAAATTGCTTCCTCATATTTTTGGTATTCAAACTTGCTTACTTTACTGTCTGCGATTACTTTAGTGGATTCAGTATCGATTTGAATCATACGATTTTTAAATGTGTATATGGCCTTTGATTTCAGCTCGCACTTAAACTTGAAGAATGTTCAAGAACACATTCCAATCTGGATTTCTATCCATTCTCTACAGCCTTGGGTATTGCTTGCTTGCTTTGCTTATTCAGTACTCATTGTTTTGTTTTGTTCTTTTATAATGCTAAATTAAGCTCTGTACTATTAGGAGCAAGCCTTTGCAGATATGGGATAAAGAAGGTGAGTTGTTTCGATGCTATGTTTAATTTCAATTCAATACAAGTTCTCTTTATCGTTCTTCGTGTTAATCTGAAAAGATGTAAACTGAACACATCACAACAAGATCAAACTCACATCAATTACAAGATCAAAAATCAGATAAAATTCCCATGTTCTCTATATGTTTCTAGAGATTGCCACAGGAAGAGCTTTAGTGAATGGATCGGCAAGTTGTGATTCAGTATCAATATTTAAAACATCCAATTCACCAAGTTTCACTTTTTGACTCACACTGTAGTACTTAAGGTCTATATGAATAGAATTGTTGGATCTCTTACTATTTTTCCCAAAAAATACTGCTGCCTCATGATATACTGAATCTAGCACTGTGACAGATAGTTTTTTATCCATAAACCTTCACAAACTCCTTCATAAACAGCTATAAATTCTGCTTGCATAGTTGAGGTTGAGATTAATTTTTGTTTCATGGTTTTCCATGCCACAGCCACAGCCCCACCAGCCAACATGAACACATATCCAGATGTTGATTTCTTTGAATCTGGATAGTGTCCAGCAAAGTCTGAATCAGTAAATCCAACTAACTCTAATTCTTTTACCTGTCTGTAAACCAACATAGGAGCTTTTGCTTTCTGTAAATACCTAAGTACCTTTTCCCTGGTATCCAATGCTCCTAGGTGAGATTAGCTTGAAACCTAGATAAAATTCCTACTGTAAAAGCAAGATCAGGTCTGGTACTGACCTGAGCATACATTAGGCTTCCAAAGAGTTTAGCATAAGGTTTGCTATACATATCACTCATCTTCCCCCCATTTTTAGAATTTTTATCTTTGTTTTTAGACAGTTTATCTCCTTTGGACATAGGAGTATCACTTCTAGCACAGGTCTCCATCCCAAATCTCTTTAAGACTTTTAAAATGTAGTTCTGTTGGGATAGTCCTAATAACCTTTGTGCTTTGTCTCTTTTGATTTTGATTTCTAATACATAACGTAAGTCTTTCATATCAAAATTACTTGATAAAAAGGCTTTAGTTTCTTTAAGTAACTTAATATTGCTGCTGGCCAAAAGTATGTAATCTACATACAGTATGAGAAAAATGAAGTTTTTCCCCACTGCTTTAACTTACACACACTCATCAACAATGTTTTCAGTAAAACCAAATGAAAATATCACAGAGTCAAACTTCTTATGCCATTGTCTAGAAGCTTGTTTTAATCCATAAATGGATTTCTTAAGTCTGCATACAAGGTTTTCTTTTTCAGGTTCCACAAAACCCTCTGGTTGTTTCATATAAATGACTTCATCTAATTCCCCATTCAAAAAGACTATTTTTACATCCATTTGATGTAATTCCATGTTATAATGAGCCACTAGTGCTATTATAATTCTAAATGAATCCGTTGTTGATACTGGAGAAAAAGTTTCAGTGTAGTCAATACCCTCTTTTTGTGTAAACCCTTGGCTACTAGTCTTGCTTTATACCTCTCTATGTCACCATTTGCATCCCTTCTAGTCTTAAATACCCATTTACATCCTATAGCTTTCTGATTAGGGTTAGGTTGAACTAGTTCCCATACTTTGTTGGTATCCATAGACAAAATTTCTTCTTCCATTGCAATTTGCTAGTGATCAATCTCATCAGATTCTAAGGCTTGTTTGTTACTTAAGGGATCAGTGTTTTCGGGCTAGTGCATCTAACTCTTCTAAATACACTTCATAATCACTCTATGGTATAGGAACTAAATTTTTTTCTGAATTTTCATCATCTGTAATCTCATTGAAATCTGTAGACAAGTCTTTAGGACTTGTATTACAGCTTGCTTCATCCAAGAACTTGGCTTGGTTAGTTTCAAATGTTTTGGAAGTATGATGAGGCAAGTAAAATTTATATCCCTTAGATTTTTCACAATATCATATGAAATGGCAGCTTACTGTTTTTGGATCTAGTTTCTTTGTGAGTGCATTTGGTGTTTTTGCCTCAGCCTTGCACTCCCACACATGGAAGTGATGTAAGCTTTGTTGTCTTCCACACCATAATTCAAATTGTGTTTTTTTGACAAATTTAGTTGGTGATCTATTGCAAATATAATTTGCAGTCTTAAGAGCTTCACCCCATAAATTTTTTGGCAAGCCTGTAGTACACATCATACTTTCTCACCATATTAAGTAAGGTTCTGTTTTTTCTCTCAGTAACCCCATTTTGATGTGGGTTCTAAGGAGTTGAATACTGAGCCTTAATGCCATTATCTCGTAAATAAATTGCAAAAGGTCCATTTTGCTGGCCCTTTTCAGTATGTCCACCATAAAACTCTCCACCCCTATCTGATCTAACCATCTTAATTCTCTTTTCAAGCTGCAATTCAACTTCAGTTTTGTAAATTTTGAATGCTTCCAGAGCCTGTGATTTTTCAAATAGGAGGTAGATATAACAGTACCTCGAGTAATCATCTATAAAGGTGATGAAGTAAAAAATTTTACAAAGTGTTTTATGATTGAATGGACCACATATGTCTGTGTGAATTAGTTGTAAGAGCTGCTGACTTCTTCTTGCAGTTTTCTTTCTTAAGTGAGACAACTTTCCCTTATAACATTCTATGCAATCATTCAAGCCTGTATAATCCAACACACGTAAAATTTTATTCTTTTCAAGTGTTTTAAGTCTTTCTCTGGATATATGGCCTAGTCTCCTATGCCATAAGTTAGCAGATTTGTTATTATGCAATGATCTTTTAGTTCCTGATGTATTATTCAAAGTGTTGCAGTCGGTATCAATGTTTTCAGAATTCTCAATCATTAGTATTTCCTGTTGAATCACAGAACAATCCAATCTCAAGTAATTATTTGAAAACACACCACAACCAATATACTCAGAATTCTTAAATAACTTAATTCCATTGAAATCAATAACAAGTTTGCATTATATACTGACCAAAAGACCTACTGAAATAAGATTCCTTTTCAGAGAAGGAATATATAAAACATTGTCCAAAAAAATAAAATTTCCTAGTCCTAGATCAAGCTTCAGGGTCTCAATTGCTCTAACTGCTACCCTGATTTCATTGACAACGCAGACATGCTGCTCATTTTTCCTTGGTGCTCTCCTCCTTGTTATACCCTGTAATGTAGTGGTTATGTGTATAGGTGAGCCTGAATCTAACCAATAGGTATGTGTGTCAACGTTTAAAAAATTAACTTCAAGAGAGAATACTGAATTTTGAAAATACTCACCCTTTTTGATCATCCAGGCTTTGAAACCTGGGCAATCTTTCTTCATGTGACCTGTTTTCTTGTAAAAGAAACATTTATACTTAAAGACTTTGCTGCTCTTAGCATCTGAAGGTTTCCCAGAAACTTTAGTGAAGGTAGTTTTCTTAGCCTTAAGCTTCTTGAAGTGTTTCTTACCTCTAATTTTTCAACCAGATTGACTGCAGTGGTAGGCGTTGACTCCTTAATTCTCTCTTCTTCATCAACACACACAGAAATGAGTTTGTTTAAGTTCCATTTAGTGTCAGTGGTTATAGGAAGTTCTCAGGGTATTGTATGTGGTAGGCAGTGACTCAAGTGCCATGTGCACAACCTGTTCATCTTTAACTCCTACACTCAGCTCCTTAAGTCTGGAGTTGATGTCAATCATCCCTAGGATATGCTCTCTGACTGAACCTTTTCCAGAAAAACTCATCTCATCAAACTTCCTAGACAGCCTAGCTACCTCAGCTTTGTCACTCTTTATGTACTTCTCAAAAATTGCCTCCAAATAATCCCAAGCTAGCTCTGGTTCTGCAATGGACCCCCTAATTGTCTCTGACATGGTGGTCCTAATCACATTCTTGGCCTTCCTGTTGGTGTTGTACCAATCTCTGTAATACTTCTTCTCCTCAGTAGTGGAGCCATCGTGCATCTCAGCAGGTTGTTCCTCCATAAGACACATATACAAGTTGTTGTTTTGCATAGACAAATAGAACTCAACCTGGTTCTTCCACCTCTTATAGTTGTTTCCATTCAGCATCTCAATCTGTCCTAGGGTCACAATGATAGCTCCTAGAAAGAAAAGAAAATATATAGGAGTATAAGCTACTGTAAAACCATTTTGTGTGTAGTATATATATTTATATCAGACAAGGCAATCACACCATTAAACAAAACATGTATTTGTTTAATTTCAATATAATATCAATAGCCAAATCTGAAAATTCCCCAACTGTAGTTATGACAGGTAATGTCTTTATGACATAAAACATATCAACTTAAGCACTTAATCATCAAACCATATTAAACAGAATACCCTTTATTGGTGAAAGCAGTCAAATCTTTGGATTAGAAAAGTTTCAGAAATCAGAATGGATATCTGTCAAACGTATGATGCTGTATTTGAAGATTACACAGTGAACATCTTCTTAGGAAGAACAGAATGTAAGTGCAATTTTGAAAGGTAACACAAGTTTTAGTTTTGTTACACTGAAGGTCTTTGAAAATCAGTAAAGAAAATTTCTTTGTGCAATATAATCAACACTACTTTTCATGAATTTTACAACACCAGATTGATGTCACATCTTTCTTAATGATAATATCAATTTATTCTTAAAATTGTGATTGTTGAAGCTACTGCAATTCATATATAGGTATATTTATATATGTATATATATGGGAGATATGTATATATATTATACTTAAATCAAACAACACAGTGAGTGATGATATCATCTCAATGACACAGAACGAGTTCAACCAAATCAAAACAATTCCAAACAAGGTTCACACATGCCAATACCAATCAGAAGCTAATTATCTCACACACTAATCATAAACGTATGTATTGAGTAAACAATCATGAATGCTTTTAAAACATGGCAAATTAGACAGTATTGAAAACCTAAAATCTGAACTCATCGTTTACTCAATTGAAAAACCCAGAATTTACTCACCTTAGCCTCGGCTACAGCGCTGTGAAAACAACACACGCTTTACACACACACACACACACACACACACACACACACACACACACACACACTTATAGGCCTAACCTGAAAGCAGATATGCCTACAAGGATTTGAATTCCAACTCTGAGCTTAGCTCAGGTGCGCATCGCTTCCCAGTCTGATCCCCAATTTTTTTTTTTTATGTCTTGTTAAGAAGGAATGAATCAAATAATTGGGTTTAAGCTGTTTTGAGGGTTTTTTTTGTTTAATTACTATATGGGCTTGGTTCTAAACTGAAGGCGGATAAAAAGGTCCAAGCCCGTAGTTTATTTTGCTGAAAAACTGACTTTTCTCATTTTGAAGAACTGAATCAAAACAAGGATCAAAACGAATTGATTTTGTATCTGTGAGAACCAAAGCTCTGATACAATTTCTTAATCTGAAAAGATGTAAAATGAAACACATCACAACAAGATCAAACTCACATCAATTACAAGATCAAAACAATCTGCAAACACAAAAACACACAAGAGTTCCTACTTATACCAGAATAAGTACCTGTGTTAAAACCTTGTCCTCCTTCTCCATTGTACATCATGTTGGCCATCTCTTGAAACTGAACAGCTGCTAGAACACGAAGGAAAAATCTTCTGGACTCACACACACACAAGCTTTAGTGATGAGGCTAAAACTCAAGGCTTAACAATTGTGTTTGTGGCCAGGGACTTCTCTTCTTTATATAGGGGTTAGAATACCGATTTAGACTCATCCCATAAGGAGTCTGAATCTGCCTGCATATCTATCCAACTACAGAGACCAAAACTTATCATAACATCTCTATTAATCAGGTGCATTAATATAACGAGAGTCTTGCTCTTATCAGCAATATACAGCTCAAGAAGCAACCGGAATTAGAGTCATAATGTAACAGCTCTTGCTGTATAATCAATGAACCTATCACAGTGTGTTTAAGTCCAATATTTTCTATCACTTCGTAGTTTTGTTTTCTTGTCTGAAATCTTGGAATCTAAACCCGACTAGTTTGAACTTGCATAAACTTATTTGGATGTTAAATTTATGATTGAATTGGTTCCCCAAGGACTAAACTGTATATATCATGTATGCCTTCTCACAAAGTTCAACAAAAATGGCATATAATTGCTGATATTGGGCTACTTCGACTAATTTACAAGGATTTTGCAATATCAAGCCTGGTCTACTCGATCAATATTGGCTCTTTGTTAACACCGGCTCTGATATGTTCAACTTATAACCATCTTTGCAATAATGAGGGGCATTCATGCTGGAATCTTTGTAGACTTCCATTTATATTTGACTACACTCACTACAGCATATTGCTTGTCTTGTTTTTACACACAACATAGTTTGGTGCTAGTATAAAGACAACTTAGTTTCTACTTGAGTTTTTTGTCGTATATGCTGTCTATTTGAAAATTTAACATTTTAATGTATTTGCTCTCATGTCGAGCAGTTGTTGATGGCCATATAAAAAGACCACAGGATGAAGATATACAATCCAATGTCCTTGAGATAGTTGGATCAAATATCCAGTCCACGTACATTACTTGCCCAGCAGATCCAGCGGCAACCCTGAGTATAAAATTGCCTTTTCTTGTTATGATTGTGAAGAATCTCAGGAAATATTTCACATTTGAGATTCAAGTTCTGGATGATAAGAATGTCAGGCGACGTTTTCGAGCTTCCAATTTTCAAGTGTGTAAGTTTGCCCTTGTTATTGATGTTATCATTACTGTGACCTTGTTCTTGTTGTCTTGGTTTCTTCGCTTTTGGTATTTCTAGTAATTTTCTGGTAACTAAGGATGTCTGCTGTCCATATAACCTGAGAAGTCAAAAACAAAAAAACTTTAAAATCTATTTGGCAAAGTTTTCTTTTCGTAGGGTGCAGGATTCAAACCCACTGATCACTCTTTTAGAACTATGATCAGTGTAAACTGCTATATGTTTTCTGTGGCTTAGTGTCTGACCTTAGTGCTGTTATATATACCTTAACAAACTAGTAGATTTATTGAAATCTGCAACACCAACACAAAGAAACTAATATATGGGTTCAAGCGGTATTGCTTTGACTGATTCTTATGTCTCAATTGATAACAACAGTGACTGATAATGCTTGGCATCAAATTGATTATATTATCTAAATGAATACAAGTGGGTCCTTGTATGTTTATTTTTCGCAGGCTGTCACTAGAGTGAAACCTTATATTTGCACCATGCCACTGCGGATGGATGATGGCTGGAATCAAATCCAGTTTAATCTGGCTGATTTTACCAGGAGAGCCTATGGAACAAACTATGTGGAGACATTGCGAGTTCAGGTTCATGCGAACTGTCGCCTAAGGAGGATATATTTTGCTGATCGCTTGTACTCTGAAGAAGAACTTCCTCCTGAATTTAAATTGTACCTTCCAATGCAGCAGGTAATTAAGTCTTCATAGTGACAAAACTTGGGTTTTCTACTTCCTCAGTTCTGGTTCACTCATGCTAACCGTGGTTGTGTGCTTTCAGAGGACATAAGGTGATGCATGAAAGGAGGTGAAAATATGTTGGCGTTAGCCGGATTTAATCATTGCTTTTTCCATGCGTATCAGGAAGTACCAGTTCTACTAGAAGCTTGGTTGATAATGGATCAGATATAAACTCAGTAATTGCTTGATTTAGTGAATTATTGTTTGGATTGTTATGTGATTTAGCACGACTTAAATGACCTGACTCATCTTTTGAATCATTTCATTATTCCAATTTTCTCTGCCTGGTTAATATCGTTGGGACTTTTGTGAGCTGCATTGATGACTTGATGTAGAACGACCGGGTAGTGTAGTGTACAGAATTTGTGGCACAGAAGAGCATATAAATAATTTAATTTCGTATCATCCTAAGAATAAAAATTGAATTGTATGAATGGCCTGCATAGCTATCATAGGCTTCTGAGAGCTGCTCAACATAGCTCGCTTTCTAGCATCCCCATCCATCAATTGATTGTTGGATCTTGTCTCCCCTACCAGCCTGGTAAAGAGTTCCAACCTCAACCAAAGCTTTCAGTTCTTCCATAATTGAACAAAGAAAATTGTATAATGTCCGGCTGGAGGAAATCACAATAGCAAGTCTACTCAGCTTTCTACAGAAATCATACGATAGCAAATGGCTGGAGGAAATCTTCTGTAGACATTAACCACTCTTAAAGTACCATGGATAGCCTCCGCAAAGTTGTATCATTTTCACGGTCTAGTGCAAACTCAGTCCTGTAACTCTCACATCAACTCTATTTCTGATAGTTGTACATATGCAAATGTAACTTAAATCTGGATAAGTATAGTTTGCCCCAAAATTGGCAGATCGGGAAAATAACTGATGTGACAATAGTTAATACATCAGATTTACAAGACAAATCTTGCTACAAAATCTCAAGTTGCAATACAAACATGTCACTCTCTTGCTATTCAATATGGTCACATATGTCATCCACTCGTGTCCTTGCCTATTCCAACAAGACACTTGAACGAGAGCCGCACCAAGAAACAACATCGAGTACATTTGTCAGCCAACAGTATCTACTTCCGGTTCCATCTCACCATCAATCATCCCAGTATCCTCCTCGGCATCCCCCTCAGCATCCTCGGCATCATCTTCCAACTGACCTGCCTCTGGACCACCATCAGTATCATCACTTTGCTTCTGTTCATCTGCCATTGGACTGCTACCTTGGGACATAGTGCCTACTGTTGCATTGTTGTCGGTGTCCAATGGAGCCAAAAAGGCCCCACCGTCATCACTTCTGAGTCCTTCACCATCTATCTCACTTGCAGTTGTTGCAATCTATAGCCACACCAAAGACAATGTAATAGTGAAAAACTTGCTCATTTAGGCATGCATGTAATGGATATGTTACACAAGAAGAAAAACAACCAAAAAATTGACTACTGATCGAGGAGTTTTCCCTACTAAAACTTGAGAAGAATGGTGTTATTGATGATAAATGAGCACAGGTTGTGACCTTCCCATCCCCCCAAAAAAAGAGTTGAAAATTTTAAACTATCAATAAAAAAGACAGAAAAAGTCGGTGAGGTGAACCAGGTCCTAAAAACTGAGATGTTTGTTATCACGCTATTGGAGGTCCTGTGAAGGCAGTAATATGAATTATTCTTTTTAGATAAAACAATGAAAATCCAGCAGTTGCATTTATACCTGATTTTCTTCTACTTGATGTGCAACGCCCTTCGTCTCTTCCTTTTTAGCACGCTTGGACCTGTCGGTTTGTTTTAGAGTGTATTTTGGGCGTTCCTCAGGAGGCAGAAGTTCCAGAGGTACCACTCCTTCAATACCAAATTCATTAAACTGCAATAAAATCCAACTGAATTGCATGAAACTTTATTATCAATTATACATTGGGGAAGAAAAAAAAAAGTTTCAATTTTAATTATACTTTAGAAAATCCTTCCAAGTCTTGTCGAGCTGAAAATCGAAGACCTTTCCAGCAGTAAACCTGCATTAAATAATAGTTTACATTAGAATTGAGTGAAACCAATTTTGTAGTGCAAACTAGTCTCGCCAACAACTTTAAAAAGAGCTAGTCAATTGACCTTATGATCACTTATAGCAGTAAGTAAACTCTTGATCATATCATGCAGTTAGGCCCAACCTCACAGCTTAAAGAATTACCCAAGTCCACTCATCTAACTTTTCCCAAGTCTGTAAGTATAGTGAGATTGAGCTATTTTATGCAATTCGTCTGCAGTTAAATCTTTCATGGTTTTACTTAACAGACCAGGGATCATCCCAGTATAAAAATAGTCTATATCCATTAGAACTGAGGAGACTATTTCTCTTGAAAGTCTGAAGTTGGGCGCTACTTGAGGTATAGATTAGAACTTTCAAGGGAACTCCTTTCAATCTTCTGTAAACTGGACTGGTAGGCTCTAGTTTGGTTTCCTTGAGCATTCACTTTCTCAGCTGTATATGCCTGTAACCTAGGTCATCAGAGAGTGCAATGGTCTGCTGTTTTCAATTTGATCATGACAAAAGTATGTCCCCTATAGAGATATATTGCGGATTGCCTGCCTACGCTTCCATACAAATATTGAATGCACATTGAACATGCAGAGAGGAAAATGCTGTCACATATAACCAAAAAGTTTGATTCACAAAAAGAGTTGCTACATATGGAATTACTTTATCCCATGTATTTTGCTAATGCCTACTTACAAATATATATTTCTTTTGATCAAGCTCTAACCAACATGTTAAAGCTCATATTTTCTTTTTCCAAATACCGACTTTTTGACAATTACAATGATATACTCAAGCATGCACATCACTAAGATGCTGTACCTATCCTAAAAATCTGAACTTTGAGGACACCTCCCTTTTTGGCATGTTATTCGATAATCCCTACCTCAGGCAAATCAGAATCTATTTAGCCAATTATCTAACAGACTATTTTTGTTTCCATAGTTTAGAAGACCACAAGATCATGGTCATGGTCATGGATTTGGCTAACAGTTTAAAAAGATACTTCTTGCACCAGAATCTTAAAAATGAACTATGGTGCTCAGTGAATTGAACAGACAATTAGGGAAATTATGGAAGTCAGCATATCTCAAATTTAAGGAAATCCTCTTACATCTACTTCTATGTCTTCTAGATTTTTAAGTGTTTCCACTATTTTACTAAACTCAAATGAAACATAAAGACTCCAAGCCTGTCATGATATTTGAAGAAAGATCACTCATAGTTTCAGTTAGAACGCTGATACTGAAGTAGCAATCCTTATCTAAATAGATTCAAAGTTGGATAACATACTCGGTTATTTTTGTGGTGATATTCAGCTTCAATACCAGCTGCTGGATCCATCTGTGGTTCCAAGAAAAATGAGCTGTAGGCATACGCAATAAAAAGACACAATTGCAAAAAGCAAAAATAAAAAATAACAATGGTGACCATGAAGATGCCTATCAGGATGCTTACGTCTTCAGCCAAGGGTTTCCAGTACTCATTGATGTCAGGGGTCTGAAGACGTTGAGGATCAGTTAATGCATTCTGCATATCAACAAAATGCGAGAGTGAAAATTTTGCAAATATAAGCATAGTTGTGCAATACAGAAGTGAAAGTTACAACATTTTTATCATAAGAGTTGGCCTAGTGATGATCTCTACTGTTGAACCATTTTCAATTTTTGAATGTCCTAGAAGGGAGCTATATAGACAGACACATCTTCTCAACAACTGTTTTTGCTCAGCTGCTAAGTCTTCTAACATTAACTTTCTGATGTTATGGTGTTTCTCATGCATGAAGAGTGCCAAAACATGAATAACTGATGTCAATTTACATATCAATGCTCAACTTGTCTGGAGGGTAAGAGCCCAGAAGATTTTTATCAGCAAAATGCTCTTAAATTTTAGTTCAGAATCACCGAAGCAGTATATAAAATTTTGTGATGAGCAGCTCTTAGTCTAGTTATATGATATATCAAATCTCATTACTTTGATATAACCACATTTATTCAGCTTTTCAAATGATATCACCACTTGAGTACAGCTTTCACATTCTCCACTTTGATAAGTTATAAAATTTATAAAATAATCATATAAAAGCAGTAAGCTCAACTAAATTTCATACCGGGTTCTGCTCTGCCCACTTCCATAACTGAGTGAGTTCTTTATTTCCCATTCTCCACCTTGGCTTACTGCAAATTAAAAAATTGATAAATTCTTAATCAAATCCATATGAGGATGCATCTCCACAAGTCCTAAATAGCTTGATGAAGCATTAAAAGCAACATCCACATTTATACTTCCTCACAGTCGCTCAGGAAAAGGGTAAGATTATGGTGACAAAAAAAAAATGTCCCAACCTTTTTTACCCTCCTTTTCCTTTCACTTCTATATTCCGTTCAAGGTATCATAAATATGATAGATTTTAGCAAACTTTAAAAAGGGACTTGAGGTTGCTGCAACCTACCACTGTATTAGGTAGGTTTTAACAACCTTCTCACTGTATTAGATAAAAGAGAAAGATGTTTCTCATAGGAAATAATAAGCTTACTCTAACTGAACACGAGCAATAACTGCACAGATGAAGCTAATCCTACTAGGAGATACCCACAACAGAATAATAATGACGACCCAGATGATATAACTAAAGAAAAATTGTGTAACAGGCAGAAAACAAAGAATGAATTATTAATTATTTTTTAAAAACAAAATCTGTGAACAATAGGACTTGAGCACACTGTTTTTAGAATGTTGCATACCGCTTCTTGGGTCCATCTTGAACCATTTTCTTCTCTGGCTGCTTCTCAAATGGCGGGCAACCATCACGTTTCCACCATACCTAAGCATGCATTAAGCACAGCTTATGTCAACCATTATAATATTTGTGAAAGATAAATTTGGTAACTTCAAAAGGAGGTTGCATAGTGGGAGAGGACATGCACTCACCCAATTCTTTTCACGTTCTAATACATGCTCAATTTTATGAAGGAAACTTCTCCCCTTTGGGGGAGTCATTTCGAGCAATTTTTTCACATGCTCCTCATAAGAATTTATTTCTTCCTTCTGTAATTGAATGGAATGAGTTAAGTCATTTGTATAATACAGCACATACATACTCAGCATCCAGCTACAACTATTTAGTTTTCAGATTATATTAAAACTCCTTAACAAAACCCCAGTTACATGTTTTATTTAAATTAAAGAAAATTCAAAAAGTAGTCATTCCACTGTTATGATCAACAAAACTGCAGTGGTGTTTACTCAACTACTAAGTTGCCATGTCCTATCCAGTTTTTAATTGCTTTTGAGAACTACTTTTGGTATAAAAAAAATAAAAAAAAAACTCTTGGGAAAGCCATTTTTAAACCAAAAAGTTGTAGATTTAATTTCAATGGTTTGCTCCAAATTTTATAAGCACATCATGAAATGCCTTTCCCCAAAAAAACATTTTGCCAAATTCAGTTTCAAAAGCATTGCCAGACTGGGCCTTAAAGCATAAGATCATATTCCAACTAAATCTGTGTCATGCACATATAGTAAAATGAGTACCATTAAATTACCCAGATGCATCATATGCTTTCTTTTCTTTTAAAGAAACTACCAATTAACTGTGACATAAAAGGAAAAACAAAAATACAATTCATATTAGACAATACAGAAGAAGATGACAAAGTCAATTGGGAAAACAGTGCTTAGACCAGAAACAAAGCCCTGGGTAATTTTTATATCCACAATTCAACATAGTACAGATACATTGATTGATAAAAGGAATTGACGATCGTAAATTCAACTTAAAATTAAAAAACCTACTACGTAAAAATCTACTACTTAAATTCAATTTTACCTGCCCACCTTTCTGGGCTAAGTTAATTACAATAGACAATACCATGAACTATTCGTATTTATCTAATGAAAGTTCAAAAGAAAACGAAGATCGTAAAACTAAACAATACATTGACACCATTTGTTTTTATCTTATGAAAGTGGAAAAGGAAAGGAAGATCAGCAAACTGAACAATACATAACTACACTACTAACCATGCTTTCAGAAGGCAAATCTTTTTCACTTTTCCCTGGGGCCTACAAGCAAATAGGAGGTGGTTACAGTAACTTCGCCGTAAAATGAAGGTTGCAAAAGGACACTGAAACTGGTCCAAAATGAGAATTGAGAAACAATGTTATCACTTCAATAAATACCTTCAGATAATCAAACACTATGAGGCACTGCACAAGAATATGTCGTCGGAAACTCGGATCCTTCAGCTAAATCACCAAAATGAAAAAGCAGAGAGATTATTAATCTTCACTATCATCTACCACCACCAAAATATGGATTTTAAAACATCATCATCCATTCTCTTCCCACATATTTTCCATTACATTGTAATAGTACCATGATTGGAACTATTCATATATTTACCACTTCTAAACGAAATTGTTTGGCAATCAAATTGCATCAATCATTTAAAAAGTTCATCTTGAAAATGTTAATTTATATCAAAACTGTCCATTTAACAATTCCTATCCACCAAATGTGATGAGTACATGAAATCTGAAGGATACATGATACATGATAAATGAATTTTTTGTAGTGACCAATCTCTAAAGGGAGAGTGAATTATACATAGTTCTCTTGATAAAACTACAATGAAATGATATGCAAATAAGAAGAGTTTGGATGGGTGTGTCCAAAGTGATTTCAACAAAAATACTAGAACTCCAGTATTACCAACCTCCAAACCCATCAGCTTACTGCTTGTAAGATACTTTATGCTGAAATTTGCAGAATCCTCCAAGCTATTGGCATCTCCCTCTTCATCACTTAGTGGTTGTGCTTCAAAGGTATTTAAGACAACCTATACAAGAAAAGCATCTCTCATATGAAACATGTAATACGGAATAGAAAAGAAATTCTGTGAAACATTCTAATAAAAGCAAGACAACCTTGTAGATACCATAACTATTTGGGTTGTTTCTTTTTGGGAAGAACCGAAGAACATCATCAAGATATATGAAAGAAAACTCATCTGTAAATATTCGCTATACCATTAAACTGGATGTAAATTTCTGCCACTTGGTAGGAGCAATAGTTAAGGGAACAGGGTTGCAAAAGTGTTCCTGAAAATACAAACAAAAAAGTTTCTCGTAATTAAATTGAACATCTTTTCAAGCACTCTATCCAATTAAGTTAAGATAAATTATGCTTTAGAATAGTAAGGCCTTAAATATTATGGAAACAAGCTACTTTATTACACAGCTCTAACAAACTGAATGTCATAGCCTCGATTGTAGCTAGAAATAGTTGGATAAGATATCAGATAAGTTTTTTTTGTCTCGTTTCAACCAATACAATGGAAAATATTTCAGAGACCTAACGCTGAGACTCGAGTGAAAATGTGAAACGTCAATTGAAATTGTCGTTTGACAATTAGATGTGGCTCAACATTATCACCGGTTGAAAAATAATTAGATGAAGTTATACTCTCTATGGTCATGAATGAGCACCTCTACTTATTTTGAATTAATGAATGAAACATGTTTTTTACAGATGAAAAGAACATGGCTGGGATTCAAGAAGAAAGACAGAAAAAATCATATACTTCATAGTTCAAAAAATAATATATATATTGTCATAATGCTATGAAGTGGCATAACTTACTTGTAAACTCCAGAAGGTTTTGTAGAAGTTGAAATCAATGGAAACTCCTGAAAATTGTATAGAAGAGTTGAAGATATGCCAAGGAAACTAATATTGGAGTGCAAAATTTAACTAGAAATACATTAGTATTAGTCTGTAACACAATTGTTTAGTCAGGACATACCATCAGGCGGATCTTTCTCATACTTTGTTTCGTTAGATGTGTTAAAAACTCCTTTAATATTCACAGCTGCAAGCAGTAGCCATCCACAAAATAATTAAGAACAAGGAAAGATCAAGGCTGAGAACAGCTAATAGACAAGTGAAGACGTTGATGACAAACAAGTACCTGAGCGCTCAGACAACGGGAAGAAGTGTGCCAGAAACATTAGAATTCGTCCACAAAACACCACGTCATTTGCCTTCAAGTGAAGTTCTAAAACATTAGTACGGAACAAAGCTACCATGATACATTTGAACTGTCCATACAGTTACCATAAGCATTATAATCATCAATATTGGATGTCTTGAAGATTCTCAAAACAGATGCCAGCGGAGAGGCAAGAAACAGAATTCTCTTTCTATCCCTAAA
The DNA here is from genome assembly GCA_946800695.1 of Geum urbanum. Taxonomy (NCBI): domain Eukaryota; kingdom Viridiplantae; phylum Streptophyta; class Magnoliopsida; order Rosales; family Rosaceae; genus Geum; species Geum urbanum. The sequence goes on from OX327015.1 coordinate 8,180,932, forward strand.
TGTACGTGTATCCTCACATTTTCATCAAGCATACGATTCAACATTTTTCAACCCAAACGAAGCTGTCACCGCACAAGAGCTGAGCTTAATTGCCTTGTTAATATGTCCAAAAATAAAGTTGGAAGCAAACCCGCAATACTCGAAGCAGATGCAACAGCCTAGCCCATATTTGTATCAGGAGGAAGCGTAACATATTATTAGCCCAGTATTTGTACTTGTTATCATTTGATACAGCTTTTTTATTTGAAAAGAACCAGAATCTTTTAATAAAAACTACACTGATAAACCTAAGCATGAGTAGGTCCAGATTATACATCAGTTTTTTTATGCGTCTTTGCAGATTGCATGCATCTACACTTTCCAGTTTTCATGAAATAACAAAGATAGAGGCGCAAAAAGACCATGTGACTAAGAAATAATCTATAATCACTAGTATGATCAGTAGCCACCTTTGATAGACGACGAAGAAGTTGATTGCATGTTCTCAGCATCACAAGTTTTCCTCGGGCAAAAAGCTCTTGCTGCATATAATGAGTCCATATAGTTAGTAAGTAAAACAGAAAAGAACATGCAGAAAGGTCATACAGTGACAAGTACCTATGAACGAACCTTTCCTAGTATATCCTGTTTACTCTCTATATAACCGAAGACGTCTTTGCAGTTTCTCATGGTAGACATTTCTGTTAAGTCTTCCAATAGCTGAAATATCATGCCACCTTCCACATGCTCTTTCTCACAGAGATACAGCACAACGTCTGGTAATACGCGGTGATAAAAAAAAATGAGAGAAAAAAACAGTGGGAAGCTACAGACTCATTGATTATTTCCTTCATCCACTGAATTTCGACTCAACAGACACCCAAGTTACTCAAGGTGAAAACCCCAAAAATAACCTACCACAATCAAGTTTGTATATTCATGCCGTTATTATAGAACCCTACTAAGACCCTCTCTAACTGTAAACAAATATTTAAATTTCATAATCCAACTAGCTGATTCCTACACTTGTTGTCCTACATTGCAGGTCATATGCTACTACAGTGTGATCTACAGATACTCTAAAAGGCAATAGCTCGTAAACACCCCCAAAATATCCATATCAACACGCCCCAAAAGATGCCTATCTTATTGATTCAGACTTAAACACCGACCCATTGATTCACAAGTATACACAATTTTATCCAATCTCCTGACACGTCAGAACATTACTTTAGCAAAATTGATTCGGCATATTAGAGAAACACAAAAGAACTTCGCATATGTACGAACCAAGAAGACGGGGGATATGTCCTCGTGTAGCATCATCTCCATCATCAATTGATTGACCATACTGCATCATTTGCTCTCCAGACTCAACTGCAGAAGACTTGAAATTGCAAATGGACGGCATTACACATTTACACAAGAGTATGAATTATTAAAATAAAATAAAATAAAACATTGGAAGTAGACATACGACGAGTTGCTGAAGCAATGTGCGGAGAATATTCTCTAGCAACTGATTCTCGTCTTGAACTAACTTGGTCCCTTTCTGGGGCTTTATGATTTGTTGAACTGTGTGTAGTGCAAAGCTTTCGGGAGGACCTGGTTGCAATATCGCAACTCTAAACGCTTCCTGAGAAGACCCGAGGAGAAGCAATTAGGGTTCTTAGAGCATATCGTATCAGACTTGAGCAACAGTAGAATGACAAAAACGAAGCATCCAAAATTGAATTGGTTATGGAAATTATAGGGCTGGAGGCTGACCATTATGATGAAGAAGAAGAAGAAGAAGAGGCAGACAATACAACTGTCGTCTTAGTCGGAGGCCGCCGTGGGGATACGGTTTAGGGCTTCTTCTTCTTCTTCTCTTTTCTCTCTCTCCTGCAAAAGGATTATTCCGTTCGGGCTAGCTGAGCCAACCCAGTCGAGTAGCTGTTTCAGCCTTGGTCACGTGCGATGCACATGATACTCGCACGTGTTACTGAGCAAGGAATTGAAGGAAAACAACAATTCAAACGGACGACGCTACTCGACTCACACGAGAGCGAAAGAACCCTCCTCTCTCTCTCTCTCTCTCTTGCCCTAGAAGAAGAAGAAGAAGAAGAAGAAGAAGAAGAAGAAGCAGCAGCAGCAGCAGCAGCTCCGCATATTCCAGGTACGTATTATTTATTCTCTTCGTTAACTCCTACGATTCCATTTGTCTATTTTTCCTACGCCTCGCATTTGAAAACGGCTCTATCTGATTGTTTGCCTTAGAATCTGAGAGAATATAAACCCTAAGTTGTTCGATATCGAAACCTGCGGTAGATTCTGGACTAATTACATGTGTAAACCAGCAGACTTGAGCTCTTCAGGATGGATGATAGTCTATACGACGAGTTCGGTAACTATATAGGACCCGAAATTGACTCTGACCAGGAGAGTGAAAGAGAGGAAGAAGATGAAGATCTTCCAGATAGGCAAGACGACACTGCGGCAGCGTCCGATGACGATGCACCCAATGGTTGGCTAACTGCCTCCAACGATGTCGATATGGACAACCAGGTTGTTCTCGCCGAGGACAAGAAGTATTATCCGACGGCGGAAGAGGTTTACGGAGAAGATGTGGAGACATTGGTCATGGATGAAGATGCACAGCCCCTCGAAATGCCGATTATTAAGCCTGTTCGGAATGTCAAGTTCGAGGTGGGCGTCAAGGACTCTTCCACTTACGTGTCGACTCAGTTCCTCGTGGGACTCATGTCTAATCCTGCACTGGTGCGGAATGTTGCGCTTGTGGGACACTTGCAGCATGGGAAGACGGTGTTCATGGATATGTTGGTGGAGCAGACACATCATATGTCCACTTTTGATGCTAACAGTGATAAGCACATGCGGTACACTGATACGAGGATTGATGAGCAAGAGAGAAGGATATCGATTAAGGCAGTTCCCATGTCTCTTGTACTTGAGGATAGTAATTCAAAGTCGTACCTGTGCAATGTCATGGATACTCCTGGTCATGTCAATTTCTCTGATGAAATGACTGCTTCCCTTAGGCTCGCCGATGGTGCTGTCCTGATTGTGGATGCTGCAGAAGGGATGATGGTAATTAACTTTATTTTTCTATTATTAATCTATAGAGAATGCATTGGTACTGTTTTACTGTCATATGGATGAGAATCCCTGGTCATACTATGATTTTCTAGATTAGAAGTTGTTCATATTAGCTTATTGATGAAAGTCTGAAACCCTAGACCAATTAGAATTCTACCTCATTGTGGATATGTTATGTGAGCTGAAACTTACAAAGTGTTTTCTATACCCTCCGCCAGATGCAGGATACATGCTTATAAAATGTTTTAACTTGACATAGCAAATATATATAACTGCCTCAGCTTTAGATGAACCAGCCATCCTGCATATGCTCGTGACTTTGATAGGCCTTTTTTTTACCACATTCAATGATATTGTCTGTCCTAGATATTGTATCTGTTTACTTTGGAATGATAGTTGTAGCTCATTCGTAACATGGTTTTCTTTTCTTCTTGATGAGTTTATACTTTACAGTTATAAGCTATAAACTTCTGAAATTGTCATTAAGGCCTTGCACATTATTTGTGTGGCTAGGTTCTATGGGAAAATCACTAAATTTTTATAACTTTGATTTACAGGTGAATACTGAGAGGGCTATACGTCATGCTATCCAAGAGCGGTTACCAATTGTAGTTGTAATCAACAAGGTAAATTTTCTTATATTTTAGTATGTTTCATTTCTCTTTGCAATGCAACTTCCATTGACTATACTGGTATCCTTATCGGCTGCCTTTTCTTCTCAAAGGTGGACAGGTTAATAACAGAACTTAAATTGCCCCCTAGGGATGCTTACTTCAAGCTTAGGCATACGCTGGAAGTGATTAATAACCACATAACGGCTGCCTCTTCAACGGCCGGTCATGTTCAAGTTATTGACCCTGTTGCTGGCAATGTCTGCTTTGCAAGTGCTACCGCAGGATGGTCGTTCTCCTTGCAATCGTTCGCGAAGCTATATGTTAAGCTTCATGGGATTGCTTTTGATGCAGACCAGTTTGCATCTCGTCTATGGGGAGATGTGTACTATCATCCTGAAGACAGGGCTTTCAGGCCAAAGCCTCCTGCAAGTGGAGGAGAAAGATCATTTGTCCAGTTTGTGCTTGAACCCCTTTATAAAATATATAGCCAGGTGATTGGAGAACATAAAAAGAGTGTTGAGGCAACTCTTGCTGAACTTGGTGTTACTCTTAGCAATGCAGCTTACAAATTGAATGTTAGGCCTCTACTGAGGTTGGCTTGTAGTTCAGTTTTTGGATCTGCGTCAGGTTTCACCGATATGCTCGTGCAGCATATTCCTTCTCCTAAAGAGGCTGCAATGAGGAAAGTGGACCACACATATACTGGACCAAAAGACTCTTTGGCTTATCAAGCCATGAAAACTTGTGATCCCAATGGCCCTCTGATGGTGAATGTTACCAAGCTGTATCCCAAGTCTGACTGTAGCGTGTTTGATGCATTTGGTAGGGTTTACAGTGGTAAGATTCAGACAGGGCAGACAGTACGTGTTCTCGGAGAAGGCTATTCACCTGATGATGAGGAGGATATGACAGTCAAAGAGGTAACAAAGCTATGGCTTTATCAAGCTCGAGATAGGATACCTATAGCCGAAGCTCCTCCTGGTTCTTGGGTTCTCATCGAAGGTGTGGATGCTTCCATTATGAAAACTGCCACTCTGTGCAGTGAGAGTTATGATGAGGATGCATACATATTTCGCCCACTTCAGTTCAATACGCTTCCAGTGGTGAAAACGGCAACTGAGCCTCTAAATCCCAGTGAGCTGCCAAAAATGGTGGAGGGTCTTAGAAAGATCAGCAAGAGTTATCCTCTTGCCATTACTAAAGTAGAGGAGTCTGGGGAGCACACAATCTTAGGTACAGGTGAACTGTATTTAGATTCCATCATGAAGGACCTCAGGGAGCTGTACTCTGAAGTAGAAGTCAAGGTATTTTGTTTTCCTGCTGATACCTAAATTATATCTTCGCTTAGTTTCAGTGCTGAGTGTTTTTTGGCTTATGATTTATACTTCCGTTTTTGAAGCTACGTTTACAATGTAGGTTGCAGATCCTGTTGTCTCATTCTGCGAAACAGTTGTGGAAACTTCATCAATGAAGTGTTTTGCTGAAACGCCAAACAAGAAGAATAAAATAACTATGGTAAGTCTTAATCTAATCTCACAGTATAATGTGAACCAATTTTGATATAATGACCGGCTAAATTGTTCGATTTATAGGTTGCTGAACCACTGGAGAGAGGCCTTGCAGAGGACATTGAAAAAGGTGTTGTGAGCATTGATTGGTCTAGGAGAGATATTGGCAATTTCTTCCAGACTAGATATGAGTGGGATGTTCTTGCTGCACGGTCCATATGGGCATTTGGTCCTGATAAGCAGGTAAGAATCTAATATCCAGTTCCAAATTTCAACTGTTATCTTAGGATCATAATTTATTTCTTTTAAATTCATTTGTTTTTTATTCAATTCTTTTGTTTTTTTCATCTGTGCCACCACTTCCTTTCCTTACATGTATGTTTCATATGTCTTGAATTTATATACTTTTTCTTGACAATTGGTCATATGTTTAGGGACCCAACATACTATTAGATGACACCCTTTCAACTGAAGTTGACAAAAGTCTAATGAGTGCTGTGAAGGATTCCATTGTGCAAGGGTAACATATATCTTCTTTGTTTTTTCTTTGTTATTACTGTTTTTTAGTTTGCTTGAATGTTGTGGTTTAAATTTGTTGTTGACCATATGTTGACAGATTTCAGTGGGGGGCTCGAGAAGGACCTCTATGTGATGAACCCATCAGAAATGTTAAGTTCAAGATAGTTGATGCAAGGATTGCACCTGAGCCATTGCACCGTGGATCTGGTCAACTGATCCCCACATCTCGACGTGTTGCGTATTCATCTTTCTTAATGGCAACCCCACGTCTCATGGAACCAGTATATTATGTGGAGGTAAATATTTCTTTAGTCTTCATCACTATATGAATTGTATTTGCGAAAGAAAATTACTTTTAAGTGTCATGTTTCCTAATAATGGTGGTAAACTTAAGACAATAGCCAGATATCCTTTCCTGAGAGATATATAATAATTTTTTCCATCTAATTTTCATACAAAGGGAGAGAGAGAATTCATCACGGTTAATGAATCTTGTGCATATAAGAACTTGAGACTAAAGGAACAGTGTAACATCATGAAAAACCAAACTTATACACTATAGCTTTCTGGTCTATCATAAAGGCTGAAAGGGAGTAATAAACTCTGGGGTGGCAAATGCAAGGGCAGACCAGAAACTAATTTGATACCAAAGATCTTCCATACAGAACCAAAATCTCCAAAAGATTTGTTGTTTTCACTTATTTATATAGCTCAAAACTTGGCCAACAATGGGGCATTGGGCCTAACCCACACGTGTCCATCTTGCTCTGCTCTTCATTAATTTCTTATAAAGTTGTCAGGGTACATTTATGAAATATCTAATCTTTTCCCTTTACTGGATGTCCTAATCTAAGGAATAATATTTGTTTTTTATTTTGAATATCCCGTCACTTAAATATTAGTGCTACTTGATTGTCTAATGAATATGATGCTGTATTTCAGATACAAACGCCAATCGACTGTATAACTGCAATCTACACTGTTTTATCTCGTAGACGTGGACATGTTACAGCCGATGTTCCTCAACCTGGGACCCCAGCTTACCTTGTTAAGGTATGGTGGTTGAACTTTTCTTTTGCAGTTTTCCTGTTGCATTTTGCTGGTCATGGGGATTTATTGGGAGAGTAGTTACTGCTGACAAGTACGTCCAGTGGACAAGTTTGGATTTTACTGAATTGAGGGTTGGATATCTAATTTTTTTTTCCAGTGAATAAACATAAAAAAATCTAGTCACCTTGTGGATTGTATTCTGGTATCTATTCTTTTTTCTGTGAATAATAGCTGTCAAATTACCTAAATACCTAGTCAAATAAAGCGGAAGGAGAGGGAAGATCTGTCGGAGAGACAAGTTCTGGGCATCCTTATGGGCTTCTATGTAGGGAATTCCAAGATTATATTCTTTCTTCCTCTAATTCTAACTAGCAAGCAGCTTTGTTGCTGGTATCTTAGGCTTTTCATTTTGTATTTATAGCTGAGCTCCTCATTCTTTCGTCCTTTCTCCAGCTTGTATTAAGTTTATTGGCACTTTTTCCGTATCCAGCATAAAGTTGTTTCTTTTCCAATAGTACTTATTCGGACTCCCATGGACACTTGATGAAACTGTCTGAAATGTATGTTTCTGTTTGTACTTCATATGTACATTTTTTGTGATTATTCTAATTTATCTCGGTATTTTGTTTCTTGTTTTTCCTCTCATTCAGGCATTTTTACCTGTCATAGAATCGTTTGGTTTTGAGACCGACTTAAGGTACCATACTCAGGGACAAGCATTTTGCCTCTCAGTCTTTGATCATTGGGCTATAGTTCCTGGTGATCCCCTTGACAAGAGTATTGTTCTACGTCCACTTGAACCTGCACCAATTCAGCACCTGGCTCGTGAATTTATGGTCAAGACAAGGCGTAGAAAGGTACGAAATTCCTAGACTTTCTCTATCTCATTCACGCAAATTAACGTTTCTTTTTTCTTTTCTGGCCTCTAGATCCCTCAGAAATGTAACTAGCGTTTATATTTTGGCCAATACTGATTTGCTTTACCACTGGTCAAACAAATTCAACAAATGGAATTAAATTTTTGGGAACTACTGCTTTTGATAATTGTGCTTTTAGATCTTTAGTTTTTTGGTGTACCACTACTAAAGTTAGGAGTCTAGTTTATTCATCAATGCATTGCTGCTAATGATTCTGTCGGTCTCTTCTGCTAAATATGCAGGGAATGAGCGAGGATGTGAGCATCAGCAAGTTTTTTGATGAAGCCATGATGGTGGAACTGGCTCAGCAGGAAGCTGATATTCACCAGCAAATGATATGACGACTGGCTTCTTGATACCCGGTCCACAAATCACAATTCAGCGAAGGAGGCAATTTTCATAGGAGGGATTAAATCTGGGGATATAGTTGCATGCCAAAAGAGAATATATTTGTAACTTCCGGCCATCACATAGCTTTCTAGTTTTGTAGGATACACTACTAATGCAGACATAATGTATTTTGCTTGGAAAATGAATCTTGTGATCTGCGCAAGTTGTTTATATTGTGCAGAGGCTCACATATTTTGATTTTGGAGAAAGAAGAGACCTTAATTTCTAGCAATTTCTAGGTCATGAGTGGATTTTGCTCATAATATAAGACTTTTAAGTTTTAACAGGCCACAAACACATGGTAATCAACAGCATTTTTGGAAGTACTTGGCTGATCTACATACAGACCTATTCACCAATAGATAGCAAGGCCATCCAAGATCTTAGCAACAACCTCTTTGCAGTCCCCCAATCTTTTTTAATGCTCTTCACCCAGGCCTTGTCATTCTTGGCTGCAACAGCCGGAGATTCCTCAAGTCTCTTCCCAATCCTCCTACCACCACAAATTGGTCCCAGTAGGCAGTAGGCTCCATCTCCATCTCCATGTATTTGCTCACAAAGCTTTATGTCTTGGTGCATAAAGGAATTTCAAATTTGTTTTCTGCATTACGCATTTACATGGAAATACAACTGCTTCAATATAACTTGAACCCTTGACCAAAAATAAATAAATTGAAACCTCTCCAGAATCAACCTAGCTATTACCCTTACCTCGTTTGGTTCAAGTATTTTGGGGGGAAATGAAAGGAATATAAACCACATTAACCTTTCCCTTTGTTTGGAATGCAAAAGGAAAGGAAAGAGTCCCCTGGGAAAGGAAAATTGGGGAGAATTTGCTTCCTCTCAAAACTCTTGGGAATCATTTTCTTTTCCAAAGCAATCATTACACAACCATTACTTACCTTAATGGACCATAACGTCCTTATTTAATTTAAATTGAGGATACAAGTGTAAAATTGCATTGATTTCCATTCCCTCCTTGATGAAAAACAAACACATGAAAGTTCTCCATTATATGATTACTTTTCCAAAGCGTTTCCAAACATTGGTAAGGAAATTTAGAGTCAAGTTTACTTTCCCATAGGAAAGGAATTACAAAGGAAGTAGCTTCCTTTCCGTCAACCAATCGACGCCGTGTGCAAAGTCACCATTGACTTAGACCTATTCATCTGGTTATGGTACTTATAACTCTTATTTTTAGAACTATGTTGGTCTAACTTTGCTAACATTCTCAATGAATGCAGTCATTTTAGGTGGTCTCTATGAGATGTTGTCCATGTATTGTCAGTGTTGCCTTTTTATTCTCTAAATATAATATGGACAAAGAATGGCTTACCCTTTTATTAAGGTTGGGCATGAGACGAGACTGGTTGATTTTTGGTTGTCCCTATTCCTATCTCTAATGGGACGGGACAGATCGGGATTGAACATTTTGAAAGTTTGTCTCTAGCGTCCATAAATCCAAAAGGAACTAGACAGGACGAGACAAGTTTAGATCGGGCCCATTTTTGGATTTGATAAACTGCAAAAAAACACTTAAAATAGCTAATTTAAGGATAATTTTAACACATTAATTTGATTGTGTTGAGTTCTTTTCATTTTTTTAGGCAAAATGAATGAGATACTTTATGCATCATTAAGTGTCATCGAGTCTAAGCTAAAATTATAGGCTTAATAAAACAACCAAAAAGCAGTAAAACATATAAAAGTTTGATAAATTATATAGAAAATGACATATGAAGACAATTATAGTATTAATACTACAAAAAGCTCACCCCCACTACTATTTGGCAACCCAGGACACGAGCTCAATGCCCAAAATATAGTATCAGAAACTCAACCCATTAAACCTGACAAAATGACAAATCTACCTTCTATATATTAGCGCGCGCACACACCCCCCCCCCCCACACACACACACACTCTCTCTCTCTCTCTCTCTCTCTCTCTCTCTCTCTCTCTCTCTCTCTCTCTCTCTCTCTCTCTCTCTCTCTCAGACGAACTACCACAGAAGCAGCGCCTCTGAGCTCTCAAACATAGTAGCAATCCTCCCAACCTCTACTCCGCCTCCGCCTCCGCCACGCACTCCTGACACCACTACCACTCGATCTTGACCTCGACTTCGCCACCTCAAGGCCTCACGCCGCCACCGGTCGAGCACCTCCTCCCCACCCTCAAATCAGCCCAACCTGGAGCATTTGCTTCGACGCCGTCGGCTCCTCGTTGTCGCTGCTCGTCTTGAGCTCGTGCCTCCCAGCTCTGGCGTCGAACACAGAAAATCGAGACTTCTATTTATCGACATCAAACTCCATTCCATAGCAGTGGCTTGCCTCGCGCCGCCACGATCCTACTCGGATGAACTTTCTCTCTGGTCAATCTACTCAGCTCAATAGCAGAGCTTGCCTCAACGAGCTCTCAACGATCTATTTGGATTTGAGTATGTTTGTGAATTTTTCTGAAATTCAATAAATTTTGTTGATGCTGGTGAACTTTTAGTGTTTATTCGTCCTTTCAGAAAGTATAGTTTTTGTAATTTCGGTATGTGTTGTAATTGTACTAGTTTTTCAGTAGCAGTACACGAGGAGGTCTTCCTTGAGTTTCTTCATCATACCAGGTCTTCCTTGTACTTGAGACACTTGTGTACATACTTTGGTGTTGTATAAGGATCCAACAAAATTAGCTTGTGTGATTAGATTTGGTTTTGTTTGTAGTAGCAGAGCATGTGATTTGCAGTGACAAAGAATGTGTGATTTGGTTCTTTATAAAACTTGTGTGATTTGATTTAGTTTCATCGAATGTGTGTTGATTTGGTATGGTTGATGATAACTGAGGAACAGTAGGGACAATTTTTATAAGGTTTGTTATCAACAATGGTACTTGCAATGGATTCTTGTTTCTATCCACATCCCCTATGTGGTTTATCTTATGTGCTAGATTCTGGCTTTATTCTATAATTTTTTATCCCAATTAAAGAATTAATTGACTAGAAATTATTCCAAGCATAAGACTCATAGAATCCAATCATGTATATGATACATGAAAAGATACAAGGAATGAGCATATGGTACATACAATTGTTATGTTTGTAGAATGGTATTGCTGGTGGATCCATATTAGTTATGTTTTTGTTACTTTTGTATCATCTATCAAAATAAATAAAAGTTTGAATGATATTGCTGATTTAGACAAGCTGTTGTTATTTCATAAATGGAGAGGTGATTGATGAAGACGTGCTTCATGCAAGGGTACATTTCGTAGCTCGCACCCAACAGTATTTTGCGATTATGGCTAGAATTGATGGACTTCTGGATATTGCACGAAGATCATTTTGTGATACTAGTGAAGGTTCGTCTCCACTACTTACGTTCTTTGAAATTATAATGTTTTCCCCATTTGTCATAATCTCTATGCCTTATGGTCTTATGATTGAGATGAAGTACTAAGCTGACTAAATATTTTTTTCGTTGTCAAATTTTCAGATATACATACTCTTGCTAACAAGTATCGCGAAGATTTCAAGTTTCCCAATTTGAAACTCACATTTAATAATAGGCACGGCTTCTACTTCAACATTCCACAAAAGAGCATTCAAGGGAAGCTTCCAAGCAAGTTCATTCAGGTTCAGAATAAAAAATAGTTCTTAGCAGCAACATCTCTATGTAATTATTTGATTTAATTATATTTTTCTGTAGGTATTGAAACATGGGAACAATATACATTGCTCCACTTTGGAGCTTGCTTCTGTAAGTACTTTCATCCAAGATTTAATTTGTATCAAATACTCAGTTTTGATGATTGCTCTAATATCAATACCAGCTCATCATTTTTTATGGTGTTAATTTTTAGATGAACAAATGGAAGTTTCATTCCAAGTGGTTCTGAATGTTTCTATTCTACGTCCGCTATATTAATAGAACTTAATATCATTTTAATGATAATGAATTTTACACTCAACGTGCTTCATGTCTTGAAATTTACAGCTAAATGTTAGAAATAAGTCTGCAGCTGCAGAATGCTATATACTATATACGGGCTGAAGTCTTCCTAGAAGGTTTGTCAACGTTTTGATGAGCATTTGACCTTTTAAGCTTCAAAATTTTACACTTCATTATGTATCGAGCATCTCGATTATTATGGTGATTAGGTGCCTACATCTTAATGCAACAAAAAAAAATGTCCAACACTGCTAAGCATTTAGTAGGACATATGGGAAATCCACTAATCAGGTTATTGGCTAACATGTCCCTTATCATCTGCAAGCTCCGTAATTGTAGAAGAAGGTTCATCAAACTATTGTAGCTAGTGACACTTGTTATGACTTATGAGGGTTCTGCAACGATGGGTAACGAAATCTGCGGACAATATATATTTCTTTGTTATAAAATTCAACTTGAAAATAATAAAGATTTGTATTGATTTATAGCATGAAATGATGCATAGTTGCACATGACTAGTTCATGATGCACCAACTAAATTGTTTAAAAATAAGGGTACTAATGGTTTTTTGGTACTTTGACATAGAGAATGCTCTTCAGAGGATTGTCAAATTGTAAAATTCAATGATGCTTCACCACTACAGTTATGAACTCCAACATCTTGTCTAGGACATACATTATTAACATTAATACGCTTAGTCTGAGCATTGTGATCTTATATATCCATGGACTGCAGCCCCACAAAATTTTCATTATTTGTTTCAGTTTTGGTTTACACAAAGATTGTCATAGGATTAAAATTAGGATTGTTGTTTTTGTTGAGAAGTTTATAAATATGTCATGGAGCTTTAAAAGTAGCCTGCTATTTTTCTGCTGTTTTAATATAAAAATTGAAATCGTGATTTTTGAAATTGAAATTTCTAAGGAAATTGAGTCGGTTTTTCTTTACATTGTTTTGGTCCACTAATTGCTATTATACATTTGCTGCTATTTATGTGTTTATTGAGTTTTTATAAGTAAATTTACTTTTAATTTGGTGTTGCATTTTTTGAGAACTACTACTATATTTTTGGTGATCGATACTGCAATTTTCGGAGATTGCTACTATAAATTTTGTGATTGTTCTTGTTATTTTTGGGATTGGTAGTAATTTTTGTTAGATTCGATCTAAACATTTTTTGTTTATTGTTGCTGCATTTTTGGAGATTTCTATTGCAAATTTTAGGACTACTATTATATTTTTGGTTATATTCTAAGCATTTTCGGTTTAGTGTTGCGGCATTTTCGGTTCGAGAACTGCTACTGCTTTTTTAGGATTTCTACTGCATTTTCGGTTTGGAAAGAGTTCTTGCATTTTCAGTTTTGGGACTGCTATTGTATTTTTGGGACTGATATTGCAGTTTCGGTTCGAGGACTGCTATTGCGTTTTTAGCACTACTACTGCGTCTTCAGGACTACTATTGCATTTTTGGATTTTCGGTTCGAGAATTGCTACTTCTTTTTTAAGACTGCTACTGCATTTTTGGGACTGCTACTACCTTTTTGGTTCGATGACTGCTACTGCGTTTTTGGGACTGCTACTGTATTTTAAGATTTTTGGTTTGAGGACTGCTACTGCATTTTTCAATTTTTGGTTCGAGGACTGTTGCTGCGTTTTTAGGACTGGTACTTTGTTATCGGATTAGAAAATGTCATGGAATGTGTATCAAAATTGCTACTGAGTTTGTATCGAAATTGTTACTCAATCTGTATCGGAATCTCTAGTGAATTTGTATCAAAATTACAATTAAATTTGTGATTGAATTGATATTAAATGTTTATTGATAATGTTAATAAGTTGAATAATCAATTCAAATAAAAAAATGAATACATCAAAAAATTTAAATGAACAAATAATCAGACTAAAAAATATTTTAAAAAATGTAAGTAATTTTGGACAAAATATTTTTTCATAATTTTTTTAATTTTTTATAATTAATTTCGGATAAAATATTTTTTTTAAAAGATAAAAAAATAAATATTAAATATACATGCAAGGCGTGGTATAAAAGTAAATTTACATATGCCACATGGTAACCTACAAACAACTTCTTCGTATTTATAAGATTTTATCCTTAATTGTCCAAATTAAAGGGCCTTATTCTAATATATATTTGGCTCTTCTATCTTTCCTTTAATATAGTTTGCTATAAATTATATTCAATCTGGCTCCGCCATTAAGCAACACCATGGTGTCACAATATTTATTGATAGCATGTGTATTGCAGGACATACCTTGCCCCCACTAAGAAGAGGTCCTAAAATTGGGCCTAAGTATGTACTATATGTATTTAAGCTCCTATATTTCTCTCTAGCTTAGAGTTTCTTGATATTTTCGATATTTCAGGGTCAACCCTAGTGTATTACACCTAATTTTTCCTTTGTTCGAGGACATTTTTCTTTGCAAAAAACTTTTTGTTACTTGATAAAGTTTTTCATGAGGAGTAATCATATGGCGTCATAAAAAATGATCGTATCTAGAAGACGTTGGAGCGACTTTCAGAACATTTCACTAAGTAAATTATAAAAATATGTCGTGTACAATTGTATTATCTTTTCGAAATCAAAATATGCCAAAGTCCAACAATGATTAGATTACTACTAAATCGATGTAGGCTACAATTTCCATATACAAAAATGTAATTTAGTATAAATCCTTGTCCAGTGAGGAACATAATTCGTATATTTTCTACGCTCTTTCTATATTTTTGAATAAACTCAACAGTCACCCCTATCATAAATTCATAATACCCTCCTTGAAACCCAGATATTGCAATATAAAAATATATTAAAGAAAAAAGGGCTGGTTATTTACGTAATTACCCCTCCTGTCATCTCTGCCTTTAAAACAAAAATCTTTTTTGGTATATAAATAAATAATATTCGGCCTCTTCTTCGTCTTCCTCCTCAAACTCTGATCACCATCACCATCACCATCACCATCACCGTCGGCACCGTCACTCCGAATATTCTCCAAAAGAAACCCTAGATCGATCGAATCCATGGACGACAGCTGTGCCGTGTGTGCCGAGTCCCTCGAATGGGTTGCCTACGGCGCCTGTGGCCACAAAGAGGTCTGCTCCACCTGCGTCGCTCGCCTCCGTTTCATCTGCGATGATCGCCGCTGCTGCATCTGCAAAACCGAATCCGACGTCGTTTTTGTCACCAAGGTCTGTCTTTTTTAGTAACCTGAGCTTCAATTCACGAATCTAAAGTTCCAAACTTTAACTCCATAAATTCGATATGCAATCCCTAATTTACTTGCCAATTGAGAAATTCTGATAAGCTTTGGATGTGTTTATGGTTTTGGCCTAATAATATATTTGCAATCCCTATTTGTTTTTTCAGGCTTTGGGAGACTATACCAAGTTGATCAAAGACTTTTCGACTTTGCCTACTCAAGTAAGAGAGGGTCGTTCCGGACCATATTGGTACCATGAAGACACTCAAGCCTTCTTTGATGATGTGGACCATTACAAGATGATCAAGGCAATGTGTAAGCTTTCGTGCAGCGAATGTGACAAATTGGAGGAGCAACCAACTGATGTAGCCAAGCGTAGGCCGCCCAGGTTTCGCAACATTGAACAGCTAAAGGGTCATTTGTATCATCAACATAGGCTGTCCATGTGTCCTCTGTGTTTGGAGATGAGGAAGGTTGGATACAGTTTTTACATGAGAACATGGGAGTTGGAAGTCATCTATTTTGTTTTGTGATCTGATCGTGCTATTTTTGATCGACACAGGTGTTTATTTGTGAACAAAAGCTATATAGTAAACCACAGTTGAAGCAGCATATTAGTACAGGTGACTCTGAAGTCGATGGAAGCGAGAGTGAAAGAGGTGGTTTTATGGGACATCCTATGTGTGAATTTTGTAGAACTCCATTCTATGGTGATAATGAACTTTATACCCACATGGGTACTGAACACTTTAAATGTCATCTCTGTCACAGGTAATCAAGTCATATCTTCTTAAGAGTTCGAATATTTTTACTATTACCCATACAAGATAATGGTTGAGCTCATGAAAACCTAATTTTTCTATACATGTAGTCCTGGACAGTATGAATACTTTAGGAATTATGATGACCTTGAGGCAAGTTTATTAGTTTTGTTGTTATTTGTTTACATATTCTTTTTTGTTCATTATTCATTACTATAGGAATTATGATGACCTTTTGAAGTTTTCATTTATGATTTAATAGATGCACTTCCGCCAAGGCCATTTCCTATGTGAAGATGAGTCCTGTCTCACCAAAAAGTTTATTGTGTTCCAGTCCGAGGCTGAAATGAAGGTGACAGTCAGAACTTAATAAGCTTGTCTATGTGTTCCTGTCTCTTGTAGCATCTGACCTCTTACTTACCTTATTTATTTTACAGAGGCACAATACTATTGAACATGGTGGTCGTATGTCTCGTTCCAAGCGTAATGCTGCTCTCCAGGTAAGTATATTATGTTCCTTTCTTGCCCAGCTTGGTTGGGTGTTTCTTCTCCTGACTTCTCCTTTCAGTAAAATTCTTGCTTTGGTGGTTATAATTTTGCTTATATTTGTAACAGATACCAACTAGCTTCAGATTTCGACGAAGTACTGAACAAGATAATAGGCGTGGAAGAGGTCGGACATTTCGTCATGAATCTCATGATTCTTCTGATAATCATCTTTCTATGGCAATTCAAGCAAGTTTGGAGACATCTAATACAGATGATAGAACATTCCCCTCATCGTCCTCTGGGCTTGCTGCTTCTGATCTTGGAGATACAAGTGATACTGATCCAATTATTCATCCATTTGAATCCTTAAGTACAGCAGATGCTGAAGCATCTTCAAGGTACCGTCAGGCCTTGGGGCAAAGTTCTGGTACAGCACCTTTACAAGAGTCTTCCTTTCCTCCCCTCGCACCTGGTAGCAGTCAAACAGCACCTAGACAGGACTCAGATGGCTTGCCTAACAACAGCATGGCGGCACATCTCCGCAAGAAAAACAATCGTAAGGTGGCTGTTAAGCCTGTCAATAATTCTGGTCAGGCTTGGCCAGCAGCGGGGCGTGCACCTGTTTTACAACCTACTGGTTCAGCTCAGGCATGGCCTACTAGCTCAGCTCCTGGATGGCCTACTAGCTCAGCTCATGCATGGCCCACAACAAATACTTCACCTTTGATATCACGCGGTTCTGGTCAGAACAAGATGGCCTTTGGTAATAAACCAGGACCTTCTGTAAATGCCAGTTCCTTTCAAGCTCAAATTGAGACTCGACAGCCAACAATTCCTGGATTATCATCATCTGGTTCCTCGTGGGATTCATTTAACACCAAGTCTGCTAGGATTAGCCACTCTGCATCTGCTCCTAATTTGGTTGAGAATGCACCTGTTAAACCTTCAATTGTGGACTTCCCTCCAGTTTCTGCAGCACAGGTACGCAAGCCTTCCATTAGCCAGCCAACTAGTCAGCCTGTATTGAAAGTGGGGGATGTTCAAACTGCTAATAAGTCCTTGGTGGAAAAGATTCGTGCTGCTGTTGAGTTTGATGAAGACAAGTACTCTATTTTTAAAGACATATCCGGGCAGTATCGTCAGGGTTTTGTTGACACAGAGGTATATTTAGATTTTGTTCGGCAGTATGGCTTGTTGCATCTTGTCCTTGACTTGGCTAGACTATTACCTGATGCTCAGAAGCAGAGAGAGCTGATTGATGCCTACAACAATAGTGTTCGAAGCAATGGTGCGCAGGAGAATGGGTGGTCTCAGGGTAGTGTTCAAATTAAAGATTCTAAGAAAGGTAAAGGGAAGAGTACAGAAGTAGAAAACAGTTCTTTTAAATGGAAGAGTTCAGAATTGGAAGCCAGTAATTCCAAGGACAAACTAGCTGAAAGCATTATTAGCTCTGTAAGGGAACTTCAGTCGAACTACAGGCCTTCTGAAGAAGCAGTCGAGGTTTTGTCGAAGGATGGATACCGTGCTGCCAAAGGCAAATCAAAGCCGGTGGTTATTGAACGCCAGGAGGAATTAAATTCTAACAGTCAACCCCCAACGCAGCAGAGACCGCAAAAAGATTCAGTGCAAGCTGTAAGTGGATCTAATCCACACGTACGGGATGGTGGTGGAGGAAGCAAGCAGCGGAAAAAAACCTCAAAATTTCATAGAGTTCGCTTGGGAGATGGCGCTGCTGCAGCAGTCCTGGATCTTAGAAATTCTGATCCTCAGCCGGATGCCGGGGATGAACGATCAGATGGAAGCAGTAATCCGGCCGGGGGATTGCCTGTCCATGGTGTTTGGAGACATAAAGCAGCCAGTAAACTTTTTAGTTAGAAAGAACTCAAAGAAGAATGTTCTTTGCCATCTTATTTTGCAAAGTGCAGTAATTACAAATTGAGCTGCTAAGTTATGGAGGAAAGTTTGTCTTGGCACCCATTTTTGTGATGATCTGAGTACTCAACTCATCCGAGTTGGATCCTCTTAGTTTAGCCGCTGTGTAGAGTGTTTTTGTGTCTGAGTGGTGATTTTGACGTGGGTTACATCTGCTAAAATCTCCGTATCTGTTGCTTTCCTGACAAGTGTGTGTGTGTATACACACATACACACACACACACACCTCTTTGGAATGCAAATATATGAAGCAAAGGTTTGAGATATACAGTTGTTCATATTTCTGGTTCTTGAAGCTTAGAATGAACAGAAAATGGAGTTGGCATGGATAGCATAATCTAGGCAAGACCAGCGTATTGTATTATTTTTTCTTTTTCTTTCTGTTTTGAGAAAACGCTGGTGCAGCTGCAGCTGCAGCTGCCTTTTGGGTGATTTTAAACATTATGAATTTGATTTGATATGAACCAAAATTTTGGTTAAATATCAATTTCCTATCGTTGCCTTGCTGAAAATCAACAAAGTGAAAATAAAATAAAAATAGGAAATTTTACGGTTTGGTGTCAGGTAATTTGCATCTTTTTTAAATAATGTGATTCATTGTTTGTATACCTACTACAATTTTGTGTTCAAGGATATGCCAATTTCATTTATCATGTCTCTCATGATTTTCTTAAGATACAAATAACTTTGAAATTGTGAGTCAAGGTGGATTCTGAGAGTAACAGTTCCCACGACTCCCCTTTTTCAAAGCAAACCCTTGCCGCCTCCCACCTTGCCTAAAAGAACTGCGGTGTCGGCCTTGTGACCCTCTCCGACGTTTCCCCATTCTTCCCTTTTTCTCATACCGGTCTCCCTCTCTGAATCCTAGTTGGTTTTGCAAACCCTAGATCCCTTGTTTCTTTGTTTCTGAACCCTAAATCCCTCCTTCTCGAATCCTAGTTCTATCGTACTCCTAGTTGGAGTGATTTTCTACTTACCTGATCCTAGTTTTTTTTTTTTCTTCTTCTTCTCGTTTTCCAATTTTTCTCTTCTTTCTTCTATTGCCGAGTGGTAGATTTGGGGGGACTTTCATGGCACCCAAAGTTCTACACCAGCCTCCTTTCTCATTCGATTTATCTATTGGTGCCGAGGAAGAGGCTGATGAGTTTCAATTTGCTGTTATGAAAGTATTTTCGCCGACAATTATCTCAGATGAGAAGGCTAATTCTATAAAGTACTTGATGATCAGACATTGGAAGGGGGATCCAAGGGTTCGTGTGCCATATCTATCCAGTGCGAGACCAATGATCGCTTCCTGGTAAAGTTTAGTGACAAAGGAGCTTTCAAAAGGGCGGTGAGCCGTAATCCGTGGTTTTTTTAGGATACTACGGTTGTTGTCAACGAGTTTGATGGTTTCAGCCCGTGGAGTCGGTGGTGATAGGAACAATCAAAGTCTGTGACAACTTTGATTTCAAAACAGACGCTTTGCATAGCGAGGAGTCAATTTTTGATTGGCTGGAAGCTCTAGGCAGTCACCTGGGTACTTATGTGGACTATGATATGGTGTGATTGGATAATGATGCTGAGATCAATCTGAGCAAACCATTAGTGACTCACTTCAAGGCACCGGTGGGGAACATAGCTTCGTTGGAATGTCAAGTTGAGTACTTGACTTTGAAGGGTATATGCATGGGTTGTGGGACTTTTGATCATCTTCAGCAGAGTTGCCCGATACAATGTGCTAAGCTGGAAGCATAACTTAAGGAAGATGGCCAATTTCGGGCAGAAGAGAGGATGTGGAGGTTGAGGGATGAAATCCTGGTATACTCTGAACTAGGAGGAGGTGCGGGTGACTTTCAGGAAGTGATTCTGGACACTTGGGATAGCGACATTCCTAAAGAATCCCTAGAGCGGGCAAGCAAGGGGCGTAAAATGCCTAAAGGGCCGAGGCCGCAGAAGGGCATTACTTCTCGTCAACAGCTGACGTTTCAAAGATGGTTCCATCAGGAGGTGGAGGATGTGGAAGAATCTACTGTCGGAAACAAGGTGCAGGGGATCGACCCTGGTGCTCCGGCTGCCACGTAGAAAAGGCCCATAGCTAACTAAGGAGTGGTACAACCTAAGTTTGATAGTCCTCTCGTATTACTCTGGTTTTTTAGTCTATGTTTTGTTATGCATCATATTGTTTGTCTTGTATAGGTGTACTATATGACTTCTCTTCATTGGGCCAGATAATCAGGTGGACTTGTATTCCTATTACAAGTTTCGAGTGGATATAAAATTTAGCACCCTTTCAGAAAAAAATAAATAAATTGAAATTGTGGTTCGAGCTTAGGGCAACTGCAACCCCTTTGTTGAAGTTGGAGTTAGAGTTGGATTTGGAATCTATTCCAGCATTTTTGATTTCTAAAAGTAAAAATTGGGAGCTGGACTTGAAATGAGAGTTGTGAATGTTACAGGATATGGGCAATGCATTCTTGTTTGTGTCGTTGAAAGGGGACTCGGGGTATGCCTAGATAGTTGAGTAGGCACCAAGTCTGGATGAAATGGGCGTATCTTCTTTTCAAATCCCCAATAAAGAATGATCTTGACATGGGGACTTGGAGGACTTGTTGGTATAAGGTTGATAAGCCACGCTTCATTTCATCTAGACCCGGCTAAAAGGGCGAACCGAAACTAAAACAGGAGCAAGTTGCACATCGAAGAACAGAGAAAGACACACTCCACTCCAGGAGATGAATAAAGGTAAAAGCATTTAAATATGATTCATTGAATATTCCCTCTGATAAATACCTTCCTTCGTTTCGCTTACCTATTCTATTCCATTTCACTTGCTGACTTAGGCATCAGAGTGTGTTAGGCAGGACCATCTTGTCTACATTTCGGACTGTTCCCTATTCTTAGCAGCTCACTTGGTGATCCATCTCCTTCTGATGTTTGGCTAGTCTCTGTCTGGATCCTAGTACAAACTTCTAGGATTTGCATGTCATGTACGATTCTTATTATTTACTTAATGAATAGCTCAATTACTTAAATCTCAAGTCATTTGTGTGTTGGAGTCCAATTCTAACAATCTTCCACTTAAACTAAGATAAACCACACTCATGTTTAATAAACTGAAATCATCACTCCAAAATATTAAATTTAAGTCGCCTTGAATAATATAGCTTTTAAATATCCAACTTAACAAAACTTGGTCACACTATAGTAGATAATGAAGAAACCATGCATTTATCAAAACAACAGGTTTAAGGATCACATCATCACTAACTGCAGTGCAGAAGAGTTCCAGGTATGATATCAGAGCTAATGACATGAATATACTCAACTGTAATGTCAAAACTCTCTTTGTCCTACAAAATGGTTTTGAAACAAAAACTTCAAAATCACAGATATACACTAGTGGATATCAAAAATATTTGTTAATTGCAAGGAAACATATACAGAACCAATTTTGCATACAACATTTCACTTAAAACTAAATAACTTGGAAAAATATATTTGGACGTGAGATTTAACGTAAAATTTGCAACATAAATATGAATATGAAAAACCACAATTTATTGATATTGAACCAAGTTCACAAAAATGAGAAAAGACTTGTCAATATAACTAAATACAAGTACTACAATTTCAAACATAAATTTCTGTAATCAAATCCTAAAGATCTAAGCTAGCTCGAACATCAAGGTTTTCACGGTGCTTCTTAAACAAATTAATTGGCAATGCCTTTGTGAACATATCAACTAACTGCTCTTCTGTGTTAATATTCAAAACTTCAATCTCTCAATCTTTCACTCTTTCCCTCACACCGTAATACTTCAAATCAATATGCTTAGAGTTTGCAGACCTCTTACTGTTCTTGCAAAACAACACTACAACTTCACTGTCACAGACAATGTTTAAAAAAATGGTAATTGACCGTGATTCATTTTGGTACTGATTACTGCTTAGCCAAGTACTTGGGAGTACTCGAAGTCGTTATTTTTTAATTTTACATAATAAAATAATTATTAATATATTAAATTAAGATATAAAATGTCATTAATCAAAAGATAAAATAGTTAAAATCAAAATAAAATGTCTTTTGATCAAATTATTGAAAACATAATTCAATATTCAAATAAAAGCATGAGAAATTATCTTTCAAATATAAAAAACACTTCATATTATTAAAAACCTCAAAATACATTCTCATTTTCTTCAACTTTGGTGTCATCATCGGAAATAAAATCATCATCATCATCAAGCTCTCTTATTGTAAACTCTTGGACACTATCATCTTTATTCTAAGTAAGATCGGATTCAAGATCATCCTCACCATTTACAACTAGCCATCATCGTGCTTGACTAGCATCACTTGTAAGTAGTGGGCCTTTCATTCTTTTCTTCTTGTTAGTAATTTTGGTCTCTCCCGATTTACTTTAATTTTATTTTTAGTAAAAAAAATTTACTTTTAGAAAGAAAAAAAACAAGGACTCGAGTACTCGGCGAATTGACCGAGTAACCGGTCCGAATTGACCAAACCGGCTGGTTGAGAACAGTTACTCCCTTTTCTGATTCAGTGGCAGTTTAGGCCAGAATCGGCTCGTTTTTGAGCCGAACAGCGAGTACTCGGCTGAGTAGGCCAATTTTTAGAACAATGGTCACAAATAATAATAGTATTTTTTCTATCAAAAATGTTGCTTAACTTTGGTCTCTATCAAAATGTTTCTAATCCAAAATCTCTCACACACTCCTTTATAAAATGAAATTATCTTAGCTTTCATAGTAAAAATTGATGTGTGACAACTCGACTCTTGTCAAAAATCGTCGAAATGATAAATAAATATATAAATCGAGGAAGTACTCAATCCGAAACTCAGAAAAATTTAGAATTTCACCATTTTGATTCTCTCTCCTCAGGCAACAATCACTAAAATCAAGGGTATGAGAAGGAAGAGGACATTAAGTCTTTTTGATTCTGATTGAAATGGTGACCGGAGGTGAACCAATGGCGTTGCACCGCTGATCGGAAGCTCTCCGAGGATTTTGGTCGCCAGTGTTAGGTCAACACGGATCAATGGGTCAATTACACGAAATGAAAAGTTACCATTTTCAATTCTGGAAATCATTATTTATACTTCGTCATTTACGGTAATTCGATTTCTGATATTTCCATCTAACTTTCGTTGATCATAACTTTCTTGTCGTAACTCTGTTTTTGACAATTCTCGTTTCTCCGAACTCCAACAAATTCTACGACTTCCACCTGATGTCAACCAACTTTGACAATTCAATAAAAAGTCAACTCTAAAGCTCTCAATTGTGACGACCCGGACCAGAATTAGCAGTGGAATCAGCTTGATTGATGAGCTTGCACGTAGTCGCAGAGTTGCGACAGTCGTTTTAATCGCGGAAGCTTCTTAACGACTAAATTATTGGCCGAGAATTGGAGCTGGATCTCTTCTCGAGAGTCGTTCTACATGTGATTACGAGTTCGTAGGCGGTTCCGGATCGTTATTTGGACGACCGAGGAATTAATTATGAATATTTGAAGTTTCGACGGAAACGGATTTAAATGGCAGGTTTGTTCGCGACTAAATTACCGGTCGAGAATTTGGTTTCGGCTTCTTCACGGAAGTTGTTCAGAATTTAATTTTGAGTTCGTGGGAACTTCCGGAGCATGATTTTGAGTTACGAGGAATTAGTTGCGAATATTTCCGTTTGTTATTTGTTTAGTCGATTAAATATGTGTTTGGTTGAAGGGTTGACTTTTTATCTGTTTGGCCGATGTGTTTGACTTTGGGTGATATTGGAAGATTATGTCGAGTCGAATTCGTGGCCGCGAGAATTATCGGAATCAGATATACGACGAGAAAGTTACGCGTGTTTGAAGTTTATCGAAATGGATAAGTTTGAGTTTCCATTTTGGGAAAGAGTATAAATAGTAACCTGCCATTAAGGGGAAGTCAAACCTTTCTATTTATTTCTTTGACTGGTGAGTTGACCGAGTCAACTCGGCCTTAGAAGGGAATCGCGACGGTGGTGTACGGTGGCGACGGTGTGTTGCCGATCGGCCGTCTCCGGCCACGGGGGAGGTGGCAGTCGGTGCGCCTTGGCCTCCCGAGCCTACCCCCGGCCACCACGCACGGCGTGGCTCACGGAGGAGGGAGAAATTCCGGCGAGAAATTGGTGAATTTTGGGTTGATTCGGGTTTGGAGATTTTGGCCGAGTTGAACTTCGAGAGGTACTGGGTTTTGTAGCTCTCTTCAAGGTGATTCTAACCATATAAACATGGTGTTCTAATTTGATTTGTGGATTGAGAATTTTGGGTTTGAAATTTGTGGAACAATTCGGTTTTTAGTGAAATTGAGCTAGTTAGAGTTTGAATTGGACTTTGTTGCAGTTATGAAAGTTGCTCAGTGAGTGATTTTGCATGGAATAAGGGTTTCTCCGCCGGAAAATTTTCAGGTTGAAGGTGGCGCCGCTGTGGGCGGTGGTCAACGCGGCGGTCAACGGCGGTCCAGTTTGACTTTTTCTAGTTTTCGGCATGTTACATGTCATTTGACTAGAAATCGCGCCCCGATCGCAGTGGGGAGGTTTGTTTTTCGAGTTGAGCGTCCGAACGTAAAACGAGGTATTGAGGTGGTATATATGGATTTTCGACGATTCGTCGTATTCGAATTGTGTATTTCCGAGAATGGTGGTTTCTCGTGGTTTGATTTGTATTGTCGGATTATGATTTTGAATATTGGACATTGTGAATATTCAGGGGTTCGTGATCGTTTGTTTGGCGAGGGACATTCCGCCGGATCACGGGTTAACGCGATACGCGTTACGCCAGACTGTGAGTGGACAAGTTTCTATTTTCACTGTTGATTTTGCGAGTTTGTGGATTTATTGATTTCCGTATTTAATTATACGATGATTGTGATATATGTTATTTTCGGAGGTATGTTACTATGTGTTATTGGTGATTGGCATTTATTGCATCGATGCTACCAGAGTTGAGAGATTCCTCTGGCCCAGAGTTGAGAGATTCCTCTGAAGCAGGGTTGAGAGATTCCCCTGAGTGCCGTCGGAGTTGAGAGATTCCCCTGGCCTTTCACCGTCAGGTTTGAGCGATTCACCTGACGTCGGGCTTGATAGATTCGCCTGACAACCTCCATATATATGTGTGTTGTGTTTTCCGAACTCGCATTGTTTTATATTGAGTATGTTTATAAACTGGTGAAAGGCATATGTTATTTTCGTCCACTCACTCTAACGTTTATCGTTTTATTTGCCTTTCCCCTGGGCTTTTCGGTTTCCGTGCCCAGTTTGCAGTTCAGGCTCTGGTGTCGCACGTCGTGGTCGGAGGCCTAGTACTCGAGCTACTTTGTTTCATCCAGTAGGTTTATTGTTCTACCTACTGTGGTATGCGTATATGATTATGTATTAGAAGTCGCTCTGAGTTTCCTATTGAATATGTTATACGATTTTTCCCGGATTTCAGTAAAGTATATATTATATGTATTGTTTACTTTACTGTTGATATATTGAGAAATCCGGATGGGATTGGTGCCCACAGTTTGTTTTTTGTGTGGCATAGGATGAAGTGTATTTTCCGCGTGCAGGTAATGGTAATTCAACGTTAGTAACGAAACTCTGCCCAAATTTCGAAAAGTTTTGTTGGTTCGTGTTTTCGAAGGGGTTCGATTCCGGTTTAGGTAACTGAATCGGGATTGGGTCCTTTCAGCTTGGTATCAGAGCATTAGGTTAAAGGTTCTGTAGACTTCTGTAGTCGTGTTTACTTAGGGTATTTGAGTTGATACAGCATGACTGGAGTGATGACCCGACTGGCCAGCGGTACTCATCAATACTTCGGGTGTTGTGTGTCCTCAAATATCTGCGGTTTCATGATTACGTTCCACTTGTTGTGAACGATGTTTTATTCATTAGGATGCCTCCTGACGTGCTTTCCGTGTCGTTTCGGTTGTGGATCCTATTGAGGATTAATCGACGCGTGATTTACCAGTGAACTGTGGATTTGGATGAGTATTCCGAGTTCAGTAAACTGTGTGGCACGGTTTTCCTGGTTGTGTGTATGAGCATCTACATGTTGCCTCAGATCTGAGCATTGTGGCAGATGATGTATGCCTGAGTCAGATTAGTGTATTTTGTAGGCTGGTATTGTGTGAGTTCCGGTTGCGACTCCACGGCCTACATTCAGGGTATTGTATATACGGTAATGGTGTTATCAGGCTACCCAGCATTTGAATGTGGAGTGTTTGTCCACCTGAGGCAGTGATGCATTGTTCACATGATTGTCCCTATTTGCACGAGTTATGTGGCTTCAGAGGAAGTAGTGTACGAGGTTCGAGATGAGTTTGAACCTGAGTATCAGAGAGGGATCTTGATTGTTGTGCCTCGAGACGTCCGTGAGGAGCTTAGTGTGTTGCCCTCAGTGGCGAGGCTATCGAGAAGGAAAAGTGTACGCGGTTTTCGATGTGATGGTTTGAGGTAAGTGGACTTAGTCGAGATTTTGATGAGGTTGAGTTCCGACACTTCGGGATCAGTGATTTCATCAGACTGTGGTCTTTTCGATTATGTTGAGGGCCATCAGATCAGGCTGAGGATCCGTTTGGTGATGGCGGAGATCACAGTGTGGCGGACCTGTTCCTGTGGCATGAGTTTGGGTGATCCTTTCACGCAGCAGGTGTCGCTGTGACTGGTGTTCGTGGTACACTCTCTGTTGCCATTGTGGTGACCAGGAGGGTCACGTTACGAGGGAACGTTTTAGCCAGCTGTTGTAGCGGTTCGGTTGCTCAGAATTTACGAGGAGATCCTCATGTTGTTCCTGCAGTCTGATTAATGTACTCTTTTGATGAGTTAATCAGCAATGTCGTGATTGACGTGGGCGACTAGTTGGGCATGTTGGAGTTCGTGCCATGACCTTGTTTGAGGACAGATTTTTCTCCGAGACTACTATTGCTTGATATCCATGGTGATTGTACCTGTATCTCCACTTCCGAGGTTTTGAAGAGTGTTGCATTCATCCGGAGGTCGCGAGATCCTCGTTGGAGGATATGGTTTAGCCGCAGATCTGTTATAGCTGGACATCATGGTTGTGATGTGACCGTGAGTATGAACTTACTGATGATGCATTTTGGCTGTGTTTGATTACCTCGAGAAGGAGGTTGTGTTTTGACGACCAGATTTCCCCGAGATGCTGTTTCGCGGTGATGGTCGAGCGGATGATGGAAACGGATTGTATTGTTGTTTAGCTCATGTTGTGGATACTACGGTTGTTGTGCCCGACATTGGCGATGTTGAGGTGGTTCCCGAGTTTTCCAGGTGTGTTTCGGAGGAGTTACCAGGTGTTCCTCCAGTTCGGGAGACTGACTACACCGTTGAGCTTGTACCAGGCGCTGGACTCATTTTACCGGCATCTTGTCGTTCGGAGCCAGTGGAGCTGATGAAGCTACAGGTTCAACTCCAGGAGTTGCTGGAGGAGGTTTCAGGAGATTTCATGCGACCCCGCGTATTTGCGTGGTGTGCTCTTGCATTGTTTGTACAGATGATGGATGGTTCGTCGAGGTGGTACATTAAATACTGAAGCCTGATTCGCTTCAGAGGAGAGTGAGTATACTCCGCTTCAGATTGACGATTGGTTGATCAGCTCGCGAGAGCTTCAGTCTTTTCGAAGATTGATTTTGGGACTGGATACCATCAGTTAAGGTTTGATGAGTCAGATATGGTTTGGACAGCTTTCGGATCGCGGTGTAGATATCGTGAGTTTTTGGTCACGTTGTTTAGTTGACAAGTGCCCCGTAGATCGTGTGGATTTAATGGACCAGGTGTTCAGACGGTTTCTGGACGAGTTGCGGTCATGTTCGTTGGCTATGTCCTGATGTACTCCGAGAGTGTGAGCTAGTACCCGAAGCAAATACGAGCGATTTTGCGGACTTCGCGAGACGATTAGCTGTTTGTGAAGTTCAGCCAGTGTGAGTATTGGCTAATTAGCATGCAGATTTTGGGGTTGTGTGATGCTAACCGAGGGAGTTGGCGTGGATCCTGACCACATGGAAGCCGTGTTGATTTTGGGTTGACCTACCGTTGTACCAGAGATCGGGAGTCTCTTGGGTTTGGCAGGCTATTACTGACGGCTTGTGCAGGATTTTTCCTGGATTGCCACTCTACTTTCCAGATTGACGAAGAAGGCGTCAAGTTCGTGTGGTTCGATGCACGCGAGGAGAGTTACTTACTCCTGAAGGATGGTTGACCGTTGCTTCGGTTTTGACCTTACCTGACGATCGTGATGAGTTCGTGGGTTATGGCGATGCATCGAGGTTTAGATTTGGATTTAGTTTTGTCTTGATGCTGTGTAGCAAAGCGGTGGCTCGTGGTTCCAGACAGTGGAACATTATGGGACTACGTATCCTATGTGTGATTTGGGTGTAGCTGTCTTTATGTTAGCATCAGAGAGTTCAAGACACTACAGCTATGGCGTGCAGCGCGGTGTAGGATGTACACTGATCATTTGAGTTTCATCCACTTGCATTTTCGGCCAGATTTGGGCTTGAGGCAGTGTAGATGGATGGGGTCGATTTACAACTATGGCTGCACCTTTGAGTTTGTTCGAGAAAGATTAGAGATTGTACTTTGACCATCCGTCTGGGATGTGGTTGTTGATGCATTCAGTCGAGAATCGGGAGCTCCAGTGTTTCATGTGTGTGTGGCTCGAGTTTCTGTGTTAGCCGAGTTTGGGCTACGAGAGCTGAGTTAGAGTGTGATGACGTTGAAGCTCATTGTTTTGCGCATGTTTGGTGCTAGTGGTGCAGAAATGTATCAGATACTCCGAGTTTACTACTCGTGACGCTACCTGTAGAAGAATGTAGCGGCTTGTGCGTGCAGATGCCACATTTGTCGACTGACGATGGCTAGGAGGCAGAGACTTGCCGAGAAGTGTCAGTCATAGGAGATTTCCGGTTAGACGTGGCGATTGTCGCTGTGATCTTGTGTGTGTTTGTATGCACTTTTGTTTGTGATACCAGTTGTTAGGCCTTTGTGGATCGTTTGATGAACTTAGTACATTTACTTATACTTTTCGGAAATGATTTCTGTGGCAGGCTGGCATAGTTGTGTTTGACGGAGATTGGCCATTTACGTGTGTACTTGTGTTCCAGTTCGCTAGTCGAGGTAATCAGCTGCGACTATGTGTTGGCGAGCTTTGCTGCGAGCATTGGGGACTAGATTACGAGTTAGTACCGGTTCTTATCCTCAGATTGGTGAGCGATCTTTGAGGACTATTCAGACCTTGGTAGGCATATTGTGGACCTCGGAATTACAGTTCCGGAGGATTTGGGACCAGCAGTTCCAGTTGTTTGAAATTGCATGCAGTACCAGTTGTTGATCACTGTGATATTGATATTGCATGACGTCGTTTTGAGGACGATGTTGTACTCCATTGTGCTGGAGAGAGAGTTTGGTTTGAGTTTGAGTTGATGTTTGATTCTGATTTTGTGGAATGTGCGACCACAGACTGTTAGATTAGCGGAAACAGATTGATAATTGCCCGAGTCTGATGTTTGAGCTATATTGATGTGAGTGTGTGAGTTATGTTGATGTGTGTAACTGAGTTGTGATTTGCCACGCTATTTTGATCTGTATGTGGTCATAGGCGAGTTTGTGTTATGCCGTATAGTTCGGCATCGCCTATAGCATTAGCTTTTGTGCGAGTGGGGTTCCGTGCGGCGGAATTGTGTTTTAGGTTGGTTTCGTGTGGTATACCCTGTCTGTTCCTTATGCAGGAACACTTGGCGATAGTGTGAGCCAGTTCAGATTTGTGATTTGTGGGTACAGGGATTCCAGCACGGAATTATCTCCTATTGTGGAGTTTGTGATCAGAGTTGTTCAGTTGGGATTGCCGTTGGGCAGTTGAGCAGTATGCAGAGGCAGTGCTCCTACTTTTAGCCAGCAGACTTGGAAATTTCGAGGTCGAAATTTTTCTAAGGGGGGTGGATTTGTGACGACCCGGACCAGAATTAGCAGTGGAATCAGCTTGATTGATGAGCTTGCACGTAGTCGCAGAGTTGCGACAGTCGTTTTAATCGCCGAAGCTTCTTAACGACTAAATTATTAGCCGAGAATTGGAGTTGGATCTCTTCTCGAGAGTCGTTCTACATGTGATTACGAGTTCGTGGGCGGTTCCGGATCGTTATTTGGACGACCGAGGAATTAATTATGAATATTTGAAGTTTCGACGGAAACGGATTTAAATGGCAGGTTTGTTCGCGACTAAATTACCGGTCGAGAATTTGGTTTTGGCTTCTTCACGGAAGTTGTTCAGAATTTAATTTCGAGTTCGTGGAAACTTCCGGAGCATGATTTTGAGTTACGAGGAATTAGTTGCGAATATTTCCGTTTGTTATTTGTTTAGTCGATTAAATATGTGTTTGGTTGAAGGGTTGACTTTTTATCTGTTTGGACGATGTGTTTGACTTCGAGTGATATTGGAAGATTATGTCGAGTCGAATTCGTGGCCACGAGAATTATCGGAATCAGATATACGACGAGAAAGTTACGCGTGTTTGAAGTTTATCGAAATGGATAAGTTTGAGTTTCCATTTTGGGAAAGAGTATAAATAGTAACCTGCCATTAAGGGGAAGTCAAACCTTTCTATTTATTTCTTTGACTGGTGAGTTGACCGAGTCAACTCGGCCTTGGAAGGGAATCGCGACGGTGGTGTACGGTGGCGACGGTGTGTTGCCGATCGGCCGTCTCCAGCCACGGGGGAGGTGGCAGTCGGTGCGCCTTGGCCTCCCGAGCCTACCCCCGGCCACCACGCACGGCGTGGCTCACGGAGGAGGGAGAAATTCCGGCGAGAAATTGGTGAATTTTGGGTTGATTCGGGTTTGGAGATTTTGGCCGAGTTGAACTTCGAGAGGTACTGGGTTTTGTAGCTCTCTTCAAGGTGATTCTAACCATATAAACATGGTGTTCTAATTTGATTTGTGGATTGAGAATTTTGGGTTTGAAATTTGTGGAACAATTCGGTTTTTAGTGAAATTGAGCTAGTTAGAGTTTGAATTGGACTTTGTTGCAGTTATGAAAGTTGCTCAGTGAGTGATTTTGCATGGAATAAGGGTTTCTCCGCCGAAAAATTTTCAGGTTGAAGGTGGCGCCGCTGTGGGCGGTGGTTAACGCGGCGGTCAACGGCGGTCCAGTTTGACTTTTTCTAGTTTTCGGCATGTTGCATGTCATTTGACTAGAAATCGCGCCCCGATCGCAGTGGGGAGGTTTGTTTTTCGAGTTGAGCGTCCGAACGTAAAACGAGGTATTGAGGTGGTATATATGGATTTTCGACGATTCGTCGTATTCGAATTGTGTATTTCCGAGAATGGTGGTTTCTCGTGGTTTGATTTGTATTGTCGGATTATGATTTTGAATATTGGACATTGTGAATATTCAGGGGTTCGTGATCGTTTGTTTGGCGAGGGACATTCCGCCGGATCACGGGTTAACGCGATACGCGTTACGCCAGACTGTGAGTGGACAAGTTTCTATTTTCACTGTTGATTTTGCGAGTTTGTGGATTTATTGATTTCCGTATTTAATTATACGATGATTGTGATATATGTTATTTTCGGAGGTATGTTACTATGTGTTATTGGTGATTGGCATTTATTGCATCGATGCTACCAGAGTTGAGAGATTCCTCTGGCCCAGAGTTGAGAGATTCCTCTGAAGCAGGGTTGAGAGATTCCCCTGAGTGCCGCCGGAGTTGAGAGATTCCCCTGGCCTTTCACCGTCAGGTTTGAGCGATTCACCTGACGTCGGGCTTGATAGATTCGCCTGACAACCTCCATATATATATGTGTGTTGTGTTTTCCGAACTCACATTGTTTTATATTGAGTATGTTTATAAACTAGTGAAAGGCATATGTTATTTTCGTCCACTCACTCTAACGTTTATCGTTTTATTTGCCTTTCCCCTGGGCTTTTCGGTTTCCGTGCCCAGTTTGCAGTTCAGGCTCTGGTGTCGCACGTCGTGGTCGGAGGCATAGTACTCGAGCTACTTTGTTTCATCCAGTAGGTTTATTGTTCTACCTACTGTGGTATGCGTATATGATTATGTATTAGAAGTCGCTCTGAGTTTCCTATTGAATATGTTATACGATTTTTCCCGGATTTCAGTAAAGTATATATTATATGTATTGTTTACTTTACTGTTGATATATTGAGAAATCCGGATGGGATTGGTGCCCACGGTTTGTTTTTTTTGTGGCATAGGATGAAATGTATTTTCCGCGTGCAGGTAATGGTAATTCAATGTTAGTAACGAAACTCTGCCCAAATTTCGAAAAGTTTTGTTGGTTCGTGTTTTCGAAGGGGTTCGATTCCGGTTTAGGTAACTGAATCGGGATTGGGTCCTTTCATCAATATTTACAGACGGTAAAAAATATTTACCATAGCTACTAAATTGGAATCGAATTATATCATAAATGATAGTTATTATACAAAAAGGTTGGGGTATCCCAATTAGGGATGGCAAAATAACTTGAACCCGCGAGTATTCGCTCGACCTAAACCCTACAGAACTCGATTTCTAAGGCAAATAGTTAGGTATTGAGTATTTATCGATCCGAATGCTGATGGATTTGGGTCGGGTACGAATATGCATTGACCGAACCTGAACCCAAACCTGACCCGTCTATTATTATATTTTATAATTTATTATCTAATTTTTAATATATATTTTTTTATTATAAAATAGTAAAATTTATAATCTATTTTAACTATTTTTTATTTTAACTATTTTTGGTTCAGGTAAAGGGGTCGGGTTCGAGCATTACATACCCGACGAATTGGGGTCGGGTAAAAATCCGAACTAAAATTTTTTGGGTTCGGGTCGGGTTTGATCGATTGGGTTTATGTTGAGTTCGGGTTCGGGTATCGAAACCTGGCCCCGACCCGATTCGTTGTCATCCCTAATCACAATCTACCCTCGTTAAAATAATTTCATCCTCGAAATTACAAAACTAAGTTTAGAGAATATTTCTGCGAAAAATTGGGCAAAGCTTCCCCAAAAAAATATGATATCCAAAACCTACAAAAATGTCCAAATACACTTCTATAATCACAATTTCTTAACTTATACTACGAGCCACTGATGCTCGTCCGGATTTCTCCACTAACACATATACATAATACTCAAATATAACTCAAGTTCAATTACCTATACATATGAAATTCAATAGCTCATATAGAAAGGAATCTCAAATACTCTAAAATCAATCAATAATAAACAAACATGTAACTCAAAGAGTCCACTGTTGGAACGATTATTGATCTCTGATGATCGATATATCTCGTTGTGATAAAATCACTAATCAATGTTTCAAATTTCCAATCATCGTATTACCGCTTGAACATGGAATATTATAATCACACTCGTACACGTTTCACGAGCTCAAATCGTATCGTAATCTCATACTGATCAAATGAGTTTAAAATTGTATAATAATGCTCATTGCACGAGTAAATATTATGTTATCAATCTCATATTTCAAGTTCAAATCATCTCAAATTCATATGCTTGTCACGTGAGAGAATATTATATCATGTCCGTCGCGCGTACAAGTATCACATTGCAATGCTGGCATTGTGAGTTCAAGTTATATTTGTATATCATTATGCTCATCTCGTGAGCTCAAATTCTCAAATCACAATGCTCATCTCGTGAGCTGAAGTCACATTTCTCAAATCACAAATCACGATGCTCGCCTATTGAGCTCAATCATATCACATAATCATCCGTCCTATGATGGTAATCACATAATATAGATCGATGAATCATTTCACGTTTTAAGTTATCGTTTTTTGTTTCGAATCGAATTTTCATATATCATAAACTCTCGAGTTAAGGACATCGAGAACACCCCGTCCATTGACGATAATCATTATCAATATATAATATACTCTCAAGTTTTTGATACCGAGAACACTCATATACACTGATATCTCTCGAATTAGGACATCGAGAACACCACCTGATTGGTTTTGGGTCTCTTCACCCTAGGGAGGCACAATCCCCACTTAACTATCTCCCGTAAATGGACCCCAATTATGATTTCAACCAACCGTAGCCTGGCAGCTCCACCAATTCGTGGCAGCCTATCCATTTATCTCATATCTCATATATATAATCATATATAATATTATCAAATTTTTTTTTCTCGTATAGTAATTCTCATCTATAATTGTAATCGTAATAGTTTCAATTTCATAGTTTCCAATGAATCCTATTGCATTCTAAATAACTCAACTGATCATAAATCATGATCATCAATCGAATAGTTGCATATGTTGGATTCTAAATGGTTAATTCGTATATTTGTACAAATAGTACAAATAATCACAAGTACAATAGGATAAACACTATCCATTTTCGTATAGTTTCCATTTATCATTGTAAATCATCTCGTTCCCATTTTGTTTGACAACTAATGCTATCGTTTCGTTACCACTTCGTAATGGTCTCAATTTTTTTGTTTCGAATGTCGTTCATTGTAGCACAATTTACATGATCAATATAATAGTTAAAAATATATATCGATAAACAT
Source organism: Geum urbanum (assembly GCA_946800695.1). Lineage (NCBI taxonomy): Eukaryota > Viridiplantae > Streptophyta > Magnoliopsida > Rosales > Rosaceae > Geum > Geum urbanum. Next base: position 8,215,914 of record OX327015.1, read on the forward strand.
AAATAAAAATTTATCGATAAATGAATATCAATAAAATATATCGATAAATAAATATCGATAACTAAACTATGTCTCCACAACAAGAAGTACAGAACCGCGTACCTCGGGTCCTGCAACGGCAATGCGTAACCACTTCTAGTCCATAACCACGAAACTCCGTCTTCGCGACGTTCAGAAGAACACAATTACACAATTTCTAGACTCGGAATTTCATGACTAAACTCTAAAACCAGAAACACAACAAAAGGGATGTCTGAGAGTTGAACCGCACACTCTAATACCATTTGTGATGACCCCACCCTTGTCAAAAAGATAAATAATTAGATAAATCGAGGAAGTACTCGATCTGAAAATAATTTCAACAAATTCAGTCGAAGAATATATCTGATAAACTTATTATGAAGAAACAGTCGTAATGATAAGACCACTACACCAAAAGGGTCTATAGACAACATCATTGGTCTGTTGTCTAATAGGGATTTTTTTGTTGTCTATTGCGTTGCTGGTAGTTACCATTTTGGACAACAGATAATTTCTGTTGTTAAAACCTATTTCCAATAACGGTGACTTATAACTTATGTTGTCTATGAGTGACAAAAAATTATGCATTTTGGGCCCTATATGTTGATTCAAGTCTGTTCAGACGACATATATTTATATTTTCTGAAGTTAGAGTTTGTCAGTGACGAACAAAAACAACATATATTTTATTTTCTGTTGTTGGAAAGTTTCTTAACCTACAATTGTCTATTTGTTTATGGAATTTTGTGGTGCAAAAAACAACAGAAAATGTGTAATTTCTATTGTACAAGGTTTGAAAGAACTGCATATTTTTTTTGTAGTTTTTGAAGTGTAAACATAAAATGTGAAATTATGTTGTAAGAGGTATGAATGAACTACAACTTTTGTGTACATCTTGAAGTGTGAAAATCGAAACAACAATAGACAAGAGCAAGTATCAGGTCATTTATCAATTCATTTTCTACCAAAAAGGTGCACATACAATAGGATCATTCATCATAAATCATGAACATCTGTTTGTACAAAAAGAAACATACAATAGCTAGCTAGCATCTGAACTACATATCCCTTGCTAACATAGGAACTAATACATCTTCAAAAGCTGATTTCCTATAAAGCCTACAAAGAGCCACACCAATATGAATCTAAGTTAGCTCCGCGACAACCTTGCCTGATGTAGTAAGGGTAGTTAATTCACCAATCATGTTTCATTGTTAATGAAGGATTCTTCTCATATATCCAATCACCTTTGCTGGTATTCCTGCCACCATACTCAGTAAGATTACTAATTAGGCATAAGATATCTTAAGCAAAACAATAAAGCTTAAGATATCCTCCTACAAATGAAAATATTGTGACCTATTTGTATTTATTATTGACTAGAAACAAATAATAACGAAAAAACAATAGATGAGAGATCAACAAGATGGCAAAATCTAAGAAGAGTAGATTGTAGATATCATGACACAATGACGTATTCAATTAACTATCAGCCTTCAACTCTATCATTGCAAAAATTACCCGAACTCCAGGATGGGTTTCATGCATAAACTCAAACAACTTATTGACAAAAGTCTTGAGGAACTTCCAATGAGCTGTTACAAATCTAGGGTACTATCCAACAACATACCTACAAACATAAGATATAAGAACTTTTGCCAAGACATAATCCACCTATTTCCCAGCATAATGTATTCAAGTTGTTCCATACCCAATCCTCACCACTCAGTTGCTTGCTTAATTTCTTTAGCATCTGTGTTCCGATGAAAACAGGAGAAATGATTAGAAAGGACTCTTCTAGAATACAGAGGTTACATACACCAAAAGAATTCATAATAGTTCGTATGTATCTGAACAATTAAATGAATACTCTTAACTGAAGTACATTTTCTTACACCACCATAGTACTCGAATCAAAAGGCAGTTGACGCAACCATTAAGAGTAGAAAATTCCACGAAAGACCTTTACCTGCTTTTCAGTGTCATCGTGGTCAAGGTGTGCCAAATATATAAGAGTTTCCCTCATGATCTAAAAAATGAATATAACATTACTAACATATAAAGTATGTTAAAACGAGATAGCATGAATCTATCAATGACATCAAAGAGACAAAATGTCAAGACTTATCACATTGTAGTTTGTTAACATCTGATGTCCATCAATGCACAACCAGCAAACGAACAAGTTTCCATGAATACTACACTCTAGACCTGACTCAAAAATTCCTAAACTACTTTGATAGTGATTATATTTAGGAAATCATCTACTCATTCCTAAAGATGAGCTACTAGATCCACCTTCACAACAGAGATAAACATGAACCACCTCACTATAGTATCACTAAATTGACAATCTAAGCATATCAACACAAACATATATGAATCACCTTATATTGGAAAAGAACATCATTGTCCTTCAAGGTCTCAGGAACAATGTTCCCATTCTCATCTTCGACAATAAGAACCTCTTTGGGCTTTGCCATCCTACAGATCATAAGCAGCCTGAGCTTCGACACAATGGTGACGTATATCTGCCTCCTCTGCATAATGTGTGAACCATTGCCATCAATCATACCAGGAATCAAAGGCATCTGCTAATTAAGTAGCAAAAACACATAGAAGATATGGGTGGCATAAAAATCAGATCCACTTTCTTAACATATAAAACAATCTATCATATAACGATAGAAAAGCTAACGAGAGAATTAAATCACCAGCAATCCGATCATATTTGCAGTTGCTGCAGGGTTATCCAAATTATTATGCGCCTCATACAGTTTTAAGACCAAGAAATTCCAGTAGTCTAAGCAAACCTTCACACATAAAGTCAAACAAAAGAGAACCAATACTGTTAGTCCAGCTACGAGAGAGAGAGAGAGAGAGAGAGAGAGAGAGAGAGAGAGAGAGAGAGAGAGAGAGAGAGAGAGAGGTGGGGGTAGTGATCATACCTTAAACACTTCTGTGTCATCCACATATGAGATGCTAATAAGATTAAGATATTCAAGACCCATTAACAATCCATTCACATTTTCTTGCGAGGTTTCAAGAACATGAATGTGAGCCTGCATAGAAGGAGACAAATTAGTAGTGATCTCATGGCATTATATTAAAATTATAAGCTTTTTATAAATTAATTTGAAATGGAACAGGAGGTACTAACCTTGAAAAACGAAGTAAAGAGCCCAAGTCCTGAATATATGCCTACAGAAATAACATTAAGGAGTTAACATTTACACATACACAGAAATGGAGCACATGACCAATTAACAAATACATGTTCCTCGCCAGTTCCATTTACATAAGCCTCAGGGATGTTTGTGGTAGGCGGGAGAATAGTCACTACAAAAAAAAATTGATATAGCCACGGCATGGTGCCGACGCTAAAGGCTATTTTGCCATCGCGAAAGACTACAAAAAAGTATATTGAAAACTACATCAGACTATTGAACCATGTCTAGTATCCGTAGGATCCAAAAATTAACACTACAAAAAAGTGCTTCTAAGCTTGTTAACATAGATACCGAGGAAAATAACAAAAAAGAACAATACAATACAAACAACGATACAATACAAGAAGTGACGATAAAATACTTGCCTTGGTTATCGTTTTCAAATCTAGCCGTTTAGCCACCTATTTTTCCGGAACATACGAGAGGGGAGAGCCCTTCTGCAGAAATGCAATGTGTGCATTTACAGTTAAATATATCTTCTCTCTCACGAAATTGCATAAATAAGCGTAACGAGCGAGTATCGAATGTTTTACCTAAGAGTTTTTGAACCTCTCTTCTTTGCTACTTTGGCTGCTTTCTTCTGAGCTTCGGCGTTCACTGCTCTCTTATTTTCTTCCTGCAATTGAATCAACATTTCCAAACATAATTAACTGTAAAATCGAGTTGATAATTGAAGAGGACAAACCTTTATGAAGTAGGGGTAGTGTTTATTGAACAAGCTAATTGTCTCCTTGACCCGAACATGATTGCTCTTCTCAACCGAGTCAGCGGCGGCGACGGCAACGACGACCTTGCTCTTCTTCGATCGAAACTTCTTCTCCTCCTCATCATCGTTCTGAGCAGCCGAGCTCTGCTTTCCCTTGAGATTGGGGTTACGGTTAGGGCTTTGCTGATAATGGAGCAATTGGACTCTTTGGCAAACGAGGTGTTCTTTCTGTTGCTTCTCCTTGATCTGGATGCGAAGCTAACTCTCTACCTCTTCAGTGGCGGCGACGGTGTTCGATGGAAGTCTGAACTGAATTATCCACGGTCTCCAGCGATTTAACTACCATTTCTCACTAGAGAGTAACACAATGAGTAACACTCACCTCCAAAAGAAAGAAGCTTGGATGCCTTCGAATTCATATGATGGGTTTTGGGATTTAGGTCAAATTAGTTTTGGGGGTTTTGGGACTTTGGTTTAGTGGGCTTCGACGTCGGTGAGACTTCCATGGATGATAATGTGACTAGAACAAGTAGGGAGTGTAGAAGGAAAAGCTAAGAGAGTAGTAAGAAGAAGAAGAGAAATATCAAAGAGAGTGGTCTTCTTCTTCATCTCACATCAGGATCTGATTTGAGAACGAGTTCCGGTTAGTTAAGAAGAGCGAGCCGGAACGAAAAAGTGAGATTGAGAGGGTGAAGTAATATTTATAATGGCAGTAGTATAAATAATTAGAAATCAAAGGGAAGTTAGCGCGTTTTTGAATTTTTAGGAAAAAGTTTGCGCACCTATTTTTCATTCAAAAGTGTCAAACCCTAATCTATGAACTCAGTATACAGATAACAGATACATCTCAATATGTTGTCTTACTAAATTGAACAAAATTTTATACTATTCATCACACAACATAACATGGAAATCTATTGTCTGATTATTACCTAGTCTAAACCAGACCATTTTATCACACAACATATATATTTTTCTGTTGTCTGAATCAAAAATATCAAAAACATAAACAACAGACTAAAATAATTTCTTTTGTTATAACATGTCCTCAGAGATACTCATTATCGATAACAAAATTCTGTAGTTTAATTGGTCTTATAACAATAGTTAGCAAAACTATCTGTTATTTCTACCAATTTTTTCTCGATTTACTAGTCACACAACAGAAAACAACGCATCTGTTGTTGACATGGTGTTGTCTATCGACAGTTTTCTAGTAGTGGACAAACCTAATTTCTTTTTTGGCCGCACCGCCACTAGTGGCAAACCCCGTCACCACTGCCACTGGGTCGATAAAGTCTAAACAAAAAATTAACCTCAAAACTATGTTCTTATCATCTATACGAACCTAACAGAATATAACATGACACATTTCCGAAAATTATTTTTCAGCCACGCGCCACCACCGGTGACCACCGCCGATGCCAAAAAATGATCCACTGATCTCTTCATCTCACCTAGCCCAACATTTTATTCCAAAAGACCTATGCCTAATTATAGCTTGTTTGTTGGAATCGGGCCCGAAAGCTGGTGGATCCAAATCCGCTGGAAAACTTCTCAGTGACAGAACTTCGTCGTCGATCCACTAATGGGCTCGAGACTGACACCAAAAGACTTATGAGCATGAGGGGAGCAAAACCTCTCCATCCTAGGTGGCCAAAGCCACCGGCAACCACTGAGCATGGTAACAAAAAAACCTATAAAATCACCATTTCGATTCTCTCTCCTCAAGTAACAATCACTGAAGTCAAGGCCTTTTGAATCCAACTGGAATCGTGGTCGAAGGTGAACCAACGGCGTTGCACCGCCGACCAGAAGCTCTCTGGCGATTTTGGCTGCCAAAGTTTGGTCAACGCGGGTCAATTACCCAAAATGGAAAGTTACTATTTCCAATTCTGGAAACCACTATTTATACTTTGACATTTACGATAATTTAATATTTGATATTTCCATCAACCTTTCACTGATCATAAGTTTCTCGTCATAACTCTGGTTTTGACGATTCTCACGTGTACGAACTCGTCTCAACAAACTCTACGACTTTCACCTAAAGTCAACCAACTTTGACAATTTAATAAAAAGTCAAATCTAAAACTCTCACTATTTATAGCCGATAAAAATTATTTACCGAAACTACTAATTTGAAATTGAATTATATCGTAAATGATAATAGTTATATAAAAAGGTCAGGGTATCACATGATGGAAGTGTGGGTCTTCCAAGCTACAAGTCCTCCAGCTAGCATAAATACATAACCACATGTCTATTTCACTGAAGCGGGATAATTTCCAGTAAAAATATGAATTAGTGTAACCCTTGTTAGGTCCATAATTATGTTCTTATTATGTTGCTAACCTCTTGCTTATGGCTTGTTTTCCATGAGTAAATCATCGTTCTTATGATGTTTCACGTTCTTGCTACGAAACCATGGTTTGACTCAGAAATGCATTAAAAAAGAAGAATTAAGCACTTATTAGAGAAGACGTATATATTTCCGGAGTCACGAGATATTTTGGACCAACTTTGAGAAGTTACCTGATGTTGCGCGCCCGAAACCTACCGAAATTTGTCACAGCCGGCCCAATCACTTTGAATCCAGCCCAATGGAGGCCCCACCTATTTATGCGTACCAATATGATTTAAAGAGAAGAAGAAGAAGATGGACCACGTGATGTTACATATTTAGGATTTTAGCCTTACAAAACCTTGGATCATGGTTCCCTTTGTTCAAAGCCAACTTTTAGATCTTCCAACTTCTCATTTCTTATCATCTAATGGCTGGAATTTGCTCTCCCAAATGACCCAAATTCGAGCTCCCAAGCCCCTAGCCAAAATAAGCTTTTATTTGGTGCAATTTCACACAGTCTCTCTAGTTTTTGAGCTCTACCTTCTCTCTAGACTCAGAAACCCTCTTCCTCCCCTCTTCTCCACCTCAAACACCCTCTCCACCACCAATAAAAGACCCTAAAGGTTGAGCTATCTTGCTCTCCTTAAGGTTCCTTCCCCTTTCTTGCTCCTCCTCACTTGGTTTTATATATCTCTTTGTAGAACCAAGCTTTCCTCTCTCATCTCTCTCTTAGGTTTGTTTAGATTTCTAGAACTCAAAGTAGGTGATAATTAATTCCTCCTCCCTCGGCTTTTCCTTTGGAGTAGATATACCTTTTTCGGTCAATTTCAGGTATAGGGCATTATACAAACTTTTCGATCATATTTTAACATCTACACCGTCTAATTATTAGGTCTATATGAGTATATCATTCTTGTAAATTTTCAACCCAAATGGTGATCGTTAAAGTATTAAACTAGATTAAATCAAGGGACGGACCAAATATGTCAAACCTAAACCGCTCATACTTATAAACTTATATTGTAGTTTTGAATACTTTAATGATCACTATTTTGGCTGAACATTTACAAACTTAATCTACATATTTTGACCTAAAATCAAAACGATGAAGATGTTAAAATATAATCGAAAATTTAGTGGAAGGCCTTTGATAGTTAAATACTATTAATTTTTAAGTTTTTTATGGCTTGACCCAGAATGCCTGAGGCCCAAAATCCTATGGGTGGCTAGTGGGCTTCAAGTTTTCGTACAAGTCCGGCCCGTCTCGACCCATATTTTGAAGACGTGACGAATATATTATATAGTATATTATAAAATACCCAAAATGTTGTTGTTTTTTGCATACTTCAATTTTTCGGTTCACATAAATTTAAAAATAAAAAACTAAAACCAAACCAAATGTCTCAACTTTTTTCGGTTTGTATCGGGTTAATTAGGTTTTTCTTGACCATGGCTCAATTTCGGCTCGATTTTTTTTTCCGATTTTTAGTTACAATGTCCACCCCTACAGTCCCTACTCCAACATATAGCTATGTCCCTGACTCCCTAAACATTTAACTTAATTTGTAACATTTCTTGAACAAATTTATTGAAAAAATATGAAGCACCGTTGAAGATATCTTAATATGTTTTTATTAAAAAAATATGTTTTTACTCTTGGAGTATAATTTATTTATTTTTTAATTAAGGGAGATGCGGTAGCCCGCCCTCAAGCCTTCATTATTGAAACTGTGAAATATATAATAAGCACAAACAGAACACTTCAGATAATCACAAGACCACTCATAACTTCTATGTATTCTAACACACATATTTTGACAGAAAGTTCGACATCGATTATTATATCTACTTTACCATATAATGACACAATAATAAAAAAATAACAGAATTAAGACGATACATTATTATAAAAAGAATAGCTTCTTAACCATACTGTCGAACCACAATTGAGTCAAATGCATTAGGTTTCATCCGGCTACTACAACCATTACAAATCTTAACAAAAAAGTAAGAGATTTGTGAGTTTTTATTGTTATTTATTTTTGTTTATTGTTGTCGACAATTTTCATGATGAGGAACAAAATTTTTATAGAAAAGCTTACTCACTAAGCAAAGACAGATTCGCCACGCGACACGTGTATGACACGTATCCAGAACAGTCCAAGAAGCGCAAGAGTATAAATAGACCGCCTGCAATTCCATGTCGTGATAAACCCAAGAAGCATATGAAATTGAAATCACAATTCAACTCATCTTCTTCATCCTTCTCTCTTGTGTTGTTAGCATTCCTCATCGCACTCACTCCATCAATGGCCCTCCTCGGCGGAATCCGCGACTCCCAAAGCTCCGAGAACAGCCTCGAAACAGAATCCCTCGCTCGCTTCGCCGTCGACGACCACAACAAGAAAGAGGTAATCACTAATCTATCCGAACCCAATTTTTTTTGTTAATCTTAAAATAAATGAAAAACTGAGTTGGATTTGTTGGATTAGAATGGTCTGCTGGAGTTTGTTAGAGTAGTGAAGGCAAAGGAACAAGTGGTGGCGGGGACTCTGCACCATCTCACCGTCGAGGCCATCGACGCTGGCAAGAAGAAGCTCTATGAAGCCAAGGTCTGGGTCAAGCCTTGGTTGAACTTCAAGGAAGTCCAGGAGTTCAAGCCAGCTGCTGATTCCGAAACCGAAACGCCGTCGTTTACTCCCTCCGATTTAGGCGTTAAGCAAGGTCACTACCCTCACTGATTTGAATTTAATTTAAATTGAATTTTGGAATTTTTGTGACTGAAGTTAGGGTTTTGATCAGGTGGACATGCTTCAGGGTGGCAAGATGTACAGCCGCATGATCCTCAAGTTCAAGATGCGGCTAACCACGCTGTCAAGAGCCTTCAGCAAAAGTCCAATTCATTGTTCCCTTATGAGCTTCAAGAAATTGTTCATGCTAAGGCAGAGGTTTGTACTCGCCCCTTGTTCGCTTGTGTTGATTGCTTGTAATGGATATGCCAGGTCTGTTAATGCGAAGATCACAATTAAGCACTGGTTAAAGATGGACTGAGTTTTCGTTACAGTTCAACTTTGGTCTTGAATTTTCATCGAGCAAACCATAGTAATGCAATGAGAGCATGTTTAAGATGGCTAATTCTTGTAGGAGAGACATGAATTTAGTCTACTATAATGGATCATATGTTGCATGTGATGTGGAAGAGCGAGTCAACTTTCGATATCCGCTATAGTTCAATTTAAAATGGATTTTACATTATAATTGAGTTGATATCCTCCATGTCTATGTAGCATCCAATAGTGATGCGATTGACTTGTTCAAGATAGCTAATCATGTAGATGACACTTGAATTTAGTTTGCAGAAAAGATCAAATGTTTGTTTGATGTGCATGAGAGCCTAACATTCTCTAGCAAAATGATGAAATGATACTATTTGAAATTCTTTGAACATGAGGAAGACTGATTTGAAACTGTGGGAGCAGGTACTAGATGAACATGCAAAGTTCGACATGCTATTGAAGCTGAAGAGGGGAGACAAAGAGGAGAAGTATAAAGTTGAAGTGCACAAGAACAATGAAGGTGCCTACAGTCTGAATCAGATGGAGGCACATCAATCTTAGATGTAATTTCAATTGTAATTTCAATATGGCTTTGTAGCTTCCATGTCGTGTAAGAATTGGGTGTATGTTACATACTTCGGTTTTGTTGCTCTGTGGTACTTATTTTCTCCTTTTGTCCGGAGACGTGCATTATCAAGTGTAGTGTTTTGTTTAACATGCCTATCCCATTGCTTGGTTTGATTCATTGCAATTGTTCTTCTCACGTTTATCAACTATTTCTGGTGGACGATGTTTCAATTTACAAATTCCTTGCTTTTTATAATTTGCTTTCACGGTGTGAAGTACTGTGAACAATTATATCGTCGAAGCACATGTAAATTGTCCACCGGATTTTTTATTCTGCGGTGGATTTTGAAGATAATTCATGGTAAATTTTTTATCCGAGATGATGATATGTATTTGGTACTTGAAGTTGCTCTCAATCAAATCCGGTATCTGAACTTTACACACTCGTCCAAAGTGACAATTGCAGGCATATTCCGTAAACATTCTGTCTGTAAATGGTATTTTGCACGAAGGTTCGTATGACAATTTAGACTCTGCGACAAACAACAAAAGAGGGTGATTGTTTCTGAGCTTAGGGCCAATATTGTTCTTCGATATCATCACCCTCGTCTGTGATGGAGATGAAGAATGAAGATTCAATGTTTCTCTTTTTCAATTAAGAAAATAAGATATACGAGAAAATGAGTACAAGAAAAAAGAAGAGAGAAAATTCATTGTTTCCAGTACATCTCTACTATTGAATCTGAACACCTGACAACGTCAATTGAAGAAAAAAGAGACAAACTAGTTTGCATATATTAAAATAAATAAATTACGACGTTTTGTCATTCACTAATTAAGGTGTTGAGAAGTTGAGATTCGAGTGTTGAGTCTCTTCGTGTTTTTTCTTCTCTCTCTGTCTAACCCTAGTTGAGCGGCACCGCCAGACCTTCTCCCTCTCCTTTCCATTTCTCGTACCCTCTTCCATGGCAAAGGATACGGACAATGTTTTAGACCAACTAGAAGCGGTGGGTATTGACCCAGAGCTTGAAGACCTCGAGGAGATCGACCCCCCCCCCCCCCCCCCCCCCCCGGAGGCTGTCGATGTGGAGGTTGAGGAGGGGAGTCGCTATGCCTTGGTGAACTGTATGGATTGATGGCTTTGCTGGTGGTCTATGAGCAGTCATTTAAAGCGCCAATAGTTCGATTGCTATGGAGGATTTCGCTCCAATGCGGGGACTGGATACGTTTCTGCAAATTCGAGGATTCGACGATGATAGAACAATGACCAATTTGAAAGATTGTCAAAATTGTTTGTAACTCTAGAACTCTAGTACATAATGCAAAAGTTTGGTAGCTGTCTAGCTTGTCTATTGAATAACATAGATGCGGCTATATAGCCTTTACATAATAGGAATGGTTCAAAGATGCATCCACGATATACATAACTATATCGTGGCTGGAGTAACGGAACAACAACTTAATCAACTCCCTACAGACTAGGGTTATTCAGCAGAAACAAGACGAGTCCTAAACTTAAGGAACAAGCTGCTAAGACTTGGTCAGTGACCAAAGATTGCCATTCATGCAGTGAGTTTACCATCAGCCTCAGAGCACACTCCCAGCTGCTCTCTCATCATTAGAAACACATCCAACTTCAATGGCTTAGTCATTATGTCTGCTAACTGATCTTTTGAATCATAATGCACGAACTCCACTACACCATCTCTGCTTAAATCTCGAAGAAAATGAAATTGAGTGTCCATGTGTTTGCTGTTTCCATGCATGACATGATTCTTCGAAAGTTTGATAGCTGAACTATTATCACATAGAATAGTGCACTTACTTTGAGTGAGACCAAGTTTTCCAAGAATTCGCAGCATCCATACAGTCTGACAAGCACATGAAGCAACATATATGAATTCAGCTTCTGTTGTGGAAAGTGTCACAACCGCTTGTTTCTTTGAACTCCATGCAACAGCTCCAGAACTTAGCTTAAAAACATAGCCCGAAGTGCTCTTGCGGTCTTCAATATCTCCTACATAGCCACTATCCGAGAAAGAAACTAGATCTTCTTCTCCTTCATGCTTGTAGAGTATTCCTAGATCAGTTGTCCCTTTCAAGTACCTGAACAGTGAAGACTTTTTTCACTGCTGCTTGATGAAACTCTGTAGGAGCTTCCATGTAGCGACTTATAAGACTCACTACTTACATGAGATCATGTATGGTGGATGTTAAATACATCAGGCTGCCCACCATGTGCTTGAAAGTAGTAGAGTTCACCCTTACTCCTCCATCAGCCTTGCACCATGTAGGATTTTTGACTGAATTGCAATGCTCCATTTTGAACCTTTCAAGCACCTCATTGGCATATTTTTTCTTACTTATGAAGATCCCAGTAGAACCTTGCACAACCTTTACTCCAAGAAAGTACTTCATCTTTCCAAGATTGGACATGCCAAACTCTTGCTTGATTGACCTCTTGAACTCTTCAAACATCTTCTCATTATTCCTTGTCAAGATGAGATCATCTACATACAAACAAACTGACTATAAGAGTTGCTCCATCTTCACCACTCTTTATAAAAAGAGTATGCTCACTTAAGCACCTCTCAAATCCTTCTTTGAGAAAATATGCTTCAATTCTGCTAAACTAAGCTCGTGTGGCTTGTTTAAGCCCATACAGAGCTTTCAAGAGTTTATACACCTTGTTCTCAGCACCCTTCACCTCATATCCTCTTGGTTGCTCGATGAAAACCTCTTCACTAATCTCTCCATGCAGAAAGGCACTTTTTATGTCGAGCTGATACACCTTCCAACTTCTATTAATTGCAAGTGCAAGTATCAATCTAATAGTATCTCAACGAGCAACATGTGAAAATACCTCAGTGTAATTGATGCCAGCTTGTTATGTGTACCCTTTTACTACAAGTCGAGCCTTGCATTTTTCCACATCGCCTTTCTCATTTAGCTTAGTCTTGAACATCCACTTTACGCCCATCTTTGCTCCATTTGGTAATTCGGTTAACTCCCAAGTACCATTTTTTTACTAGCCTGAATCTCCAAGTCCATTGCATCTCCCCATGTAGAGCTCTTGACAGCTTCCTCAAAAGTGATAGGATCACTTGAGGATGAGAACATGACATACTGTTGAATCTCATCTTGCTTGGACAAGCCTTCTCCACTTACATAGTCTTCCATCCATCGTGGTTGTCTTCTAACCCGGCCTCCCTTGAATTGGAATATCTTCACCCGAGTCAGTTGACGAGGATAAGCTTGAGCTACTGCCTCCCTCAATATCATCTTCTTCCACAGCTTGGTCTTCCTCTTCTTTCATTGTTTCTTTACCTTCTTCTCAGTCTCCCCACTCTATAACATCATTAAGTACTTCTTCTTTTGATCTACGCCAACTCCATTTTTCTTCTTCTTCAAAAATAACATCACGACTTTTGACAATTTTCTTTGCTTCCAGATCCTACATTCTGTAAGCTTTTTATTCTTTTCTTAATTACACCCAAAAACACACATTTGAAGCTTTTGTCATAAAACTTCTTTCTCTTGACATCTAGAATGTGAACATGACCTATACAACCAAACACTTTGAAGTACTCAACTGAGGGATTATGTCTGCTCCATGCTTCTTCAGAGGTTTCATCTTTCACTCCTACTGTGGGACACCGATTGAGGACATGCATAACCCAATTGATAGCTTCTGGCCAGAACTCCTTCAAAACTTCTTTTTCAGTGAGCATACAATGTACCATGTTCATTAGGGTTCAATTTCTTCTCTCTGCAACCCCATTCTGTTGTGGAGAATAAGTTGTAGTGAGTTATCTACCGATCCCATTAGACTTACAATACTTGTTAAACTGTAAAGAGTTATACTCTCCACCTTGATCAGTACGTAAGCAACAAATATAATTCCCTATATCTTTCTCCACTACATTTTTGAAGTCTTTAAACACACTAAATGCCTCTGACTTAGCATGTAAGAAATATGTCCACATCTTACGACTATAATCATCTATGAAAGTGACCATGTACCTCTTGTGACTGTTAGATTCAGGAGTAATTGGACCACAAATGTCCGAGTGCACAAGTTGTAGTAGTTGAGAGGCTTTTCGCATGCTCTTCTTTGGGAATGGATCACGATGTTGCTTGCCGGTGACACAGCTTGTGCACAACTTGGAGGAAGCCTAAAGAATTGGTAGACCCTTGGCTAACTTTCTATATGCTAGCATTCTCAACCCCTTCTTGTTCAAATGGTCGAATCTCTGATGCCATAAGCTTGTGTTAGTATCCTCAGATGTCAATTTAAAGTAAGTTGATTTAATAGGTCTAATGGCAAGTAAAACAAACATACTATATGCTGACATGTTTATTTGCATGATCAAACCTATCATTGGGTGATAGATCTTGCAGACACCATGTTGAATTAAGATGCAAGCTAGATTCCTTTCTTGGAGTTGACTGATGCTAAGAAAATTATTTTTCAGCTCAAGGATATAAAATACCTCAGTGATCACTTGAGTTGTCTCTTTCATTTGTATTCTGATGCTTCCCTTCCCCATGACACTCATCTTTGTGTTGTTCCCAAGCTTCACCATGTGTCTGAATGACTCATCAAGCTCAATGAACCATCACTTGTCATGACTCATATGATTGTTGTTGCCAGAATATAACAACCACACCTCTTCTCTCTTTGACTTGTGCATCTCAACATAAGACATCAATGAAATCTCCTCACTTTCATCGAGTTCAGCATAATTAACATTCTTCTCTCAGCTAGGACAATCATACTGAAAATGTCCTAGCTTATGACACTTGAGGCTCAGACTTCCTCTTCCACGTCCTCTGCCCTTGAAAGCTGCATGTTCTCTTCGTCTTCCTTCAGACTTGTCTTTAATGGAGACTTTGAGTGCTTTCTCTTCACTTTCATGTCCCTTGATCCATTGTTTATGAACTGATAAGCTGCTTTATAACTCATCGATTGTTGGAGTGTCCAAATCATTAGATTCTTCCACTGAACAAACGACATAGTCAAACTTAGAAGTCACGGAATGTAGGATCTTCTCAACAATCACTTTCTGCTCCATCTTCTCACCAAGCATCTTCATCTTGTTAGCAATGATCAAAGTACTTGAAAAGTACTCATCGATTCCTTCACCTTCCTTCATCTTCAAAACTTTAAAGTCTCTCCTTAATGCTTGTAAAAAGCGCTCTTTTAACTGTGGATGTTCCTTAGTACTTCATCTTCAAGGAGTCCCATATTTGTTTTGATGTATCCTTCACCAAAATGGTCTCCATTATGGTTCGAACACTTGGAACAAATCATTTTTGACATTGAGGTCATTCAGTGTCAGCTCTTCTACGAGCTTCCTTTGATTTATAGGAATAATAGTGATATTAAACTAAATAATTACTAAAATACTTATTTAATTAGTAAAAGTAAATAAATAATAAGAATAAATTCTAGGAAAAGAAGATGAACTCAAGTTGAGTCACATGTATCACACTTTCTCTTTAAGAACTTTTACGCCCCCCGCAAGCTTGTATGACGTTGTTCTCCCATGATAAAATAATTTATAAGTTATATACCACAGCACAAGAACTTCTTGTTAAACTGAAAAGTACCATATTATATCATCAAACACTTGATAGGGAGAAAAGATACTAGAAGAAGAGATGCTTGCTTTCTGATGGGATGAAGAATGAGAAGGAGAAAACCTCTATTTATACATGTATGGATGGAGTGGATCATCATTGTTGGTCACTCAAAGCTCTTAGGTTACTCACAGTTAAACCAAAACCATAAATTTGGTCATTACTTTGTAACTAGATAAAAAGTTGAAAGGGAGGTATGTAACAATTGGAATGTGGAAAGCCAAAAGTCACATTAGTTTTTATGAGTGCAAAAGGAAACTTGTGCGACTTGGGAACAAAGTGCACACAAGTCCATTTTTGTAAGCCTAATTAAACCGAGATATGCACCTTTCTTGCGCATGCATGAGAGAAAGCATCTCTACTTACTAGTGAGATAAAGCATAGTAGAGAGCAATCATATTTAAAGACCTCCACATTCTTTGTTTCTCCTATGTAGGATAAACTTCATTCTTTTGTTTCAAGTGACGAACTTTGGATGACAATTTCTCATTCACCTCTTAACCAATTTAAACAAATGATACATAATCTTTATGTACTCTTGTAGGAGGACATAAATCCATGTTTTTCTTCCATTAATATTAAGTGCATCTCACTTAATTATTTGTTTAGATTGTCCTACTAAAATGGTGGAAAATCACAATTCCCCACATGAATGAACATTGGCAACCAAAGACTCGATAGACTTTGTGATAGATTTTGCGGTTGAAAATCTGCATAGGATTAGTAGGGATTAACCCTTTGAACCTTCCCTTGTGAAAGCATGCTTACTTTACTAACTAAACAGTATATGCGATGTCTTTGAACTGTTCATCATTTGTGTAAACGATGGCTTTACCTCACACATGTATCTTCCTAATACTTTCATTTCTCACTGTTGTGTTCGTGTTGGCCCTGGACATGCGCTTGGTTCTGTAAGAGCTTAACAGACATTACGCCTTGAACAATTCTCTTTGAAGTGGCCATACTTCTCTCTTACCTAGGTGTTCCTTAATTAAAAGTAACCCGCATTACTCTGCCCGGATTTTCGAGGCTTAAGAATCAATAACAAAATTTAGCTTAACCTCATTCCTTATAGGTATCACCGTTTTTCATCATATGAATGAATTTGGGGAAAATCTCCACAGTGATTTAACACACAGTCTCTATAATTTAGTTGTCCCCTTTGAACCTAGATCTTGGGATTATCTGTCAACTAAGCTAGGTATCCACTATAAAGACTTTAACTCATGGGCTTTAGTCTCATTCCGCTCAATGATTTGTCAACTAGCTTTCTGTTTAACCCTTTGGTTAACAGATCTGCTATGTTATCTTTTAACTTCATATAGTCAATGGAAATAACACCAGTAGAGAGTAGTTGTTTGATGGTATTGTGGCTTCGACGAATATGTCTTGACTTACATTTGTACATATTTCTTTGTGCTCTGCCAATTTCAGATTAACTATCACAATGTATGCAAATTGCAGGCACAAGCTTTGTTTATTTCTGAATATCCTCTATGAATTGGCGTAGCCATTCTGCCTCCTCCCTACATTTGTCTAGGGAAAAAAACTCAGATTTCATCATAAATATGGTTATAACAGCTTGTATTGAGGATTCCAAGACATTGCTGCACCTCTAGTGTAAACACATACCTAATAGTAGACTTTGAGTCTTTCATGTCAAATATCCAGTTCGCATCGTTGTATACTTCTAGAGCAGTTGGATATCTTGTATAATGCAGCTCATAGGTAGGAGTATGCTTTAAGTACTTAAGTACTCTTGCAATTGCATGTAAATGCATTCCTCCAAGATTACTCGTGTACCTACTTAACTTGTTCACAACGTAAGGTAAATTTGGTCTAGTACAACTTGTTAAGTACATTAGGCTTCTGATGACTCTAGAATATTCTAATTGAGAAATACTCTTTATAATCTTCGAAAGGTGAAGAGTCATATCAATTGAAGTTCTGGCAACTCCATAGTTTTTCCTGTCAAAATTGCCAAGGATATCGTCCACATAGCGGGTTTGATTTAGTATCAATCATTTTGATGTTCTTGTGATTTTAATCCCTAAGATCATATCAGCTACTCCCATGTCTTTCATGTCAAATTTAGAATTTAACATATCCTTAGTGAATTTGATCATCTTATCATTGCTCCCAACAATGAGCATGTCATCGACATAAAGACATACAATGACATATCCACTCTCTGTTGCTTTGACATACACACACTTGTCACATTCATTGATTTTGAAACCATGCATTCGTGATCATAGTGTCGACAAATTTTGCATATCATTGCTTTAGTGCTTGTTTCAAGACATATAATGACTTCACCAATTTACACACTTTCCCTTTTTGATTAGGAGCCGAAAACTCTTGGATTGTTCCATATAGATTTCCTCCTCTATATCTCCATTCAAGAAACGGTTTTCTCATCCATTTAATGTACCTCAAGATTTTGCAAGGCATCAATGGCAAGTACCATTATGATGGAAGTTATTCTCGTCACTGGAGAATAAGTGTTGAAATAACCCAGGCCTTCCTCATGTCTATAGCCTTTAATTATAAGCCTTGATGAATGTCTATTGACTCATCTGCTTTCATTTTCCTCTTGAAAATCCATTTGAAACTTAAAGGTTTGCAACAAGGTGAAAGATCCACCAGATCCCAAGTATGGTTTTGCATAATAGAGTCAATCTCGCTCTTGATAACTTCTTTCCATTGAGGACCATATGTGGAGATCACAGCTTCCTTAAAGGTTTTAGGATCATCTTTTTAGGACCATAATTATGTGCCTATTACGCTCCTAACTTTATGCTTATAGCTTGTTTTCTATGAATAAAGCATTGTTCTTATGATGTTTCCTGTTCTTCCTAGAAAATGTGTAGTTGGCTCGAAAATGTATTAAATATAAAGAATTAGATACTTATTGGAGAAGACGTATGCATTTCCGATGTCAAGAGAGAATTTGGAGCAACTTAGGAAAAATGACGAAATAGCTTCACCGGAGGTCGCCAGAAGTTGCCCGGAATCCGCCAGAATTTTCCACAGCCGGCCGGCCCACCTTGGCCAGCTCAATCACATGGAGTCCATCCCAATGGAGGTCCATTGAGCCCATCTATGCTTACCAATCTAATTTGGAGAGAAAGAGAAGAAATTGGACTGCATAATGTCACCAATTTGGAGCTTAGCTTTCCAAAACCTAAAAATGTGGATCATGGTCTCCCTAATTAAAAGTTAACATTTAGATCTTCCATCTCACCAATTTCTATCATCCAAGGGTCCATATTTACCTCCTCATTCAGCCCAAATTTGAGCTCCCTTTGGCACCCACATAGAACATACTTCATTTTTGAGATTTCTCAAGTTTTAGCTCTCTAGGAAACCCTTTCCATCCATACCCATTGGAAATAGCCATCTCCTCCACAAAAACACACCTATAATCACCATCTAAGGCCTAGAAATCTCCATCACCACCACAATATCTTCCACTACACTGCCATCTCTCCAGCCTTAGGTGGGTCACTCAACATCAAGAAGCTTTGGAGCAAAGTTAGAGCAAGGAGAAAAGAATAGCTAGAAGACCTTGGAGATTTTGGGGACTCTTGATTATTTCTCATCCTATTTTGTCTTTCAATCATGTATCTATGCACTATACTTGTTATGGGTAGTGAGTAGTAGATTTTGAGAGGCTAGGGTTAGAACCCTAGTCATGTGATATGATGAACATGTCTTGGATTATGAATATTTCATGATTTTAGTGTATGTTTTGAAGATTTGAGTTGTGAACGAGTTTATTGTGTGATTGTGATATGTTTATATGCTTGAGCTTGTTGTATAATTTCTTATATGCATATGTTGACTCTAGCTAGGTTGATGTATGTGTTAAAGGACTTAAAAATGACCCTTGAATGAATTAGCTACTCACTTAAGGATAGATGAGCATGTGAACATGATTAGGGTATTATCTATAAGATTTATCTTAAGATTTAGTTCCCTAGAACTTAGCATGGATTAGAGCCTCTTGAGTCTCTTTAGACTTGAGGGACTCTAGTCAAGCACACATTGATTAAAAGGGTTATTGTGGCACCTCATAGAATCTCTTGGCTCGTAACTTATCAGGTACGAGTTGAGAGATTCAACCGGACGTCCTCTCGGATTCTCCAATCAATATTCAAGAGGGGAAGCCTTCCACATCTATCACACGATTTACTTGTTAGCTTCACAATGTGACATACGGTTGAGTTATAAGCCCATAATGACTTATGTCTTGATCTCGATTCACCAAACACTTCAAGGTAGGGCTTAAGTCTTCTAGTGTCTGAGGTGACCTAGGAATTTGAGTTCAAAACCAATCATGACTCACAAGGTCACGATTTGGACAATAATTTGTGTGAACGGACTTAATCTATACATAAACGGGGACATTATTTGATGCATCATGTGGTTAGCGAATTTCCCCTTGCCGACCTACTTGCTTTATCTTGAATTTGTGTTATTTAGCTCCATGCTTAGTGTAAACAATCAATCAAAAAATCAACCTTCGTTTAATCACTCACTGTAACTTAACCACCCCTTACAATGCTAAGTCTCCAAAGGATTTAGTAGTGTAAGATTCACTTCCATCTTTCCTTTATTTCCTTCAGTGTCAAGTAGTGTAGTGTCTAGTGACTCGTAATCTTTATGCTTTCATTTCTCAGCTAAGGAATCTAAGTGTTTAATCCTTGTGGGTTCGACACTCGATTTCATTTCTATACTATTACTTGTCCCCATACACTTGCGGACGAAGACCATTCTTATACTTATGAGTTAGCAAATAATTCATTAAGTTTTAGAGGGTATTAATTCTTCAAACAAGTTTTTGGCACCATTGTCGAGGATTAAGTTTATCTTAATTCCTTCGCCGGTTAGCCTTTGATTGCAGATCATCCGAACATTATTGTTTGATGCTTGCTTGTTTTGCTTTTGATTTCGTTCAATTTATCACTTAGAATTTTATTTCGCTTATCTTTGCTTCATAAGGATACTTTTGTAGGTTTGTTGGGGGTAAAAGGGTGTTAGGAATTGTGCTCTAGCCTTGGTTGCAGGACACATTTCGATCCATCGAATTCCTGCTGCATCGAAATTCTGAGGAGCTGCTTTGATCCATTGAAGTGTATTTTTGATTCATCAAAAGTTCTTCAGTCAGTGAAACTCGGGAGATTGCTTCGATCCATCGAAGGTATATCCTTCGATCCATCGAATCTGGGCAGATTTTTGAGGTTGTTTCACTCGATCTTTGATCCCTTTCCTTACTTACCTATATCCCTTTGAAGCATATTTCAATTGAGTCTTATTTTTACGTATTGTAACTAGTGTGTGTCTAGATTTAGCAAACATAATTTCCGTTACACCCTAGATTCTTAGGCCTTTATTTGACAATTCTGGTATATTGGGTCACGTAAGCCTTTACCTCGGTTCACCTTGGTGTCCATAGCACAGTGAATGCCATAGCGCCACGTACCAGAATCCCATTTAAACTCTTAAAGTACTCATTGATGTTTCCTTGAGAGGGGGTGTCAAAGAAGCACCTTGGAAGTCCCTCAAGGCTTTGAGTACTTTGAGAGTTTAGGCCTAATATATATTGGTTGCCTAGTGTATTTTCAGGTTTATGCCCTTTCGTCACACACGTCTACACACTCCATCTTCAAGTTTGTCACCCGTTTTGTGGAAGACTAATTTGAGTTTCGACAACCTGGCTCCTACAAGAGAGGGAGCTAGTACAAGTAGTGAAGAAGGGGTTGATGTACCGGTGTTGAGGGTTAGTAATCGGGAAGCACTTGGAAATTTTTTTGATATTGCTCTAGAAGCTCAACAAGAAAATCCATCTTGTGGAGGCCGAGTGTTCAATATCGAAGTTGATCCAAAATCTTTCGAAGAAGCTAGGGAACATGAAGAAGACTCCTCATCCAAAGGAGAAAGTGGAATATATGAAGGTGGAATCTATGAAGGAAGACCATTGAGGGAGTGTGCTCTTCCCTCTTTGGCGGCACATACCGGATGCATTGTCCTCCAACCATTGGTGAGCGAATCGTTCGAAATCAAGCCAAGTTTCTTATAAACTCTACCATTGTTCCTTGGCCACTCCAATTCGGATGCTTACTCGCACCTATTAGAGTTCGAGGAGACGTATGCCGAACTAAATATCTGTAACATGGACCCGAGTCAATTGAGGTTGAGGGTTTTTCCATCAAGTTTGTGTGGTAAGGCAAATAAATGGCTTAATAAGCTTCCTCCTAACTCCATCAATTCATGGGAAGCACTCCAAAGAAAGTTCATTACAAAATACTTCCCACCGGGGAAGATCAATGAGAGGAGGACAAGCTTGATGATCTTCCGAGAAGAGGATGGTGAATTGTTTTACGAAGCTTGGGAGAGGTTCAAATACCTAGAGATTGGTTGTCCCAACCCTGGGAAATCTCAAGATATGCTAATGTCTTTATTCTATCAAGGGCTTAGCACGGGGACTAGAAGGAAAGTGAACAATGCATATGGTGGTGACTCCATGGACAAGACCGTGGAGGAAGCTCACATCTCATTAGAGAAATTGGAGGAGTGCTCGGCGTTATGGGATATTAAGCCTCATGTGAAGAAGCCCCGGAGGTCTCCATGGGAGAAGCTACACAAGTTAGCTGGGGCGGTATCTACGAAGTGAAGGGAAATCCTATTCAAGAAGACGTCATTAAGAAGCTCGAGGAATCCATGGACAAGAAGTTTGACTTATTGATAAGACAAAACCGAAGTGGTGGGCAAGTCAATCAAGTATCGGAAATAAGTGTGGAGCTAGTTACTTGTATGATTTGTGAGTATGGTGCACGAAATCTTGCAATGTCCCCACCAAGAGGATTATCCAGAGATTATTGAAGAGTGCAAGGGGGTCGATCTTCTATGACCAACCTCAAAAGAATGATCCTTATGCCAACTCTATAACCCGGGGTGGAGGAACCACCCTAATTTCTCTTGGGGTGGTCAAGGGCAAGGTAGTCAAAGAGGATCCCCAAGGCAATTGGAAGGATATCAAGGTGATTTTCAAAGACCAAATGAAAGGTTTAACAATCTAAGTAGAGCTCAAGGTAGTTATGGTGGTTCTGGAAGTGGAAACAAGGGAATGTCTACTTATCAAGGAGCTCCCGAATTTGCACCGAGGCCTAGTAAAGGATTCACAAATTCCTCGAATGGTAATACTTACCAAG
Organism: Geum urbanum; assembly: GCA_946800695.1. Classification (NCBI taxonomy): domain Eukaryota; kingdom Viridiplantae; phylum Streptophyta; class Magnoliopsida; order Rosales; family Rosaceae; genus Geum; species Geum urbanum. The sequence continues at coordinate 8,238,701 of OX327015.1, forward strand.
CGAGAGCACCGTTCGTGCCTAAAACTCAACAACAACAACCACTAATGATTCAAGCACCTACTCCTCCAACTCAATTGGAGGCACCTAAGTCCACCACGGACGATTTTCTTGCCAAGCTCGTCAAGAACCAAGAAGAGGATAAGAAGTTGTATCTTGACATCTTTCTGACAATAAAGAGTGAGAATAAAGCTTTTCACAATGAGAGTAAAAGTGCCATCCACAATCTTGAGATGAAAGTGAGCCAATTGGCTAAGGTACACCAAACCCAACGGGAAGGAAAATTTCATGAGTTTCCCTTTACTACGGAGAAGAATCCTAAGCATCAAGTCAACGTTGTGAAAGCGGTATTGAGATCCGTAAGAGGGTTTGATAATTATGGTGATGCTCTAATAGTAGAGAGCAATGATGAAGAAGAAGAAGATGACATACCTTTGATGTCACGATCAACCTCCCGGAGTGGATTTGTTACTTCAAGCAAAGATAGAATAGTGCACTTCAATGATAGAACCGAGATCATTCCTTTTGAGGATGCAGATGCATCAGATGATGAAGATTATGAAGAGGAGATTGATATTGTGGGGTCCAAGATTGGTTCGAGTCATCTTGGACATTCCGAAAAGGGGCAAGAAGGTAGGGAGAACAAAGGAGAGCATTCCGGGTCAACCTTGAAGAAGAATGGAGAAAATTGCATAATTCGTTCGATGGGTCAAGAAAACCATTCGACTCATCAAAGGAACCCCCAGGTTCTACAGGACGGAATTTCTTCTATGGGTCGAGAAACATCTTCGACCCATCGAAGAAAAGCCTCAAGTGCAATTACTGGAAATTCTCGATGGGTCAAAAAGGAGCTTCGACCCATCGAAAGTAGCAAGCAGAGATCTTCTATGGGAGAGTCCAAAAAAAAAGTCAAAGTGATGTGAAGGCATGTTTTCCCTTTCCCCAAGTGAAGAAAAAAGAGAGGGCACAAGCGAACTTGGATCGGAAGACCAAGGAGTGTTTGGATGTCTTTAAGAAGGTTGAGATCAATATTCCCCTTCTTGACGCCATCCAAACCATCCCCATGTACTCCAAGTTCTTCAAGGATTTGTGCACTAACTGTAGATTGAAGAACAAACTCCAAGGAGAGGAAAAGAGTGAGAAAGTCAAGCTCAATACCACGGTATCGACCATCATCCAACGCAAAGTACCCAAGAAGCTCTTGGATCCGGGTAGCTTCATCGTTTTGTGCATCATTGGCACTAAGCATTTTTCGAGAATGTTGATGGACCTTAGTGCTTCTATAAACTTGACGTCATACTCGGTCTACAAGGAGATAGGATTGGGGAAGATAAAGTCGGTAAGCATGTCATTGCAACTTGCCGACCAAAGTGTTGTCCATCCAAGAGGCGTTGTGGAGGATGTGTTGATGATGATTGGTGAGCTTGTTATCCCAGCCGACTTTGTTATCTTGGACATGGAAGAGCCGAGAGGGTTTGAGGATCTTCCCATCATCTTTGGGAGAGCTTTTATGGCCACGGAGGGCACCAAGATTGATGTCAAGGGTGGTGTGCTTATAATGGAGGTTTTTGACAAGGTGGAAACCTTCAAGATCTTCCACGATAATGGTCCCATCCCCAAACTCCAAGCTTTCATGGTTCAGGTGATTGAAGAGGAACTAGAAGAAGAAACTGATGATCTCTCTTCTCAAATCTACATGGAAGGTACTCTCGAAGAAGAGGTAGATGCGGCTTTAGTGGTGCCATATGAGATGTGCTTCTTGAGGTCTACTATTGATGGCCATGTGGCTTTAAATTGCATTATGACGTCTCAAAACATCTATGGGCCGAGGATCTCTTATAAACCTCTTCCTTTCACTGGTTTGGGTTCTAGAGCAGTAGAGGGTAATTACTACTCTCGAAATACGGTGAACCGGATCAATGTACATGAAACTATGCTCACCATTCAACAAGGACAAATTATACCGGACTTGGAGCTTAAGCAACTCCCGGAGACGTTGAAGTATGTGTTCTTGGAGGCACCGAACAAGAAACCGATGATAATCTCATCTTTGCTCGATGAGAAACAAGAGGGTATGTTGCTAGAGGTATTAAGGAGGAACGAGAAGGCCATCGGGTGGTCGTTGAGTGACATAAAAGGGATAAGTCCAACCATTTGCGAGCACCATATCTACACCGCTACGGATGTTAAGCCGGTTAGGCAACTTCAAAGGAGATTAAATTTGAATATGCGAGCGGTAGAAGGAGGTTTTGACGCGACAAGTGCATGGGATTATTTATGCTATTTCAGATAGCCCGTGGATCTCCCCAACACAAGTGTTGTCGAAGAAAGTGGGTCTCACCATAGTACCTAACGCTCAAGGTGAGCTTATTCCCTCCCGGATTGTTAATAGTTGGAGATTTTGCATCGATTACCGAAAGTTGAACGCGGCTACACATAGGGATCATTTTCCATTGCCATTCATCGATCAAATGCTAGAGAAGCTAGCCGGGCATGAATATTATTGCCTATTGGATGGCTATAGCAGGTACAACCAAATTGTAATTAATCCCGAGCACCAAGAGAAGATAGCCTTCACGTGTCCTTAAGGTGTTTTTGCTTTCCAGAGGATGTCATTCGGCTTCTGCAATGCTCCCGTAACCTTTCAACGGTGTATGCAATCCATCTTCGCCGGTATGATTGGTGAGTTCGTTGAGGTATTTATGGATGATTTCTCTCTATTCGGCAATTCAATTGATAATTTTTTGGATAATATTAATTAAGTACTAACGAGATGTAGGGAGAATGACTTGGTTCTCAATTGGGAGAAATGTAATTTTATGGTGAGAGAAGGCATCGCACTCAGCCATTGTATATCCCAGAAAGGGATCAAGGTTGATAAAGTCAAGATTGAAGTGATAGAGAAGTTGCATATTCCCATCAACGTCAAAGAAGTCCGAAGTATGCGGGTTTCTACTGGAGATTCATAAAGGACTTCAGCAAGATTACAAAACCGCTCACAGATATGCTCTCCAAGGATGTGTACTACTTCATCACTCTACCACTTGAGGAAGCATTTGAGACACTTAAGAAGGCGCTTACTTTGGCCTCGGTGATTGTGAAGCCCTATTGGAGTCTACCATTCGAGATTATGTGTGACGCAAGTGATTACTCTATGGGATCGGTTCTCGGCCAAAGGAGAGATAACGTGTTGGGGGTAATACAATATGCCTCTCATGCATTTAACCCGGCCCAAAAGAACTATACAACTATGGAGAAAGAGATGCTTGTTATTGTGTTCTCCCTTGAGAAATTTAGAAGCTACATAGTGGGATCTAAGGTGATAGTCCATATCGATCATACAACACTCAAGTACCTTTTCACTAAGGCGGAGTCAAGAGCGAGGTTGATTCGTTGGGTACTACTTCTTCAAGAATTTGACTTGGAAATTGTGGATAAACCCAGAAAACACAACTTGGTAACGGATCATCTTTCAAGGCTCCAAATTGAGGACGACAACGGTGCATTAAATGAAGACTTTCCCGATGAGCAATTATTTCAAGTCCAAGAGGTTCTTACCACTTCTTCCTATCCATGGTTTGCCGACATCACCAACTACCTATGGAGTCAAGGCACCTACATCCCTATACACTTCACACGTGATCAACGCAAGCGCTTAAGGAGGGTAAGTAGGGAGTTCATTTGGGATGACCCTTATCTCTATAAGGAGGGCCGTGATGGCATCTTGTGGGGGTGTGTACCTCATGAAGAAATTCATAGTGTCCTTTCCTTTTGTCATGAGCTCGAATGCGGGGGTCATGATGGACCTTCCAAGACGGCGTACAAGGTCTTACAAGCTAGTTTGTGGTGGCCAAACCTATTCTGAGATGCATATGCCTTCATCAAGAGTTTTGACTGATGCCAAAGGGTAGGCAAGATTACAAAGAGGGACCAAATGCCTTTGAAAACTATTGTGAGGACCGAAATCTTTGACGTCTGGGAGATTGACTTCATGGATCCTTTCTCAAAGTCGAATGGGATGCTCTATATAATTGTCACAGTGGACTACGTAAAGTGGGTAAAAGCTGTGACGTGTCCAACTAATGACGGAAGGTGGTCATGAAGGTTCTTAAAAGTGCCATCTTCACAAGACATGGGACTCCTCGAGCCATAATTAGTGATGGGGGTTCTCATTTTGTCAATGCCAAGCTAAAGACCCTCTTGCGCAAGTATGAAGTATGCCACAAGGTCGCCACACCTTATCATCCTCAAACTAGTGAGCAAGTGGAGATTAGTAATTGAGAAATCAAGCATATTCTTAACCGTGAGCGCTAACCGTAAGGATTGAAGTCAAAAGCTTGATGACGCGCTATGGGCATACCGTACTGCCTTCAAGACTCCCATTGGTATGTCTCCCTACCGGCTTGTCTACGGGAAACCTTGTCATCTACCGGTCGAAATCGAGCACAAGGCAAGATGGGTCATCTCATTGTTGCATATAAACTTAGATCGAAGATAGTGGCACCAAGCGAAAGTTAGACAGTATGGAGCTTGAAGAGTTGAGTCTTGAAGCCTATGAGAGCGCCCAAATTTACAAAGGAAGACGAAGAGGTACCACGACGCTCGACTAAGGCACAGGGAGCTTAGTATGGGGAAGAAGGTCCTTCTATACAATTCCCGGCTTCCTTTGCATCCCGAGAAATTGCATTCATGGTGGAATGGCTCGTTTGAGATCGTTGAGATATTCACTCATGGTGCGGTTACCTTGAGAAATTTGAGAGATGGGAGTACCTTCAAGGTTAATGGCCATCGTATCAAGCGTTATGTAGGAGTCCCACCGAGTGCACAATATGTAGAGGTGAATTTCTTGCACCTTCCCCACACTATAATGATGTGATGATCTCTTCGTCGGACCATGTTTACGTCCGTAAAAACTACAACTCGTAATGGCTGGAGTCTATAGGAAAATGTTCTTTCAAATAAAGTTTGAGGTAGCGGAATTGGTACGTGATCTGGATAAGACATCTTAAAAGCCTGATCATGATGCCTAGCAAGGAAGGCAAGACCAAGTTTGGTCTCGCATGTTGGTGATTGATGGTGATTTGGGATACAATTGTGACGACCCGGAACATAATCAGCAGTATAATCAGCTTAATTCGCGAGTTAGCGCGTAATCGCAGATTTTTGATAATTGATTGAATCACTGGCGTTGATCACGACTTAATTATTGACCAAGAAAATTTGAGTTGAGTCTCTTCTCGAGAGTTGTTGTACGCGTGATTTCGAGTTCGTGTGCGGTTCCGGATTATTATTTGGACGACCGAGGAATATAATATGAATATTTGAAATTTTGGTATATTGTCGAGTTTATCCGTTCGTGCTCGAGTCTATCCGAATTGTGATTGTGATCCGTTTTGGAGCGTTGATCGACCCGAACCGTAAATGGAATGATTATCGACTTGGTTTGCGAGATTCGCGATTTGTCGTGATTTCGACGTAATCTATTAATATGGCGGTTTCGTTAGCGACTAAATTATCGGGCGAGAATTTGATTTCAGATTCTTCGCGGAAGTTGTAGAGAATTTAATTTCGAGCTCGTGAGAACTTCTGGAGGATTATTCCGAGTTACGAGGATTATGTTATGAATATTTTTGGCCATTGATCGTTTAATCGGATAAGCTTGTGATGAATTGACTTGTTGACTTTTTATCCGATTGGTCGAATTGTTTGACTTCAGGTGGAAATTGAAGAATTTGTCGAGATAAGTTTGTTGACGCGAGAATTGTTGAAAACAGATTTACGACGTGAAAGTTACGTTTGTTCGAAGTTTGTCGAAAAGTATATTTGGAAGTTTCTAAAAAGGGAAAGTATTTAAACTGGGTTTCTTCTTTGGGAAAGTCAAACTATGCATTAATTGTGTTGACCGAGTCAACTCAGAGGAGGAGAGGTGCAACGGTGGAGGCACGGCTCGCCGGCGGTGGGTTGCCGTCCGGCCACTTCAGACCCCGCCCTAGGACTCCTTCAACTCGTCTCGACGTCCCCGTTGCATTTCCGGCCACCATCAACGGCGAGGATACCGGAGGAGGAGGAATTTCCGGTCGGAAATTGGAGGTTTTTGGGAGTTTTTGGTCGACACTTTTCCGGCCAAATTGAGAGGCATGAAGCATTGGGCTTTGAAGCCCTCATCACCACGAATCTACCTATGTAAGTATGGTGTTCCAATTCTTCTTGTACATGGAGAATCGATCGATTGAAAACTTTGTGGGAATTCGGTTTTGCATGAAATTGGACTAGTTTGAGTTAGAATTGGACTTTGGTGTAGTTATGGAAGTTGTTTGTTGGATGATTTTGAGTGGAATGGGTGTTGGTTCGCTGGAAAATTTCATGATTGGGTTGTGCCGCCGCCGCCAGCGGTGGTCAACGGCGGTGCTCCGATCAAAGTTGACTTTTTGGGGTTTTCGACGAGTTATATGTCGTTTCACTCGGAATCGCGCCCCGATCGCAGTGGTGAGGTTTGTTTTTCGAATTGAGCATCGAAAATTATAGCGAGGTTTTGTGGTGTGATTATTGGATTTTCACGATTTCATCGATATTGAATTATATGTTTCCGGGAACGGTTGTTTCTCGTGATATGATTTGAGGATTCGAGTTATAATTTTGAGCAATGGATTTTATGATTATTCAGGGGTTCGTGATCGTTCGTATGGCGATGGACGCCGGATCACGGGATTAACGCGTATTGCGTTACGCTCACCTGTGAGTGGGCATTTCTTTTCACGGATTGACTGCAAGTCTTTTATATACGTTTTACGAGTATGAGCATATAGTTATGATCATGATTTTATGAGCATGCATTTACGAATATGCATCTATAAACATACGTACATTTACATTATGTTTTATGCATGTGCATGGAAAGTATTTGTGATTTGGTTTACACAGAGTACAGTCTCAGTGAACAGGGTTGTATCGATACACATGGCTTCTCGGTTGATCCCCGAGTATGCTCCGGGGGGGGGGGGGGACAGATATCCTGACCCGAGGCCTTTCTGGCTTGGAATCACGTGTGGGTCTGGAATCCCGTGATTTAGACTGTACTAGCGCGGGGGAGTCCATAAGTGACCCTGCGGTATTTATGATGCATGCTCTGTACGTGTGAGGAGTTAGAGTCTCCCTCATGTACCATTTGATTTTAATGCATTTAGACTCGCATATGTTTTTATAACATATATTATTTGGCGAAAGACATTTATTTTCGTCCACTCACTCTAACGGTTTTCATGTCTTTCCCCTGGGCTTTTCGATTTTCGTGCCCAGTTTGTAGTTCAGATTCTGGTATCGTACGTCCTGGTTGGAGGCATAGTATTCGAGCGATGTTTCTTTTATGGTAGGTTCTTAGTTTGGCCTACTATTTGTATATATATACTAGAAGTCGCTATGATCATTCTTATTTTATATTTTTATACGTTTTTTCCCCGGATTTCTGTAAAGTATAGTTTTATTGACTACTTTACATTACCGTTATGATAATGAGAAATCCGGATGGGATTGGTGCCCATGGTTTGGCTTTTGTGGCATATGATGAAGTGTTATTTTCTGGGTGCAGGTAAAGGCAATTCCGCGTTAGTAGCGTTACTCTGCCAAAATTTTTTATGGTTTTTGTTGGTTCGTGTTTTCAGAAGGGGTTTGATTCCGGTTTAGGAAACTAAATCGGGGTTGGGTACTTTCAGCAATATCGTCGGTCTTCAAGGGGGAGCATTCCTAATCTTTTACCTCACTTTACATTTTGTTGCTTGTTTATGTATGTTTGTGTGTTTAGCTGATAGAATTGAACCTATGAAGTTTATGATAGGAGATGGTTAGGTGTTGTGATCAATGTGTGTAATTTTGCATTTTCTTCACGTCCAATCTGAAGCCTAACTTCGATGGATCGAGGCATGATTGTTCATTTCCTTCGATCCATCGAAGTGTTGCACACAAGACAAATCTGAGGGATCAAATATTTTTTTCGACCCATCGAACATTCCCTAGTACAACAAACCCGCAACATCGCTTCGATGGATCGAAATTATCTTTTGACTCGGATAGCTCGTTTGGAGATGCACTATAGCAGCGAAGGGACACCAGGAGCAGCACATCAAGAGCATGGAAATGGTGCAAATGATAGGAATGATGATGTGATGGCTTGATGAAGACTTAATGTTTCTTCTTATCCTAGTTTTTATGTGACTAACCTCTCTTTCTTATCTTTGAACTTCGTAGGATTTATGGTTATTAATTTTGCACCCGTTAAACATCGTGAACTCCTTCGGTTGATGTTAATGTAGTATTTGATGTGATTTCATTTTTTGTATGGTTGGATGCATGTTTTGATTGCTTGTGTGCCTATTTGTTAGTTTGATGCGCAATTGGATGTATTGACTAACCACGTTCATGTGTGTTAGTTTACTTTTGTTGTATTTGGTGTGTGTTTTGGTTGTAGGGAATGGAATGGGACTTGAGGCAATTTTCTGCAAAATTAAGGCTCTCCTTCAACAAAAATCTGTGAGCTTGTTTCGATGGATCGAAGGTTTGCTTCGATACATCATCATTGGCTTGCATACAAAAATCGGAGGGCTTACCGTAATGGATCGAAGATTTTCTTCGACCCATGGAAGACCACTGCCACACAAGGACCTGAGGACATGCTTCGATTGATCGACAGGTTCCCTTCGACCCATCGAAGACCATTTCTAAAAAAAATATCAAAATTTTTGCCCATTGTGGAGTCCTCATGCTATGGCTTTGCTCATATGCACCCTCGGGCTTTCCGATGCTATATATTTCAATGCAAGGGCGCCGATTACCGGTCCTCTCTTCACTCATATCACATCTGGATTGCGAGGCCTAACTTGGCATTTATGGGTTAACATAGACGTACTTATGAGAATATGTATGAGAATGATGCTATGTTAGGATGCTTAGGTTTAATTCTCATCCTCAAGAGTAGACATCTTCCAAGGGTTGTTAGCCTTGCAATGTCTTGATGACTCACTCTTGTTCAATAAGGGAGCGATCTATTCATCATTAGTGTATTGTTTGGAGTCACATAGAATGTGGTAGTCTTGTTTAAGTGTGAGGTCCCCTCATGTTTTATGCTAGATTACAATGTCGTTTTCCTTTGAAATTTAATTAGTATGCATGTCCACATCGTGGTTGATAGGACTTTAATAGCTTCATTACTTCTTAGAGACTACATAACCCTTTAAAGTGTGAATGCATGCTAATTACTATGCCTAGGAAAACATGTGTTAGGTGAATAATTTTGTGAAATGATGATGCCTTACTATCTTGTTTACACATTTGGTTATTATGTGGTTTTATGCAAATTACGGACAATTTGGTTCTAAAGTGTAAGGTGGGCGGCTTAGTCATTATCAATCCTTATCCGGAAAATCCATAAAAAAATTGAAAAATGTGAGAAATTGTGTTATAGCGGAAGCTAACGAATGTGAGAAAGAACACAGATTTGCGTGGTTCACTAATGCGAGTTAACTATGTTCACGGCAGAAGGAGAACATATTTATTATATTGAGGATACCAGATTACAGAATATCACACTAGGTTAAACAACCTAGGATTACAGTATGCAAAATATCTACCACACTAGGTTAAGCCTAACCTATAGGATACAACCAGATTTCATTCACACCTCTCTTAGCTAATGAACAAGAATATATATAACCAAAAAGAGTCCTGAATACCAGAGGAATCCCAGACCCAAACGTCTGAGGAATCCTAAATCAGAATGACTGAGGAATCCCTATTTCTTACGGAATCCTGAGTAGTAGTCCTGCTCGCCAAGGACTTCTAACACTCATAGTCAAAGGCTGCTCGCCAAAGACTCTCTCGCCAGAAACTCTTACTCGCGAGAACCTCTCGCCAAAGACGTCTGTCTTAGCGAGACCTGCGTACGCCGACGCCATACTTGATTCAAGGCATATTCTAACAAATCTCCACCTTGACTTGAATCATTTCCCAAATAACAAGATGTACTAGATGTACCAGATGCACTACAACAGTGCTAGATGTACCAGACTCTCCTTTACCCCAGATGTTGTTTCTCCAAAGACGAACCCAGATGTTGTCCCTCCCAAAGAAGAACCCAGATATTGCTCTCCTAACGGGCAACTAACAGCTTCTGACATTCAGCAAGTCCAAACAATGTTGGAACTTGCTATGTGGAACCGGCTTGGTGAACATGTATGCTGGATTATCAGCAGTACCCACCTTGTTCACTCTGATTCTCTTCTCATGATGAACTTGATCTTTGGCTAAACAGATTGCACTCAAACTATCACAATACACTATAGCCTGATCATGATGTAGACCCAAGTCACTAACTAGTCCTTTCAACCAGATTTCATTTTTGGCTGCCTCTGTCAATGCCATGTACTCTACTTCAGTAGTAGACAAAATCACTAAAGGCTGCAAAGTAGCTTTCCAACTAACAACAGACCCACCAATAGTGAAAACATAACCAGGCATAGATCTTCTACTGTCAACATCTCCAGCATAATCTGAATCTAAATAATCAGTTACTAAATACCCTGTATCACCTCCATAAATGAGGCCAACATCAGACGTACCTCTAAGGTAACGAAAAATCCTCTTCATAGCTTGCCAATGCTCCTTGCCAAGCTCACGCATAAACCTATTGACAACACTAATAGCATGTGCAAGATCAACTCTAGTGCAGACCATAACATACATCAAGCTTCCTACTGCACTACCATAGGGAACTTGAGACATGTACTCCTTCTCCCCAGCAGATTTAGGTGCAAACGCAGTAGACAAATGAATGTTTGCTACACTTGGAGTATCTAAGGATTTTGCTGTAGACATGCCAAACCTTGACAATCTCTTCTAAATATAATCCTTCTGTGATAAGAACAACCTCTTCTTACTCCTATCTCAGTAGATCTCCATTCCCAAAATTTTCCTAACTGCACCTAAATCCTTCATCTCAAAGTCAGCACTGAGAAGACCTTCCAACTTCTGAATCTCTGACTTGTTCTCTACAGCTATCAACATATCGTCTATATACAGGACCAGATAAATGAGAGACTCATTTGATACCTTGTTGTAGTAGACACAACAATTATACGAACTTCTAGTGTAGCCAATCACCATCATATATCATATAGTCTATACAGAGATTTCTTAAACTTGCAAACATAATCTTCCTTTCTCTCCTGAGGTCGCTTGGCCAATTCCCAAGTCTGATTCTTGTAAAGTAATTTCATCTTGTCTCCCATTGCAGCAAGCCATTAGGCAGACTCAGTACATGTAACTGCTTCCTTGACATAATCCCGTATGGAACCCGCCATCTTGAGATTTTCAAGTGCCTCCTGTGCCATCCACCAAGTGTTGCACGGTAGGAACTGTCCTCGGAATTCCATCTTCAAGACATCCCAACTGTCTATAGTTATGGACTTGCCTTGTTCTGCTGCATGGCCTCTTGTTTGCCACCAAAGCTTTACATCACTCTCTAGGTACATGCTCGCTACGAACACCATCTTAGCATCACTAATATGAGCAGCTTTGAAATACTGTTCCATATCCCACAAGAAGTTCTCCACCTGATTCTCAACACTATTAGGTGTGCCTTTTATTCTGTGAACTGCTTTAGGAAACTTACTATGATGTAATTTCCCAAAAGCACACTGTTCACAAAATCCAAACTCCTTGACCTTGTGGCCATCAAAAAGATCTCCCTTTTCCAGAATTTGCATCCCTCGTTCATTCATATGACCGAGTCTCATGTGCCATAACTTGGTCATATCCTCCTTGTGAACCTCCGATGATGCAACAACAGCAGAACTTGACAGTGTAGAACCTTGTAGAATATACAAAGTACCCCGCTTGACACCTTTCAGAACCACATTAGAACCCTTGCAGACACGTAGAACTTCGCCTTCTCCTTTGAAACTGAACCCCTTGTTATCCAAATAACTCAGAGATATAAGACTCTTAGTCATGCGTGGAACATGTCTAACCTCGTTCAATGTACAAAATTTACCATCATGTGTCCGTATTTTAATTGAGCCAATCCCAATCACCTTGCAGGCAAAACTATTAGCCATGGAAACATTTGTGATGACCCGGACCAGAATCAGCAGTATGATTAGCTTGATTGATGAGTTACTGCGTAGTCGCAACTGTTCGACAATTATTTGAATCGCCGAAGCTTCTTAACGACTTAATTATTGGCCGAGAATTGGAGCTGGGTCTCTTCTCGAGAGTCGTTCTATTTGTGATTACGAGTTCGTGGGCGGTTCCGGATCGTTATTTGGACGACCGAGGAATTAGTTATGAATATTTGAAGTTTTGACGGAAACGGATTAATATGGCGAGCTACTTCGCGACTAAATTATCGAACGGGAATTTGGCTTCGGCTCTTTCACGAAAGTTGTTCAGAATTTAATTTCGAGTTTGTGGGAGCTCCCGGAGCATTATTCTGAGTTACGGAGTTTAAGTTGCGAATTTTGCCGATTGTTGATTGTTTGGTTGATTTAATTGTGTGTTGGTTCAAAGGGTTGACTTTTTGTCCATTTGGTCGATGTGTTTGACTTCGGGTGATTATGAAAGAATATATCGAGATGAGTTTGTGATCGTGAGAATTATCGGAATTGGAGTTACGACGCGAGAGTTATGGAGATTTGAAGTTTGTCGTAATTAATTGGGAAGGTTTCCATTTTTGGCAAGTGTATAAATAGAAACTTACTATATGGGGAAAGTCAACTGTTGGTCACTATTGGGTTGACCAGTCAACCCGAGCTGTGGAGAGAGCTCGACGGCGACTCTGGCTCGCCGGCGGCGAGGATTTTTCCGGCACCCCACGGCTTGAGTTTGGTATCTTTCTCTTTGTCTCGGGGTCCTCTACTCAACTCCGGCCACCACGCACGGCCAAACTCACGGTGGAGGAGCAATTTTCCGATCAAAATTCAAGGGAAACTTGGTGATTCGGGTTGCTCAATTTAGACCGATTCGAGCTGAAATTTTTAGTGGGCTTTGAAGCTCTCCTCACCTACATGCTACCCTGTAAGTTAGGTGATCTAATTTTGCTTGAGCATGGAGAATTTTGGATTTGAAATTTTGTGTACAATTTGGTTTATCATGAAATTGGATGAGTTAGAGTGAGAATTGGCCTTTGTTGTAGTTGATAAAGTTGCTCAGTGGGTGATTTTGCATGGAATGATGGTTGCTCCGCCGGCAAATTCTCCGTTTGGTGGTGGCGCCGCCGTGGGTGGTGGTCAACGCGGCGGTCAACGGTCAACGGCGGTCAAACTTTGACTTTTTGGGATTTTCGACGAGTTGCTTGTCATTTCACTCGAAATCGCGCCCCGATCGCAGTGGGGAGGTTTGTTTTTCGAGTTGAGCGTCCGAAATTACAGCGAGGTATTGTGGTATGATTTCCGGATTTCCGACAGTTTGTCGTGATCGGATTATGTGTTTCCGAGAACGGTGGTTTCTCGTGATTTGTTTTGAATTGTCGAATATTATTGTGAGAATTGGACATTGTGAATATTCAGGATTCGTGATCGTTCGTTTGGCGAGGGACTTTCCGCCGGATCACGGGTTAACGCGAACTGCGTTACGCAAGCGTGTGAGTGGACAAGTTTCTATTTTCACTGTTGATTTTGCGAGTTCGTGGATTTATTGATTTCCGTATTTAAATTATACGATGATTGAGATATATGTTATTTTCGGAGGTGTTGTTATGTGTTTATGGGTGATGGCATTTATAGCATCGATGCTACCAGAGTTGAGAGATTCCTCTGGCCCAGAGTTGAGAGATTCCTCTGAAGCAGGGTTGAGAGATTCCCCTGAGTGCCGCCGGGGTTGAAAGATTCCCCTGGCCTTTCACCGTCAGGTTTGAGCTATTCACCTGACGTCGGGCTTGAGAGATTCGCCCGACAACCTCCATATATATATGTGTGTGTTGTTGTGTTTTCCGAACTCGCACTGTTTTATATTGAGTATGTATATAAATTGGTGAAAGGCATATGTTTATTTTCGTCCACTCACTCTAACGTTTTTATTTGCCTTTCCCTGGGCTTTTCGGTTTCCGTGCCCAGTTTGCAGTTCGGACTCTGATGTCGCACGTCGTGGTCGGAGGCATAGTGCTCGAGCTACTTTGTTTCTTCCAGTAGGTTTATTGTTCTACCTACTGTGGTATACACATATGATTATGTATTAGAAGTCGCTCTGAGCTTCCTGTTGAATATGTTATATGATTTTACACCGGATTTCAGTAAAGTATAGATATATTTATTGTTTTACTTTACTGTTGATATATTGAGAAATCCGGATGGGATTGGTGCCCACGGTTTACTTTTTGTGGCATAGGATGAAGTGTATTTTCCGCGTGCAGGTAATGGTAATTCCACGCTAGTAACGAAACTCTGCCCAAATTTCGAAAAGTTTTTGTTGGATCGTGTTTTCGAAGGGGTTTGATTCCGATTTAGGAAGCTAAATCGGGGTTGGGTCCTTTCAGCTTGGTATCAGAGCATTAGGTTGTCAGATTCTGTAGACTCTTGTAGTTGTGATGCTTAGGGTATTTGAGTTGATACAGCATGACTGGAGTGATGACCCGACTGGCCAGTGGTACTCATCAATACTTCGGGTGTTGTGTGTCCTCAAATATCTGCGGTTTCATGATTACGTTCCACTTGTTGTGAACGATGTTTTATTCATTAGGATGCCTCCTGACGTGCTTTCCGTGTCGGTTCGGTTGTGGATCCTATTAAGGATTAATCGACGTGCGATTTGCCAGAGAACAGTGGATTGGGATGAGTATTCAGAGTTCAGTGAATTGTGTGGCACGGGTTGCCTGGTTGTGTGTGTGAGAGTCTACATGTTGCCTCAGAGCTGAGATTTATGGCAGTGATGTTTGCCTGAGTCAGATTATGTATTTGGTGGGCTGGTGTTGTGTGAGTTCCAGTTGCGACTCCATGGCCTATATTCAGAGTGTTGTGTAAATGGTGATGGTGTTATCAGGCTATCCAGCAATTGAATGTGGAGTGTTTACCCACCTGAGGCAGAGATGCATTGTCCACATGTTTGTTTCGGTGTGCACGAGTTATGTGGCTTCAGAGGAAGCAGTACATGAGGTTCGAGATGAGTTTGAACCTGAGCATCAGAGAGAGTCTGATTGATATGCCTTGAGTTATTCGTGAGGAGCTTAGAGTGTTGCACTCAGTGGAGAGGCTATTATGAGGGAAAGATGTACGCGGTTTTCGATGCGATGGTTTGAGAAAAGTGGACTTAGTCGAGATTTTGATGAGGTTGAGTTCCGATACTTCGGAATCAGTGATTTCATCAGACTGTGGTCTTTTCAATTATGTTGAGGATCCTCTGCTGATCCATTTGACGATGGCGGAGATCGCAGAGTAGCGGATTTGCTCCTATGGCATGAGTTTGTGTGATCATTGGTGATCCTTTCACGCAGCGGGTGTCGCTGTGACTGGTGTTCGTGGTACACTTTCATTTACTGTTTCGGTGGCCAGGAGAGTCACGTTGCGAGGGAGCGCCCTCAGCCAACTGTGTTTGAGGTTCGACAACTCAGAGTTCACGAAGGGATCATGATGCTGTTCTTGCAGTCTGATCAATGTACCCTTTTAACGAGTTATTCAACAAGTCGCATTTGACGTGGGCGGCTAGTTGGGCATGTTGGAGTTCGTGCCATGACCTTGTTTGAGGACAGACTTTTCTCCAAGGTTGCTGTTGTTTGATATCCATGGCTATTGTACCTGCATCTCTACTTCTGAGGTCTTGGAGAGTGTTGTATCCATCCGGAGGTTGCGAGATCCTTGTTTGAGGTTATGGGTTAGCCGCGGATCTGTTATAGCTAGACATTGTGGTTTTAGTGTGCTTGTGAGTATGGACTTACTGACGATACATTTGGCTGTGTTCGAGTACCTCTAGAAGAAGGTTGTGTTTCGACGATCAGATTTCCCCGAGATGCTGTTTCGCGGTGTTGGTCAAGCGGATGATGGAGACGAGTTGTGTTGTTTGCTTAGCTCATGTTGTGGATATTACGGTTGCTGTGCCCGACATTGGTGACATTGTGGTGGTTCCCGAGTTTCCAGGTGTGTTTCGGAGGAGTTACCAGGTGTTCCTCCAGTTCGGGAGACTGACTACACCGTTGAGCTTGTACTAGGCGCTGGACTCATTTTACCGGCATCTTGTCGTTCGGAGCCAGCGGAGCTGATGGAGCTACAGATTCGACTCCAGGAGTTGCTGGAGGAGGTTTCAGGAGATTTCATGCGACTCCGCGTATGTGCGTGGTGTGTTTTTGTATTGTGTGTACGGATGTTGGTTGGTTCGATGAAATGGTGTATTGACTACCGAAGCCTGATTCGCTTCAGAGAAGAGTGAGTATCCTCCGCTTCGGACTGGCGAGTGGTTTGTTCAGCTCGCGAGAGCTTCAGTCTTTTCGAAGATTGATTTTGGTTCCGGATACCATTAGTTGAGGTTCGATGAGTCAGTTGAAGCTTGGACGATTTTCGGATCTCGGTGCGGGCATTAGGAGTTCTTGGTCACGTTGTTTGGTTGACCAATGCCTCGTAGATCTTGTGGACTTGATGGACCATGTGTTCAGACGATTCTAGACGAGTTGCGGTCATATTCGTTGGCAATGTCCTGATGTACTCCGAGAGTGTGGACCAGTACATGAAGTAATAGCAAGCAGTTTTGCGGACTTCGCGAGATGATTAGCTGTTTTTGAAGTTCATCCAGTGTGAGTTTTGACTGGTTAGCGTGAAGATGTTGGGCTATGTGATGTTATCCGAGGGAATTGGCGTGGATCCTGATCAGTTAGAAGCCGTATTGATTTGGGGTTGACCTACCATTGTACCAGAGATCAGGGATCTCTTAAGTTTGGCAGGCTTTTACCGACGGCTTGTGCAGGATTTTCCCGGATTGCCACTTCACTTTCCAGATTGACGAAGAAGGCGTCAAGTTCGAGTAGGTCGATGCAGACTAGGAGAGTTACTTACTCTTGCAGGATGGTTGACCGTTGCTTCGGTTTTGACCTTACCTGACGATCGTGACGAATTCGTGGGTTATGGTGTTGCGTTAAGGTTTGGATTTGGTTGTGCTTTGATGCTGTGTAGCAGAGTGGTGGCTCATGATTCCAGGCAGTGGAACTTTGTGTAGCTACCTTTATGTTAGCATCAGAGAGTTCGAGACACTACTGTTATGGCGTGCAGCGCAGTGTAGGACGTACACTGATCACTTGAATTTCATCCACTTGCATTTTCGACTAGATTTGGGCTTGAGGCAGTGTTGATGGATGGGGTTGACTCATGACAAGGGTTGCACCTTTGAGTTTGTTCGAGAAAGGCTAGAGGATGTATTTTGACCATCCGTCTGGGATGATGTTATTGTTGATGCATTCAATCGAGAGTTAAAAGTTTTAGTGTTACATATGTGTATGTGTGGCTCGAGTTTTCGTGTTAGCCGAGTGTGGGCTACGAGAGCTGATTTCGAGTATGATGGTGTTGAGGCTCGTGGTTTTGCGCGCATTTGATGTAGTGGTGCGGAGATTTGTCCGACACTTCGAGTTTACTACTCGTGGCGCAACATGGAAGAGCAATATAGCAGTTTGTGTGTACAGATGCCACAC
This sequence comes from Geum urbanum, assembly GCA_946800695.1. Classification (NCBI taxonomy): domain Eukaryota; kingdom Viridiplantae; phylum Streptophyta; class Magnoliopsida; order Rosales; family Rosaceae; genus Geum; species Geum urbanum. Next base: position 8,256,348 of record OX327015.1, read on the forward strand.
TTGTCGACTGGCGATGGCTAGGAGGCAGAGACTTGCCGAGAAGTGTCAGCCATAGGAGATTTCCGGTTAAACGTGGCGATTACTGATGTGTTTGTGTATGTTTGTATGCACTTTGGTTTATGATACCAGTTGTCAAGACTTTGTGGACAGTTTGATGAACTTGGTACGTTTACTTGTACTTCGGAGACGATTTCAGTGTTAGGCTGGCATAGCTGTGTTTGGTGGAGGTTGTCCATTTCGTGATATGCCTATGTTCCAGTTCGCTGATCGAAATAATCAAATACGACTATGTGTTAACGAGCTTTGCAGCGAGCATTGGGGACCAGATTACGAGTACCGGTTCTTATCCTCAGATTGGCGAGCGGTCTTTGAGGACTATTCAGACATTGGAGGGTATATTGTGGACCTCGGTATTGCAGTTCCGGAGGATTTGGAATCAACAGTTTCAGCGGTTCGAGACTGCATGCAGTACCGGTTTGTTGACCACTGTGATTTTGATGTTGCGGGATGTTGAATTGAGGATGATGATGTACTTCATTGTGTTGGAGCAGGTTGAGTTTGAGTTGATGTTTGATTCTGATTTGGTGGAATGTGTTATCACAGGTTGTCAGATTAGCGGAAATGGGTTGATTATTGCCCGAGTTCGATGTTTGTGCTATGTTGATATGATGTTTGAGTTAGGTGGATGACTGAGTTGTGTTGGCCTCATTGTTTTGATCCATGTGTGATCATAGGCGAGTTTGTGTTGTGCCGTATAGTTCGGCATCGCCTATAGTGTTGGCTTTTGGTGTGTGAGTTGTCTTGTGTTCCGTGTGGCGGAACTGTGTTTCAGGGTTGCTACATGTTGTGTACCCTACCTGTTCCTTATGCGGAAACACTTGGCTATTGTGTGGAGCCAGTCCAGATTCGAGATTTGAGGGTACATGGATTTCAGCACGGAGCTATCTCCTATTGTAGAGTTTGTGATCAGAGTTGTTCAGTTGAGATTACCGTTGGTGAGTTGAGCAGTATGCAGAGGCAGTGCTCCTACTTTTGTCGGCAGACTCAGAAATTTCGAGGTCGAAATTTTTCTAAGGGGGGTGGATTTGTGACGACCCGGACCAGAATCAGCAGTATGATCAGCTTGATTGATGAGTTACTGCGTAGTCGCAGCTGTTCGACAATTATTTGAATCGCCGAAGCTTCTTAACGACTTAATTATTGACCGAGAATTGGAGCTGGGTCTCTTCTCGAGAGTCGTTCTATTTGTGATTACGAGTTCGTGGGCGGTTCCGGATCGTTATTTGGACGACCGAGGAATTAGTTATGAATATTTGAAGTTTTGACGGAAACGGATTAATATGGCGAGCTACTTCGCGACTAAATTATCGGACGGGAATTTGGCTTCGGCTCTTTCACGAAAGTTGTTCAGAATTTAATTTCGAGTTTGTGGGAGCTCCCGGAGCATTATTCTGAGTTACGGAGTTTAAGTTGCGAATTTTGCCGATTGTTGATTGTTTGGTTGATTTAATTGTGTGTTGGTTCAAAGGGTTGACTTTTTGTCCGTTTGGTCGATGTGTTTGACTTCGGGTGATTATGAAAGAATATGTCGAGATGAGTTTGTGATCGTGAGAATTATCGGAATTGGAGTTACGACGCGAGAGTTATGGAGATTTGAAGTTTGTCGTAATTAATTGGGAAGGTTTCCATTTTTGGCAAGTGTATAAATAGAAACTTACTATATGGGGAAAGTCAACTGTTGGTCACTATTGGGTTGACCAGTCAACTCGAGCTGTGGAGAGAGCTCGACGGCGACTCTGGCTCGCCGGCGGCGAGGATTTTTCCGGCACCCCACGGCTTGAGTTTGGTATCTTTCTCTTCGTCTCGGGGTCCTCTACTCAACTCCGGCCACCACGCACGGCCAAACTCACGGTGGAGGAGCAATTTTCCGATCAAAATTCAAGGGAAACTTGGTGATTCGGGTTGCTCAATTTAGACCGATTCGAGCTGAAATTTTTAGTGGGCTTTGAAGCTCTCCTCACCTACATGCTACCCTGTAAGTTTGGTGATCTAATTTTGCTTGAGCATGGAGAATTTTGGATTTGAAATTTTGTGTACAATTCGGTTTATCATGAAATTGGATGAGTTAGAGTGAGAATTGGCCTTTGTTGTAGTTGATAAAGTTGCTCAGTGGGTGATTTTGAATGGAATGATGGTTGCTCCGCCAGAAAATTCTCCGTTTGGTGGTGGCGCCGCCGTGGGCGGTGGTCAACGCGGCGGTCAACGGTCAACGGCGGTCAAACTTTGACTTTTTGGGATTTTCGACGAGTTGCATGTCATTTCACTCGAAATCGCGCCTCGATCGCAGTGGGGAGGTTTGTTTTTCGAGTTGAGCGTCCGAAATTACAGCGAGGTATTGTGGTATGATTTCCGGATTTCCGACAGTTTGTCGTGATCGGATTATGTGTTTCCGAGAACGGTGGTTTCTCGTGATTTGTTTTGAATTGTCGAATATTATTGTGAGAATTGGACATTGTGAATATTCAGGTATTCGTGATCGTTCGTTTGGCGAGGGACTTTCCGCCGGATCACGGGTTAACGCGAACTGCGTTACGCAAGTGTGTGAGTGGACAAGTTTCTATTTTCACTGTTGATTTTGCGAGTTCGTGGATTTATTGATTTCCGTATTTAAATTATACGATGATTGAGATATATGTTATTTTCGGAGGTGTTGTTATGTGTTTATGGGTGATGGCATTTATAGCATCGATGCTACCAGAGTTGAGAGATTCCTCTGGCCCAGAGTTGAGAGATTCCTCTGAAGCAGGGTTGAGAGATTCCCCTGAGTGCCGCCGGGGTTGAGAGATTCCCCTGAGTGCCTTTCACCGTCAGGTTTGAGCTATTCACCTGACGTCGGGCTTGAGAGATTCGCCCGACAACCTCCATATATATATGTGTGTGTTGTTGTATTTTCCGAACTCGCACTGTTTTATATTGAGTATGTATATAAACTGGTGAAAGGCATATGTTTATTTTCGTCCACTCACTCTAACGTTTTTATTTGCCTTTCCCCTGGGCTTTTCGGTTTCCGTGCCCAGTTTGCAGTTTGGACTCTGATGTCGCACGTCGTGGTCGGAGGCATAGTGCTCGAGCTACTTTGTTTCTTCCAGTAGGTTTATTGTTCTACCTACTGTGGTATACGCATATGATTATGTATTAGAAGTCGCTCTGAGCTTCCTGTTGAATATGTTATACGATTTTACACCGGATTTCAGTAAAGTATAGATATATTTATTGTTTTACTTTACTGTTGATATATTGAGAAATCCGGATGGGATTGGTGCCCACGGTTTGCTTTTTGTGGCATAGGATGAAGTGTATTTTCCGCGTGCAGGTAATGGTAATTCCACGCTAGTAACGAAACTCTGCCCAAATTTCGAAAAGTTTTTGTTGGATCGTGTTTTCGAAGGGGTTTGATTCCGATTTAGGAAGCTAAATCGGGGTTGGGTCCTTTCAACATTGCCTCCATTCACCTGCTCATAGGTTGTGAATCACTCCCTGCGCGAATATATATAATAAGATGCCCCGAAATCTAGAACCCACACATCAATGTGATGTGTATGTTCATCGGCAACTAGGGCAGTATCCTCTTCTGAATTTGTGTCATCTTCTGCTATAGCAACAGTACCTGATGGTTTCTCCTGCTGCTCCCTATTTGGACATTCCATTTTCCAATGCCCTCTCTTTACAGTAGTTACAGACATCGTTGGATTTAGGACCCTTAAAATCTGGTTTCTTGAATTTCTTCTCATCCGAGTTTCCATGTCCTTTACTTTCACTGACTACTAACCCAGCAGCCTGATTATCTGTACATGTACCAGTCGCCTTATGGCGCAGCTCTCTGGTATGAAGAGACGATCTAACCTCCTCAAAAGTCACCGTATCTCTCCCAACGATGAAAGATTGCACAAAATTCTCATATGATAACAGTAAAGATACCACCAGAATTAAGGCAGTATCCTCATCATCGATTTTAATATCGATATTACGCAACTCTAACAGAATTGTGTTCAACTAATCTAAATGATCTCGCAGAGGCACACCCTCTTGCATACACAGACCGAACAAACGTTGCTTCAGAAGCAACTTGTTGGTTAAAGACTACGTCATGTATAGACTCTCAAGCTTCAACCACATACCAGATGCAGTTTCTTCTTCTGATATTTCGGTGATGATATCATCTGTAAGACACAGCATGATAGTCGAGTGTGCCTTCTCCTCCAGAATGGCCATCTCAGCAAACTCGGGACCCACTATCTTCTTTGTCAGTGGCTCCCACAACCCTTGTTGCTTTAACAAGGCACGCATCTTGATCTGCCATAAACTGAAACGGTTCCTCCCCGTGAATTTGTCGATCTTCACATTCACCCCGGACATCCCGAACCTGGCTCTGATACCAGTTTGTTATAGCGGAAGCAAACTAATGTAAGAAAGAACATAGATTTACATGGTTCACTAACGCGAGTTAGCTACGTCTACGGCAGAAGGAGAACATATTTATTATCTTGAGGATACCAGATTACAGAATATCACACTAGGTTAAACAACCTAGGATTACAGTATGCAGAATATCTACCATACTAGGTTAAGCCTAACCTACAGGATAGAACCAGATTTCATTCACACCTCTCTTAGCTAATAACCAAGAATGTATATAGTCTAACAGAGTCCTAAATACCAAAGGAATCCCATACCCAAACGTCTGAGGAATCCTTATTCCTTACGGAATCCTGAATAGTAGTCCTATTCGCCAAGAACTTCTAACTCTCCTCGCCAAAGGTTGCTCGCCAAAGACTCTCTCGTTAGAGACTCTTACTCGCGAGACCATCTCGCCAAAGACGTCTGTCTTAGCGAGACCTGTGTTCGCCGACGCCATACTTGATTCAAGGCATATTCTAACAAATTGTAATAAAAAATATGTCTGTTTTGGTGTGTTTGTGTTCCAATAACCACTCCCAATGATGAAATTAAACTAATGGCTAGTAGATTGTATAATTTTGAGCATGTTTAAAAAGAGAAAATCATGCATGTTTAATCAGTTTAAAAAGTTCATATGTCATTCAAAATGAGTTCACATGAGAAAACGAAGGATTGATATGTTTTCGAAGCTATCCATGCACATGTGAGATTTTTGAGCCTTATTGTGCATGCATAGTTACATTATGCATCTATTCTTTCATGTGTGATGTCAATCAATTATTGTGTAATCTAGAACTTGCTTTAAACAGTGTAAAATATTTTTCAAATCAAGAGAGTTTTCTAGAGAGCTAAAACTTGAAAAATCTCAAAAATGAAGTATGTTCTATGTGGGTGCCAAGGGAAGCTCGAATTTGGACTGAATGGGGAGGTAAATATGGACCATTTGATGATAGAAATTAGTGAGATGGAAGATCTAAAGGTTAACATTCAATTATGGAGTACATGATCCACATTTTTAGGCTTTTGAAGGCTAAACTCCAAATTGATGACATCATGCGGTCCAACTTCTTATCTTTCTTTCTAAATCAGATTGGTAAGCATAGATGGGCTCAATGGGGCTCAATGGGTCTCAATTAGACTAGACTCCATGTGATTGGGCCGGCCCACCTGTGGCAAATTCCGGCGGGTTTCATGCAACTTCCGACGATCTCCGATGAAGTTATTTCATCATTTTCTCAAAGTTGCTCCAAATTCTCTCTTGACCTCGAAAATGTATACGTTTTCTCCAATAAGTATCTAATTTTTCATATTTAATACATTTTCGAGCCAACTCCACATTTCCTAGCAAGAACAAGAAACGTCATAAGAACAATGCTTTATTCATAGAAAACAAGCTATAAGCATAAAGTTAGGAGCGTAATAGGCACATAATTATGGTCCTAACAACTACCTCACACTTCAGCTTTGCTTGTCCTCAAGCAAAGTAAGCCGAAAAGAAATAAGCTAAGCTAGACTCAAAGCACAAAGCATATTTACAAGTATGTAAGTGTCCCGAATTAATTATCGATATCCCTCAAAGAAATATGGCTAGATGGATTGAACTATTTTTGAGCAACACTTTTAAAACATGAAATCAATGCATATGTAATAAGCCGAAATGAGATATGCTAAGCTAAATGCATAACAATGAGATGTATTCAAATTGATATGTTTTCTAACCATCAAACTCACTAGATATCACTCAATGCACACAAGTGTTTGAGGGTTAGCGTTTGCACTCATAAATCGCATCAATCACATTTTCTCTATAGGCTTGATTTTCAACCAATGCTTCAACAATCCAAAAACTGAAGCACTTCAAATCAAGAGAACTTTTATTCGGATTGTAACAAGGCTTAAGGAAGGGGAATAAATTAAAAAAAGGTATAGAAGTTCAAGAACCAAGCAACCTAGCAAAATACTCTAGGTGCTACTAGCTTTCCCTTTTTTTACACAATCCATTTTCCAAAATACTTATTCTTTATATACACTACCATCTTTTTGTGGATCTCTTTTCCATTTTCTAATTTTCTCCTCTTTTTTTTTCTTTTTCTTTTTGAACAAAACACAACACTAATGAACATCACAACAACCTCCTCCACTTCACACTTAAGCTTTTGCTAAACTTCACAATATGTACAAACTCTAAGGACATCCTAATAGGACTTCATTATCGCTTGCTCGATTTCCTAGTTAAGGGTAGGAGTAAGTGTTTAGGTTTGGTAAGGATTTATGGTGTTCAAGAATTAAAGGGCAAAATAATATAAGGCTTAAATTGGCTCATTAAAGGCTAAATGCATCATAGGGTTCGAAAGCAATTTGGTCATGGTGGTAATCTTAATGCCTCTACCATTTTCGAGAATAACCATCCCATACTTGGTCGAAGCCTAATAAGTGACCTGACCAACTCATATTTTAAGCTTGGTCAACCTCGTCATCCAACATTATTTAGCCAACTCAACTTGTCATGTCCACATGATGAAATTGTTACTTTGTTGGTCACCAAATGGGTCGATCGACCTACCTTGCATTTACTAAATTGGTTAAAAACGATAATTAGATTGATTTAAGGTTGTTAATTTAATATTTGCTTTATGAGTCAACCAATGCCAAAATAAGAGGAGCACGTGCGAGCACTCGCAAGTGCACACGAGGCCTCCAAGAGCATAAGGGTTCAACAACATTACTGAAGTGATTGTTGATGTCCATCCAATCTGGAAGGTTGAGACAATGCAACATATTGCAATATCTTTGTGGTCAATGAAGCATTGAAACTCTAAGGTGACACTTGAAACCACCAATCAAGTAGTCACTTAGACGTGTGTACCACGTATCCGACTAGATTGCTTCAATCCATATGGTGATCGTCTCAATCTGATCACATGAACACTCTCTGGTTTAAAATTACTCGATTTTGGTACAACTATGTCATCTAACATTCTAATGTAAATCTCTGAATCGAGATCTCCATAGAGATATGTTGTAACCACATCCATAAGCTGCATACTCAGTTTTTTGGACACTACCAAACTTATCAGGTGACGAAAAGTAATGATGTCCATGACCGGAGAATACTTCTCCTTATAAAAATATCAAGGTGTTAAGAAAAGTTTTGTGCCACAAGTCTAACTTTATATAATAAGACTTCATTTTTCTCATTACGCTTCTGAACAAAGACTCATTTATGTCCAAGCAGCTTAACATTCGGTGGGCATAACACTACCAGACCGATAATTTGCCTCAAACTTAGAAAGACTAGTTGTAATGACCCGAAATTTTTTCTATTAAAGTTATTCAAGTAAATTTTGATTATCTATGTTTGATTATATGAGTATAATAAGAATTATACTTTTATAATTATATATTAGAATTATTTTAGAATTGTGAGGCCTAATTAAGATAATTGAGCCTAATAGCCATTATCTTTCGTGAGCCAGTAACAAAGGAAAAAGGAGAAACAAAACCTAATTTCAATTACGTTGGGTGGGCAGCCAAACACTTTATCGAGATCGAGAGAGAGAGAGAGAGAGAGAGAGAGAGTTTTGGGAAGTTGGAGGCCGCGAGATAGAGTGGGTGAGTTGGTGATTAGACGACACAGTTAGGGAGACGGAGGACGAGGTTGTGCTAGCGACCAACGACGCTTCTCCCTCTCTCATTTTCAATCGATGGTGCGGTGAGCTGGGCTATGCAGGGACGTTGAAGAGTTGGTAGTTCATGTGAAAGGTATTTAAACCTTGTGCTTTGAGTTTTGAACTGTAATGTAAGGTTGGGTTTGAGATTTAAATCGATTTTGGTTTAGGTGGGTAGGATTTTGTAAATCATGGGGAATGAAGTAGGCGGCGTACGATGGGTGGTGGCATATGTTGTTTTTGAAATTGAGTTCCAACATGTATTGATGTTTAAGCTACTGTGTAGTTTTGGAATACTAACTAGACTTTGGTCTAATTTGCATTCTTTAGTTTTATGAATCACGTTAGATGTGTAGGAGGTGGCATTGTGGGAGGGTGTTTGATGCAAAAAATTGGTGTTACGGTTGGTTTGGTATTTGACAGGAAATGGGTATTAAATATTGATACAAATGGCTAAGAGTGGTACATTGTTTGTACGTTGTTTTGATAATTGGTTGTTGGTAAATAAGATGACCAGAGTTGTTGATGTATCTTGTTTAGCAGTTAACCAAATAATCAAATTAAGACAATGGCGTATAAAAAGAGTTTTGAGAAGTTAAGTTGTTTGCTTTGGGAATGGGGTTAATCAGGCACCAACAATTGATTATTCTGTAGAATTAAGACAATTCAAATTATGTCTCTAAGTGAGGACTGTGATTTGTCTAGGTGATTGACGAGGCGAATTCATTGGTGTCTTGTTGTTGTTTGAATTAGTAGTGTGTGGTCACAGGTAGATTTGAGGTGAGTAATTCTCACTTTGTTGAGTGAATAAATTCAATGTGTCGATACAAATTATTATGATTATTTAAAAATCGTTTCCTTTCAAACTAACTGTTTTTTTTAAACATGAACTTGATCGTCTACGGTTCATGGGTAAGTCTACGGTTCATGGGTAAATGAAAATCAGATTTGTTTTATGATTTTAAAGCCGTGACAATGTCTTGTTGAATGTGAGATAAAGTTAATGTGAATTTCTTGACTGAAATAAGTATGGCTTGTGCAGTTTTGCTGTTAATACACGTTAAACTGTGTGTAATTGCAAATATTTGGACCTCTGTGGCCGGGACCTTTGTGGTCGGGTCTTCGTGATCGTGTTGTAAAAGTTAGAGCTCTAGTCTGTCTACATCTTGTGTGGTTACTTTGATACTAGTATCCATTGTGTGTTGAGGAGTTGAAATAAGTTAATTATGTATTCATTCTTTTAACAGTATTGTATTATGTGAGTGGTGTATTTGTGTGAATGAGATAAAAAAAAGTAAATTGTAAGATTATATATGTTTTCTCATTGCAGTTGAAACGATTTATATATCTACATACTTATGCTTACAGTTGATTACTCATACGAGCTATGAAAGCTTACCGGGTTTGTTTATGTTAACCCGGTGCACAAATAAATGGTGTAGAGGCTAGTCCTGCAGGTTAGTGTATTCGCCTTGTAGTCGAGAGTTGAGATTTCGCATGATTGACTAGGTGGAAGTGATGATTTTTATTTTATTTTATTTTTTTGAGCGATTTTAGACTTCCGCTATGTGTCATTCCCTTTATGAGCATTTATTGTTTAGTTGACATTCGACTTGACAATTTATTGGACATATGTAATAAAAGATTTGAAATTTCAAATCTCATATTTTGTTTACATTGAGGAATTGTAGCAGGTTAAATTTTATTTAAAAAAAGAAATTGACCAAGTGTTTTTAGATTTTCATTTCTTGAGTCTTGGTTTATTTATGCTATTTATAAACTGAAAATCAAGACGTGACACTTGCTCAACCTGGATTGCATCTTTCCATTTCAGTCAATCTACTCCCCGTTGACAATCCACAACACGACGATGTTCCACTTCATCGTTGTTAATAATTTCCTGCACGATGCAATAAGCAAATGCATTATTAACAAACATTGAAGATCTATCTATAATAACAAGCACATTTGTATTCTTAGTGAGATTTCTTTGTTCTCTGACACCACAAATGACTCTGAAGCATTCCCTAGAGATGCCAGTTATAGCTAGAATTACATAATTATAGCCAAAAACAATCTCACGTGAAGGATTTACAGTGTTGATGATGAACAGATCATTTTGTGCCTAGATGGCTTGCTTTTTAACCTGCGGTTGATTAGTGTGTTATCTCGATCTCCCCCTATTTTGGGTAGGACTCGAGGCCGACGCCCCACATTCACAATGGACGGGAGGAACACTACATTTCCCAGGTATGGCGTTTACTTGCCCCTTTATGGGGACTTCCAACCTTGCAGGTATGTTTACACCTGGTATATATATATATCTGATCTCATCACATTCGCAATATCAATAAATGCATTAAATCTGCTACTTTCTAAAGATCGAGAATGCGTCGCATTTCTATCTCACTCTGAGATATGCGAGGATCATGATGAGACAATGGGGTTTGACCATGTCGATTCTGACATTCAACTAAAATAGAACCAATCATATCTCCTCCTAATGGCGGAAAATATATCTCAACAAAGTGACAAAATACAAATCTAACAGTAAAGAGATATGATGTCAAACGTTCTAGATAGCGGACAATCTTTGGAGCTTCCTAACCAACATAAATGTCTAATCATCATTAAGGACCCATTTTTGTATACAGTGGAGCTGTAAATAGACATATATACCACGCAACCAAAGATGCATAAATGTGAAACTTCAAGCTCATATTCATTTTGGGAGAAAATCATCAAAATTGTTGCTTTAGTTGATAAATAATTTTATATTAGAGAGAAGACGATAACTGGACAAGTGGCGAATGGGTGGCTGACTCAAACGCAGGTGTGTTTGAGCTTACCACTGCCCATAACAAGTTTAGGGAATAAGAACGTGATCCAAGATATATTGTCATAAAAATTGATGCTCGATAAACGGTGGCTTCATACCATACCAAAAAAATCGGGACAATCAAAATCAGTCACTTGGATTAATTTTTTTTTCTTCATATATTGTAACTCTCCCATGACCGTCACTAATCAAGCATTTAAAGTAAAGAGGTGATGAAATCCCCTTTTCTCGACATGGTTATTTCACAATATAATCCAAAGTAATAGACAACATAAATCTAGTCTTAGATCTAGGGTGTTGTGGAAATTAAGTTTTACAACATAATCTGTAAATTGAGGATGTTAGAAAATTTACCTCGACTAGTGTTGTACTCGGAATAAGTAGAGATGAATGATAAGGATGCAACACTTATCTGACACGGGATTTGGACAAGCGAGCAATCTTGATGAACTAGAGAATGGGCAATTGGAGGAGCAAACGAAGAAAGAGACGGTGGTCGGCAGTAGGAGGAACGGTCGGTGGTAGTCAACGGTGATGAGGAGTGGCAACGGTGATGGAGGATTTTTAGGTGTTTTGAATTTTTTTTCTTTGTAGTGATGCCTATCAACTTAGAGTTACTAATAACATGTTGAAGGATAAATATAAATGCAGTAATTATAGACTGAAATTGTATCTTTATTTATTAATAAATGACTTTAAATACATGTATTACAATCAATTACAATAATAAATTGTTATAATCTCTAATTCTATTCTAAATAGACAAGACACTCCAAAAAAATATAAAATATATTTTCTTAAACATCTTCGAAATTCACATACAAAATATATTATGGACTATGTATTTATTAATGAATGAACCGAATTCTACAAGTTTTTGTTGTTGTTGTCGTTGTATTAAGATTTTAATCCTGGATAAAACAAACACAAACAGAATGAAGGTCTTCATCCTTGTAGCGTGAAGGATGATAAAAGATCGACACGTGTACGGTGCTTGTCATCATAATAGAGTAGCAAAATGAAGGGAGAGATTCTCCTTTGGAAAATGTGGACGAGTCAAACCCAATCCTATAAAGCCAATTCTTCTCTGTATGTATTAATAGTCAAGTCGTTCACTTTCTCAACCTTCGAAATTCGAATCTTTCTCACCGGAAATGGCCGCCGTCGTCGGACGAATCCAAGAATCCCAAAGCTCCCAGAACAGCCTCGAAACCGAAGACCTAGCTCGCTTCGCTGTCCAAGACCACAACACCAAGCAGGTAATGAATGCTCTCCCTAAAACGACGTCGTTTACGCGAAGCTCTATGATTTCAGCTAATTTTGTATGATTGAAATTGAACGGTGGCAGAATGCTCTGCTCGAGTTCGTGAAGGTCGTCAAGACGAAGCAACAAGTTGTTTCGGGAACTGTGTACTATCTCACTATTGAGGTCACCGATGGAGGTGAAAAGAAGCTCTATGAAGCCAAGGTTTGGGTTAAGCCGTGGATGAATTTCAAGGAAGTCCAGGAATTCAAGCCCGTCTAGTTGGATTCAGAGGTAGTTTTGATTTGTTTGTTTGTTTTTTTTTTCTTTTCTTTTTTTCATTTTACGACGTTTTTCTCGTCGTTAAAACATTAAACATTGATGTGTGTTTATGTTCAATCTGTGAGTGCAGGCAATAGAAGATCTTTTGCAAGGTTTAAGATGCTTCTATAGGTCTTGTTGGGAGCAAAGACGAGAAACTTTAATGATGAATTGCATAAGAATAATAAAGGAACCTTCAATCTGAGTCAGATGGAGAATAATCGTTCATAATATATGGATTTGTGGTTTACCAATCATCTATGAATTGGATGTATATATGTGCTTTGTTTCTATTGGTGTTTTTACTTTCTGAGTTGATACAAAAATTAGTTACTACGGTGTTGTTGTGTACTTCATGTTTTCGAAATCTGATCAATAATAATCCTATAACTTCTTACCTCGGGTTTTGTCACTTGTATGTGTTTGGATTCGTTTCTGAATTTTAAAGGCCTTGGTGATACCAATTGGATGATGGTAGCAAATGGATGGTAGTGTCGTGGTGATAATGATAGATGAGTCCCAAGATATTTCTTCCCCTACTTCATTGAGTGAGTGAACTTTGATCTTATGAATGGATGACTGGCCTTGAAGGTTGGGAATGAATGAACTGGGTAATTCAAAGAGATCCTCTAATGCATCAAGCCTATATGTTAGACCTGCGATAAGTGAAAAACTTGGATTTGAACTAGCAAACTTTGTTATGCATGGTGGTTTGTCACTTCTACAAGTCATGCATAAGTTGTACTGCGATGAATTCATTCGGCATTTTTTTGTGTGTAATCCCTATAAGTTCTAACCTCTGGTTTTGTCACTTGTGTGTGTTTGGATTCGTTTCTGAGTTTTAAAGGCCTTGGTGATACCAATTGGGTGATGGTAGCAAATGGATGGTAGTGTAGTGGTGATAATGATAGATGAGTCCCAAGATATTTCTTCGCCTACTTCATTGAGTGAGTGGACTTTGATCTTATGAATGGATAACAGGCCTTGAAGGTTGGGAATGAATGAACTGGGTAATTCAAAGAGATCCTCTAATGCATCAAAGCTTATATGTTAGACTTGCGGTAAGTGAAAAACTTGGATTTGAACTAGCAAACTTTGTTATGCATAATGGTTTGTCACTTCTACAAGTCATGCATAAGTTGTACTGCGATGAATTTGTTAGGCATTTTTTTGTGTGTTGTGGCATTCTGAGGTTGATAATTTCTTTCTACAGACGGTGAATTTTTACTGTGGGTCATTTAGTCAAACTGCGGTAAGCGTGGCATGTGATCCTTCAATATAATCGATATTGTCTCAACTTGAACCACCTTTAAGGTGTTGAGTTTTATTCAAAATGCCTCAATTAATATCGGAGGTAATCTATTAACATATAATCTATCTTCTTCTTGCCTCTTTTCCAATGTGGGATCTATCATCTCCAACACGTCCCTTCGCGTGCAACCTAACTTAGGCTTGCACATGCAACAAGTTCAGATGATCCTCTCTGTCAGAACGAGAACGGATTGACAAGTTCAGATGACTCTCTCGGTTGAAACGAGAACGAGTCGACAGATCCGGCATCAACAACCTTTCTTGAAGCGGAAGTGGAGACATGACAGGCGAGGCGGTTTAGATGTGGACGAGGAGCCTTGGCTCTGATACCAAGTCAAACTGCGACAAGTGTAGCCCATGATCCCTCAATATAACCGATATTGTCCCAACTTGAACCACCTTTAAGGTGTTGGATTTTATCCAAAAAGCCTCGGTTAATATTAAGGGTAGTACATTAACATATAAGTCATCTTCTTCTTGCCTCTTTTCTAATGTGGGATCTATCCTTTCCAACACATTTTACCTCGTGGAGGTTATGAGCCCAAGATTGCTTTGTGAGGAACCCAAAATCCCTAGACTAAAAAACAAGAGTAGCGCTAGTAACTGTCAAACTTATGGCGCACAACTTCTTAATTAGCTAGGAACCCCCTTGACTTCAAAACAACGTCTCCCGAATCCAATACCAGTGGACGAGAACGACTTAAAACGCAGATACAAACAAAAGGATCACCCGAATCTATGTGGACAAACCAATAAGATGTCCCAAGAAGCATCATACCCTTCCCTTGCCTGATGCCCAACATAGCAAGCCCAGCCAGATGTCCAAGTAAGACCAAACATCTTTATTCTAATTAACCTAGCCCAAACCCAAGCCCAGAGGAGGAAGGCCCAGAGACAGTTACTTTTCACCCATCTCCTCTCCAGCGATCCTCGACCCAAGGTCTTTTCCCCGCCACCAAAAATCACCATTGACTCACGACGGAGGCTCTCCCACACACAGCGCCACCACCAAACCAAAGTTAGGACGCCCACTACCCTTGGAAGGTGAACCCGCCACCAACATAGAACCACCAGGAGAATTCGAGGTCGAGATCCGGTGTTGTCACCTGGATCCTAGGCACCGATGTAAATCGTCGTTCCCCTATAGAACTAAGAGCCTCGTCGCTCACCTAGATCGATAATCCCTGGCCAAACATCACAATTCACGGCCTCTACCGCACTTCATCCTCCGTCGAGATCCACCAATCCAACCCAACCACCATTGATCTTCCCCATCGCACCATCTACGCCAACATTGCTTGCTAACCAAAACCATAGAAAAAACCAGAGAAGGACACCACCATGAAGCATGAGAAGAAGAGAAACAAGAACGTCGTTATGAACAAAGCACGCAAAACCTTAGCCGTTGGCGGCATCGAGATAAAATCTCTATTTCTCACTAGGAAAGACGGAGCCCAGGTTATTCACTACTGACATGGCCATCTCTACCTAATGCATTATTTGGATTACGCCATTATGGCCAAATAAAATATCACGTTATATATCCAAATCCACAATGGAAAATGAATAGTCGGTTTATGTTCTTTTACTTAAACTCCAAGTTTACTACGATATATTGCTTATAAATACCTCTTTACAGAGAGAATCAACTAAGATAGATCAAATTTCTATTGAAATCCAAGTATTTGATTTCAATCTAGTCTTCCATGGTGTCGCATTTGAAAGAAGTAAAAAAAAATCTACCTTAATTGATGAAATGAGAAGAACATTAATTGTGTGAGTATAAAGAAAAATATCATCTTATTTGCCAAAAATAAAGACCTCCAGGAAAAAATTGCGTTAATTCAAAATCAACATATGATGATCCATCTTCTGTTGTCTTACAGGAAAGGAACATAGATTTTAATAAGCAGTTGAATGACATATGCAAGAATGAAGAGCTATATTGGGCTCAGAAAGCAAGAACTAACTTGCTAACTGTGGGAGATAGGAATACTGAGTTCTTCCAAGCTTATGCCTCGATTAGGAAGAAGAGAAATTTCATATCTAAAACAAAAGATAGTGACAACAATTGGATTACTGAGCCCAAAATTCTCCCTAATGTTTTTGTTACTGATTTCAGGAAAAGGTTTACTTCAGATAGAACCCCAAGTGATACGGAAATTCAAGATTTCATTAATTTGGTTTCTAGTGAGATTAACCAAGTTGATAATGACACTTTAATGAAACAGGTGGATGAAGAGGAAATCCTTGAAGCTGTCCATTCCATTGGCCCATTAAAAGCTCATGAACAAAATGGACTTCATGCAATCTTTTTTTTAAAAGAAAAATTGGAGTGAGTTGAAAGGTACTATCATTCATATGATTACCAAGTTCTTCTCTGGAAATACCTCTTTGAGAAATATAAATCACACCAATAAAGCTTTGATTCCTAAAGTTGAGAACCTGGACATTGTTGGCCATTTTAGACCTATTAGCCTCAGTAATGCGTGTTACAAGATTATTATGAAAATTCCAGTAAGAAGATTAAGACCACTCTTGGATAAATGCATCTCTTAGAATCAAGGTGCTTTTGCTCTTGAGAGAGCTATACAGGATAATATTCTTATCGCTCATGAGATTTTCTCTAATTTTCAAAGTAAAAAAGCTAAGATTGATTCAATGGCCATCAAGCTGGATTTGGAGAAGGCTTATGATCTGATCAGCAGGAAGTATATCAAGGCTTGGCAGTCCAAATTTGGGTTTTTGTAAAAGTTGTATTAATTTGATAGTGGAATGCATTACCTCAGTTTCTTTCTCCATTTTGGTGAATGGGAGAGCCGAAGGCTTCTTCAAGCCCTCAAGGGGTATCAGGCAGGGGGATCCTCTTTCCTTTTACATCTTTATTTTATGTATGGAACCGTTGATTACAAAAATTAAATGCTCTGAGCTTGAACTCAAAGTCTCATGAGCTGGATTTGGAGAAGGCTTATGATCTGATCAGCAGGAAGTATATCAAGGCTTGGCAGTCCAAATTTGGGTTTTTGTAAAAGTTGTATTAATTTGATAGTGGAATGCATTACCTCAGTTTCTTTCTCCATTTTGGTGAATGGGAGAGCCGAAGGCTTCTTCAAGCCCTCAAGGGGTATCAGGCAGGGGGATCCTCTTTCCTTTTACATCTTTATTTTATGTATGGAACCGTTGATTACAAAAATTAAATGCTCTGAGCTTGAACTCAAAGTCTCATGTTGGTCTACTCTCATCCCCATGTGGCTTGAGAATTTCTAACTTGGTTTTTGCTGATGATTGCTTGTTTTTGTAAGGCTAGCTCAAAAGCAGCAAGGAATACAATTCATGTACTTATGCCTTTTCTTTGGCCTTGGGTCAGAAAATTAATTTTCATAAGTCTTCACTCTATTTCTCTCTCAGAGCCCAGTGCTTTGTGAAAACTGGCATTGTTAACATCTTACACATCCAGCATAAAAATACAATTGATAAGTATTTAGGCACCTATAATATTGTTTTTTTAAGGATCTTCTCAATGCAAAAGAGCTTTTAAATAAAATTTCTAATAAGTATGTAGGGTGGAAGAAAAATACTCTCTCCAGAGCTGGTAGGCTTACTTTGATAAAATCTAGTGCAGCAGGTATGTCAAATCATATTATGTCTTGTTTTAAATGTCCTATTAAGATCACTAAAATGATTGATAAAGAGCCAAGGGATTTTTTCTGGGGTAAGAACTGTAAAAGTAATGTTGTGGCTTGAAATCAAGTTTGTTTACCTAAATGCAAAGGTGATCTTGGTGTTTGACATGACCCGCCCCAGATACTTGACGTCACCCAAGACAAGCCCTGTGGGACCCACATCTTGATAGCTCACACCGCAAACGCGGTGGCCAGCCTAACATGAGTTACCCAAACATGAGCTGAAGAAAACTGACTTTAGAAGTACTTGACCATTGACTAACAAAAGATAAAGAAACTCAAACTCTATAATTTGCAAGAGTGACATATTTTTATAAAAGTCGGTATTCAGAGCATCTATAACATCTGAACTGAGATATAAACATAAGTAGATTACTGGAATACCTACTCGTATCAAGACAGAAGAAGTGGAATTTCTAAGCCTCGCCAACTGAATGGACACTTCCCCAGCAGTTAACTTGAGATAGTATTGAGTTCTCGTCTCCAGCCTCACCGAATATTCCTTAGCCGATAGCTCAACATGTTGTCCTAATTTCAGTTTGAAACCATGAACACCCAAAATCTCCAAAATCTTTAAATCATCGATTCGTCCATCTCCGATGGAATTAAGAAGCAACCAAGGTATGGTTAGCTTCGTGGTGGGAAAGGCTACAAAGCCCAGTGGGTCTCTTTGATCGATTCGAGCTCGAAAATGAACACCCCCAATTTCTAGGGTTCTAAGATTTTCTACAATTAATTAATTAATCGAACGTTGGATTTTGTAGACAGCTTGGACAGTATAAAGGATTCGTCAAAAATAGGTCAGCTCTGGATGGCTCCATAGCAGAGAGTGTTACTTACTTCAACAGGTATCTCAAAGATCCATCACCTCCCACCGCCTCCGATCCCAGTGGCAACATCATACAACCCTTTAGATGAGTATTAAAGGAATCGTTAACAAGAGAAGAACTTATCGAGACACATTAAATAGTGTTGCAAGATTGTGATGAAGTCGAGCCTTACATGAAGGTGTACAGGGAGAACCTTCAGGCGTTACATCCGAACACGAGTTCAGCCTGGTTTGAAAAAGTGGTTAAGAAGAAGTTCCTCGATTATTTCCTCCAATAGGTACATATGTTTACTTATTTAATTATATACATGTTTGTAGAAATTAAACACTTTAATTAATTATATTTTAATCCAAATTGTTACAGATGATTGATCTACAAAAATTCGATAACCACAGGGGGGGGGGGGTTGGCGGCGGTCTTAGTCAAAACACTTGCTAGCAGGAAAACCAGTTAGACACTATATTTACCCTAGATGTTTTGTGAACAGTGTAAAATTTCATTCATTGGTCCGAGATGAAGAAAGAAGAACACAAAACATTAGGGTCGCGGTTGGGGATGACAATGATATATATTACGAGGCTCTTGTCGTTCAACTATGTTATGGGAATGATGTCAAAGTTTTCCTATTCAAGTGAAAATGGTTCAAGTGTACAAAGGAAGACCTGGGCTTTTTATCAATCGATACAAACTCAAGCTAGTATGAGGATGAGTCTTTCTCTCTTGCCACCTTAGTTAGGTAGGTGTTCTATCTTGATGATCCAAAAGTTGGTGAATGGTGGAAAATAGTGAACAGTATCTCTGATCGAGGAATATGGAATACCATAACAACTGAAGGGACGTCGACAACTGAAGATGTTGAACTGCAAAGAGACATTCCTGCATATCAAGAGCCTAATATTTCTGTCATCCACTCTGACATAATGGAAATGGTTCTAGCTAGTGAACGTTTACCCATGCCTGATGGCTCTACAGATTTAACTCAATATGATATTATAGATCTAGAGAATGATAGAAGTGAAGTTGAGGCGCAGGATGACGATGAGGACTCAGGATATTCGTCGGATGACGTTGAGTATGATGAGGAGCAGGAGCAATCGGGTAATAATGTTGAGGAAGATGATGATGATTATGACGAGGAGTACAATATAACGATGAGGGATATTAATCAGTAATTAATTATTATAATCTCACTTTTTCGAGGTTATGATGATTAATTATATCATGATCGACGAGGATGAAAGGACCCAACCCCGATTCAGTTACCTAAACCGGAATCGAAACCCTTCTGAAAACACGAACTAACAAATTTTTTTCGAAATTTCGGCAGAGTTTCGTTACTAACGTGAAGTTGCATAAACCTGCACCCTGAAAATAACACTTCATCCTATGCCACAAAAACCAAACCGTGGGTACCAATCCCATCCGGATTTCTCAACATCAATATATAAATCATAAACAGTAAACAGTACTGTAGTATATATATATCCGAGAAAATCTGTATAAACAAGTATCAGAATGTATCAGAGCGACCTCTAGAGTAAAATATATACAATATACACATCAGTAAGCGAAACAAGAACCTACTGGAAAGCACAGGTAGCTCAGATCACTAGCCTCCAAACCGCGACGTGAAACAGGAGAATCCGAACTGCAAACTGGGCACGGAAACCGAAAAGCCCAGGGGAAAGGCAAATAAAAACGTTAGAGTGAGTGGACGAAAATAAACATATGCCTTTCACCAGTTTATATACATACTCAATGTAAAATAATGGGAGTTCGGAACACAACACACATATATATAGGGAGGTTGTCAGGCGAATCTCTCAAGCCCGACGTTGGGTGAATCGCTCAAACCCGACGGTGATAGGCCAGGGGAATCTCTCGACCCCGGCTGCACTCAGGGGAATCTCTCAACCCTGCTTCAGAGGAATCTCTCAACTCTGGGCCAGAGGAATCTCTCAACTCTGGGCCAGAGGAATCTCTCAACTCTGGTAGCATCGATGCAATAAATGTCAATCACCAATAACACATAATAACACCTCCGAAAATAACATATATCTCAATCATCGTATAAAATAAATACGGAAATCATAAAATCCACGAACTCGCAAATCAACAGTGAAAATAGAAACTTGTCCACTCACAGATCAGCTAGCGCGAACTCGTGCTAATCTCGTGGTCCGGCGGAAGTTCCCTCGCCTGAAGCACGATCACGATCCCGATCTCGATCTTCTGAATATACATAAACATAACGGATCAAAATCAAAGTCCACAACCCTGTACTGGATCACGGAAACCAACTGTTCCCGGAAATATGCAATGCAGTACAAAATGAATAACGGAAATTCCGAAATCCCCACTCGAAAACCTCGACTGAAAATCGGCTAACCAAATCAACCCGAAAACCTCTGGACGATAACCAGGGCGCGATTACGAGAAAAATGACATTAATTTCATCAAAATCTGAAAAAAGTCAACTCCTCCGCCGTTGACCACCCCCGCCGGCGGCGGCCCGCCGTCAACGGCGAAATTCACCGGTGGAGAACTTCCAGATCACAAGGTCTCGACCATACGAACCACTTTCTCAACTAACACGAAAGCCAATTCACACCAGAACTAGGCCAAACAACTTCAAACAAATCGGAATTCAAGCTTTCCGGTGACTAAACCGATAACCCTCAAAACCTTTTCAAATCCCAAAATCAAGCACATAGGGAGACTCTCCAAGGCAAGGGGAGTCTAACCCCCCTAACCACCACCGTCATAGCTCGCTGGAAAACGGCCAACGAACATCGACGGAAACCATGAAACCGACCCGATTCGGGTCCAACTAAAAACTCATCAATTTCTAACAAAACACACATCACTCAACTCGAAATCACATGGGGAAGCTATACATACCCTCGTCGAAGTCGTTGGTGGCCGGAAAATAGGTCGTCGGACGGCAAAGCTCAAAGAGGAAACTTTCCTCTTCGGTCAACTGGTCAACTTTCCAAAAATAGTAAGTCAACGGTGGTCAATCCTCAAACAGTGATTTTACGACTATTCTCGACTATTCCGATATTTATACTCGCGCCTCGGGTCAATCGACGGTCTGAAATGAATATACGAAATGATTCGGATAAACACGAAACAATCGGATAAACTCGTCGGAAACTGAAAATTCAAATAATTATAAAATATTCCTCGGTTATCGGAAAAATCTTCCGGAACCGCCCTCGAGCTCGAAATCACGTACTCTACAATTTTCGTGAAGACACCCAACTCAAATTCTCGACCGAAAACATAGTCGCGAATAAAGTCGACAAATCACACAATATCGTAAAACTGCGACTATGACCAAATCTCGAGAATCGTGCCGAATACGCAATTGATTATGGTTTGGGTCGTCACAAATCTACCCCCCTTAAAGAAATTTCGACCTCGAAATTTACGTACCTGTCAAGTGAACAGATGAGGATACTGCTCCCACATACGCTGCTCGGTCTCCCAGGTGGCCTCCTCAACTGAGTGGTTCTGCCACAAGACCTTCACTAGCGGAATCACGCGGTGCCTCAACTCCTGCTCATGACGATCGAGAATCTGCACTAGCTCCTCTACATACGATAAATCCTCTCTGATCGGCAACTGCTGTGGGGCTAACACATGTGAAGGATCTGAGATGTACTTCCGCAACATCGAAACATGGAAGACATCATGAACACGAGCCATCTCAGCCGGTAACTCAAGTCTATATGCAACAGCTCCAACCTTCTCTGTAATCTCATACGGACCAATGTACCGCGGTCGAAGCTTGCCACGCTTCCCGAAACGCACAACTCCCCTCCACGGAGATAGTTTCAGGAAGACCCAATCACCAACCTCGAACTCCAAACTCTTCCTCCTCACATCTGCGTAACTCTTCTGCCGATCCCGGGCTATCTTCAATCGATCCCGGATAACCTGTATGTCCTCCATCGTGGTTTTCACCAAATCAGTACCAATAAGTCAACGCTCGCCCACCTCACTCCAACACAATGGAGTGTGACACTGCTTCCCGTACAGGGCCTCGTACGGTGCCATCTCAATAATGGCCTGATAGCTGTTGTTGTAGGTGAACTCAATCAAGTGTAACTGCTGATCCCAGTTTCCGCGAAACTGCAACACACACGATCTCAGCATATCCTCAAGAGTCTGAATGGTCCGCTCGGACTGCCCGTCAGTCTGAGGATGAAATGCTGTACTAAATCGCAACCTCGTGCCCAAAGCTCGCTGCAACGCCTGCCAAAACTCAGAAGTGAACTGACTATCTCGGTCTGAAACTATGGACACAGGCACACCATGCAAGCGAACAATCTCGGATAAGTACAACTTGGCCAATCTGCCCACTGAAATCTTCCCCGGAAGTGCAAGAAAGTGTGCGGATTTCGTCAGTCGGTCAACGATAACCCAAATACCAGTGTTGCCCGCCGAAGTACCCGGCAACTGATAGACGAAATCCATTGTAATGTGCTCCCACTTCCAAACTGGAATATCAAGCGGCTGTAGTTTCCCTGCAGGTTTCTGCCTCTCCACCTTCACCTGCTGACAGATCAAACATCGACTCACGTACGCGACAATTTCCCGCTTCATGTTGCGCCACCAATAGTACGCTCGAAGTGTACGAAACATTTTCGTACCTCCGGGATGCATCGCATATGCTGAACTGTGGGCCTCATCCAGAATCTCCTTCTTCAAGTCCTCGTCTCTGGGTACATATAGCCTGCCTCTGAACAACAACGTACCGTCGTTGCTCAATCGGAACTCTGTAGGCACACCATTCTGTATCATGGTCTTCTTGCCCAACAGGTAAGAATCCGAATCCTGAGCCTCTCGTACCTGATCAACCAATACAGGTCGAACCTGAAAACTGGCCAACAACGCTCCATCATCATCATACCCAAACACAGCACCTGTAGCGCGAAGCTCGGCTAACATCGATACTCCGGCCACACACATGTGAAACAACAAGGCTCCAGATTTTCGACTAAGTGCATCTGCTACAACATTGGCTTCCCTGGATGGTACTCAAACCTGCAATCATAATCGTTGATCAACTCCATCCATCGGCGCTGCCTCATGTTCAAATCCGGCTGCGTCCGCAAGTAGGTGAGACTCTTGTGATCAGTGTAAATCTTACACTGAGCACCATACAAATAATGTCTCCAACTCTTCAACGCTAACACGATAGCGGCTAACTCCAAATCATGCATCGGATATTTGGCCTCATGTGGTTTCAGCTGTCTGGAACCATATGCCACAACTCTACCATGCTGCATCAATACACAGCCAAGGCCCAACTTCGATGCATCGCTGTACACAACAAACTCACCACTGTCGTCTGGCAATGTCAGAACCGGTGCGGTAGTCAATCTCTCCTTGAGGAGCAAATAACTCTCCTCGCACGAATCAGACCACTCAAACTTGACGCCCTTCCTCGTCAATCTGGTAAGTGGTGTAGCAATCCGGGAGAAATCTTGTACAAACCGTCGGTAATAGCCTGCTAACCCCAAGAAACTCCGAATCTCTGGCACAGTAGTGAGTCTATTCTAGTTCAGCACGACCTCGATCTTGTCAGGATCAACACTGACTCCCTCAGCCGAAATCACGTGGCCCAGAAACTTCACACTATCCAACCAAAACTCGCACTTGTTAAACTTCGCGAACAACTGATGGTCCCGCAAAATCTGCAATACTACACGCAGATGCTTCTTATGCTGGCCCACACTCCTGGAATAGATCAGGATATCGTCAATGAATACAATCACGAACTTGTCCAGGAATCGTCTGAACACTCGATTCATCAAGTCCATGAAAGCTGCGGGGGCATTGGTCAACCCAAACGGCATAACCAAAAACTCATAGTGCCCATACCGCGTCCTGAAAGCTGTCCTGGCTACGTCAGAGTCTCGGATCCTCAACTGGTGATATCCGAATCAAAGGTCAATCTTCGAAAAGACTGCTGCTCCCTTCAGCTGATCGAACAAGTCGTCAATCCGTGGTAACGGATACTTGTTCCTCACTGTAACCTGATTCAGCTTTCTATAATCGATGCACAAACGCATGGACCCATCCTTCTTCTGCACAAACAACACTGGAGCACCCCACGGAGAAACACTCGGTCGTATAAAACCCTTCTCTAACAACTCCTGGAGCTGAATATGCAACTCTTTCAATTCCGCAGGCGCCATACGATACGGTGTCTGGGAAATCGGTCATGTACCTGGCAACAACTCAATGGTAAAATCAATCTCCCGTACAGGGGGTATACCAGGTAACTTCGCTGGAAATACATCCGGAAACTCAGACACAACCTCAATACTACCAAGATCCGGCACTGCAGCTGTAGTGTCCACAACATGGGCTAAGTACGCGACACAACCCTTCTTCATCAACCGATCCGCCCTCAACGCGGAAATCAAACACGGTAGTGAAGTGTTCTTCTCGCCACGAAACAGTATCTCGGGTAACCCTGGTCGTCGAAACGCGACCTCCTTCCTGTGGCAATCAAACATGGCCCAGTGCGACTCCAAGAAGTCCATACCCAAGATCAGATCAAAATCCACAATATCAAGCAATAACAGATCTGCCGCTAGTCCATGACCATCAATAAACACCTCACAATCTCTGTAAACCCAACCGATGCTCACAACCTCACCTGACTGATACAACACTCGCCACAACCCCGGAAGTGGAGATGCAGGTACCGTAGCTAATGATGACAGTCTAAATGATATGAATGAATGTGTGGCGCCCGGATCTAACAATGCAAGTACAGGAATACCAAAAACATGTAACGTACCAATAACGACCTCTGGTGAAGCTCTGCCCTCACGTAGAGACATAGCATGCACCCTCGCCTGTCCGGCTGGTTGTCCTCGCTGGGGCTGTCCCTGCTGTCTGCCCTGACCTGCAAACTGTGCTGGTCGAACTCCCGAAGTGGCACCTCGCTCTCCTCCGGAACTCTGGGCCCCCTGTCCACCAGTAACATCATACTGATAACATTCCCTCACATAGTGACCCACCTGGCCACAGCGAAAACAAGTGACAAGATCTCGCTAACATGGACCCACATGATGTCGGCTGCAGAGACTACACAACGGGTACTCCCTCGGTACAGCAAAAGTGCCACCAGTACGCCGAGGATAACTAGAACCGCTGGAACATGCACTAGCCTGCAGTCGCCGCGGTCGGTCTCTCCTCCATCTCGATCTCTGCCTCGGTACATCAACTGGTGGACGATAAGATCCACCGCCTGAGGATGAAGCTGAACCGGAAGTATCAAAACTCTGCCTCTTCGAAGGCCCCTGACTCGGTCCACCTTCCTCAAATCGTCTCGGCTGGTACCTCTGCTGTCTTTCCTGCTCAATGTCCTCGCCTCGGAGTGCAGCACTGACAAACTCATCAAAATTGTTCAGAGGCATCGTAGTCAGTGTCGCCTTGATATTCAAATTCAATCCCAGTTCAAACCTACGACACTTGGCTTCCTCTGTAGCCACCATATCCCGCGCAAAATGAGACAAACCGGTAAACCGATCCCGATACTCAAGTACAGACAAGCTGCCCTGCCTCAAGTTTCTAAACTCCTCGTACTTGCGCTGCTGGGTAGCCTGATTAAAGTACCTCCGCATAAACAGATCACGGAACAATGTCCACGGAGTGTCAGCTGGAACTCTGTCGGTGCTAACCCACCAAAAGTATGCATCACCTTCAAGTAAACCAACTGCGGCTACTGTCATCTGCTCAGGAGTAAACTGCAGACGCTCACAAACACGTTCAATCTGAACCAACCATGCCTCCCATATCTCTGGACAAACTGAACCCGAAAACACAGTAGCACCAGCTGTACGAGCCTTGACCACAGGGTCAAAACGCTCTTCAAAACGCAGCACTCGCATCAGCAAGTCGCGCGTTCGGCGATCCTCATCAGGATCCTCGTCCCGATCAACACGGGGACTACGTCGAGGAGGCATCCTACTGATACAAGACAAGCATTAGGTACAAGCAGAAAGAACGTAATCATGAAACCGCAGATATTTGAGGACACACAACACCCGAAGTATTGATGAGTACCGCTGGCCAGTCGGTTCATCACTCCAGTCATGCTGTATCAACTCAAATACCCTAAGCGTCACAACTACAAGAGTCTACAGAATCTGACAACCTAATGCTCTGATACCAAGCTGAAAGGACCCAACCCCGATTCAGTTACCTAAACTGGAATCGAAACCCTTCTGAAAACACGAACCAACAAAAAAATTTTGAAATTTCGGCAGAGTTTCGTTACTAACGTGAAGTTGCATAAACCTGCACCCTGAAAATAACACTTCATCCTATGCCACAAAAACCAAACCGTGGGCACCAATCCCATCCGGATTTCTCAACATCAATATATAAATCATAAACAGTAAACAGTACTGTAGTATATATATATATATATATATATCCGAGAAAATCCGTATAAACAAGTATCAGAATGTATCAGAGCGACCTCTAGAGTAAAATATATACAATATACACATCAGTAGGCGAAACAAGAACCTACTGGAAAGCACAGGTAGTTCAGATCACTAGCCTCCAAACCGCGACGTGAAACAGCAGAATCCGAACTGCAAATTGGGCACGGAAACCGAAAAGCCCAGGGGAAAGGCAAATAAAAACGTTAGAGTGAGTGGACGAAAATAAACATATGCCTTTCACCAGTTTATATACATACTCAATGTAAAACAATGCGAGTTCGGAACACAACACACATATATATAGGGAGGTTGTCGGGCGATTCTCTCAATCCCGACGTCGGGTGAATAGCTCAAACCCGACGGTGATAGGCCAGGGGAATCTCTCGACCCCGGCGGCACTCAGGGGAATCTCTCAACCCTGCTTCAGAGGAATCTCTCAACTCTGGGCCAGAGGAATCTCTCAACTCTGGTAGCATCGATGCAATAAATGCCAATCACCAATAACACATAATAACACCTCCGAAAATAACATATATCTCAATCATCATATAAAATAAATACGGAAATCATAAAATCCACGAACTCGCAAATCAACAGTGAAAATAGAAACTTGTCCACTCACAGATCAGCTAGCGCGAACTCGCGCTAATCTCGGGGTCCGGCGGAAGTTCCCTCGCCTGAAGCACGATCACGATCCCAATCTCGATCTCCTAAATATACATAAACATAACGGATCAAAATCAAAGTCCACAACCCTGTACTGGATCACGGAAACCAACCGTTCCCGGAAATATGCAATGCAGTACAAAATGAATAACGGAAATTCCGAAATCCTCACTCGAAAACCTCGACTGAAAATCGGCTAACCAAATCAACCCGAAAACCTCTGGACGATAACCAGGGCGCGATTACGAGAAAAATGACATTAATTTCATCAAAATCTGAAAAAAGTCAACTCCTCCGCCGTTGACCACCGCCGCCGCATCCGGCCCGCCGTCAACGGCGAAATTCACCGGTGGAGAACTTCCAGATCACAAGGTCTCGACCATACGAACCACTTTCTCAACTAACACGAAAGCCAATTCACACCAGAACTAGGCCAAACAACCTTAAACAAATCGGAATTCAAGCTTTTCGGTGACTAAACCGATAACCCTCAAAACCTTTTCAAATCCCAAAATCAAGCACATAGGGAGACTCTCCAAGGCAAGGGGAGTCTAACCCCCCTAACCACCACCGTCATAGCTCGCCGAAAAACGGCCAACGAACATCGACGGAAACCTTGAAACCGACCCGATTCGGGTCCAACTAAAAACTCATCAATTTCCAACAAAACACACATCACTCAACTCGAAATCACATGGGGAAGCTATACATACCCTCGTCGAAGTTGTTGGTGGCCGGAAAATAGGTCGTCGGATGGCAAAGCTCAAAGAGGAAACTTTCCTCTTCGGTCAACTGGTCAACTTTCCAAAAATAGTAAGTCAACGGTGGTCAATCCTCAAACAGTGATTTTACGACTATTCTCGACTATTCCGATATTTATACTCGCGCCTCGGGTCAATCGACGGTCCGAAATGAATATACGAAATGATTCGGATAAACACGAAACAATCGGATAAACTCGTCGGAAACTGAAACTTCAAATAATCAAAAAATATTCCTCGGTTATTGGAAAAATCTTCCGGAACCGCCCTTGAGCTCGAAATCACGTACTCTACAATTTCCGTGAAGACACCCAACTCAAATTCTCGACCGAAAACATAGTAACGAATAAAGTCGACAAATCACACAATATCGTAAAACTGCGACTATGACCAAATCTCGAGAATCATGCCGAATACGCAATTGATTCTGGTTTGGGTCGTCACAGAGGAGTACAATATAATTAATATTCTGAATTCGAAGATTTTTTGAACGAGGATCGGAGTCCTAGTACAATTATTCTGTCATTCCCGACATAACTAATGGATCCAGAATTGAACTGGTTCGAACGATCGGCCTTGATCACGAATTGAATTTGAATAAGTAATTAATTAACGCTTAATTAATTATTAATTACCGCATCTATACCGTATTTCTTCGCGTCTACTGTGGATGATACTTTGACACACAAATTTCACTTTGGTATGTAGGTAGGGTATGACTGAGGCGACGAAAAGAGTTGATTTCGTCACTTAACAAGGTACTTAGAGGATGAACCAATCTCTTTTTGTCGCCTAAGTGACTTCTTAAGCGACGAGAGCAACTCTTTTCGTCGCATAAGTCATACCCTAAACCCTAAACTCTATATACCCTAAACACTTAAACTCTTTCCCCTAACCCTAACCCCCAAACCCTATCCCCTAACCCAGAATTACTTAGGTGAAGAATCCAGTTGTGTTCGTCGCTTAAGAGGAATCTTAGGCGACAAAATGTAACTGTTTTTGTCGCCTAAGTCATAGTTTCACAATCTGACCTCTAAGAGCACGACCATGCATACCATCTTCAAATATAATTTTTTTCCCTTCAAGGCGTAGAGTAACCAATTCTTGGACTGTGAGTATTGACAGTTCGAAAATTGGAGTTACGATGATTCGCATATCAACGTTTCCGTTTCGTTGAAATTTCAGTTTTATGATTGACTACGCCGATCAAACCCTTAACGAACTTCATTTTCAATGAAAATTCATGAACTTACATATTATGTTATAATCATTATATTAAACGGTTGTTTTGTCAAAATTCAATTTCGTTAATGTTCACGTGGAGTAAATATAGACGTACAAACACTTAAATCATACGACGTTAGTAGATATATAACAAATTTTTAATCTCTAATAAATTTTGGCTATTAAATTTTAATTAATTTTTTTTAGTTGATAAATTAAGTTTTTACGACCAAATAAACACCCATAACTTCGAAAACGGGTTTACGAATTATTTTTACGATAGTGCCCGTCTTTTAACTATTTTTCGATAATCACATACATACTAATTAACTAAATTCGTTTGATCGAAACCTAAATTAATCCGAATTAGGTTCAATTTTTTTAACAATATTGTACAAATATAATGGTTATATCTAATGGTTCATTTTAAAAAAATATATAAGTAACTACACAAAATAATTTTCATATAACTTTTTTCAAATATTCACTTAGGCGACGAACCAAGGTGTTTTCGTTGCCTGAAGTCTCACATAAGCGACGAAAACACAATGGTTCGTCGCCTAAGACCAATTTTTTTGGTGGTTCGGTTCGTGCGCCCAAATTTTCAGGCCTGAAAAAATAACAACTTAGGCGACGAAATATATTACGTTCGTCGCCTAAGACCAAAAATTTGGCGGTTTAGTTTACTGAGCTCCTTTTTTTGGGGCCACGTTTGAATATCACTTAGATGACGACATGGTTTGTTTCGTCGCCTAAGAGGAGGGTTTAGGCGTCGAAAAAAATCTTGTCGTCATCGAAGTGGGTTCAGTTTCCTGTGCGCCTCATTTTTTGGGCCATATTAAATTCCACTTAGGCGACGAACCAATGGTTTTCGTCGCCTAAACTCACTTAGGCGATGAATTCGATTGGTTCGTCGCCTAAGTCAATGTCTTTATCAAGAAATTTCTTTCCGTTTCCAATCACTATCACTCTCTCTCTCTCATTCTCTCCGATCCACTCTCCTCCTGCAACGTCGCCTCCACCTCTCCTCTCCGTCTCCCGCCGTCCGGCTGCCCCCCTCACTCCTCTTCTCAAAAACCGTCGTCGTCGGTATCGATCTCTCACTCTCTCTCTCTCTCTCTCTATATATATTTATATATATACGTATAATACATGTTGTCTACGTATTTCATATATATTGTGTATATATATTTTTGGATATATTGTTAATTAATAAATAAAATATTAATTGTGTATATTGTGTATATATATATATTTTTGGTAATGCATGTATTTTGTACGTATAATATATTTAGTATTGTATATACTATGTATAGATATTTTTTGAGTATATTGATGTTAATTATTTGGTAAATTGGTAATATAAGTTGGATAAATAAATTATAAATATAAATTTGGAATATAATTTGGTAATTAACATAAATTGGTAATATAAATGCCACGAAATAAATTGGATAATTAAATTGGTGAGATTTGAATAAATTAGATAAATTTGGATATATTTGTGAAATTTGGATAAATTTGTAATATATATATATATATAAATTGGATAATTTTATAAAATTTGGATGGTAAATTAGTAATATATATCGAATTGAATTTACTTGTAATATATCGAATTGAATTTAATCGTGCGTATATTGATGTTATTTGTGAAATTTGGGTAAATTCATTTTTTTTTTGAAATTTAGATAAATTGGATATATTAATCTGTAAAATTTAGATAAATTGGATATATTAATTTGTGAAATTTAGATAAATTGGATATATTTATATTTAATGAAATTTGGTGAAAATTTGGATTAATTTGGATGAATTAATTTGGATATATATATTGTTAATAAATAATTTTTTCAGCTTCATTAATGACGATCAATGGCGCCAAAGAAGAGGCGATCGCAAGAAGAGAGGGAAGCTGAACTCCATTTCATTGCACAAGCAATGGGTTGGACCCAAACTGAGTCGGAGGAGACCATTTCAGCTCCTCTGAATCGTTCGGGTTTTCCGACTGTCCCAATCTCTCGTGCTCCAAATGAGGCAGTCACTGCCATACCAATGACCTACCCATCACCACTTCAGCGGCGACGTCTAAAGGTTTCACTGAGTCGGTCGATGACTCCATTCACTATAGCGCATGGCGAGGAGGCAGCCGTCAGATGAGATCCCCAAACGAAGTTGGGGACTTGGGAAGATGACGAAAATCGAGTGCATAGTCAGGTCGACCGGGAAGAAGATCCCGGTGTCGTTTGACGATTTCACTCGAGGTCCTCTGTCCTCGCAATTCGGCAGGCTCACGTCATACACCATTGGCTTAATCATATGGAACAACATCTGTATGGTTGCCGCTTCATGGAACAAGATGTCTAAATCTGAGAGGTTGATGGTGTACCGCGAACTCTCGGTAATACTATTTAATTTTTATAATTAATTACCAACCACGAAGCTTGGCATAATGTGTAGGTTCAAATTTTTTTTTTCTAGACACATTTTGATATCGACTGCACGCCGGAGATGATGGAGCACATCAACACCGTGGCCAAGAACATTTTGAAGGATTGGAAGTATGATCTGCAGGAGTACTATCTCCGACACGGTGCCACGCCTGTCCCACATGAGCTGCGGAACGAAAGGGAATAGGAGTGGGAATGGTTGGTCGAACACTTTGAGTCCAACAAGTATAAGGTTTGTCTTCATTTCCTTTAAATTGAGAAAATTAAATAATTTCTTATTTTTAACTATTTATTTATTATTTAATATTTTTTTTGTCAACAAGTTAGGTTGGATGCGAACAAGGCAAACCGTGTGAAGAAACATAAACACCATACTTCGGGATCCAAAGGCTTTATGTTCATCTTAAAGGAGCACAATGATGCGGGTTCGAAGCATTCTCTCTTGGATGCCAGAGTCTCAGCTTATGTCAGGCCCGAGGTCAACGATGAAGCGAGTCAACAAGGGGTAAGTGACTCATCTTGCCTAACTCAATTCAATTTAATCATACTTCCAAAATGTATCAAAATTTACTATAACGGTAATTACATTTTTAATTTCAGGCGCGGTTGATAGAAATAGCCCAGGAGTAGTTGGCGAACACCCAGCTAGAAAACTCGGGTATGACGCCCGAAGAGGTGCCCCTTCTATCAATGGAGAGCTAGATCGCCATAGGTGATGCTATTTACAGCCGCCGAGCTGGCAAGGAGTTTTGTGGGCTTGGACGGAGGGTCCATAGAGATTTGTCATCCCAGCCCTCCAGATCGTCGTCTAGTAGGTGAGGTGGGGTCAATGCCGAGGCGGTCTGAGCCGCACAAGAGAAGGCTCGATTGGCACAGGAGTCGGCTGATCAGGCCTGGGAGCAGACCGGGTCGATGCAAGGGCAGCTGGACTCGCAAAACCAAAGGATGGCAACTTCTTTGCGATGTGCGCACGTATGGGGTTGCCCGTTCCCGAGGACTCTTGTCATCCATCCATCCTCACGGGCCCAACAATGATGATCAGACAGGCGGCGACGAAATAGACGACATGTTTACTCCCCCCCCCCCCAATAGTTTAGTTTTGTATTTTCTTTAATTTGTAAAAACTAAACTTGTATTTTCTTATTTAATGAATATTTTATTAATATAATTAATTAAATTTCATATTAATTTATAATTTTTAAAATTATTATTAATTATTTATTTAATTTAGAAAAAAAAACATAATTATTAACTTAGGCGACGAAATAGACGTGTTTCGCCACTTAAGTGCATTCACTTAGACGATGAACACGTTTCGTCGTCTAAGTAGGGTACTTAGACTACGGAACACCGTCGTCGTTGAAGTGGTTTTTTAGACGACGGAACATGTTCTTCGTCGCAGTGGCCTCTGAGAGGATGAACATATTTCGTCGTCTATATTCCAAAGGAAACTATGTCAAAATGACAAAATGTTTATAATAATTCTTCATTTGTAGTGTGGCTAACTAGTTCTTAGGATCTACTCTTGGTTTATGTTGCTAAATTGGAGTTGAGTCCTTTCATATAACTGTAGTGATGTCCATGCTACTTGGCAACCTACATCAAATTAATAAGACGATATTGCAGAGAATATCAATAGAATATCACAAAGTTTGATGAAGGGTTCAAACTGATAGTCACATATTTATGCGTCTATTCAGTGTTTAATTCATTCCCTATATTTAATTTATTGTTATTTAATTGAGCATTTTAATTATGTTTATTGTTTTATAAATTTTGTGGAGAAAAAAAAGAAAACAAAACAAAAGAAGAATTCCTACCTCAATACGGATTGAAGAAAGAGTTTGGGCAATTAAAGAAGTCTTTTCCAATGAGGACTTGAGGAGAATAATTGGGAGACCTATATAAACCTATTTTAGTGTTTTCGGAAGGTAATCAGGAAATCTAGGGAGAAAAATCGAGCAGAAGAAGAGCAGCCGCACGAGGAGCAGCGTACAGGTTTTGATGGATCGAAACCTGGCCTTCGACCCATCGCAGCTGGATGACAGCTTCAGTTCTTCATCCCTCTTGATTTGTAAACTCTATGATTTGTTTTGATTCTCTTACTATGATTTTTAGTAGCTAAATACATTGTTAAGGGACTGCTTGAAACCCCATACATGAAGTCTTTCTAATTCATACACTTTAATCTAGTTTACGTATTCAATTTGAATGAGGTTTCTTTCTCTATATGGTTTATTGATGATTTCTTGTATGATTACTTTGGTGCGCAACTTAGTATGCATGTTAGGATTCTATTGTTATGAGATACGGGTGACTGAAGATAATTTCTTCCGCCAGATTCTCTATAGTGACACCCTGGAAAGATTAGTTTGTCAGGAGATTGAAATCTTAGGTCTAGCAAGACACGCCCATAGTGTACTTGTGAACCCTTGTAGCTTCTCAAACCTTTTCTAGATCATAATGCTTTCTTCTTTGTAAACCTTGAGGTCCATGACTATGGGTTCAATAGAAGGATAGATGTGGGGGAGATCCATGACAAACTCACATATGCATAATGATTAGGTAATAGGACGTGGTTGTAACGTTCGGCCCTTCCTGGGAACTTTCATTCATTGGATATGTGTATTAGATTAAGTATGTGTTAGATAGATAGAATGACGGTGATGGATTGCATTCCTCTGAACCTATTCATCATATAGTTTAAACCCTTTGCATTCACAAACATATTTAATTTCTGCATTAGCTGTAGCTTAACCGATTAAGTTCGGTAAACAAAAAAACTCCGAATACCCTAAATTTTTTTGTTATAGTCCATCACTGTGTCTAGTTTATTGTGTCCAAATTTCATATCATTTGAGTCTGTTTAGAGTAGGTACGTATTGTTATTAGTGTATTATGGTCGAGTCTGTCAGCATTTTAATTTCGGTGTTAGGATTTAGTTTTACCAATTCTTTGTGTTCGGTAACCCCTATTATTGATTATTGCAATGATATA
The DNA here is from genome assembly GCA_946800695.1 of Geum urbanum. Lineage (NCBI taxonomy): Eukaryota > Viridiplantae > Streptophyta > Magnoliopsida > Rosales > Rosaceae > Geum > Geum urbanum. Next base: position 8,291,276 of record OX327015.1, read on the forward strand.
TCTAACTTCAGAATATGGTATTTTTGAGAGGTGGTTCTCTACTCATCACAAACTTCCCCAAGATGGTTACCAAATTTGCCCCATCCATGTCATCACTACTACAAAAAGTTCTTAAGACAACCGTTTAATTTGTTAACTGAAGCACCCAAAAATCTGTTATATGCCGAGTAGTTGTCTGAATACATATCACACAACGGACAAATTTATGTTGTTGTATATGCACACCAACAACTGAATTATGTGTTGTTTGAGACTTATTTAGATAATTGACGTGGATTGTATGTAAAACAAGTAGACAACAGCAGGATGATGTTGGAATTTAACTTAAACAACTTATTTACAATGTTCTAGTGTTGTCTATCATTATAAGCAACAATGGCCTTTCATAATTCTAATTGTATGAGGTAGATAATAAACAACCTTATTTCAGTTGTCTGGATAGTTCTTTGATGACAATCATGCCACATTTTTTATTGATTGAGTATCACTCAGAAGACAAACTTTGGTTTGTTTTTAGTTGCTACACATATTGTACTATTCACTTCCAACCCAGTTTCATTCATAAATACCAAAAAATACAATAGTTTCAATTATTAAGTACTCAGATCATCATTCAAATTAAAGCAACAAGCATAATACATGTTCAAACAACTAAATCATAAGTTAAATACATGTTTCAACTAAACCAAAAGACATGTTGAACTAGCAAAAACATCACTTCACTTAGCATCTTGATGATTGTCCTTGGTCAAGCTTCACTCAGACTATTATGTAGAGGGATTTGTATACCTGAATAGAAACACTAAGGGATAAACCATTAGTGTTCATTTATAGAACATAATGAAAAAGAAACATAAGTATCCAGTCAACTTGGTGAGATTAGAGAGAATTGCACCTTTGCCATGAAGTCTTATGTCTGCTCGTGAGCCTGTTTTCTACTAACTTATGTACTTGACACTTGTGCATCAAGTCCTAGATGAGACCAAAGAAAAGTGAAACAAGTGAGAGTTGATTGGCGAAAATACTAATGCTTAAAAGACAAGTGATGACGTTAACTTACATAATTTGCATGTCCAATTTCACACTAAGTAAATCTTCAATGACATCATTTCTCATCCTTTATGTTGCTGCTAGCGTTCTATTCAGCAAATATACTTGAGATCAAAATTTGATATTGGTTAATGATTGTTTAATGCTTTCTACATAGGAACTGAAGAGATTGCATGTAAGTTAATTTTTAGTGGTCTATACAAGTATAAGATAGACTTAGAGAGAAATATATGGTGCAAATATAAGATAGAGATTTCGAGAGAAATAGAGAGAATATGACTAGCTGCCAGAAAGTTCAATCCAGCAAAAAGGCACTTCACCTCTTTTTGCCGACTAGCTGCTAGTGCCTCAAGTTCTTCACTCCTAAGCCTCGCAGAAGACAATTACTGATTCTCCCAGCATTCACTTATTGAACCAAAGTTGATATACACCTGAAGAGTGAACCGAAGCCCTGTTGGGATGAAATTATACCCTTACACTTATGAACTATAAAATAATTCATAAGTGCAAAGAATTCTTCCACCCGCAAGTATACAAAGTCAAGTTATAGAATTTGTAAGAAAATAGAGTGTCGAACTCACGATAATTGACCACTTAAACTTCTTAGCTTCAACCGATTAGGTCCTAGACTACGGCACTACCTAAACATGCAATGTGACCCAAAATTAATTAGTGAAAATGTGGAAATGTATCTTACCTAGCTAAGTCCCTTGGTGACCTAACTATGCAAGGGGTGGTGTAATTACAATGAATGATTCTCCGTTTGATGGTTGTTTAATTAAATAAATTAAGTGAAAGTATAAAGTAAGACAAAACAAAATAATGTAAATGTTTTGTCGGCTAGAAATGTCGCTACTAGCCAACTCAATGTACCAACAATGTCCAAGTTATGAGTTTAGTCTGATTCACACGTGCTTGTTCAATTCGTTATCCTTTCGAGTCACCATTGGTTTTAAACCGAATCTCTTAGCCCATTAGAGTACTAGAAGTGTTCCGGTCCTACATATAAATGTAAAGCAAACCAAAACTAGAATGCAACTCAATTACGAATTGTATCCTAATCATACCATATGCCTAATGAGTTAAATATGTGTTCACTTATGATGAATGTGAATGGATTTCCTTCCTAAGTCCTTATTAGAGGACATAGAAGTAGGTTCTAATTACTTTCCTAATCCACACCTTTTAGAACATGAATTAGAAGAAGTAATGATTAGCTACAAAGCCTCTTCGAGTCAATGTAAGCTTGATCGAAGCTCCTTGAGTCATTTGAACTTTAAAAATGTTTCGGTCCATGCTTAAGCCCAATGAAAACTAAACCTTAAACCCATTTTCTCAAATGCAATCTAAGTCATATTTATATGCTTATCTTCCTTAGGTGAGTGACTAGTTCACTTGGATTCATTTTTAGCTTCCTTAAACATATCCACTACCAGAATTGTTACTATAGCCGATGATGAAAATTCGTCGGCCTATTAGACAAAGTCGTCGGCTATAGTTATAGCCGACGACCGTTCGTCGGTTTTAGCATCGTCGGGAGAAGGTTGTCGGTGAAACAATAGCCAACGACATTTTATGGTATTCGTCAGCCATAGCCCTAACTATAGCCGACGACTTTTGAATTGTTGGGCATAGTTTACACTTTTGTCGACGATAACGTTGTCGGGCATACCCTCCCCTGTGGTCAAGAAGTTACCTGAATCAAACTATAGCTGATGACGCTTTGGAAGCATGTTGTCAGCTATAGTTTAAGAACATCATCGGAAATGGGTTGAAATTCATCGGCTATAGTTTACTGAAATGTCAGTTTTATGAGCACTATAGCCGACGAGTTTATCCAATGTCGTCAACTATAGTTAGTTATTTATGAAAAAAAGACTACAGATTCTGGATTTTCATTCCTAGAACCTGCAATTACAAAATTGTATTTACACAATAGCCAACAACACATATTCCAACAAACACATTCATACAAACAAAACTCGTGACTACACTAAGGGTTTTCGGGAAAGCTCAAAGTTCTGAAATACACCTGCATTAAGGGTTTTCCAAATCTATGTTATCGAAAAGATTTGTGTGACTACCATGATCTTGCAAATCCTCTTGCGGTTGTGGAGCACGAAAAAGATGTAGAGGTGGGGCCTAGACTGGGATTCCAAAAGCCTAAAGTTGTGCAGTCCAATCCTGAAACCAGGAAGCCACAGATATCTGCTCGGCTAATCTCGTCCGCTCCATTTCCTCCATCCGTCTCCAAGTCTCTTATATCTCCCTCGCATACCTTTGCACTTGCTCTTGTAGCTCAGAGTTCTTGAAAGTTCTTGACCTGCGTGAGAAACCAGGCGTGTTCTTCAAGACCTCGTCGTCCTTCTTTTTGAGACTCTTGTTGTAGTAGTTGTTCTTTCCTGGTGGGATAGCAGTAGCCATGATCCTCGCTCTTACAATCGGGTCAGATTGATCAATCTGATTAATCGGGAGGTTCTCATCCTGGGGGATATCGCTCTCTCGCGATCTGAGTCAACACTTCCAGCATCACCTCCTGCACTCTCGCCTAATTGAGAAGGAAAACAAAATAACGTATTAGTAAACATACAAAAAAATTTACGGAAAATACATGTATAAGCAAATATGTTAATTAACTTATAAGGCCTCAAGACTTACAACATCTTTGGGAGCCTAAGGATACACATGTTGTATCTTATACACCAACGGGGGGACTTCTGGGTGTTGGGCGGCCTCCTCCATCCAACCCGCATAGGATCTAGAACCATCATGATGGTTCTTCATTTTTTTTCCCCAGTTCTTTGCGTTTATTTTAGAAATGGCCTTGTTGGATAAATATATATCAAACAAATATTAGGAAACTATTTTCGCCAAATACAATACAACACAAATATACTCAGGTTGCATACTTTAATTTTGGGTTATTGAAGTGGGTTAAAAGCCATAGATACTCGTACTCCCTATACTTGAACTTGCTAAGGGTATCCGAACGGAGGTTGCCATACTTCCTCCAGTAATTTTTTAGCCCACCCTTCCACTCTTTGTACCTATATTAATACAACACAAACGTTAGAAATTGACAACACTTGATCAACAAAATATAACTGAATATATACAATATAACTCGGATCCCATCACTTGCTTCCTTGCACGTCATTTGCCCACGTACTTTTGAGCTCATCCGGCACATTAAACCACATATGCAATGTATATATAAATGGTAATATTTATATATTTATTCGTATTTAATTAATAATAAGTGGAAAACATACATAATGATCGAATATATAATTAACTCACCAACATAGCATTATTCACTTTGGCCTTCACACACTGTGGCACGGAATTCCAATCTTCCCACAGCATTGGGACTCAGTTCTGTATGATGCTTCCGACTTGGTCGGCGTACCTACGCGTATTCTTTCCCTCAATCACCTTGCCTTCCCCTAGTCTATATGACCACTTTCCCACTACCCCTGATGTCATCCTCAAGTAGCTTGTTGGTGACAGGGCCTCTGGTCCTTTTTGGTTTGCCTCTGGCGTTTAGTCGCCTAAGACAAGGTAAAAAGATTAAAACATAAGCACCCAATTTAATATACATATTATTAATAAGTTTGAAATTAAATAACCAATGTTGATAATTAATAACTACCCAATTTCGTACTTGATTGTTCAAGTACCCTCGCACTATATAGAGGTGTATCGAACGGCACATACATGTATGCTTCTTCCGGGGTAGTGAAACCAAGCTGTTCTGGAATAGACATTCCCTGATGATCGAAAACAGGTATGATAGGTATCTTCGAGGGTAAGAAAAGGTGAGGTGGCGGACATAACCGTACCCCCGCTAATGAACTACCTGAAGCACTAGCCTCAGGGAAATGAGGACCCTGAGCTATAGAGGGAGAAGGCTCCGGCTGGAGAATGTGTGGCATACGGACTGCCGAATGAGTCGCATGACCCGTTGAGGGAGTGGAGTTGTCACCTTTGTTCCAAAGCTGCCTCACCCTGCGGCACCCCCCCCCCCCTGAAGTAGTTGAAGGTGGCGAGAGGTGACGAGGCTGCTATACGTGTTGCTTATAGAGGCGGACCCAGAACTTGAGGCACTAGACCCTTTTCCTTTATTTGATCTCGTCTAATTATTCAGTCTTAACCAATTCATGATTCCTAAAATAAAAACCACCCATAAATCACCCATAAAAATACAATTCATATATAATCAAACATTCAAAGCCCTAATCTAATCACCCATATATAATTCACCCATATAATTCACATCTCAAACCCTAAACATATATAATTCACCATAATCAAAATGATAAAAAAAATTCGCAAAATAAACAGCCATAATCAACCTATAATTCATATAAAGAGTCATAATCAACCTATAATCAACCTATAATTCACCATATTCCATATATAACCCATATATAATTCACAAAATCATAAAAAATTAAACAGCCATAATCAACCTAATCCTTGAATCTGAAACCCTAGAATCTGAAATTAAATCACCCTACACACCCCTAGAATCTTTTTAAGTTTTTTAGAGAGAACCACATCCTAATCCATTACCACATCCTAACCATTACCACATCCTAACCATTACAACATCCTAATCACATACCATAGCCAACATCTATTTGACAGTCCCTAAACCCTAAAGCAATTCACAGTAACAAGATATGTAGCAAAATTCATAGCATCAGGAAACTCCCAAAATTGATACTAAACTTTAAACTGACATAATTCAGAGAGAGAGAGAGAGAGAAAGAACCTGCTGGTTAGAGAGAGAGAGAGTGAGAGGTGGGCTGGGTGGCGACAGCGGGCTGGGTGGTGGCACGGGCGGCGGCTGCAGTTTTAGGGTTTGAATCCGTTGGGCTTTGGTTCGGGCTTAGGGTTGTGGCGGTGAGAGAGGGGAGTCCTGGTTGAGCAGCAGCGGGGGGCGGGCGGTGGAATTCAAATTTTTAGGGTTTAGGGTGTTTTGGTTCGACTGGGTGGTGCGGGCTGGTCGACTCTGGGGTAATATATTCGAAAACTATAGCCGACAAGTTAAAATGTCGTCAGCTATAGTATAGCCGATGACTTTTACTTACGTCTTCAGCTATAGTTAGTATAACATACAACATAAGTCAATGTCGTTGATTATAATGTGATTTTTTTTATAAAGTAGGCTCATGTGGAAACACGTTTCCCACAAATATTTGTTTAACTAATTAAAGAACATAGTCAGAATCATTGTTTTCTTTAGAAGTGTAAAAATACTTAACAAAATTAGGCTCATGACCAACAAACTTACACGTTTAACACAAATACATTTTTAACTAAGGATCATAATCAGAATCATCGCTTGAGTATGACTCGGTGTCCGAGTTAATTTCTGGTAAGATGTGCCACTCCTCGTCACCAGAGTCTTTGTTGTCTTCATTTGGATTAACATCAATAAGTTCTGATTCAAGAATTCGAACCACACTACCCAGTCTCATATTATTAAGGCGAATTGTAGAGGATTCAAGAATACCAATTGCTTTCGGCTCTTGGTATGCAGTAACTTCTTCATTATTTATGGTCTCACCAAGTGTAGCAGCATTATATATGTTTCTAGGAACAACATGGTTAACTACTTTCCACGCGCCTTTGTGCACAAGATTATCAAGATAAAACACTTGTTTTACCGCTATGGCAAAAAAAAAGGGTCATCTTCATACCAATGTGAAGTAGTATTCACCAAAAATATTTCGTACTGATCGGTCCTTTATGTTCTTAGGGTTAGTATCAAACTATCTACACTTAAACAAGTGCACTGTCATGTCTTCCCCATAAATTAGTTTAACCATTGAATGGAGAACACAGTAATAGTTAATGTCATTCTGCCCACCATGCACCATTACCCTAGAATTCTGTGTTCTCCGTTTGTCGTCTCTATGTTGACATATAAATTATACGCCATTGACCTTACACATCGGTTAAACTCTTGAAGTTATCGGCTTCATCGCCAAGAGCCTCAATTCGTATGACCAGTGTGGGTCACTATCACATTGTATATGGTTCATCTGAAAAAAGACAATCACAACCATTAACTTTAAATATGAACATTGATATTAATTTATATATACATAGAAGTAAATATATATACGTACCCAGTTGCCAAAATAGTTTGCAAACGTCCTGTTGTAGTACTCAAGATCACCGGCAATAGCAGGGTAGTAAAGATGGATGTTTTTCCAGTATTGAACTTCTGGACAGTTAATCAATACCCACCAGTGGGCAATGATTAGCTCATATGGTTCCAACTTGTATGAGTTTGGCAACTTTCCATATATTTCAACATCATTGGAGATGATAGAAAGGTTAAACTATGGTTCATCTACCGGCATATATATGTTGTGGAGGGTCCTCCAATGCTCCCAAATACAACTTGGTGTACGTTACGCACTCGTGCGCAAGATATGCTTCAGTGATACAACCTTCAGGTGCGGATTTATTCATCACATAGTCTTTGTAGTCTCTTGGTTGTCTATCAAGTTGCAAAGTGCATGTTATGATTATTGAAAAATAAGTATTTATATATAAAAACAGAGCCAAATTTAGATGTTGAATCGTATGTATCTTTTCATGGGATACATCCAAGTGTAGTGTACTGGACCGGTAAGCAATAATTGTCCGGGAAGATGGATCATCAGGTGAGGCATGATGTCAAAAAAATTTGGGAGAAATATCCTCTCAAATTTGTATATGATAAAAATGATGTCTTGTTGAATTTCCCACAGGTCTAATTTTTTCACTTCTCTAGTGCATAACTTCTGAAAGAATCTTTACAACGCCAGTAACGGCTCCACCACCTCTTTGGGCAGATACCCTCAAATGAAAAGAGGGAAGAAGCATTGAAGCAATATATGGCAGTCATGACTCTTTAATCCATACATCTTATTGTCCCAGAAGTTAACACGCTCGCCTATATTTCTTGCATAGTCTGAAGGAAACCTAACATTACCCATCCACCAAAAAATTTCATTCTTCTGGCCAGGCTTGACGGTGTAAAAAGCTTGAGGCATTATTTTCTTTCCATCTCTCAACCACAAATGTTTTCACAGTCCCATTCTTTTCAGATCAATGTGTGCCTTAAGGCCATCTTTAGTTTTCCCCTCCCAATTCAGCACTGTGCCCACCACACTTTCGCATACATTCTTCTCCGTGTGCATGACATCTAGTAGTGCCTGATCGGCAACTTGGACCAGTATGGGAGTTCCCGGAATATGCTTTTGTGTGTCCAAAATTTATACCTTTCGAGTCTGTTAGGTATTACCGCAAGACCCGAAAGGTATAAATTTTATCAGGATGATTGCTCAGCTGCCCAAAATTGTATTCATTCAGCACTTCTAAAATTTCATCCTCCGTCCATCTCCTGAGTTGCACACCCATTTCTACAGTCCCATCAAATACCTCAGTATCCTACCACCATGAGTGATCATGTGGAAGCCAACAACAGTGACGCATCTGGACAATCTTCCTGCAATGAGGTCTATAACACTCAACAGTCATGCACTCTGGACAAGCTCTCTATCCCCTAGTAACATTGCCCCACAACATCCCATGGGCAGGAAAATCACTGATGGTGCCAACAAGCATGACATGCATCTGGAGCATCTCGTTTTTGTAATTGTCATAAGTGGGATGACCAACATTAGTCAGGTACTTAAGCTCCAGAATCATGGGTCTCAAATACACATCGAGACACTTTCCTGGATAACCCGGCTCTGAAATTAACAGAGTGATCATATTGTATTCCTTGTTCATGCACATCCATGAGGAAAGTTGTGCGGTACCAAAATAACTGGCCATATACTGTATTAAAGACTCATGTTGCCAAAAGGGTTGAATCCGTCAGATGAGAGCCAACAGGGTCTGTTGGAAGGCAATCAGGCTGTTGTACTTGTCAATACTGGCAGTGTTGACAACTCTAGGTAATTGTTGGACTGACTCAATATGAGAGAAGCCATCAACGACAGGAGGAATATCTTGTGCTTGAGCAAATACATCGCTCACACATAAGGAAACACATCGTTGATCAAGCTTATTGTTGGATCATTGAATATACTGGCCCTCTCAGGAAATTGCCCATGATCATGTTAACCCGCTGATGATGTTTCACCGTGATAAATCCAACATGTGTACTTATCCCAAAACTAGTTTTTATTCAGGTGCTTCCATACTTTATCAATAGAAATACGATATTTATCACTGCGACACTGACATTTCATACACGAGCAATAATGAATTGTCATCCCTCCACAATTAGCCTTCACATATTTCACAAAACTCAAAATTCCATGGCCATATCTTGGATCCCATCTTGGAAGGCATATCCAACTCTTGTCCATCCTGAAAATTTCAACTGTACATATATATATATATACACATGCACTAATTAATTAAAAACTCATCATTATATCTATATATACCAATTTTTAAACTATAAATTATATTATTTAATTCTTCTACTTCTTAATTACAAATTAACACATATATATCAATAATTTACATATAATTATAGAGATATATATATATATATATATTCATCGAATTCAACTCAACTCAACTCAAAATCAACAATTAATTACTCAAAATCAACAATCAACTCTACACCAACAATCAACGCTAAATCAATACTCAACACACACACACACACACACACCTATATAGCTTCATGAACTCACTTTAGACAGCTTCCGACAACACCCAACGATTTGAGAGCATTTTGTATTTTTCTCACCGAATTTTTTTTTGAATAATTGAGCTGCTGCCCAAATCTATTATAAAGGACTAAAGTTGAAGATTTAATAATATCATTGGCTATAGTTGAAAAATCTCGTCGGCGTTTGTTGAAAAAACTCATTGGCTTTAGTCCAACTATAGCCGACAATTTTTTTGACAAACACCGACGAGATTTTTGTCATCGTCAGCTTTAAAAATATAGCCAACGAAGGAAAACTATAGCCTAAAACCAAATTTATTCGTCGTCTATAGTAGACTATAGCCGACAAAAAAAAAATCTTCGGTCTGTTTTTCGTGATGTTGTCGGCTATAGTACTTATTCTAGTAGTGATCTCAACTTAGGCATGTCTAAAACATGAATATGAAAATATTGAATCATGATCAACATGCAAACATATCACAATCACATCACAAACTATCAAACCCATTCATAACATGTAGTACACTAAATCAAATTCAATTTCATAACTCAAAACATAGTTGTATGTACATCAAATTGGTTAGGGCTCTTCCAAAAGGTAACTACTCACTAAGCATAATGTAAAACAAGTTTAGATACATAATTGAATAGATAGAGAGATGTAGAGATAACTCAAGAACTCTTAAGCAAGGTAAGTCATCCTAGATTTTCAAGCTCCATCTTCTAGGCTCCCAAATGCATCCAACTTGAGGTAGAGGTAAGATAAAAGGGGGAAAATTTAATTGCACAAAGGAGGGTATACAATCAAGTGAGGAGGAGGAGGAAAGAGAGATGGACCTTAAGGGAAGCAAGAAAACCCACCAAGGAATTTCAATATAGTGATAGCCCAGAAATGAAATTGAAGAGTGTTATTTGAGAGAAAACTGAGGCAAGGCTGCGGGGAGAGAGAGATAGAGACTATGGATTTTGTTTGTGGACGACGAGGCTTTAAGGAGGGGATCATGCTAGAGATAGATAGGGAAAGAGAGAGAGAGAGGGAGAGAGAGAGAGAGAGAGAGAGATAGAGAGAGAGAGAGACTTCTTCGGTGCGTCGCTGTTTGGATTTGTTCGACAATCCACCTGCGGTGTTAGTTTTGGTATTATGATACATCATACTACTGACTTCCATATATGTTGTTTGAATGGTTTTATGAAAAAAAAAATTAAGACAACTGAAATGCTTATTTCAGTTGTTGTAATCTTCCATGAAATTCAAACCATTTCCAGATGATGTGTCCAAGGTTTAACATCTCTTCCAACAATTGAAGAAAAATAACTTAGTTGTCTGATATTTGAGACAATAGACAATAAAATTTCAGTTGTATGTTCATAGTTGTCTGAAACACTTTTTGTAGTAGTGCATAGTCCTTAAACGACTTATTTTAGAGGGAGAAGGATGGCTAAACCAGGTCCTCTTCCGAACATCCACATCAAGGAACATAAGAGGAGGGGCATTAATCCAATGAATCACTTTTTGAAGTAGAACCTAAGATTGTCATTTCCACTAACAATAACACTTGTTACAACAATCTCAACTATTAAGTGATAAACGGCTGCTTCATCATCACACTTATAATAGTAGAAACACTCAAAACTCCACCACCATCCACAACTTCGATCCCATGGGTTGAGACATAGATATAGCTGGTTAAGGAGTAAACAAATCACCTGTTGATTCCCACAAATTTGTCTCCCAACCGCAGTCTAGAAATAACCATACAAGTTGATTTATGTAAAATTTGATACAATAAAAATAAAGTCTGAAATTTAATACCTCTTTCGCAAGAGTAATGACATAGACAGATCGACATGCGTCATGCATCCAAATCTTCATCGCCTCTACTACTCCAACCATGCACATCAATATGCAACTACTGGCCAAGCATATACTTAATATGCTTGGCCAAGGCAGCAACGAATCCCTTTGGTAGAAGTCCATAAATCTACACCCAAACTTACATCTCTGAAATGAAATGAGCAATTGATATGGTCACACAACACATCATTTATAGTCAGCTACAACTACAATAACTCCTTTGTGAATAAAGGTCCCTTTTGGAAGATCCAACGTATGTTAGAGGATCCAAAATTTTATATTAAAATTCAATAGTTTTATCAATCTTATAGAAATTGTGATGTAACTCCGAAAGGGCTGAATTGTCTATCACCAAATCTGGTTAAATGAATATCTGAACGAGACAACTTTAAAGATGACGTATTAAAAAAAAGGAGAAATTGAAGAGATTACTCTCTCTCTCTCTCTCTCTCTCTCTCTCTCTCTCTCTCTCTCTCTCTCTCTCTCTCTCTCTCTCTCTCTCTCTCTCTCTCTCTCCCTCCCTCCCTCCCTCCCTCCCTCTCTCATAGGTGAAGAGATGAATTGTGATGTATCGAAAGTGAATCGAATTTAAGGCCATCGGCTAATGTTGCTATATTAACTATTGCAATACAATGGGCATATACGATCCCCAACATAAATTTGCATCTTTAACTTTTAGGATTTAGTTATATTCTAAATTATTAACCCATTCTAGAACCTATTTCATTAAAAATATGGAGCTGGGGTTTAAAGTTGCAATCTATATCATTGGAGATGATCAAATTATGGAACCTACTTTTTGAAAGAATAGTGGCTAATGTGTTTCTATTTTCAAAAAGGGTAATTATAAATAAGGTCAATTTTGAAAGTTTCTTTTCCCCATAATGTCATGCACATCCTTCCATAATTTTAATATTTTCTAGTTATATGTGCCTGGTTAGTTAATGGATGGTACCACCAATTTTTGATATACTCGTGTTATCCTAGTTTATTAGTTAGGGTTAGACATGCTGAATGCCTAGTATAGTAGTATGTGTAGGGTTTTGAATTATTCGAGCCGGATAATCCGGTGGAATTATGTAATGCTATCACATTTTAATGAAATTTTTTGAATTCTCAAAAAATTAATATAAAAGCCATTAGGGATAACTGGATTAAATGATTCGAAGGGATAAATGTTGCATCTTGTTTGTTAGTAGAAATCGTACCTTTTTTTATATGGCAAAAATTTAACCGTGACTGCAGTACTAGAGTTCCACCGGATTTCTAGTTTGACAAAATGAAATACGAAAGCATACTACACACTAGCTAAATCCAAATAACTCAATCAAGACAAACCAGAGTCATCGAGACTAAAAAAATTCATATAGGTTACTCCTTAGCTGACTGGGCACCATATCTAGAAAGGATAAATGGGAAATAATGGTGCAAATGATGTTGCAGATGAAGTCTTGAGTTGTTTCCCAAGCCTGGGAGTCGTCACAGTGCGCTCCTCATCCTTTGGCCATACACCCACACTTCTCACCGCATAATGGGCTCGCATAATGGAAGTAGGGAATGTACCCCACTTTACTAATACTTGCCGATCCACAGAAATAACGCTTGACATAATATATCCACCTAAAGCCTTTGGAGACTTGGGTCTGAGACCCCTCACAGTGATGCAGGCCCCCAGTTTCCTTCTCTTCTTCCAAATTTGCACCATCTCATAGTCCGTTTCCGGAGCCTGATCAGTTTGATTATCTAGTACCACTGGAAGCAGTATATTTCAAAACTCATCATTAGTCATATCCATCGGAAGCACTGGAGGACTCACATTGCCCAGAGGCCTATAACATCTCCTCCTCCATAGTACCAAGATAATCATTAATGCCTACAAGAATCGGAAACTCCTGACCTAAAGTCCAGATATTAGACTCCATCCGAGATGCATATGCGACATCCACCTGATTAGTCGCAGCAACACAGTAAACAGGGTAATCCTTAATTGAATGATCAAATTTACCACAACCCGTGCAATAGCCTTTTAGAGTGAGGTACTAAATATCATAATCTATCTAAGCTTGTGGTCCAAGCCATAGACTGACATTTGTCGCCAACTTGTTACGTAAATCAACATCCACAAAGAGACGAATATTCTCATGGGCACTCCAACTATATTTATCGTAATCAACGTACTTGCCTAGACAGTTGCCTAGGGTGACCCACAAATTAGATATCGTGATAGGGCCGGCCAATACACCGCCCACAATATGGACTCACGCCCATGCTCTAGTCCTGGTAGCCTTGACCAAATGTATCGGGGTAAAACCATCAAATTGTTCCACCAGTATAGTAACATTCTCGAAAACCCGTCGCAAAACCTCTTTGTTCCGAAACTTGCCACAAATCTATCATGGGTGAGACGTGTGATGCTGACGGAGGTAGTACTCGCCAAACCACACCATAAAATGAATCAACCGTGTTTAATGGATTTTTCCCTCTCTTCAGAAAGAAGTTCCGTGAAAAACTCTCAGATAACGGCAAAGCCAAACTCATGTTCTTCTTCCCATGCACCTTGGGAGATATCAATTTTGGGTGGCCATAAGTTTGACATGACTTGGGAAGGGATTCCTTGTCAAAAACAAGGATTGAAATCGATGATGATGGATAGAATAAATCTGAAAATTGTATGAATCAAGAGAAAGGGCAAGAGAGATCGATTGAGATGGAAGAATCCCAATCGATTAGCAGAAATCATGCATGTTATCGACCAAAATAGAAAAAAGAAGAGATGACAAAACCAAGTCATAGTGTAACGGGTCTGGTCTAGTTTAGTCAAGTCCCACTTACTAGTGAAGTAGTGTTCCAAAATCCCAATCCCCTCCCTAAACCCTGTTCCAACTCTGGAACTCTGAAGCCGCCACCATTTTCTTCATTCTCGTCTTCATCATCATCAGTAGCTATGCAGGCCGCTCTCTTAACCCCGACCACTCTACTCCGTCCACCTCCACCTTCTCACCCTCGCCACAGAACAACAACATTAACCCCAACCCGTCTCATTATCACCGCCTCCGCCGCCGCCTCTGCCGATGTCGTCGTCGAAGAGAAAACGAAGCTCAACAAGTACAGCTGCCGCATCACCGAACCCAAATCGCAGGGCGGGTCCCAGGCCATTCTCCACGGCGTGGGACTCTCCGAGCTCGACATGACCAAGCCCCAAATCGGCATTTCCTCCGTTTGGTACGAAGGCAACACGTGCAACATGCATCTGCTCGGTCTCTCCGAGGCTGTCAAGCAAGGAGTTCAAGAAGCCGGCATGGTTGGGTTCCGGTTCAACACCGTCGGAGTCAGTGACGCTATCTCCATGGGGACTAGAGGCATGTGCTACAGCTTGCAGTCTAGAGACTTGATTGCCGACAGCATTGAGACTGTTATGGGCGCTCAGTGGTATGATGGCAACATCTCCATTCCTGGCTGTGACAAAAATGTGAGGAGTCATTGTCCTTTGTATTTGAGATTAGACTGATAATATTGGTTTCTGATGAGATTTATATACGTGACCTCAATGATCACCACATGGGTATCATGCGTTTTGTATGCATTGTCTTTTGTAGATGCCGGGTACAATCATGGCGATGGGCCGTCTCAACCGACCAAGTATCATGATTTATGGTGGAACTATCAAGGTGTATATCATCAACTATGAGCTGAAGTAGTTTGGAGTTACTCTGGTTTTATTGGGGTTTTGTGAATCATAGATTACTTGGTTTGTTTGTCAAATATTGTTATATAAAAATGATAATGATCTGTATCATTCGCTTCTCGTGCAGCCTGGGCACTTCCAAGGCAATACATACGACATTGTATCCGCCTTTCAGGTACGATTTTTAAAAATCTGGTTATAATATGATTTTGAGTTCAAGTACTTTGCCTGGGCTTAATTTTAGTATCGATCGATGTTGTAGGTTTATGGAGAGTATGTAAGTGGATCTATAAGTGATGAGGAAAGAAAGAATGTTCTTCGTAATTCTTGTCCTGGAGCTGGGGCTTGTGGTGGAATGTATACAGCTAATACGATGGCTTGTGCCATTGAAGCTTTAGGAATGTCTATACCTTACAGGTAGGGATGTCTTTTAGTATTTCAAATAATAGATTGACAAATTGAAACTCTATTCAATGTTTGTGAGTAATATGTCTCTCATATCATTTTTTTTTCATGCTTTCCTTGTCTCTAAAAGCTCTTCTACACCTGCTGAAGATCCATTGAAGTTGGATGAGTGCCGCTTGGCTGGGAAATACCTGCTAGAATTATTAAAAATGGATTTAAAACCACGAGATATTATAACTCCAAAGTCACTACATAATGCCATGGTTACTGTCATGGCATTGGGAGGATCTACTAACGCGGTGTTACACTTGATTGCTATTGCCAGGTGAGAAGCCTCTCTTGAATGTTAGTAACTGTGGGAACAAAAATATATACTGACAAGAATCTTGGCAGGTCTGTGGGTTTGGACTTAACTCTAGATGATTTTCAGAAAGTCAGTGATAAGGTTCCATTTCTTGCCGATCTTAAGCCTAGTGGCAAGTATGTTATGGAGGATGTACACAAGGTCTAAACTTATATTCGAGTAAAATCTACTTTGTTTTAATAAATCTTTTGTGTCCATAACATGGTGGACGTATGCTTAATACATTTACAAAGAGTTCTTATTATTTGCCATTTATATTGATTCGTGATACTGCTTAACGATGTTGATAGATTGGGGGAACACCAGCTGTGCTTCGCTACCTATTGGAGAATGGATTTTTACATGGGGATTGTATAACTGGTACACATGTTTACTGTTTGCCTGATTAAAGACCCTTACATATGTGATGATCATAATAACTAACAAACTGTTGTTTTGTGCACTGTAGTAACCGGAAGAACACTAGCTGAGAATGCAGAAAGCTTTCTTCCCCTGACTGCTGGGCAGGTTGATGGCATTCTAATCTTTAAATACAATGCTTGTAATATTGTTATTGGTTACCATTGATGTTTTTTGTTGTCCAAAACAAACTTTTAATTACTCTTCTCACCATTTAGGATATAATAAGACCATTGGAAAACCCTATCAAGAAAACAGGTCACCTCCAAGTATTATATGGAAATCTCGCACCAAAGGGTTCTGTAGCAAAGATTACGGGAAAAGAAGGACTATATTTCTCTGGTAATGCTTTGGTTTTTGTTATTTATCTTTGCATTGTTCCGTATTCTGCTAAAGCTATTTGTTCTTCTATTCAAAGTCACTATGCTGTTAAATTGATTGTTCAAACACTTCAGGTCCAGCCCTCGTCTTTGAAGGGGAGGAGGCAATGCTTGCAGCTATCACCGAAGATGCAATGAGTTTTAAGGTGATTTCTTGTTTTATTTCTTACTTATCTCTAGCAATAATTTCATGACAAACTTTGAATGTGATTCCCTGATATAGGACTCGCTTCACAATGTGAGGTTCAAATTGTTTCTTTTATTGAATCCTAGACATTTGATTGTCTGCATCGTGCAAATGTTCATGATGACTTTAAATGGCGATGTTTTTCATTGATAGATCTCATGTAGGGCATACCTTATGTCTGTATTGATTTGTTATTTCTCAGGGAAAAGTAGTTGTTATTAGAGGAGAGGGGCCAAAGGGAGGACCAGGCATGCCTGAAATGTTAACACCAACCAGTGCAATAATGGGTGCTGGTCTGGGCAAGGTATACTTGCTTAAATTTCCATTTAGTTTCTGATTGGTTTTGAGTTTAAAGTGTATCGATTTCATCAAAGTAGGTCTCCTTGCTCACTTTTGTGCCTAAACAATGGATTTTGACTTCAGTACTTCCTATTGGGTTTTCTTGATGATAAAACTAGTGATAGATTTCGTCTTTTGTCAATACAACCAACTGCATCTTGAATCCTTAAAGCTGTTATAGCATTTTGTAATGAATGGCTTGCTCTTGGTTCACAGGAAACAGCATTATTGACTGATGGTAGGTTCTCAGGAGGCTCACATGGATTTGTGGTTGGACACATATGTCCTGAAGCACAGGTTCTTTCAACCTTTTCATATTATTGGATCTTCCTATTTTTGATAGCATGATTAAAGTTTAGACTGTTATTGCAACTGATTGAGTGCATTTGAAATTTTCAGGAAGGTGGTCCTATTGGATTGATTGAAAATGAGGACGTCATCACTGTTGATGTTGAAAAAAGGAGAATAGACGTTCAGTTAACAGATCAAGAGTTGGAAACTCGAAGAAAGAACTGGACTGCACCTCCATACAAGGCTAACCGTGGAATTTTGTACAAGGTATGTGACTGTGTACTGTAACCCTCTTTTTCTTGTTATGGCTGGTTTGCTTTAAGAAACATCCTATCCACCTTTGTGTTTCCAGTATATCAAGAATGTACAATCAGCTTCAAATGGATGCGTGACAGATGAGTAATGGAGTCTGGAGAAGCATTTGGTATCACATATTGGCATCTACTTCAACTATGTTTCACAGAGTAGTGGATATTCGAAAGGACACATGGTATAGAGATGGCATAGCTTTAACCTTCGTGCGGCTTTTTAGGATTGTTTTCTTGTAATGCTTCATTCAATTTGTTCCTTCTGTAATGCATGAAAAGTTGGGTTAAATAAATTCTCAATCAGACTCCGCTTGAACTTTTCTTTCACGTGCATCAGTGTTAAAATTTGATAAATATATAATGGAGTCTTTTCCTGCTAGTCTTTTAGAAGTTTACTTTGCAACAATTCTGAACTTTCAGAGTTTGATACTCTTGACCAGTTTTGGAAAGTAAACGTCCCTTATAAAGATCAGTTGCTTGCTTTGTTGATCGCCCACGGGAAAGTAAATACTTGTGTAACATTTTTTGAAAGGGATGGACGTACATGATGTCGATATTGGAGGGGTTCCCTAAATTGTGTAATGGTGGCCGGAGAACCTTGAGAAGGATATCTCATCATTCACCATCATGGAGAAGTTCCAATCCCATGTCATTGGTTGCAGACACTACTTGTATATGGCTCGTCTGGTAGTGTGACTATATTTATGCTCTATAGTCTACACTACTTGTTCTATACAATCATGGTCAGGTGGTTCGCTCTCTCTAGTTTTTTATATCTTGTGTAGACTATAGAGCATAAATATACCGTTAAGTTGAGGCAATATTTCTGCCCAATCCCTTATTCTTGCACTGTTGAAATTTGCATGGGTTTAATTAATGATAGTGTCAACAGTTTAGCAATCAACCTACTTGAACACAGAATTTACTAAACAACGATATCAGTATCAACCATATGGAGTTAGGTTCAGTAGTCAACCTCACTCCTGTATGACTATATCTATGATGCAATGTTCCAGCTTTGTTTAGTTTTGCTATTTCTTTGGCTCATTCCAGTGGTGCTTTATTTACCGGCCAAGAAAGATTGGGCATTCTAAATTTTATATTTGAATGTCGGATGTTCTATTGGTTGGAAAGATCTTGATCCCAGTCTTCCGTGTCTTCTTCAAGCTAAGAAATGGCTTTGCTCCTATAATGTGGCCGTTGTGTTAAAATTGAGAAAATGGTATTTTACCTTCTGTATGTCCATGTTAAGTTCAGGCTGTCAGCGATACATATAAGCAAAGAAAGAGACTGGTAGTGGTCGACAAACGGAGAAAAGGGTATGATGAGGGAGTCTTTTATAACCAAGAATGAGCTTTGCATTGATAACGGTACAAGTTTCACCAGAGAGTTGCTTCTTAGAAGCATACCAAAAGATGAATAGTCGCCTCAATATTGGAGTCCTGTAAAACTAGCTATATTTTGTCCACATACTTCAGACTTTCCCAATTAAATGAATGATTCGGGGAGTTTTGATGAACCAATAACTGATATTTGTTTCGTTTACAGTTGGTGCATGGTTTTGGACATAAGCTGTACTTGGGACTCCCAATGTCATTCTGTTTTTGATCTTCAACTTGAAACGACGGCAATTATCAATGTATGGCATTATTATAGAAATCTAACAAAATCATAACAACCTCATGCGAATGAGTTTCAAGAAATTTGACCAAAGCTAATGGGCACGACTTTATCAATGAAGTTGCTACAATTGTCTATCTCAAATCATGTGCCTATTCTCCTGCAAGCTAGGGTTGATAACTCCAGTAAAGTTTCTATGGCGACAACACCGATTCCAGTTTGAGGCTTTGTGGCTGAGGAAGACTCTTGTGTGGAGGTGATCAAGGACCGTACCACTGGAATCGTTGCTGGATCAGAAGGCAACTCGGAGATCATAATACTCGCAACAAATCTCGAAAACAGAAGAATGCTTTCTTGGGGGCTGGCAGCCAAGAACAAAGGCCCTGGATCCTGATGGGATGCCCCCTGGATTCTTAGAACAGAAACACAGACAAGAACGGATTTGCTCATACACGAGAGCTGTATTATTGTTTTAGAACTCATATCCAAGTTACAAATTTGCAAAGTCCCTTCATGTGCCCTGCAAATGTACAAAGCACAAATCGTCCACAAAACAAACAGTCGACATTCTTATCAACAAAAAGAATCACACGATCAGGCTATTATTGACTTATCGCCACTCATTTGCCATCCAATTACTGAACCTAATTTACGAGCTAAGACACCAAGACACTTGCATTAATCCAAAGCATACAACAAACTATATTACATCCACCAGACAACTGCAACTGATATTAAAGATTGTACCACACTCTAACACAAACATTACAAATTAAAAAGGAGGGTCATCCACCACTAGCTAAGGGTGCCATATTTCTTATACACTAGTCAAAGAGTCAAAGTGCAGAGACTACCTCCCTGCCATTGTCAGCAGAAGCTACCTCTGAGAATGGATGTTAACAAATGCTATAGTAAAAGAACTACCAAGTCCTCATTTAGGACTACTGCATAAGCCATTTTCTCTCCAACAAATAGGTCCCTAGTCGAGATCTTGTATACTTTATTTCAGCTTTCTTTCATGAGCATCCCATTGATAATGATCTCAGTACCTTATTTTGGGACAATAAGCCCTAAGCCCAAGGATTTAAATTTAACCCTCTTCGTCATAGTCTTCCTCATCCTCATCTAGCCTTTTGCTCAGCTGTGCAAGTTGGAGAGGGTCAATGGCCATTTTGTCCACATCTGAAAGAGACCAACCAGGATATTCTTCATGTTTACTCTCAGAAATAGGTGCAGCACATGATGCTTGGGCTGCCGCTGCTGCCGTTGCAGCTTTTGTGTCCTCATTCTCATGTACATCGGCATTCAGGTCAAACTTTCGAAGTGCCGGATCAGATTCATCAGGGACTCTGACATCTTCCTTCAATACCTCCTTTAACTCAGTAGCATCATCCACCACCATTGCAGAATTAGTATTATTATGGGTGCTCTGCTGAAGAGATGTGCAGGGTTCAGATTCAGTCTCGTGATGTACAGTCTCTTTTTCAGTTGCTCTAGCACCACGTCCACGACCTCGGCCTCTCCCACGGCCCCTTCCCCTGCCACTGCTGCTTCCATGGCTTATCTCTAGCTGCAAGAAATAAGAAAGACCATCAAATCATTTACATTCAACTTGCATGATAAGTTATCAGGGTAAGTCAAGTCAAGTAGCGTAAGACTGATATTAAAAACATATAACTGTTATAAGATACTTGTGTACGAATAATCACATTTCCGTCATGAAAAAATAAAAAAAGCCAAAAGAAATGTCAGAGATCTCAGATTCCGATGTAGCAGCAAGAGAATATCATAATAAGAAAGTTTCAAATACAGTTTACATTGATATGTGGAATGTTAAACAAATGACTTAGGTGAAATATTAGTACCATCTTGCTCCTTTTCAATTCCTCATCACTGTCAATGCATTCATCACCTGGCGGTTTTCTGAGACAGAGTATATAAGAACAGTCAGCAGTTTGCCCAAAAGATAGAAAAAGGAAAAAAAAAATACACCAAATAATTGCATCTACTAAAATATATAGAAGGGAAAAAAGGTCGATTCAGATTATCTATACCTTCTCTTTGGGATGGCTCGATCATCAGCAGCAGCATCTGAATGGCCATGACCATAGTCAGGTACCCTGCTGACAATGTCCCTCAGAAAATCAAACACATTATAGCTCCGTACACAATGTTTTCTGCAGTCGAAGTAGAGTAATCAATTCCAAAAACTATTGTACGAACAGAGGTTATCCAGAAAAAAGTATATCTGAATATTTCACTTACAGATGCACTGAATTCATGGTTTTAGCACCCCTTTGAAGAGTTATCTCATATGTACGGTCACAGAGGTCTTGCAAAAAAAGCTCTAGTGCTTTAGCTGCATTAATATTGAAACAGAAAACTCTAAGCAACAGAATAGAAAATAGAAAAAGAAATTATAAGAACCCGAGAATGCATGAATCATTTAGCGTGGCAAACAAAAGAAACTCACAAACTAAAACGGGCACAGCTAGTGCTATCTTCCCAACATCTTCATCAGCTTGCATTATCTTTTTAATCCGGGCCTGCAAAAAGTTACCAAGACAACAGATTCACGAAACTATCCAGCAAAAGAAGCATAAGAAAACTTGATTCTTTCCTTTTAAAGAAAATAAACTTTCATTACAATAATAAAAAAATAAAACATAAAAAAACCAATAACATGGGATACATAGGAGAAGAAGTCCCCTCCAAAAATTAAACCATTCTACATGTATGAAAACAGTTGGCTAAAGAGTAACACTACAGCTCTCCAATCATCTTAGCGGACGATTTCAAAGCAGACCCCCCATTTATTAGATGGAGAAGATCACCAAGATTTCATTATCTGCTGCCAAGTAACCCATCCCACTACAAAGTAAATAAGTTGACTACAACAAATGTCATGCTTGCATGCCCAGTCCAATACTTTGATCCGGGGAGATTAGGGTATAGGAGGCCCTAGTTGGGGCTTAGCTTCATTACATCACTAATTTTGTAGCCATTTCTGATGATCATCACAGAAGGGTCTAGCGGTTTGGTTAAAAGATCATTTTATCAGGAATCACAGAGCCATCACTAGAAAATGATGTCAGTAAAGCTGGTAATTGAATTATTACTTTTAAAACAGGCCAAGAAGATGCAAGTGGGTCTACTTAAGCATGTAACTCTGTCGTGATTACTACACCTCTTTCTGCACAAAGTGTCTTCCATAAATCTGGATTTTTGCAGCTCACTTGGGTTAGCCTCAGAAATAAAAATACTTCCTGCGAAGCTTAGACTAGTACTTCTCTAACTAGTTGAGGCCAAACACAGAGATAGCTAACACAAAGTAAATGAGGATTGATAATAGAAATCCTATAAGAAACTAGGACAATCAGTCTGATCAGCAAAGTATCAAATAAAAAATAGAAAAGAAGGATGTTTTCTTGCAGAAACACATTGTAGTTATTTGAGGAATTAGAGATATATAAGCACAAAGAGATTAATGGGAAAATAATTGACAAACAACAATTTGAGTTCCTACAGTATTTACAGGGAGAATCTATAAGTTGCTACAATCTTCCCTAATATTCCAAATATTGATCTCCAAAAGCTACTGAATCAAACGATGCAAAGAAAACCCATAAATATGAGGGGCATAGCCAACCAGCAAGCTAAACCGGAAATAGTTGTTAGTCGGATTTAACCTGCTAGAAACAAGGATAGCCCGTGCTATTGATACAATCGTATGTATAAAACGAGGTTCTATTCTTTTATATTCCAAACCTTTCCCACAAAATAACACCATAAAGCTTTTTACAAGAAACACAAAATGATATTTAAGACCTCATGCAGAGGTACAATCTCGGCCTCCAAACAGGAAGCAACTTAACTGCATAATTATGAAACCATCACTCCAAAAAACGCATAAGCTCTATACACCCAAACCAATTCTTGTCCACCTAACCCCAAATGCAACCGGAGCTATTCACTAAAAATCATGTACAGTATGGAATCTATTAGAACCCTAGAACCTGATGATAATTGATAGTAAAGTAAAACCAACTTATCATCACAATTGGTCTCAGGGGATCACAACAGAACAATCTAAATACTAAGTCATTTAAATAACTATTAACAAAAGCACACCAGATTAAGGACATTACACTCAATCAAAGTGCCTTTCATCAGCTCATATTGACCAGAAATCAAACCACATAACCAGATCAAACCAAAATACCAATCACCCAATTCATAAGCAAATCACAAAAACACAATAAATAAACACAGATTAATTAAAGCCTAGATAAATCCAATTACACACTATTAGAATCCAATAAACGAAATTGGAAACTTGAATTGAGAAAGCGAGAGTGATGCGAGGAAGGGACTTACAGCTGGGAAACGAGTATCGAGCTTCTTCCTCATGGCGTCGTCAGATTCGAAACATTAATTTAATCACCCACAAACAAAATCAACCCCTCCTACCCTAAAAGAATAGAAATTCCAAATTCAAATTTTCAGAAGCCCAAAATGATTGCCACCATGATTGTCTCTGTAAAATTCCTCTGCCCCTTTCTCTCAGATCCGAAAATTTTATTTTGCTTTCGGAAGAAACTAATAAAAGATCGAAAATTACACACATATATATATATATCAAAATAAGGAAGAAATAAGAAAGGAAAAAACCGGGTTTGGTTTCGGTTGTCCGTACGAGTTGGATATGAAATAAAAACCAAAAAAGAAAAAAACAGGAAGAAAGGAAGACGAGGCTCGACGACGACGACACCGTCGACACGTGTTTAGTACACATGTACACACCTTCTCGGATTATGCTCGGGAGATATTCGAACCTCTCAATTTTAACTGTTGAAAACTACAGGCTTTTTAAACGATTTCCTCGCATCCGCAATGGTTGGTTTTAACTATAAACGATTTTCATTTTGGTTTGATTTTTCGCAAACCGAATTAACGATAAATGTTTTCGAACTATAATGCTTAAATCATTTTGTCCAATTTATGTGATAGCATTATTATATATATATATATATATATATATATGATATGATATGATTTTTTGAGGTATGTGAGATAGTTTATTGATGAAGTGGTAGAGCGGCCGGACTAGATAGATACAAAAAATTTAGAATAAATTATGCTAGACACCCAAGTACTTCACATATTTAGATCAACTAGATATAAGACAAATAGTAAAATTTTAAAGTTTCACTCCGTATCTAATTATGTAGCGCAATTAGATTAGAGTGAGTCGCCACTCTTCTGCCTCTCCAAATCTAAGGGTCATTAGGTCTATAATCACTATTTTCTTTAGCCACAAAACTCAAGTTCAACAAAGTTTGGGCCTGTCTTTGAACTTGGAGGGAGTTCAATGAGTTTTTATGAACATATATGTAACAAATTTTAAAGAATTGTAGTACGAAACTATCTCTTATTTATTCTAACACAGAATTATAGACTAAACATCTAGAGCTTCACTCTCTGATAAATAGCTTATAATAGTAATAAACATACTTGGAAATAGAGACGCTGAACAATTTGCTTCGACTCTACCTATTGACTCCGCTCGACTCACAGGCTTTTCTACCCTCGGATAGATATCTTCTATTCTGATTTTTGATGCCTCAAATTAAGACTCGGAGATCCTTATGTAGGGAGCACAACTCAAACAGGAATTGAAATACACATAATCAATAGTAAAAAACAGCTCAAATTAAAAATTGTGACCCTATGCGGATAAGCTGATAGCTCTTCTGCATTGTCTTCTTTCAAAAAACAGATTCCTTATCGATAAGAAATGTTCCATTCTTCAAAAAAAGACAATACAAATTCTCATGTCTTTACATGTCATCGTATATTTCTCAATTTTCTCCAAGATATGGTTCT
The DNA here is from genome assembly GCA_946800695.1 of Geum urbanum. Classification (NCBI taxonomy): domain Eukaryota; kingdom Viridiplantae; phylum Streptophyta; class Magnoliopsida; order Rosales; family Rosaceae; genus Geum; species Geum urbanum. Next base: position 8,316,740 of record OX327015.1, read on the forward strand.
TCAAATTCAATACTTCTTCTTGTTCCATTTTCTTAAACGTCTGTGTCTTCATACATCTTGTAGTGCCTATCATTCTCGATATTTTTGAGCCACAGGGCACATGCAAGGGTGTAATCAATCTCTTTTCTTTTGAGAGAAACAAACAAGTCACTGGTAACGAATTCTGGGTGGTCATACACGGTGACAATTATCTTGTCTCCTGAAGCAAGAAAAGTAATATCTTGATCTTTTTCGATTATTTTCTTGATGTATTCCAAAGTCATGGCTTTTATCCATGCGATACCGGAATTTGGAGTTCCGTTGTATCCATCGCATGTTGGTTCTAGATACTAGCTCTGGATGATTTTGATATAGTGGTATATATGGAGAAATGTACTCAATCTCTCCACTGCTTTTCTACACCCATTCTAGAGGTGTAGATCTGAACTTAAGTCTAAGAATGAAATTTGACTTCCTTACATTCTTAACTATTTTGCAAATGATCGCAGGCAATCATCTGAGATCATCATAGTCTTTGTCCATAAATTATGGACAAAACCATGCTCAACCAACCAAAATTTGTGCTCCTGAGGATGTTCATTTTGTTTACAACGTATCTTCCTTGAAATGGTCCTAGAATAGTGAAAAATGTGTCAGGGGGAGCCGTCTTGATTGAGTGTCTTCTAATGTTATTGTGAAATTTGAACCACTCTGACATTTTTAGCATCTGAATCGATACTTTTGCACTTTTAGGATTTCTGATGTACTACACCACTGGTTCATTGACAACATTTTATTTTTCTTTCTTTTTGGTTTAGTTCTTTGGCTAAGGCATTCATGGCCTCTACCATAAGCAATTTTGTCTTGTTCTTGGAAGGTGAACATTAAACTGTCTAGCAAAACTTTTGATGAAAAGCTAGACATAGCTAGGTTAGTTTGAAAGATTGATTCTATAACAACCTGAATCTAGATTAGTGAGCTAATCATTGTTAATCGTGTTAATCAACGATCTAATCATCATGTCATATTTAACGAGTTTCATCGCGACTTAAATATCAACTTTTTATAAGTCATAACTCTGGTCTCATTTTCTTCACGGAAGTTGTAGGGGACATTATTGCAAGCTCGTGCATATTTTTATTGGATTTTTTTGGAGATCTGAGCTATTTTTTAAATATTTTTTTAATGAATTTTAGAAGTTTTACGTGAAAACTAATTAAATTAAAAATTTACTATTGGGTAAATTTTGTGGACAGATTGATCACCATCAAATCCAATCTTGGCCGTCCATCTAACTCGGTTAAGTGATGAAAGATTCACCGAGTTGGGACATAACCCAACTATTTCTTATCGCTCGTATCTCTCTTCTCGTGACTATGCAATGCTGATGTCGCCATTGTCGACCAGCGAGCTTGCCTCACCTCTCCTTCCCCTCAAAATGGAGATCCCTAACCCCTCTACTATTCCTAAGTGACAGATTCAGCATACAGGCTTCGTCGAGAGTGAAATCGAGGGTTTTTGCTTGATTTTTAGATCGTTTGTGGCGGCGTTACGATCAGAGATAGGTGGCACAAGGTTAGGGGTTTTGACTGCCATCAACTCAAGTGTCGAACGTGATCTGTCTCAGGTCACGCCGTGGCCTAGCGATGATGGCCGTTCAATTTGAAATTTTGGCAAGTTCCTAAACATTTCGAGGTAAATTCTGGCCGATCCTTTTCAAATTGGACTTTGTGTTGTTCATGAAAGTTGTTGGGCTTATTGAGACCTTTAATTTTGGCATGCATATAGACCAAATAGGAGCAGTGAGTCTCGGTCACCGCCTGTGGTGGCACATGGGTCCCATACGCCGTCATGCGTGGCGGAGTTCTGGCGACCAGAATACCATTTTTTTCATGGGAAGTTTTCTTGGCCAATTTGTAATGTTTTTTTTTTTTGCAAATTTGTTAGGTTCGATAGATTAGGTAAATTTTTGGCTATTTTTTCAGGGATCAAGATGACTCGGCGTACTTTTGACATGGTTGGGCTCACGCTCTAATGAATTTCGTGTAGCACGACTCGAGGAATAGGATCAAATATGTGATTTGTTAATATGAGAATGCAAAGTAGGGAAACATGTTTAGTGATGTTAGAATGTGAGTTCATGTTTGATTTGGCTTCCTTTCTCTACTTTAGCCGTATGATCAAAACATTTTACTTACTGACTTAGATTCCGATGTGGCCTAGAAGCGTTGAGTACGAATTACGAGTTAATGGATCGACTATTGGAATTCTTGCAATATTGGTGAGTGAACAATTTGATTTCACTGTCGTTGCGAGTCTATGATTATGTATGTGATTTTAATTTTTGCATGGATGATATGTTTATGTTTTCTTTTATGTTTATGCTTATTCGAGGAGGCACTTATGATATGATTTTATGATTTTACACACGATATGTCTATGTTCATACATCGGCGCATAGGGCATCATATTGATCATCGAGAGATGGCTCCGACGGGACACTTCATGCTCCTAGATTTGGCTATGATTATGATACGATGGCTAGAGGAATTACGCTCTAGTCAGCCTCTATACACTATGATATTTACGTTTTACTTAGACTCACTATTCTTTTGTTTACATTTTTGGTTAAAGGTATGAAAGTATGTTTACTATTTTTCTTTTGAATCTTTATTTTCGTCCACTCACTCTAATGATTTTCCTGTTTTTATATGCCTTTCCCTTGGGCCATTTGGTCTCAATTGCCCAGGTTGTAGAGTTTATGTGGATGTCAGGCATGTACGCAGTTCGAGGCATAACATCATCCACTGTAGGATTCGAGGATGATCCTACGGGTTAGTAATTTAATTATTATAATTAGTTAGAAATCTAGTTGCTTTGATGTCATAAATCATTTTATGTTTTCTGTTTTGGGTAGCTGTGAGTTGATATCGTAGTCAGTTTATTTAACTTACGAATATTGATATGTAGAATTGACGTCGTAAAGAGTTTTCTCGAGTTACGACTTTGAATTCTAAATCTCATTTTTGATATCGAATAGTATGTTTAGGAACTATGTTGATAAGACCATTAAGGCTTAACTTTGATTAAGGCAGCTAAATCAGGGTCGGGTCCTTTCAGTTTCAGAGAAGGTTTTCAGTTCATATTTGAAGATGTATACAAACCATGTAGGAAAAATTCTGTTTTTTGGCAAAGCAGCAATCCTCAATGGTCTTGAATTTTTCCCTATATCCGTAGCTTTATCAAACTTGAAATTTTTGAAATTTTTACTCTGGTGTAATTTATTCTCACAATGAGAGGGTTTTCCTAAGAAGGCGGGAGAATATTCGATTGTTTTTTTATTGCTAGAATTTTTTTTTCCTGTGGGATAATTTTGTTCTGCAGAATTAAACTTCCCGCAGCAAAGCTTTTAAATTTTCTCAGTGTTAATGCCTGGCTCTCTTGCTAGCACTACACCTGCCCAGAAATTGTCACTAGCATTTGTTTGACGAATGATCTCATCATTTTCTTCAGGTTGATGTAGTGGATGCAACTCTTTACGAAGCTTCTTGATTTGCTTAATGACCTTTTCATCATTTTCTGTGAATTTCCAAGCTCTCTTAGAGCTTATTTTTTGGGACATTGTTGTTAATTCATCAATTTTAGGAAGAAAATTTCTTCCATAGTTTATGACTCCTAATAATCTCTATAGTTTTTTAGCATCAGTGATTTTATTTGAAAATTTCCAGACATTTTCTAAGGTATGAGGTTGAAGCTTGATCACTCCATTTCTTATGAAATCAATTTCATCTAGGACGAGAAAAACTGACTTTCCTCCTAGAATGATTCCATGCTAAATTATGAGTCTGACTGCCTCTTAGAGATGATTCATATATTTTTTTTTGTTCTTCGAGAAGACTAATATATCATTGATATAGATGACACAAAATTAAAGAGAAAAATGGATGGAGCTTGTTTCAGCTCAAAAGACATTACTAGTCATTCATAGTGTCCCTGTAGAGTTCCAAAGGCAGTAAGGGGAATGTTGTTAGGATGCATCTTGACTTGCTAGAATCTTGATTTTGCATCAAACTTTGAAAACAACTTGGCTATTTTGAGCCGGTTGATTAGCACTCTTGCATATGCTATTTGATAGTCGTCTTTTACGATTTTCTTATTGACATCTCTATAGTCTATTACCATCCTTGTTTTTCTGCAGACTTCTGCTGCATGATTTTTGACATAAAATGCTGGAGCGTGGTAAGGATTATTTGATGGTTTGATAAATCTTTTTACAAATAGTCAACTATGTCTTTTCTGAATTCTTTCTGATCTTCTTCTTTGTATTGATGGATTGCTTTTACATGACAGATAAAATTCATATCATGTAGCTAGAGTTCACAGACCATTGGATATTTCTCCCAGAATTTCAGTGATTAATGTCAATGTTTTGTTTAAACATCTCCTTAATCTCTCCGAGGGTATGTATTTTCTATTTCTATGTTTGGATTTAAAATGTTTGAAATTATGCTCACTAATGAAGATTGCTTCTTCATCTTCTTCTTCGTCCTCTGCCAATTGTTGTATAAGCAACTCTTCTTGTTGCTTATACTGCAATATTGTTACGTATTTTGGTGTATATTCACCACTATTCCTTTGTGACTTCTGACATTGCTTTGTAAATCCTGGACCAACAACACTCTTTGCTTGTTTTGGTCTCTGTGTCCAAAAGATTTATTGAACTATTCTTTATTTTTCTTCTTGCTTCATTTATGAAGCATATATTCTTTGTGATATGTGTTTTTTGATGCTTCACAAAACATATATAGGAAGACCATCTTTCTTATAGCAATGAAAATAGTAATAGACAAATGATCCGAGATTGACTTTATAAGAAGAAATCTTTTCTTCTTCAGTGCCTTCTTCCCAATTTTTTATTTCAAGGAGATAAACCCCTTTAGGTTCATAATCCTCCTTAGAATCTGTTTCAGATTCTTCTGACGATTCATCTTCTGTCTAGACTGAATAGTCAGATATATTATCGTCCTTGTCTTTTGAATAGACTACCACGTAGCCTTTCATATTGGCCATCTCTATGACCTCTTTATATTCTCTAAGTAGAGCTTTCGAACTTCTCCTATCTTTCTTAGGACATTCGTTAGCATAGTGCCCTTCGGCTTTGCATAATTAACATCTGCATGTTTTTTCTTCTTCTGTTTCTAGGGAGATTTTTTTCTTCTTAAAGAAAGAGATTTTGTTTCTCTTTTCTAAATTGGAGCTTTACTTGAATCTCCAATTCTTCCTTTCTTTTCCATTGAAACGTTAATAGAAGTGCTTCCCTTTTATTTTTTTCTTATTGTCGTTGCATCCCTAGTTGGTTGGAATATCGGCGATTCTGGTGCAAAAATTGTCAGTCCCTTTAAGCTGTTTCTTTGAGGTTTTGCTCTAGTGTTGGCTTTGCATTGTTCGTGCATCAATTTTCTAATTTTTTCTACAACTCTCTCTACTGAAATACTTTCTAGAGGTTTCTCTTCTATGGTTTCCCTCATAGCTATCGTCGAAGGTTTAGGAAGCATTCTATGCAAGAGATGTATTAAGTCGCTATTTTTCAGCTCCTTTATTATGCAGTAGTATTCTTGGAATTCATTAAGATATTGAAAGGACCCAACCCCGATTTAGTTTCCTAAACCAGAATCAAACCCCTTTCTAAAAACACGAACCAACAAAAACCATTAAAATTTCGGTAGAGTAACGCTACTAACGCGGAATTGCCATTAACCTGTACCCGGAAAATACACTTCATCGTATGCCACAAAAATCAAACCGTGGGCACCAATCCCATCCGGATTTCTCAATATCATAACAGTAATGTAAAGTAATCAAGAAAACTATACTTTACAGAAATCCGGAGAAAATCGTATAAAAGTATAACATAAGAATGCTCAGAGCGACTTCTAGTATATATATATACAAATAGTAGGCCAAACTAAGAACCTACTATAAAAGAAATATCACTCGAATACTATGCCTTCGACCGCGACACCAGAATCCGAACTGCAAACTGGGCACAGAAACCGAAAAGCCCAGGGTAAAGGCAATAAAACGTTAGAGTGAGTGGACGAAAATAAACACATGCCTTTCACCAATTTCATATACAAACAATGTAAAACAATGCGAGTTCGGAAAGTATACATGGAGATGCCAGGCGAATTTATCAAGCCCGACAGTCAGGCGAATCACTCAAGCCCGACGGTGATAGGCTATGGGAATCTCTCAACCCCAATGGCATAACAAGGGAATCTCTCAACCCTGCCCAGAGGAATCTCTCAACTCTGGTCCAGAGAAATCTCTCAACTCTGGTCAGACTACCGGTGATCAGCCGAGTAGCCGAAGTATCGATGCACGTAATGCCATCACCATAAAATATAAAATAATGCCTCCAAAAGTAATAAATAATCTCAATATCGTATATATAAATAAATACGGAAAATTACGAACTCGCAACGACTGAAAATATAAAAGTCCACTCATAGATGAGCGTAAGGCGATATGCGTTAATCCAGTGATCCGGCGGAAAATCCCTCGCCAAACGAACGATCACGATCCCCTGGATAATCATAAAATCCACTGCTCAAAATCATAACTCAAAACCTCGAATCACATCACGAGAAACAACCGTTTCCGGAAACATATAATTCAATATCGACGAAATCGTCAAAATTTGATAATCACACCATAAAATCTCGCTATAATTTCCGATGCTCAATTCGAAAAATAAACCTCACCACTGCGATCGAAGCGCGATTCCGAGCTAAACGACATATAACTCGTCGAAAAACACGTCGCCGGAAAAGTCGCCGCCTGCCGCTGCCGCCTGCCGCCGGAAAATCATACCGGCCCAAAAAAATGCAACCTACACATGGATTTGAAGATATCGACATTTCCAATAACTTTCCAGTTCAAAGTTAAGGCCAATTTTGACCGGAAAAGGTCCAAAACTCACCTCAAAGTTACAAACCCTTGCCGGAATTTCAAACCCACCGATCTCCTTCCTCCGGCCACGGCAACCCTCAAGACCACTTCCAATAGCTTCCTCTCCTCATGGCTAACAAAACCCCTCAAAGAGGAGCCACCATCTCGGCCTCCACGCCGTCACCCGAAGTCGATGAAAGCTCGCCAAAATTTGCCGAAATTCACCGCGCCGTTTCTCCCTCCTCCAGCCACATCACGGGCGATCCACCTCTCAAATAGAAGAGGGCCACGAGCCCAACAAGTTCCATGAAGGGACCCCGGCCAATCGTGGCCGAAAAATGGCTCAACTCCGGCAAAAACCGAATGGCTCCAAACGTACCAAAACGGGTCGCTCCTTGACCCGTGGTCAACGCGGCTCAAGGCCCAGTTTCCCTTAATGGAAAGTTTCCAAAAGCGGCAAGTATTCTCCCTTATTTATACCGTACGCGTATCGAATCCCAAACGGATAAATACGACAAAATCCAACGGCCGAAAATATTCACAACTTATTCCTCGTAACACGGAATAATCCTCCGGAAGTTCCCACGAGCTCGAAATTAAATTCTCTACAACTTCCGTGAAGAATCCCAAATCAAATTCTTGCCTGATAATTTAGTCGCTAACGAAGCCGTCATATTAATCAATTACGTCAAAATCGCGACTAATCGTAAAACTCGCAAATCAAGTCGATAACCATTCCAATTTTGGTTCGGGTTGATCGACGGTCCAAAACGGATCACAATCATGATTCGGATAAACTCGAATACGAACGGATAAACTCGACGATATTCCAAAATTTCAATTATTCATATTATATTCCTCGGTCGTCGAAATAATAATCCGGAACCGCCCACGAACTCAAAATCACGCGTACAACAACTCTCGAGAAGAGACTCAACTCAAATTCTCGGCCAATAATTAAGTCGTGATCAAAACCGGCAATTCAATCAATTTACGGAAAACTGCGATTACGCGCAAGTTCGTGAATTAAGCCGATTACACTACTGATTCTGTTTCGGGTCGTCACAAATCTACCCCCCTTAAAAAAAATTTCGACCTCGAAATTTCCAAGTCTGCCAACTGAAAAGTAGGAACACTGCCTCTGCATAAAGTTCAACTCCCAAGTGGCAACCTCAACTGAACGACTCTGTTAACAGACTTCACAATAAGTAATATCTCAGTGCTGTAATCTCTGTACCTTCGATCCCGAATCTGAACTGGCTCCCCACAAATGCCAAGTCTTCTTGTATAAGGAACTAATACACAACACGCAACAAATCTGAAATGTAGTTCCACCGTACGGAATACAACACACACAAAGGCCAACGGTATAGACAATGCCAAACTATACGGCACAACACAAATTCGCCCCATGATCACATACAGACCAAAATAACGTGGCAAATTCATAACTCAACCTGCTCACATCAACATAACTCTAATGTCGAACTCGAGCAATTATCAACCTATCCCTGCTAATCCGAAGGTCAATCTCGAACAAATGAAACTACGGGTCTCAAATCCTTCGGAACTGCAATACAGAGGACCACAACATGCCCTCCAAGGTCTGAATAGTCCTCAAAGATTGCCCACCAATCTGAGGATAAGAAACTGTACTAAACTGTAATCTGGTCCCCAATGCTCACTGCAATGCTTACCAACACTCTGTTGTAACTGATTATCTCGATCAACGATCTGGGACACAAGAATACCATGAGAATGGACAACCTCTGCCAAATACAGCTATGCCAGCCTACCCACTGAGATCTTTTCCGAAAGTATAAGGAAAAGAACTGCTACATAAAACCCACAATGATAAGCTCCAACTTCTAATCAGAAATTTCCAATGGCTATAACTTCCCAGCAAGTTTCTGTCTCTCTGCACTTACCTGCCGACAAATGTGGCATCTGCTCACACAAGCTGCTATATTCCTCTTCATGTTGTGTCACGAGTAGTAAACTCGAAGTATCTGATACATCTTCGTACCACTAGTGCATAACGTACATAAAACAATGAGCTTCATCATCATCATACTCTAACTCAGCTCCTGTAGCTCGCAACTCGGCTAACAGGGACACTCGAGCCACACACACATGAAATAATGAAGCTCCCGATTTCCGATTGAATACATCAGCAACAACACCCCAGAAAGATAGTCAAAGTACAACCACTAGCCTTTCTCGGATAAACTAAAATGTGCAGCCATAGTCGTTAGTCGACCCTATCCATCTACACTGCCTAAAGCTCGAATATGGCTGAATATGCAAGTAGATGAAACTCAAGTGATCAGTGAACATCCTACACTGCGTTGCATGCCGTAGCAGTAGTGTCTCCAACTCTTCGATGCTAACATAAAGACAACTACTCCCAAATCATATATAGGATACGTAGCTTCATAAAGTTTCAACTGCCTGGAACCATAATCCACTACTCTGCCATGCTGCATCAAAGCATAACCAAATCTCAATCTCGATGCATCGCTATAAACCACGAACTCGTCACGGTCGTCAGGTAAAATCAAAACCGGTGCAGTGGTCAACCTTCCTTCAAGAGTAAGTAACTCTCCTCACAAGCGTTGGGCTACTCGAACTTGATGCCTTTCTTCGTCAATCTGAAAAGTGGAGTGGCAATCCGAGAAAATCCTGCACAAAACGCCGATAGTAACCCGCCAAACCCAAGAAACTCCTGATCTCTGGTATGGTGGTAGGTCCACTCCAAATCAACACGGCTTCTATCTAGTCAAGATCCACGCCGACTCCCTCAGCTGATATCACGTGGCCCAAAATGTCACGCTAATCAATCAAAACTCACACTTGTTGAACTTCACAAATAGTTGATTATCTCGCAAAGTCCACAAAACCGCTCGCAAGTGCTTCTTGTGCTGACCCATACTCCTGAAGTAAATCAGGATGTTGTCGATGAACACGATCACAAACTCATTAAGAAACCGTCTGAACACCTGGTCCATCAAGTCCATAAAAGCTGCGGGGGCATTGATCAACCCAAACGGCATAACCAAGAACTCATAATGCCCGCACCGTGATCTAAAAGCTGTCCTGGCCACATCTGACTCTCTGATCCTCAACCGATGGTATCCGGATATGAGATCAATCTTCGAAAAGACTGAAGCTCCCTTGAGCTGATCAAACAAGTCGCCAATCCGAAGTAGAGGATACTTGCTCTCCTCTGAAGCCTGATTCAGCTTTCGGTAGTGGATGCACAACCTCGTCGAACCATCCTTTATCCGCACAAACAATACAAGAGCACCCCACGGTGATACACTGGGTCGTATGAAATCTCCTCCATCAACTCTGGAAGTTGAATGTGTAGCTCTTTCAACTCCGCTGGCGCCATAAGATAAGGTGCCTGTGATATGGGTCCAATACCCGGTAAAAGCTCAATGGTGAAGTCGAGCTCTCGAACTGGAGGAATACCCGGTAACTCCTCCGGAAACACATCAGGAAACTCGGAAACCACTTCAATATCACCAATGGCTAGCACAGCAGCCGTAGTATCCACAACATGAGCTAAGTATGCTACACACCCCTTTTCATCATCAGCTCGACCTTCACCGCTGAAATCACACAACGTAATGAGGTATTCTTCTCACCACGAAACAATATCTCCAACAAAGATCTCGCAATCCCTCCGGATGGATACAACACTCTCCATAACCCCGGAAAAGAAGATACATGCATAATATCCATGGATGCCTAGCAACGATAACCTCAGAGAAACTCTATTCTCACACAGGGTCATGGCACGAATTCTGGCATGGCCAACTAGCCGTTCACGTCGATTGCGATTTGCTGATTGACTCATCTAGAAGGCTGCGTTGGTCAAACTCCAGAAATGGCATCTTGACCTCCTCCTGAACTCTGAGTTGTAGGATCACAAAAACAGCTGACTGAGGATATCCCCTCGTAACGTGACCCTCCTGGCCACCAAAATAGCAACTGAGAGTGCTCCTCGGACACAAATCACAGCGATGCCTGCTGTGTGGAAGGATCACCAACGACCACCCTGACTCATGCAACAGGAACAAGTCCACTACTCTGTGATCTCCATCACCACCAAACGGATCTTCTGCTTATTCAGATGACCCTCAATATAATCGAAAAGGCCACAACCTGATGAAGATACTGATCCCGAGGTGCCTGAACTCAACCTCAACAAAATATCTCGACTAAGTTCACCTTCCTCAAAACGACATGTCAGAAACCGCGTATTCCTTTCCTTCTCGATGTCCTCGCCACTGGGTATAGCACATCAAACTCCCCACGGTTGTCTTGAGGCATAACAGTTAAAATCCCTCTGAAGCTCAGGCTCAAACTCATCTCGAACCTCGTGCATTGCTTCCTCTGAAGTCACATAACACATAACACGTGCAAACTGGAACAAACATGTGAACGATACATCCCTGCCTCAGGTGGGTAAACACTTCATATTTTCGTATAAACAATACCTTGAATGTAGGCCATAGAGTCGCAACAGGAACTCACACAATACCAACCTACCAAACACAATGATCTAACTCACGCAAACCATCAACTACCACAATTTTCTGCTCAGAAGCAACATGTAGGTGCCCATATACGCACAACCGGCAAACCATGCCACACATATCTCTGAACTCAAAATGCTCATCCAAACCCACAACTCATTATCAAGTCGCGCGCCGACTGATCTTCAATAGGATCCACAACCGTACCGACACGGAAAGCACGTCAAGGAGGCATCCTAATGAACAGGTCATTATTCACAATAAACTGGACGTAATCAAGGAATTTCAAATATTTGAAAGCACACAACACCCGAAGCATTGATGAGTATCCGCCGGCCGGTCAGGTCATCACTCCAGACATGTTGTACATTCTCAAATATCCATAGTAAACACGACTACAGAACCTAAAACCTAATGCTCTGATACCAAGCTGAAAGGACCCAACCCCGATTTAGTTTCCTAAACCAGAATCAAACCCTTTCTAAAAACACGAGCAAACAAAAACCATTAAAATTTCGGCAGAGTAACGCTACTAATGCGGAATTGCCATTAACCTGCACCCGGAAAATACACTTCATCCTATGCCACAAAAATCAAACCGTGGGCACCAATCCCATCCGGATTTCTCAATATCATAACAGTAATGTAAAGTAATCAAGAAAACTATACTTTACAGAAATCCGGAGAAAATCGTATAAAAGTATAACATAAGAATGCTCAGAGCGACTTCTAGTATATATATACAAATAGTAGGCCAAACTAAGAACCTACCATAAAAGAAATATTGCTCGAATACTATGCCTCCGACCGCGACGTGCGACACCAGAATCCGAACTGCAAATTGGGCACGAAAACTGAAAAGCCCAGGGGAAAGGCAATAAAACGTTAGAGTGAGTGGACGAAAATAAACATATGCCTTTCACCAATTTCATATACATAAACAATGTAAAACAATGCGAGTTCGGAAAGTATATATAGAGGTGCCAGGCGAATCTCTCAAGCCCGACGGTCAAGCGAATCTCTCAACCCCAGCGGCATAATAGGAGAATCTCTCGACCCTGCCCAGAGAAATCTCTCAATTCTGGTCTAGAGGAATCTCTCAACTCTGGTCAGACTACCGGTGATCAGCCGAGTAGTTGAAGCATCGATGCAAGTAATGCCATTACCATAAAATATAAAATAATGCCTCCAAAAGTAATAAATAATCTCAATATCGTATATATAAATAAATACGGAAAATCACGAACTCGCAACGACTGTGAAAATATAAGTCCACTCACAGATGAGCGTAACGCGATACGCGTTAATCCAGTGATCCGGCGGAAAATCCCTCGCCAAATGAATGATCACGATCCCCTAGATAATCATAAAATCCACTGCTCAAAATCATAACTCAAAACCTCGAATCACATCACGAGAAACAACCGTTCCCGGAAACATATAATTCAATATCGACGAAATCGTCAAAATCCGATAATCACACCATAAAATCTCGCTATAATTTGCGATGCTCAATTCGAAAAATAAACCTCATCACTGCAATCGGAGCGCGATTCCGAGCGAAATGACATATAACTCATCGAAAAACAAGTCGCCGGAAAAGTCACCGCCGCCGCTGCAGTTGGCCGCGTCGCCGCTGGCCGTCGAAAAATCATACCGGCCCAGAAAAATGCAACCTATATAAGGATTTGAAGATCTCGACATTTCCAACAACTTTCCAGTTCAAAGTTAAGGCCAGTTTTGACTGGAAAATGTCCAAAACTCACCTCAAAGTTACAAACCCTTGCCGGAATTTCAAACCCACCGATCTCCTTCCTCCGGCCATGGCAACCCTCAGGACCACTTCCAATAGCTTCCTCTCCTCATGGCTAACAAAACCCCTCAAAGAGGAGCCACCATCTTGGCCTCCACGTCGTCACCCGAAGTCGATGAAAACTCACCGGAATTTGCCGAAATTCACCGCCCCGTTTCTCCCTCCTCCGGCCACCTCACGGGTCGATCCACCTCTCAAATCGAAGAGGGCCATGAGCTCAACAAGTTCCATGAAGGGACCCCGGCCAATCGTGGCTGGAAAATGGCTCAACTCTGGCGAAAACCGAACGGCTCCAAACGCACCAAAACGGGTCACCCCTTGACCCGTGGTCAACGCGGGTCATGGCCCTGTTTCCCTTAATGGAAAGTTTCCAAAATCGACAAGTATTCTCCCGTATTTATACCGTACGCGTATCAAATCCCAAACGGATAAATACGACAAAATCCAACGGCCGAAAATATTCACAACTTATTCCTCGTAACACGGAATAATCCTCCGGAAGTTCCCACGAGCTCGAAATTAAATTCTCTACAACTTCCGTGAAGAATCCCAAATCAAATTCTTGCCTGATAATTTAGTCGCTAACGAAGCCGCCATATTAATCAATTACGTCAAAATCGCGACTAATCGTAAAACTCGCAAATCAAGTCGATAACCATTCCAATTTTGGTTCGGGTCGATCGACGGTCCAAAACGGATCACAATCACGATTCGGATAAACTCGAATACGAACGGATAAACTCGACGATATTCCAAAATTTCAATTATTCATATTATATTCCTCGGTTGTCGAAATAATAATCCGGAACCGCCCACGAACTCAAAATCACGCGTACAACAACTCTCGAGAAAAGACTCAACTCAAATTCTAGGCTAATAATTAAGTCGTGATCAAAACCGGCAATTCAATCAATTTACGGAAAACTGCGATTACGTGTAAGCTCGTGAATTAAGCCGATTACACTACTGATTCTGTTCCGGGTCGTCACAGATATTCCTTGAAATATTTCATGTTGCATATCTTGAAAGCATATATGTTGGGTTTTGCAAAGTTTTTTTGCTTTGTCTCCTACATACGAGATATCTCCAGAGAATTGTTCATAGATCAGAGTTATAAAGGTATATGGAGACTTCTCAGCTTTTATTTTCTCCAATCATTCTTTTCCCCTGAAAGTTTGTTTGAAGTCAAAATATAACTTTTTTTTACCATTCCTAGGAGGGCGCTTCAAACTTTTCGTAGGTAGTACATGTTGCCATGAATAAGTTAACAACCCACTCATTTATGGCTTTCTTTTTGTCTAGATATTTGTCTAGATCAAGCTATACACCAAATTGTGGAATTTTCACTTTTGGGGTAGGCTATAGTGTGACGACCTGAAACAGAATTAGTATTGTAATCGGCTTAATCCACGAGTTTAGGCGTAATCACAGTTTTTCGTAAATGAATCGAATTGGCCAGTTCACGACTTAATTATCGAGCGAGAACTTGAGTTGAATCTCTTCACAAGAGTTGTTGTACGCGATATTTCGAGTTTGTGGGCAGTTTCAGATAATTATTTCGACGACCGAGGAATATGTTATGAATATTTGAAATTGCGGAGTTTCGTCGTGTTTATCCGTTTGTATTTGAGTTATCCGAAACGTGGATGTGGTCCGTTTTGGACTGTCGATTGTATCGAACCGCGAGTATAAATATCGAAAATAGTCAAAAAATTATCGAAAAACACTGTTTGGAAGTTTGACCGGCGTTGACTAAGGTTTGACCCGTTGACCACCGTTGACCCGTGGAGATTTTGACCCGGTTTGAACTCACCAGCGGACTTGCCATTTTCGGTTACGAGTTTGGAAGATAAAAGATTCCTCTCTTGACTTGAAACTGTTTAGAACCTGGATTTGCTTGAATTGGTGAGGAATTGAGGGAGATCGAGGTGTGTAAAGGTTGCCGGAATCGGGGTGGTTTGGACGGTGGTGCTCCGGTCACGGTGGTGGCCGGAGATTAGGGGGTTTCGGCTCGTGGGGCCACGGCGGTGCCTTTGGGAGTGGCCTTGAGGGCCGCCATACGCCGTGGAGGGAGGTTCGACGAAAAACAGGGGCGGACGACGATTTTTAATTCCGGGACTTTCGAGCTGATTTTCGGCGATTTGGGCCGGAATTGGAGGTTGGTGTAGTTGTGAAATATGTTTGGCTTGAAGAGGAGAATCTTCGGTGAGCTTGGCCACTGGGAAATTCCTTCGGTTGACGGCGGCGCCGGCGGTCAACGACGGAGCTCCGGCGACCTGTTGACTTTTTGGAATTTGATGATTTTTATGTCATTTTACTCGTAATCGCGCCCCGATTATCGCCTTGAGGTTTTCGAGTTGATTTGGAAGCCAAATTTTTAGTCGAGGGTTTATGTGGAGTGTTTGGGAAATTTCGTCGATTATTTTGTATCGAGTTATATGTTTCTGGAAATGGTTGGTTTCCGAGGTATGGTACAGTGTGATGAACTGTGATTTTGATCAGTTATATTTTGTGATTATTCAGGGGATCGAGATCGTACGTTGGGCGAGGGATCTTCCGCCGGATCTCGTGATTAGGGCGTTTGCGCACTGTGTTTATCTGTGAGTTAACCTTTTATTTACACTGTCGTAGGGAGTTCTTGATTTCCGTATTTATTTACGATACGATGTTGAGATTATTTATTATTTTTTTTGGAGGTATTGTTTTATATTTTATATGGTGATGACATTTACTTAGCATTGATGCATTGGCTACTCGGCTGATCACCGGTAGTCCAGATCCAGGATTGAGAGATTCCCCTGATGTGTCCACTAGGCTTGAGAGATTCGCCTAGTCTATCACCGTCGGGTTTGAGAGATTCGCCTGACACCTCCCTTCATTATCTGAACTCGCTTTGCTTTATTTTATGATATATGTTTGGTGAAAGGCATACGGTTATTTTCGTCCACTCACTCTAATGATTTTATTGCCTTTCCCCTGGGCTTTTCGGTTTCCGTGCCCAGTTTGCAGTTCAGATTCTGGCGTTTCACGTCGCGGTCGGAGGCTTAGTGTTCAAGCTACTTTTCTTTTCCAGTAGGTTTCTTGTTTTACCTACTGTTGTATATTTATGTATATATACACTAGAGGTCGCTCTGATTACTTTGTCGTTATACTTTTATGTGATTTTTCCCCGGATTTCTGTAAAGTACAGTTTTGATTATTACTTTGCATTAATGCTATGATATTGAGAAATCCGGATGGGGTTGGCGCCCACGGTTTGGCTTTTGTGGCATAGGATGAAGTGTGTTTCGGGTGCAGGTTAATGGCAATTCCGCGTTATAGTGAAACTCTGCCGAAATTTTTATTTTTTTGCAAGTTCGTTTTTTCAGAAGGGGTTTGATTCCGGTTTAGGAAACTAAATCGGGGTTGGGTCCTTTCATATAGGGTATGCCATATTTTTATTTATCATTTTGAGAATCAAAATTACAATATACATGAGCAAAAATTTACAACATTTAGGAAAATATTACTATGATGACCATATTTTTTTAGGATTATTTATATGTTTACAACTATTTAGAACAAATTTATAACTTTGTGAATAATTGGTTTAAAATATGTAACTAAGTCTTTAAAATAAAGTAATTATCTCAAATACGACTAAATAACCAAAAAAAATAATTGATATTACCACAATGACCAAAAAAAAATGTTCTCAAGTGATAAAATAAAATTACCATACCTCTTGGGTACCTAAGAACGATCTGGCACTTTTGGTGTATTTTCCTATAAAATGAATTTTTGGGAACTTCTTTCCTCCTTATTTCATTTAGGACCTTTCATGTTTGGAACTCTTGTATTTTTACTTATTTTGATAATGGTGGTTTCTGTGGCTCCTGAAAACTCTCCTATTTCTACTTCTTGGTAAGGAAAGACTTTTCTTTCATTTTTGAATGTGAAACTTTTGATCTATTTGATCAATTGTTCTAGACAAGAGGGATCTTTGCACTCTTCTGCTTCCTCATATAGCTTAAAGAGCTTTTTTGATTTTGGTTTTTTAGATTTTAGCATGCTAATATCTCTTTCTAATTCTTCTTCCATCACTGGGTTGGCTTCCTCTCTGATTGAAATTCTGGAATCTATAGTACCATTCTCTTTAGAAGAGCTGCATATTTTGAATGATCTAAAGCTTTCATCTCTCAAGCTTTCGAGGGATACATCATTGTCTCTGTGTCCTTCGAGTTTTAGTTTAATGTCTCCAGTCGTTCTGTTCACATATGACCAGACAATTTCCATTCTAGTGGAAAGGTTACCTCATCCCATGTAACCTTATGAATCTGTTTAGTATGATTTTTCGGATTTGGGAGGAATATTTTTTATTTTGGTCTTTGGTTCTACTGTTGTGCTCATCAGTTTATAGTAGATCTTATAAAACACATCAAGCTCTTGCATGCCATCTTTCATTGAAGTACTCTCATTCATAAACAGTGAGCCGCATTAGTCAGACTAGTTGAAAAGTTTGGAAAGCAGCTAAAATATGCAACTTGGTTGCATAACGATGCTTGGAGGGTTACCAATAGACTTTTCTGGAAATCAATAAGTCTATTGTCTTGTAAGACACATAAAACTGAACAATTTATGCATTCTCTGGCAAGTAAGTTTATGCCAACTTGGATTTCTCCAATGTGCATAAATTTATAGTTTCGTTTTTTGGCCTCAGCAACCTCTTTATGTGTTACCAGAAGGAGATGTGATTTTCGTATTGTTCCTGGAGTGGTGAATTCAAGTATTTTGAGCTGATGGCTATCTAACATTTCATAATTCCTCTTTTGTAAATTTGAATGAACTCAAAATTCTGGAATTGAAGAATTTCTAACATTTTCTTCAATTTCGTTGAATTCGAAATCTTCAGAGTTGAGCAGTTGTACTGGTTTTTTCTTTCAAAATATCTTTAGTTTTGGATTCTTGAAATCTGACACTTGACAGATTTTTTTGGAGGATCAGAAAGAAATGGTTATGGTGAAAGGTTCCCTCTAGAAACTTCTAATGGTTTAAAGTCATTAGTTTTCTTTATGACTATTCAAGGTGAACTTTCTTTTGAAGTTTTATGTGCTCTGGTTGTCCTTTGAACATATGCAAGGATCTTCATCTATTGAATATTCAATTCTTTGATTTTACTATTAAATTTTGTTCATAGTTCTCTCTTGCATATTTTCCGAGTGATTTTGGATATAATCTATTTTTGTTTCCAGTTTTTTCAATTAGTTACTTAATTATCCAGGAAGTATCTCTAGATACTCTCTGTATCTAGAAAGTTCTGATAGACATTTTTGATGTCTTGCATCAATCATCTTCAATAGAGAATCTAGTTTCTCTATTATTTTCTTAGAAGTCGTTCTCATCTTTAGGAATTTCTTGAGCTATAGTAAGCTCTGATACTAGTAAACTCCGTGGATCAAACCAAAAATCTCAAAAAGATAACCTTTGTAAATAAAATTCAACTTTAGCTTTATCGTGTAAACAAGCAGTAAGAAAATATTGTTGTCTAGCAATCTGTATATCAACTTTTGCCTGGCCTTGAGGACGAACTAATCTTCTTAGTCTTTCAATTTTTTGTTTGTTTTGTGTTCGCAATAAACTCTCTAACCAATTTAAGCTTTTTGCTTAATTCACGTAAAGAAAGAAAATGAGACATTTTGATAGTAAGAAATAATTGTTCACCTTTGAGTATTGAAGGTAGAACTTAGCTGCAAATGTTAGAACAAATAATTTGTGGGCCCATAACACTTTCAAAAAAGGATACTATTGTAGTATAAACATACCATCTATCACAATTCACAAGTAAATGTACTATCTATCATAGGTAAAGATACATGTTGTATTGATAAATTGATAAGGTCAGTGAATAGTGCTATATACAAGTGGATGTATGAAATACACAAGTGCGTGGATAAAATATTTAATGAACTTTAGGTTAGTGGAGACCAAGTTTGGTGACCTTTAGGTCATTTTAAAGAAACTATAGGTGACTTTTGAGGATGTGTTTGGTGTATAAGTGACTTTTGGGTAATTTTTCTCCTATCCCAAACCTAAAACAAGCTCCTCATCCCTGACTTGTTTCGCGGCCCATTAAAGATCGGCCATCCTCCTGCCGGCCAACCATCACGCCAACAACACAAACTCAGCAAAGAAAGACGGTGCCCGTGAGCCCCGCCTCTCCTCCTAGTAGCGCCGAGGAACCCTAAACCCAGCCGCGATCAGACAGTCGCTCCGCCGCTACAACAACACAATTTTTAACCAATCCATGATCCTTGGTCGATCAAGACACCTTCACTTCTCCCTAAAAACAAGCCTGGTGCACCATTAAAAGAAAAAAGCCAAGGAGGACCAGATCCAAACTAATTTCTCTGTCGACTGCACCGCCACTAGCAGTAACTCGTGTCATCACCGGCCACCCACGGGATCGACAAAGCATAAAAGCATCAAAAACAGTTCCAACTCGGCTGTGTCTAATATATCCACTCAAATATCCAACCACTCTCTCATAATGCAAGCCACATGAGTTCCTAACACTTTGCTAGCAACACTTGGAATAGCAAGCAAAAGCTCCTTTAAAAAATCACAATCTCTACTAATATGAGTAGATGATTCTGCTACCCGGTTACACAAAAATATGTAACTTCCACAAAAACACGTTTTGAGTGTAGGTTTTCAACAGTAGCTAGGATATAACGACCTAACTTCCACACAAACACTTTCACTTTTCCTCGAACTCAACACTTCCAAATAGATTTCCACATAGAGTGGTTATTAGAATAAGTCGAAGAAGGGACTAAATTTAGCATACGTAGAGCCACCTTATAAATACTCTTTGTAGTGAAGCAACCTTTATGATGAATGTTGATATAGGCCGGTAAGCCATGCCCTTTCCATACAAACTTGGCCAAAGAGACGACCAAATACAAGCTTAAATGAAACTAAATTGGAGCGAGTCCCACATCGAAGAATGACGAGAAGCACGTCCCACTCCAGAAGTTAAAACAAAGGTCACGTCATTAAATGTTTTTCTGAATATTAATCTCCACATTAATTGTCTACTCTTCACTTCGGTTACTTTCGTTTCGTTTCATTTCCTTCCCTTTCTTGCTTAAGCATCAGAGAGTGTTAGGCGAGCTCAACCCCGTCTTCACTTATGCTGTTCTTCTTGTCTTAGCAGCTCTTGCTCAATCTACGAAAGCACCCGATCTCTACCCACTCATCCTCTCTTTGTGTTTGCATCATTCTCTATCCGGATTCTGGTTCAAACATTTGGTGTCTTCCATGGGTTCTTTATCCCCCTCATTGGTTCCAAGCTCGCTCTCCAAGCAGCAAGATATGACTCAGAGTTCCATCCTGAGTTACTCAACAACAGGAGTCTACCAGATAAGCGGTTCGAAAGAGGTTCCTCTGCCTTCGCCCATCCCTACCCCCAATGCTCCAAAGAAGGGCGCCGAAGACGTCTCCGTATGCCTGCTCTAAGAGTTGGAGCTTCTCCATCACGAGCGAGACAATGAGCGCTCCACTCGTCACGAGCTACAAGCTGCTCTGGATGCCCTGTGCAATGGCCATTCAGACCATGTGTCAGCTTTAAACTGAAAAGGACCCAACCCCGATTTAGTTGCCTAAACCGGAATCGAACCCTTCTGAAAACGTGAACCAACAAAAACCATTAAAATTTCGGCAGAGTAACGCTACTAACGCGGAATTGCCATTACCTGCACCCGAAAAATAACACTTCATCCTATGCCACAAAAGCCAAACCGTGGGCACCAACCCCATCCGGATTTCTCAATATCATATCATTAATAATAAACAGTAAACATACTGTAATATATAGTATATCTTAGAAAAACCGTATAAAAACATGTATCAGAATGTATCAAAGCGACCTCTAGTGTAAATATATACAATATACACGTCAGTAGGCGAAACAAGAAACTTACTGGAAAACACAGGTAGCTCGAACTACTAGCCTCCAACCACGACGTGAAACACCAGAACCTGAACTGCAAACTGGGCACGAAAACCGAAAAGTCCAGGGGAAAGACATGAAAACCGTTAGAGTGAGTGGACGAAAATAATGTCTTTCGCCGAATAATATATGTTATAAAAACATATGCGAGTTAGAATGCATAAAAAATCATATGGTACACGAGGGAGACTCTAACTCCTCACGCATACAGAACATGCATGGAAAATATCATGGGGTCGCTCGTAGACACATCTGTGCTAGTACAGTCCGAATCATGGGATCCCAGACCCACACGTGACTCTAGCCAGAAAGGCCTCAGGTCAGGATATCTGTTTCCACCCGGAAATACATCGGCACAAGAAACAGTTCCCCCCTGGTAGGCACCGTCAGGGATCAGCCGGGATGTGAGTGTCTCGATACAACAACGTAACTAAGACTGTACTCTGTGTAAACCAAATCATAAATAGTTTGATGCAAATGCATAAAGTAATATTTAAATGTATATACGTAATGTATAATGGTACAAGCATAATCGTATAACACATGCTCATATAAAACAGAATCTCGTATGCATGCTCAAGTTCGTAAAACGTGTATAAAGACTCGCAATCATTCCGTGAAAAGAAATTGTCCACTAACAAGTGAGCAAAATGCGCACTCGCGCTAATCTCGTGGCCCGGCGGAAGATCCCTCGCCCGAAGCACGATCTCGATTCCCTGAATAGTCATAAAACATATCTGATCAAATCATAGCTCACAACACTGTACTTCATCACGGAAACCAACCGTTCCCGGAAACATATAAAACTGTATAAAACAAACAACTGAATTCCCGAAATTTCCACTCGAAACTCTCGACTTAAAATTCGATACCCAAATCAACTCGAAAACCTCAAGGCGACGATCGGGGCGCAATTACGAGAAAAATGACACTAAATTCATCGAAAACTAAAAAGTCAACGTTCTCGCCAGAGCGCCGCCGTTGACCGCCGCCGGCGGCGGCGGCACGCCGTCAACGGAGGAATTCCATGGCGAGGAAGACCCAGTCTTGAAGCTCTCCTCAAGCCCAGCCATTCCTTAAACTACCACAACCCTCAATTCTCACTTAATTAAGTCGAAAACAGCTCGAAATCAAACGGAGCTCAACTCTGGCAACCACCTCGGTTTCCACCGGAACCACCACCTCATCCAAATTCAAACACCTAGGAAGCATCACTGCAGCAAGGGGAGTCGAAACCCTCACTCCCCTGCCACCGTGGCTCGCCGGAGGACCACCCCCCGTCATCGGCGAAATTCGGCAACAAAACCCGATTCGGAACTAACCAAATCACCACCAATTTTCATGATTTCAAACACTAAACCACTTAGAAACTCAAGGGAAGAAAGATTATACCCCAAACGTGGCCGGAGGTGGCCGGAAATTCCAAGTCGGCCGGCGAAATTTCAAACGGGTCGATGTCCTTCACGGGTCAACGGTCAACATCCCAAAAAGGAAAGTCAACGCTTGGTCAACGCCTCAAACAGTGTTTTCGACAATTTTTTTGACTATTTCCGATATTTATACTCGCGTCTCGGGACGATCAACGGTCCAAAACGGATAACCATTACGATTCGGATAAATACGAAACGAACGGATAAACTCGTCGATAAACCGAAACTTCAAATAATCACACTATATTCCTTGGTTATCGGAAAAATCATCCGGAACTGCTCACGAGCTCCAAATCACGTGTACTACAATTCTCGAGAAGCGACTCAACTCAAATTCTCGACCGAAAATCAAGTCGCGAACTAAAGCGACAAACCACACAATTAACGATTAATCGCGATTACGCATAATCTCGTGAATCGAACTGATTACCCTACTGATTCTGGTTCGGGTCGTCACAAATCTACCCCCCCTTAAAAAAATTCGACCTCGAAATTGACGTACCTGTCAAGTGAACTGATGAGGATACTGCTCCTGCATACGCTGCTCAGTCTCCCAGGTGGCCTACTCAACCGAGTGATTCTGCCACAAGACCTTCACTAGTGGGATCACACGGTGCCTCAACTCCTGCTCACGACGATCGAGAATCTGTACTGGCTCCTCCACATACGTCACCTCTCGGATCGGTAACTGCTGTGGGGCTAACACATGCGAAGGATCTGAGATGTATTTCCACAACATCGAAACGTGGAAAACATCATGAACACGAGCCATCTCAGCTGGCAACTCAAGTCTGTAAGCAACAGCTTCAACCCTCTCGGTGATCTCGTACGGACCAATGTACCGTGGTCGAAGCTTACCACGCTTCTCGAAAAGCACAACTCCCCTCCACGGAGATAGTTTTAGGAAAACCCAATCACCCATATCAAAATCGAGGCTCTTCCTCCTCACGTCCGCGTAGCTCTTCTGACGATCCTGGGCGATCTTCAATCTGTCCCGGATAATCTGGACGTCCTCCATAGTGCTTTTCACCAGATTAGGACCAATAAGCCATCGCTCGCCCACCTCACTCCAGCACAACGGAGTGTGACATTGCCTCCCGTACAGGGCCTCGTACGGTGCCATCTCGATATTGGCCTGATAGCTGTTGTTGTAGGCGAACTCTATCAAATGCAGTTGCTGATCCCAATTTCTGCGAAATTGTAACACACATGACCGCAATATATCCTCAAGTGTCTGTATAGTCCACTCAGATTGCCCGTCAGTCTGAGGATGGAAAGCTGTACTAAAACGCAACCTCGTGCCCATGGCTCGCTGCAATGCCTGCCAAAACTCAAAGGTGAACTGATTGTCTCGGTCAGAAACAATAGACACAGGCACACCGTGCAGACGAACAATCTCCGATAAATACAGCTTGGCCAATTTGCCCACTGATATCTTCCCCGGAAGTGCGAGAAAATGAGCGGATTTCGTCAGTCGATCCACAATAACCCAAATACCAGTATTGCCAGCCGAAACACGTGGCAACTGATAAACGAAATCCATAGTAATGTGCTCCCACTTCCAAACCGGAATCTCCAATGGCTGTAACTTCCCTGCAGGTTTTTTCCTCTCTGCTTTAACCTGCTGACAGATCAAACATTGACTCACATATGCGGCAATCTCTCGCTTCATGTTGCGCCACCAGTAATATGCTCGAAGTGTACGAAACATCTTCGTACCTCTGGGATGGATCGCATACGCTGAACTGTGGGCCTCATCCAGAATCTCCTTCTTCAGGCTCTTGTCTCTGGGCACACATAACCTGCCTCTGAACAACAACGTACCATCGTCGCTCAATCGAAACTCTGTAGGTACACCGTTCCGTATCATGGTCTTCTTGCCCAACAGGTAGGAATCTGAATCATGAGCCTCCCGTACCTGATCAACCAATACAAGTCGAACCTGAAAACTGGCCAATAAAGCTCCCTCATCATCCCACTCGAACTCGGCACCCGTAGCCCGAAGTTTGGCTAACATAGACACTCTAGCCACACACACATGAAACAACGAAGCTCCGGATTTCCAGCTAAATGCATCAGCCACAACATTGGCCTTCCCCGGATGGTACTCGAAAGTGCAATCATAGTCATTGATCAACTCCATCCACCGACATTGCCTCATGTTCAAATCTGGCTGCGTGCGCAAGTAGGTAAGACTCTTGTGGTCGGTGTAGATCTTACACTGGGCTCCGTATAAGTAATGTCTCCAGCTCTTCAACGCTAGCACAATAGCAGCCAACTCCAAATCGTGGGTCGGATAGTTGACTTCGTGTAGTTTCAACTGCCTGGAACCGTAGGTTACAACTCTGCCATGCTGTATCAGCACACAACCTAGTCCCAACTTCGACGCATCACTATAAACCACAAACTCACCACTGTCGTCTGGTAATGTCAGAACCGGTGGAGTAGTCAACTTCTCCTTCAGGAGCAAATAACTCTCCTCACATGCATCAGACCACTCAAACTTGACGCCATTCTTCGTCAATCTGGTCAATGGAGTAACAATCCGAGAAAAATCTTGTACAAACCGCCGGTAGTAGCCTGCCAAACCCAAGAAACTCCGGATCTCCATTACAGTGGTCGGTCTACTCCAATTCAGCATGGCCTCGATCTTGTCAGGATCAACACTGACTCCCTCTACCGATACCACGTGGCCGAGAAACTTCACACTGTCCAACCAAAACTAGCACTTGCTAAATTTTGCAAACAACCGATGGTCCCGCAAAGTCCGCAACACCGCTCGCAAGTGCTTCCTATGCTGGCCCACACTCCTGGAATAGATCAAAATATCATCGATAAACACAATCACGAACTTGTCCAGAAACCGTATGAACACTCGATTCATCAAGTCCATGAAAGCTGCGGGGGCATTGGTCAACCCAAATGACATAACCAGAAACTCGTAATGCCCATACCGCGACTTGAAGGCTGTCCTGGCCACATCAGAGTCTCGGATCCTCAACTGGTGATATCCAGATCGAAGGTCGATCTTCGAAAAGACTGAAGCTCCCTTGAGCTGATCGAACAAATCATCAATCCACGACAACAGGTACTTGTTCTTCACCGTAACCTGATTCAGCTTCCGATAGTCGATGCACAACCGCATAGATCCATCCTTCTTCCGTAAAAACAAAACCGGGGCACCCCATGGCGAAACACTAGGTCGAATAAAACCCTTCTCCAACAACTCCTGGAGCTGAACCTGTAACTCTTTCAACTCTGCTGGAGCCATACGATATGGTGCCTGTGAAATGGGTCCAGTGCCCGGCAACAGCTCAATAGTGAAGTCAATCTCCCGAACAGGGGGTATACCTGGTAACTCCTCCGGAAACACATCCGGAAACTCAGATACAACCTCAATACCACCAAGGTCCGGCACAGCAACCGTAGTGTCTACCACATGAGCTAAATAAGCAACACAGCGCTTCTTCATCAACCGATCCACCCTCATTGCGGAAATCAAACACGGTAGTGAAGTGTTCTTCTCACCGCGAAATAATATCTCGGGAAAGTCTGGTCGTCGAAACGCGACCTCCTTCTTGTGACAGTCAAACATGGCCCAATGCGTCTCCAAGAAGTCTATACCCAAGATCAGATCAAAATCAACGATATCAAGCAACAACAAATCTGCGGCTAACCCATGGCCTCCAATAAAAATCTCACAGTCTCTGTACACCCAGCCAATACTCACAATCTCACCTGACGGATACAACACTCTCCACAACCCCGGAAGTGGAGATGCATGTACCGTAGCTAATGATGATAGTCTATATGACATGAATGAATGCGTGGCACCTGGATCTAACAATGTAAGTACTGGAATACCAAATACATGCAACGTACCGATAACGACCTCTGGTGAAGCTCTGCTCTCTCGTAGAGTCATAGCATGAACCCTCGCCTGTCTGGCTGGTCGTCCACGCTGAGGCTGTCCCTGTTGCCTACCCTGGCCCGTAAACTGTGCTGGTCGAGCTCCCGAAGTGGCACCTCGTTCAGCTCCGGAACTCTGGGCCGCCTGTCCATTAACACCAAACAACTGAGGACACTGCCTCGAAAAGTGACCCACCTGGCCACAACGATAACAAGTGACAGGGCCTCACTGATATAGACCAAAGTGATGTCTGTTGCAGAGGCTGCACAACGGGTACTCCCTCGGTACAGGAAACGTGCCACCGGTACGCCGAGGATAACTAGAGCCGCTAGAACCCCAACTAGCCTGTGGTTGCTGTGGCCGATCTCTCCTCCACCTCTGCCTCTGTCTCGATGCACTGGCTGGTGGTCGATATGGTCCACTACCTGAGGATGAAGTCGAACCGGAAGTATCAGAACTCTGTCTCTTTGAAGGCCCCTGACTTGGTCCACCCTCCTCAAACTGTCTAGGCTGGTACCTCAGCTGCCTCTCCTTCTTGATGTCCTCACCTCGGACTGCTGCACTGACAAACTCATCGAAGTTGTTCCGAGGCATCGTAGTCAGAGTTCCCTTGATGTTCAGATTCAAACCCAACTCAAACCTGCGGCACTTGGCTTCCTCAGTAGCCACCATATCACGTGCAAAACGAGATAAGCGGGTAAACCTGTCCCGATACTCAAGCACAGACATACTGCCCTGTCTCAAGCTCGTAAACTCCTCATACTTGAGCTGCTGGGTAGCCTGGTTGAAGTATCTCCGCATAAACAGATCACGGAACAAAGTCCACGGAGTATCAACTGGAACTCTGTCGGTGCTAACCCACCAGAAGTATGCATCAGACTCAAGTAATCCAACTGTTGCCACTGTCATCTGCTCAGGGGTAAAACGCAGACGCTCACATACACGTTCAACCTGAACCACCCATGCCTCACATATCTCTGGATTAGCTGAACCTGAAAACACAGTCGCACCAGCAATACGAGCTTTGACCATAAGGTCAAAACGCTCTTCCAAACGCAGCACTCGCATCAGCAAGTCGTGCGTCTGGCGATCCTTATTAGGATCCGCTTCCCGATCAACACGGGGACCACGTCGAGGAGGCATCCTACTGATACAAGACAAGCATTAGGTACAAGCAAAAAGAACGTAATCATGAGACTGCTGATATTTGAGAACACACAACACCCGAAGTATTGATGAGTACCGCTGGCCAGTCGGGTCATCACTCCAGTCATGCTGTACAAACTCAAATACCCTAAGCGTCAAAACTACAAGAGTCTAAGAATCTGACAACCTAATGCTCTGATACCAAGCTGAAAAGGACCCAACCCCGATTTAGTTGCCTAAACCGGAATCGAACCCCTTCTGAAAACGTGAACCAACAAAAACCATTAAAATTTCGGCAAAGTAACGCTACTAACGTGGAATTGCCATTACCTGCACCCGGAAAATAACACTTCATCCTATGCCACAAAAGCCAAACCGTGGGCACCAACCCCATCCGGATTTCTCAATATCATATCATTAATAATAAACAGTAAACATACTGTAATATATAGTATATCCGAGAAAAACGTTATAAAACATGTATCAGAATGTATTAGAGCGACCTCTAGTGTAAATATATACAACATACACATCAGTAGGCGAAACAAGAAACCTACTGGAAAATACAGGTAGCTCGAACTACTAGCCTCCAACCACGACGTGAAATACCAGAACCTGAACTGCAAATTGGGCATGGAAACCGAAAAACCCAGGGGAAAGACATGTGGACGAAAATAATGTCTTTCGCCGAATAATATATGTTATAAAAACATATGCGAGTTAGAATGCATAAAAAATCATATGGTACACGAGGGAGACTCTAACTCCTCACGTGTACAGAGCATGCATGGAAAATCTCATGGCGTCGCTCGTAGACACATCCGTGCTAGTACAGTCCGAATCACGGGATCCCAGACCCACACGTGACTCTAGCCAGAAAGGCCTCAGGTCAGGATATCTGTTTCCACCCGGAAATACATCGGCACAAGAAACAGTTCCCCCCTGGTAGGCACCCTCAGGGATCAGCCAGGATGCGAGTGTATCGATACAACAACGTATATTAAGACTGTACTCTGTGTAAACCAAATCATAAATAGTTCGATGTAAATGCATAAAGTAATATTTAAATGTATATACGTAATGTATAATGGTATAAGCATAATCGTATAACACATGCTCATATAAAACATAATCTCGTATACATGCTCAAGTTCGTAAAATGTGTATAAAGACTCGCAATCATTCCGTGAAAAGAAATTGTCCACTCACAGGTGAGCAAAATACGCACTCGCGCTAATCTTATGGCTCGGCGGAAGATTCCTCACCCGAAGCACGATCTCGATCCCCTGAATTGTCATAAAACATATCTGATCAAAATCATAGCTCACAACACTGTACTTCATCACGGAAACCAACCGTTCCCGGAAACATATAAAACTGTATAAAACAAACAACTGAATTCCCGAAATTTCCACTCGAAACTCTCGACTGAAAATCCGATACCCAAATCAACTCGAAATCCTCAAGGCGACGATCGGGGCGCGATTACGAGAAAAATGATACTAAATTCATCGAAAACTAAAAAGTCAACGTTCTCGCCGGAGCGCCGCCACCGGCGGCCGCACGCCGTCAACAGAGGAATTCCACGGCGAGGAAGACCCAGTCTTGAAGCTCTCCTCAAGCCTAGCCATTTCTTCAACTACCACAACCCTCAATTCTCACTTAATTAAGTCGAAAATAGCTCGAAATCAAACGGAGCCCAACTCCGGCAACTACCTCGGTTTCCACCGGAACCACCACCTCATCCAAATTCAAACACCTAGGAAGCATCACTACAGCAAGGGGAGTCGAAACCCACACTCCCCTGCCACCGTGGCTCTCCGGAGGATCACCCCCCGTCACCAGCGAAATCCGGCAACAAAACCCGATTCGGAACTAACCAAATCACCACCAATTTTCATGATTTAAAACACTAAACCACTTAGAAACTCAAGGGAAGAAAGATTATACCCCAAACGTGGCCGGAGGTGGCCGGAAATTCCAAGTCGGCCGGCGAAATTTCAAACGGGTCAATGTCCTTCACGGGTCAACGGTCAAAAGCCCAAAAAGGAAAGTCAACGCTTGGTCAACGCCTCAAACAGTGTTTTCGACAATTTTTCGACTATTTCTGATATTTATACTCGCATCTCGGTACGATTAACGGTCTAAAACGGATAACCATTACGATTCGGATAAATACGAAACGAACGGATAAACTCGTCGATAAACCGAAACTTCAAATAATCACACTATATTCCTCGGTTATCGGAAAAATCATCCAGAACTGCCCACGAGCTCAAAATCACGTGTACTACAATTCTTGAGAAGAGACTCAACTCAAATTCTAGACCAAAAATCAAGTCGCGAACTAAAGCGACAAACCACATAATTAACGATTAATCGCAATTATGCATAATCTCGTGAATCGAACTGATTACCATACTGATTCTGGTTCGGGTCGTCACACAAACCCCCACCTCCAGAGCGCCTGCCCTATGTGATCCACATTTCTTCACCCCTCGTTAATGACCTATTCCCCGAGCCGCCCGCTGCCCAAGCAAATCATGTCTAACGCCTCCACCCAGGTTTTCTTCAGGTTGGATGATCTAGAAACAAAGATCCTCCAGAGCCGCCTGGCCCCTCATATGACCACAAGGATGGTCTATAGGCCCTACACGACCCTTTTTTCTATTGGCATTACCCGAGACGGGCGTGATCCACATGTGATGGCCCGAAATGACTCCCGTTACAGTGGGTGGACTGACCTCGGCGTCCACCTAGACGAGTTTCTCTCTGCCATCGCTGACTGCGATCTTTCAGATGCCACACTTTGTTATCTCTTCCTTGAGACTTTGACGGGGGAATCTCTCAAATATTTTTTTGAGCTTCCGAAAGGCTCTATAAGCTCTTTTTCTGACTTCGTTGATACCTTTCTCAAACGTTAAAAGTTGTAAGGTCGATATGAAACTATAGACACCCTTTTCTCTGCCAGGTAGGCGGACCATGAACACTTATCCACTTTCATTGGCCGCTTTCGTACCACCGCCTAATTATGTCGGCAGTTGGATAAGAAAGTCGTAGCCGTCGCGCTCATTCAAGGTGTTGCCCCCTCGCTCTTTAAAGAAAAGATGGTCAAATGCAAAAACTCATTAGAATATGAGGAGCTCATTAATATGGTGGTAGAAAAGGCACAGATTAGAGAATTCGTGTATGGCGGATAGTCCCACTCTCTCCTAGATTCATCAGCTTCCTCTTCGTTGGCGCACCTACCACAACCACATTTTGGAAAGCGCTAACGCCTCTACCCTACTAAGCGACGTGACACACCATCCTCTCCTTGCGAGAACCCATACCATCGCTCCAACACCGTTACTGACCATAACCACATAGTTCAATAGCATCCATCGATGTTAACTGTTGCTAATGCCCCTTACGTTGAGATACTTGCGAATAGCAAGAATTTAATCTCTGCCCCTCTACTGCTCAGACTCCACTCCACCGTTCGTAACACTGGAATTTGGTGCGATTATCACTCTAATGAATCCCATTCCATTGAAGAATGCCATACATTAAAAAAGACAATCTAGAAGCTCTTTGATGAAGGCAAGCTTGATAAGTATAAAGCGAGCACTCCCCTACCATGCCCAGCTTCCATTGTGGAGACAAGGGGAACCATCAACACCATTTTCGAGGGTAAGCGGAAGTCCTATCCTACAAAAGCGATTTTTAGCCTGGCCTTCGATCATGGCATTAAGGATTAGAGGCGATCCTTGGACCCCATTACTTTTACTGAAGCAGATGAACTGGGTGCCCATCCAATTGTTGACCCATTCGTCATCAATGCTGTTGTGGATAGGTTCAGAATTCAGCGAGTCTTAATTGATTCCAGGGCAGCCACAAATATAATGTTCCACCATGCTTACACCTAACTTGTACACCCCCTGGAAAGCTTATGTGGGATAATGAAAGTTTTATGGGTTTCTTGGGCGATATTGTCTTACCACTCGGAAGTGACCACATGTGTTTGTGCATAGGTGCCACATGCACGCCGCAAAGGGAAGTCCCCGCTGAGTTTGTGGTTTATGATCTCATGTCCACTTATAATGCCATTCTTAGCAGCCCAGCTTTGAAGCAGCTTAAGATAATTTTGGTCACTCACATGCTCTACTTCCAGTTTCCAACAAAGTATGGCACAGGTTCTATTCACGGTTATTCTATCGTTGACCGCTCAGTAAACACCCACACGGGCAATGTCATTCGTCAGGAAATATTATCTCTTAAGGAGGAGGAGGCGGCTGCTCTACAACCGCCTAATGATCCACAAGATGGTATCAACTCTGTCCGCCTGGTCGAAGGAAAGGACACATTGGTTGATATCCAAGTTGATCCCACCCATCCGGAGTTAATGGTCAAGATTGGTGCTCAATTGTCACCTGAGGTAGCGGCCGAGCTTACTGCTCTGCTCAGGAAATGTAAAAAATGTTTGCTCGGTCTTATTTGGACATTCCTGAGACTTGACATATTTAATTTCTCATAAGCTGAGTATCACTCCTGGGGCTCGCTTGGTTAAATAGAAGCGTCGAGCTTATGCGGAGGAGTAGTACGCTGCAATGTAGATGAGGTGGACCGTTTGCTTAAAATTGGCTTCATATGCTCTGTCGATTATCCACAGTGGATCTCTAACACGGTCATGGTCAAAAAGAGTAATGGTTCCTGGCGTATGTGTGTTTGTTACATTAATCTAAACAAAGCCTGCCTCATGGACAACTTCCCATTGCCTCGCATTGACTAGTTAGTGGACACAATGACAAGATATAAACTCTTATCTATGATGGATGCCTACTCTGGTTATAACATATCAAAATGCATCCGCCTGACCAGGAGCCACCACTTTCACAACTGGTAGAGGTTTGTATTGTTATAACTTTTTATGCCGTTTGGTTTAAAGAATGCGGGCTTCATGTGCCAACGTTTTATGACAACAATTATGAAGGATGTGAATGGGGATATCGTGGAAGTATATGTTGATGATATCTTAGTGAAAAGCAAAACCGTCCAGGTCACGCCATAACCTCTGCAAAGTCCTTCAAATCCTCATTGCTCTTAATGTGCACCTAAATCTGGCCAAATGCACTTTTGGTGTCACTTCCAGCAAGTTTCTAGGCTATGTAGTAAGCCAACATGGCATTGATGTCAACCCTGCTAAAATAAAGGCCATCATGGAAATGTGCTCACCTTTCAATAATCTTGAACTTCAGAGTTTGATAGGCAAGCTGGCCTCTCTAAACAACTTCATTTCTCGGTACTCCGACAAATGTGAGCCATTTTTTTCGAGCGCTCCGTCTCACTTACAAAACTCTCCAGCGGACACCCGAATGTGAAGCCGCCTTTATTAATCATAAACAGTATTTGGTTTCTATCCCTACCCTCTCTCGCACAGTTGTAAGAGAGATCATATATTTGTATCTGGCCACTTTGGCTACGGCAGTTAGCTCCGCTCTCATCCTTCGCGAGGACACTATAGAGTTACCCATCTTTTATGTAGACAAGGGCATGATAGATGCTGAAACTCGTTACCCTACCCTAGAAAAAGTTGTGCTCACTTTTGTAACAGCAGCTCACCGTTTACACCCCTATTTTTATGCTCACAGTATCCACGTGCTTACTACCTTACCGCTTCACCAAGTTCTGCAATCGTCGGATGATAGTGGACGGATGAGTAAGTGGGCTATTATTGAACACAGCAAGTTTGATATTGAATACCACCCGTGCACAACTATTAAATGTCAGGTCGTAGCAGATTTCATTTGCCCCGTTGATCCAACTTCTCCCGCTCCGCCCACAACCCTCATAGTGTCAGGCTCTTCTCCCCACCCGCGACAGATATGGGAATTATATGTGGACGGGTCACGGAATCAGCAAGCAAGCAGGGCAAGCGTCATTCTCACAGGCCCCAGCGAGGTATATGTTGAATACTCCTTTCGATTTGGATTCCAAGCTTCGAACAATGAAGCAGAATATAAGGAACTTATCGCTAGATTACAATTGGCCAAAAACTCAGACACCCTAAATATCAGTATTTTCAGTGAATCCTAGTTAGTTAGGTGAATGGGGACTTCGAAGCCAAGGATGGCCAGATCAGCGCTTACTTAGCTCTCATTAAATACTTATTGAGCAAGTTTAAGTCATACGCCATCACCCAAATTCCTTGCACTCAAAATTGTAAAGCTGACTCCCTCGCTCGTCTTGCTACCGCCTAGTGTGGCCCTCAAAGCAAATATGTTGAGACTCTACTAAAACCTAGTATCATTAAGGGATTTTTGGAATTATTGTAGCTTGCACTTGTCGAGCCTAGTTGGATGGATGACATATACTTGTACAAAACCAAGGGTGTTTTACCCTCTGATAAGACCAAAACCCACACAATTCAGGCTCGAGCGATGACCTTTAGTATCCACAACGGACAATTGTACAAATATGAGCAGTTATGGATTAACCTCAAATGTGTTACACCTCTGGCCGGTCATGAAATGTTGGTGGAAGTTCACAGTGGTGTTTATGGTCACCACATGGGCGCTCGATCTCTCGCTCACGAGGTCCTACCTAGCGGGTTCTAGTGCCCAACCATTCATGCAGACGCAATGACCGTGGCGGGTAAATGTCAAGAATGCCAGCTCCACGCTTATAAGCATCATCTCTCGTTTGCCCCCCCTATCCATCATCATTTCGCCCATCCTTTTTGCACATTGGGGACTTGATCTCAAATGAGAGTTACCAAAGACAAGAGGCTAGTACAAGTTAATTATTGTTATCATTGGCTACCATACTAAACTCATAGAGGAAGAGCCTATGGTGAAAGTCACAACGGAAAAAGTTATCAAGTTCTTACGGTGCACACTCTATTGCCGTTACGGTGCTCCGATCAATATCATCACAGATAATGGCCCTCAGTTCAACA
The DNA here is from genome assembly GCA_946800695.1 of Geum urbanum. NCBI lineage: Eukaryota > Viridiplantae > Streptophyta > Magnoliopsida > Rosales > Rosaceae > Geum > Geum urbanum. Next base: position 8,351,440 of record OX327015.1, read on the forward strand.
ACACTGAATTCATCCAGTTTTATCGTGACTTGGGACTATCGTCTTGTTCTCCTCTCTCGCTCACCTGCAGTGCAATGGTCAGGTTGAAGCGGCGAACAAAATCATAAAGGAAGAACTTAAAAAGAAGATTTGTGATATCAAACTCGGTCATCCTAAGTATGGAAAGTGGATCTATGAGCTTTTATGCATATTATAGTCTACCTGCACAACTGCCATGAAAGCCATCAGAGAAATGTCGTTTGCTTTGACTTTTGGTTTTGAAGCACTCCTCCCACTTAAGATTACACATAAGAGCCCTCAAGTGACCACTTTTGATCTTGATAAAAATAGTGAAAGCCTCCTCCTAGTCAATGATCTACTAGAAGAGCGTCACAACTTTGCACACTTGCGCAACACAACTAATAAGTAAAAGGTTGCTTGGTTATACAACTAGCGTTTCAAGGCCCGCCCTTTTCAGGTCGGCGATTGGGTCATGAAAGCTATATAGAAAGCTGTCAAGTCAATCCACCCGAGTTGGGAAGGACCGTACAAAATTGTGGAAGAAGTTCGTCCGAGCATCATGTAAGATAACAAGGGTCACATCCTTCCTCACCCATGAAACACTACCCATTTAAGAAAGTACTAAATATAAGAGCTTCCCGTCCTTTTTAAACTGGACGTACCACCCATGTTTTATTCCATATCTTGTTATTTGTACTTGACCTGCCTTTGATTTAATGGAGTATATTGCTTGTCGGTTTTCTTATACTTTGTCGCTCAAAAAACAAAACAAAAAACTCTATCTTTCAAAAAAACTGAGTGACATTGTGACATGCCCATATATAGTCGTACGATGATAAACGGCTAACAACTAAAATAGCTTGATTAAATTAAAACTGGTCATATGTTTAGTTCAAAGACAAAAAACTGCAACAACATAAACATTAATTGTTCCACACCACCACACAACTAAACAAGACAGTAAACAAAAGTACATTCCAAAAAAAAGAGCAAGATACAGCCTGGTCCACCACCTTACTACCCTCTGTCCACTTAATCTTCTTCATCCTCTTGATCCTTCTCGAAATTCTCCCAGTGGAAGTTGGGCGATTGCTTCATCTGAGTGAAGAGAGCCACCTATGATTCTTCCCACATCTGCTCCCTCTTCTCCTTCTCCTTTCCCTCCTAATAAGCCCGTACTCCCTCCGCCTTCATCTCTTTCATTTGATCCTCGCTCAGAAGCATCTTACGCACGCCCTCTGCATAACTAGACACAAATTCAAGATCCGCCTCCAATTTTTGTTTCTCCTGCAGCCATTCTTTCTGCTAATCTTCCACCTGCTTCAAGGCGATCTCCAGGGCCTGCTTCGCCCACTTCTTCTCTACGTCTGCCTCGGCCACATCATCTTCCACCACTTTCTTTTCCTTCTTTAGTTGTTCAATCTAGGTCTTAGCCTTCTCTAGCTTCCGCTTTAGCCACCTCTCGGAGTCCTTGAGCTTTTTAAGCTCACCTTACACCTCATTATATTTGTGGCATATAGCAACCAGCTCAGCATCCTGATTGTCGCTTCCTTCGTCAGAGAGTGCTACGAAAAGCTTGTGGCCTGTTTAGATGTGCTCACTTAGAATGGATTGTAGAGTCTCCTGCGGTAGAGTGAACCACGTCTGGACCTGGTGGACACTTTCCACCCTACCGTTTAAAGCTTCAGATACCCGCTTCAAAAACCGCAAGCGGAACATCACCGCTCCCTCTACAGCCAGAGTTGCCTCGCCCACGGGCAGATTCTCTAAGTACGGACTCTTCCTTGGCTGAGAATGAGGTGTCTCGTAGTCTTATTACTCCTCAAATTTGACCCGCTTAATAATCTTGATCGCTGACATATCTGAGTGCCTTGATGAGTGATGTGATGAATGGTAAGATGAGCGAGACTTCTCCTTGTGCTCACTTTTCCTCTTCCTCTTTTCCTCTTCCTTCTCCACTTGCTCTTTGAGTTGCTCCTTCTTCAGGTGGTGAGCCTCATGCTCCGCCGAAGTTTGTTCCAGGCCAACTAAGTGCTGACAGCTCGATGCTTCTCTGACTCCAACGTTGCGAGTGTTAGCTTTGATGATGTCATCCAGGTCTAAATTTTCCACAGGCTCCTCCACCTCCACTTATTCCTTCTCTTGTGGGGGCGTGGCCACAACGTTCACTTAGATTGGCACCTGTAACACCATCTTAGGATGCACTGGTATCTCTCGCTCAATGTTTTTGCCCACAAGTTTGTCGTCTGCTGCTGCCTGAGCCTTCTTGGCCTTTAGAGCTTGGCATATTAACTTCTTCAGTTCATCGCCCATTCTTGAGCGTAAATGTCTTTGAAAGTTTAATTGCACTGACAAGGTTGCAACCAGTTAGTATATTTTTCAAACTCAATATATCAACAACATACCGCTCAACTAATGCATAGCTGGGCGGCGGAGAATCTCCCAGTGGTTCAACACTTCTAGATTCCGGCTATCGTCTACTTTTTCTCAAGTGTACCTAATCCGCTTCATCTGGTCTTTTTCCTCGTTGCAATGCGGAAAACTCCAAGATTCTGCAGAGAAAAACATGACAATTAGTACAAGCGGCATCACAGCACTCATCCCACATCCCAAGTACACATACATATTGATTAACCTGCCAACAACATGAAAAGATAAGGGGACTTGAGGCATGTCTTTTCTCGCCTCCGCGCTCACATCTACCCTAAATTCCCACTCCCCACCTACCAAAAATGTTCCCATCCACCAGATGGGCACTAATGTTGGCATCCCTTCATTAAAAAACCAAGCCTTTCCCTTATTGGTATAGGTAGTCGTACCCATGTCCATCGCCCTACTTGAATACTTTTATGTATAGATGACTATGAGCTCTACTATGGTTGGACGATTCAGCCCAAACAAATTAAAAAGTGTATAGTTCGCTTGCAACACCTTGATAATGACAAGCCCACACTGATCAATTAATATTTTTATATTCGACAAGACATATTGAACGAAGGGATGCAATGGCAGTGTCAGCCTATTTTCAAATGGTATAATTGGATACAGGTGAACCCCTCGGGTAGGCATATCGCCAACTCATTATCCTTTAACCGCCTCAAAATGATGCTAGACGGTATACGATAATCAGTCCGCATGTCGGCTATCTATTTCTCCGACAAAGTGGTCACAGGTTCCTGAGCGGCGGCGCCATCACTAAGCTGGTACAGGCAAGGACCGCCTGACATCAGTTGAGGGAGTGCTAGCATCAAACAACCTGACATAAGTAATGGTGTGCGTTTAAGCGACCCTTGCTTCATTTTTTGTCACCCAGCTATTTGCTTTCTCTGCCTCTTTCTTGCAAGCTCTAAAGGCGCCGCCATTTGTACCCCGCTCGCTGACACTTCATTTCCTCATAGGCGTTTGGGCCTATTCATATACGCATCGGTAGTCTTATATTGCTCGTTCTCGTTTTCCATTCTGAACGGGACTGGCAACAAAATTAGAGATGTGTTAGCCTCATCTCCACACCTTATGGGTGATGCACTACAAATACTAGGCCCAGTTTTAGATGATGACATCATGCTTACATTAAACGATCCTAGATAACTAAGGTCGGCCATGCCCATTTCCTTGAAAGATATTTTCTCCTTTGGTCGGCGCCTTTGACCGTACACAATCCTATATTCTTTATCTTCATCACTTGATATTTCTATTGGTTCTCCAACCCCGCACATTATGTTAGCCAAACGACCTAAAGGTAAAACTGTATTTATTCGACACTTCATTCACCTTGTTTACAAACACAAAAAGTTTTTACATATCAAATGTTTTAGATCAAAGCTAACATTTTTATTTTCATCTTCTGTTCATCATGAAACCCTAAAGTTCATCCATTTTCTAAACCCAAAATCAATCCCAACCACATCCTACTTAGATTTTCATTCCAAAACACAAGCATATGCACTATCTTCATCTACATAACACAAAAATTTACCCTGGATTCAACATACACACACGCAGATCTGTTTCGCAAACTCAGAAAATCACACTTCTTTCTGTTTTACATTTTATCCAACTCAGAAATTTACACTTCCTTACACATGCAAAATCTACTTTTCATCTTTCATATCAAAATCAAAATCACCCAAAAGTGAATCAAACCAAATACTTACTTGTTTCTTCTTCGCAAAGATCTGATCTTGTACTTCAGTTCCAATCTTTCGCTTATTTGCTTTTCCTCCACTTATCTCTTTCTCCACCTCTTTCTCTGCTTATCTTCTCTCTGCTCAAATATTTTGCACAAATGGTTTGCACCCATCCGTTTTCTCCTTTTAAACCTCTCCCTTACCCTTTTGTTAACCGCACCCTACATGTTGCTCGTTACAACTGTTTATGGGAATACGAAACAAGGTGCATCGTTTCGCTCAAGCTTCATTATTACCATGCCGCCATTATGGCCCATGATTTGTTTACTCTTGGTTTTTTGTCATGTGTCATGCATTCGTGTATTAATTGACGCACGCGCACAAGACATGATCTCTTTTGCACACTTAAACATCGTTCTAATTTTCCCCCGCCCAAATTTATGCTGTGGCTACACCTCATAAATTGGGCAGAGCGTTGAATCATGATATTTTCTACATTTAGGCGCCCAACTAAGTAAGTTGAGCTCACCAAAAAATATGAGTGGCCCCTTATAATTGATCATTATAACGCGCACGTCCCTCATTATGCCGCCTGCACGGTGCCCGCTCATTACCATAAGTGATACTCTTTGCCTTGGTTGAGCCGCTTTCCCAATGCCCTATCTATGGCACTCCGCTTAAGATAGGCCACTAATCACCCTCGTTCCCATTTCTTATCCGCTCAATCTTAATGTCACTTGGTCGATTCATTCTTATTTATGCAGTTGAAGGGGACTATGGGGTACGCTCGGATACTTGACATGGCGGTGCCAAGTATGTATGAAATGGGCGTGTTGCATTTTCAAATCCTCAATCAAGAATGATATTGACATGGGGATTTGGGTACTTTTTGGTATAGGTTGGTAAGCCACGCTCTTTCCATAAAAAGACGAACAAATACATGTTTAAGCAAAACTAAAGTGGAGTGAGTCTGACATCAAAGAATGACGAGAAGCACTTCCCACTCCAAATGTTAAAACAAAGGTCAAGTCATTAAATATTTTTTCAAATAATAATCCTGACATTAATAGTCTACTCTTCGTTTCGCTTACTTTCGTTTCCTTTCCTTTCCGTCGCGTTCTTACTTAAGCATCGGAAAGTGTTAGGCAGTCTCAACCTCGTCTTCACTTCTGATGTTCTTCTTGTCTTAGCAGCTGTCTGTCAGTCTACGGAAGCAGCCGATCTCCATCCGCTCATTTGCTCTTGGTGTTTGCATCAGTCTCTGTTCGAATTCTGGTTCAAACAACCAAAATGCCAAATAAGATGACCAGGGACATCATTGTGACTTAATTGAAGAGATAAAATCAGATTTTTCATCCTCCTTTGGAAAAGAAGTTGTAATTAAGTCCTCATTCCAAATCTAAGTAGGAGTAAGCAGCTCCGCAACTTTGGTCAAAGTAGACACTCCACTACAAGAAAACAACACTTAGATTACGGAAACGTAATTGTTCCGTGGTCCAAGATACACTTGGACGACGGAGACTTCTCCGTCGTCCAAGTACCACCTGGACGACGGAGATGGTATTCTCTGTCGTCTAAGTGAAGCATTATATAAGCCCGATACCAAACTCTCTTCATTCCATCCTCTGTCCCGCGGGAAATTTTAAAGATCGAAGAAGAAGGAGAAGGGAGAAGGAGAAGGAGAAGGATCAGGATCAGGATCTCCGCTGACTAACTAGCTAGCTTAATTAACTGATATCGAGAAGGCCAGCAGGTACGTGAGCAGTTAAAATTTTGCTTAATATATATTTAGTGAAAACGTACATACATGCATGGATGTTAGCTATATATACAGATTAAATTACGTACGTAATTGATGGATCGATGTAGATCGAGTACGTATAATTAAGCGTAAATTAATGGACTAATATATATATATATGTAATAATTAATTAATTATAATATTTTGTAGCAGTATGGACAAGAGTTGAATGAAGTTGAAGAATAGATGTGATATCCAGTATCTGGATGGAATTAGCGAATTTGTGAATTTTGCGATAGAACATGGTCAGGGAAAGAAGCGTTTCAGGTGTCCATGCCAGAAATGTCTTAATTGTCAGTATGTGGAGGTTAATGTTATGGTGCAACACCTGTACGAAAATGGTATGATGTGGAGTTACACTACATGGAGTGAGCATGGTGAAGCAGTAGAATTCAGCGCAGCAGACTTCAGCTCAGGGTACAGTTACCATAGTGCCTCATCCAGCGGCAGTGGTGCCGGACCCCCAGCTTGCAACCTAACTGCAGATTTGGTCCATGATGCGTTTCCGGGATGTAGTCATGGTGGACACCAACACCAAGACGGAGGTTACAGTACCACTAATGAGCATGATGACACATTCCCCGCTGCTAGCTTGGCCACTGACACCAGTGAGATGGATAAGTACAACCGGATGCTACTTGAAGCGCAGACCCCGGTGTTCCCTGGATGTCGAGAGAATGTGTTGCAATATGTGATGGAGAAAATGAAGATAAAAGTGAAGCACAAAATGTCAGTGAGTGCTTTTGATGAAATTCAGAAGCAAATATGTAAGTTGCTTCCTGATGATCACAATCTTCCTAAATCTGATTATAAGGTTAGAAATATCTTGAGCAGCCTCGGCCTAAAGTACAGGATAATTGACGCATGTCTGAATGATTGTGTGCTATTTTACAAAGAGTATAAAGATTTGGACTATTGTCCCGTATGTGGCCAGTGCAGATTCCAGGTGAATAGGAAGAGTTCGAAAAAGAGAATTCCTGTGAAAGTTGTTCGATATTTTCCCTTGATTCCCAGATTGCAGCGCCTGTACATGTCTCTACACACAGCAGAGGCGATGCGATGGTACGCAGAAAAGCGAATAGATGACGATGTCCTGCGACACGCCGCGGATGGGGAGGGTTTCAAACATTTCGACAGAGAATTTGGAGACTTTGCTACAGAGGTTAGAAATGTTAGACTCGGCCTATCTACAGACCGATTCAATCCTTGGGGAAGTAATAGCTCTGCCATCAGTACTTGGCCAGTTATTCTGATGCCGTACAACTTGCCTCCGTGGATGTGCATGAACAAGGAATTTAATTTCCTTACTGTACTAATTCCAGGTCCTAAATCTCCAGGGAAGTGCTTAGATGTCTACCTCAGACCTTTGATCGATGAGCTGAAACTGTTGTGGGAAAATGGAGTCCCAACTTATGACAAATTCACTGACACGATGTTCACGATGAGGGCTGCTGTAATGTGGACGATCAGCGATTTTCCAGCGTATGAGATGTTGGCAGCCTGCAGGACAAAAGGATATAATGGATGTCCTATATGTTTGGACAACGTGAACTCTAGTTGGCACGTGGGGAAGGTGTGTTACTTGGGTCACCGTAGATGGCTTCCTCACGACCACCCCTGGCGACAGGATGAAGCTCATTTCGACGGGACGGTAGAGAACTATCCTAAACCCGGTAGTTGGTCGGGCGAAGATAACAAGAGTATATTCTTTGAACTCTCTTACTGGTCGAAGTTGAAGCTGAGGAACAACTTGGACGCGATGCACATAGAAAAGAATGTGTGCGACAGCGTGGTGGGAACAATTCTCGGTATTAAGTTCAAGACTAAAGATACTCCCAAAGCGCGCAAAGATTTGGAATCAATGAATCTACGTCGTCCCTTATGGTTGAGGAGGGATAGGAAATGAGTGTACAACAAGATGCCAGCTGCACCTTACACAGTGAAGCCGACACTTAGACGTTCTGTATTTCACTGGTTTAAGGGCTTTCGTTATCAGGCTACGTATGCAGCTACTATAATTGGAGCAGTGGACGAGGTGCAACACAAGTTTGTTGGTCTAAAGACACATGACTATCACGTTATGCTGCAACGTCTGATTCCAGTGATAATTCGACCATACTTGCCTCGTGACGTCGTAGAACCAATAGTGGCATTGTGCAGATGGTGGCAGAGGTTATGCGCCAGAGAATTAAAGAAGTCAGATGTGGTGGAATTGCAACAACAAATTGTGCACATCATTTGCAAACTAGAGAGGATTTTTCCCCCTGCTTTCTTTGACATCATGATTCACCTAATGATCCACCTGCTCGAGCAGGTGCTCATTTCTGGTCCGGTCCAGTACACTTGGATGTATCCTCAAGAAAGGTACGTACAACTAATTAATTATACAGGTTTTTCGATTCATAATTTGTTCCACTGGAGATTACTAGGTAGCTATATGTACTTATTCTTATTGTACGTTTGATTTTGTAGACAGCTTGGACAGTATAAGTCATTCGTCAAAAACAGGTCGGCCCCGGATGGCTCCATAGCAGAGACATACATAATGCATGAGTGTGTTACTTACTGCAACAGGTACCTCAAAGATCCACCACCTCCCACTGCCTCCGATCGCAGTGCCCGCATCAATCTTTCTGTCGTCACCAATGTCGTCCGACCGTTTAGAGGAGTATTAATGGAATCGTTAACACGGGAAGAACTTATTGAGGCACATTGGGTAGTGTTGCGAGACTGTGACGAAGTTGAGCCGTACATGATGTCATACAGGGATAGGCTTCAGGCGTTAAATCAAAACAAGAGTTCGGCGTGGATTGAGAAAATGGTTAAGAAAAAGTTTCCCGATAATTTCTTCCAATGGGTAAGTACGTACGTCTCGGTATTTAATTAGTAATTTATATACATATCGATCATGTTTGTAGAAAGTCCACCCTTATATTAATTTGCCCTTTTTCGCAGATGATTGATCTGCAAAAGTCTGAAAACCACGGGGGGTGGTGGTCATGGCCAAAGCACTTGCTAGCAGGGAAACCGATTAAACACTATATTTATCCCGGATGTTTTGTGAACGGTGTAAAGTTCCATTCATTGGCCCGAGATGAAGGAAGAAGAACACAAAACAGTGGGGTAGCGGTTGGGAAAGACAATGATCTATATTACGGGGCTATTGTATATGTGGTTCAGCTATGTTACGGGAATGATGTCAACGTTTTCCTATTCAAGTGCAGATGGTTCAAGCGTAAAAAGGAAGACCTGGGACTATTATCAGTCGATACAAACTAAAGCTGGTATGAGGATGAGCCTTTCGCTCTCGCCACCTTAGTTCGACAGGTGTTCTATCTCGACAATCCGAAAGCCGGTGAAGGGTGGAAAATAGTGAACCATATCTCTCATCGAGGAATATGGAATACAGAGACAATTGAAGGGACACCAGCGACGACTGAAGATGCTGCTGAACCAGAAAGAGACATTCCTGCCTATCAAGAGCCTAATATTTCTGTCATCCGCTCCGATATAATGGACCTGGTTCAAGATGGTGAACAGTTACCCATGCATGATGGTTGTACAGATCTAACTGAAGATGAGATTATCGATGCCATTAATGAAGAAGATGAAGAAGACGAGCAGGATGAGGACGCGGACGAGGACTCAGGTTATTCGTCAGACGATGTTCAGTATGATGAAGAGGATGAGCAATCAGATACCGGAGACGAGGATGATGAGGATTATGATGATGTCTACTTAACTAAAACGAGAAAAATTAATTGGTAATTAATTTATGTAATTATTGTAATATATAATCGATGCATCATCGATCAATAATTAATATAAATATTATAAGGAGGAGAATGTATATATGTACGTATATCTTCGTACTTAATTAATTAATTACACGCGTCCATGTTCGATCAGATCGGATCGACCGACGTACGTAAACTAAATTAAATTAATTAATTAATCCGAATTATATATCCTGGACAACGGAGAAATTAATTGCAGACTGTCACCTTTTGGGTATTTTGGCTATCTCCCTAAATCCTCGACCCTAAATCTAGCAAATCGGATCGATTATATCGATCATTTTTTTAATTATATTCTTGAATTAGAATAATTGAACGGACACACAAATGACCGGGGACGACCTAAACCCTAAACCCTAAGGCCCTAACCCCTAAATTCAGGGTTTGTACACTTGGACGACGGATATGGTCATTCTCCATCGTCCAGGTACTCACTAGGACGACGGAGAAGGGAATTTTCGTCGTCCAAGTGCAAAACCCTAAACCCAAAACCCTAAGGCCCCCTAACCCCTGAATTCAGGGTCTCTGCACCTGGACGACGGAGATGATCTTCTGCGTCGTCCAGGTACACACCTGGACGACGGAGAAGCTCATCTCCGTCGTCCAGGTGCAGAGACCCTATGCCATAAATAGTAAGGCCCCTAACCCTTGAATTCAGGGTCTCTTCACCTGGACGACGGAGAAGCTCATCTCCGTCGTCCAGGTGCAGATTTCGTAATTTTTTCTAAGACAACGACCATCTAGCTAAACCTTCTTCCAATGCATATTCTTTTCGTCAAGACTTTAGAGTAAACAATTCTTGGTGTGTGAGCTTCGACAGTTCGAAAATCGGAGTTGCAAAATGTCTTGTATCCACGTTTCTGGTTTGTGAAATTCTCGGTTTTGCGGTTGACTGTGCCGATGAAACCCTTCCCGAACTTATTATTTTCTGGTCCTTTATTGTAATTATATATTATGTTACGACGAACATATCCAACGGTTGTTTTGTCCAAATTCAATTTCGTTAATACTCTGCTGCAAATGAGCCTATACTCATGAACACTTAAGTCGTAAAGATTAGTCGATACTTAACAATTTTCAAGACGTAAAATTATTCGTCGGTTCAAATTTAACTGTTCATATATACGATGCTTTCCTCGATATTGTATGACTATTTCACTCGAATGACAGATCGCTAAATTCCTAGTGAATTAATTTTTAAATTTTTTTTACGTAATTTGAACCTGGACGACGGAGATGGTCATTCTCCGTCGTCCAGGTGTTCACTTGGACGACAGAGAATGACCATCTCCGTCGTCCAGGTTCAAATTACCATGGCGGTTCATTTTAAATTTTTTTTTTTACAATGTAAATTGCACTTGGACGACGGAGATGGTCAATCTCCGTCGTCCAAGTTGAAAATTATGGCAGTTCAATGTGCCGCCTCAATTTTCGGCACCGCTTGAAATTTCACTTAGACGACGGAGAATCAATTCTCCGTCGTCTAAGTCCAAATTTATGGCGGGTGAAACGTCCCCCCCATTAATTACGCGCCACTTCGAAAAAATTTAACGCTTCACCTAGACGACGGAAAAGCCCGTTTCCGTTGTCCAAGTGCACTTAGACGACGGAGCTATTTTCCGTCGTCTAAGTGAACGCCTATATATAGAACAGGATCCCCCCCCTTTTCTCGTTTCATCTCATCTCCTCTCCTCCTCTCCTCTCCTCTCATCTCCTCCGGCGATTTTCCTCCTCCGGCGACTCAATTTCCGGCGTGGTTCCTCCTCTCCGACGACTCAAATCCGGCGATATTCCCGATTATTCCGGCGAGGTAAATTTCTATTTTTTACCTTTTTAACATTATTTTTATTTTATTAATTAATTTCTTAATATAATTAAATAATTAGTTTTAAATAATTAATAGTTGTAATTATAATAATTATTTAGTTGTTATTATTAATATTTAGTAAACATTTAGTTATTATAATTATTATAATAATCATTTAGTTGTTATCATTTAATTATTTAGTTATTATAATAGTTATTTGGTAAATAATAATTATTGTTAATAATAATTAATTATATAGGTAAATGAATAATTATTATTAAATGCATGATAAATAATAATTCATTATTGTCATTATTTATTGTTTTAATTAATTGATAATTACGTGTATTTTCTAGTAAATTGCATGGTAGTACGTCTTTGGTTTAAATTTAGTACATAAGCTTGGTTTATTAAGTCGCACTCTTTGGAATAGATGGCGCCTCTTTTCCTAGCTTATCTCCTTAACCCCTCGTGATGTGTGGATTTCATCACCGCACACCATAACCTAAGTGAAGTTATGGACACGAGGTTGAGGGCGGAGTTTGCAAAGGACTTGAGGGAGTGTAAATTTTCGAAAAATTGGCCGAATGTCGGACATGGTGTCTAGAAACGGATTATGACTGGTGACAGGTTTTGGATCTAAGAAAGACGACACCAATAGAGTATATACCATTCATTTGGTTAGCCTCGGGGTGTTTTGTTGAAATTAGTCCTGCCTCTCGCGTTATCTCTATCCCTAACTGGCCATGCTTTTCGATTGAACCAAGGCTGATTAATTGAAAATTTACACTTTATCGCGCGGGTCGCACGTCCATTGAACGACCGAAAAAGCCAAGCTAGTGTACTCTATTTAAATCTTAACCGTACTTAATTAGCGTAAATTTTGCACTTGTAATTATTATGGTAAGTATGTATTTTAACAACGTACTCCTAGGTTTAAATGGCTCCATCCGGCAAGAAAAAAGCCCAACAGGAGGCAGAAGATGCTATGCTCCGCCGCTTGGCGGACCAAGTCGGTTGGGTTGAACAGGAGAGCAACGACGCCCTCAATCTGGACCCTTCATCTGGTCCGGAGGCAGCGCCTTTTGGGGAAATTCCCGCTGCCCCATTTATCTCCAGCGGTGATGACGTCGACCCCTATTCAACTCCGACGCCCGGTACCGGTTCAACGGCAAGTACTCAGGCGTCCTCGACCGCTGAATCTATCATGTACAGCGCCCGGCGTAAGCAAAGGAGGGCCCCCACTGACCCGGAACCGAAAAGGACTCGCGGTCTCGTTAAAGGGGGCAAAGCGGAGAAAATTTCAAGGCGACCGGGAAAAAGATCGACTTGCCCTACGACGAATTCACCGGTGGCCCTCCCACAGCTCAGCTAGCAAGTCTCTCGGCGCATAGCATAGGGTCAATCGTTCGTAGCCGGGTTCGTCTCACTGCCCCTACTTGGAAGGAGGTGCCGGATGATGAGAAGGCGAAATTATTTAAAGAACTTTCGGTACATAATACGTAGAATTTTAGTTATTATATAATATTGTTAATATTAGTTATAATTTCATAATATATACGATTATAATTTTCTATTTATTTCTGATAGGAACAATTTGCGGTGGATCCGACACCGGCGATGTTGAGGCATATCAACCAAACCGCCAACTTCATCTATCGTGATTGGAAGTACAGGCTCCATCAGTACTTCGAAAATATCGGTCCCGTGCCTGCCCCCGTAGAGCTGCGTGGGGATAGAGAAGATGAGTGGCAGTGGTTGTGTAACCACTTTTAGGATGACGAATTTAAGGTGTTTACTTTTTTTATTTCGATTAAGATAATTGAATTATTTAAATTTTAGTTACTTATTAATTTTTTAATGATTTAATTATGTTGTCTAACAGAAATTCTCCGAAGTCAACAAAGCCAACCGGGGGAAGAAGGACAAACACCATACTTCTGGTGCCAAGCAACTTATTCAAATAGCCAAGGAGCACAGGGATAAGGGCTCCAAACACCCTTATCTCAATGCAAGCATAAGCGCGTACGTGACGCCTGGGCTCGATAATGAAGCGAGTCAATACGGCATAAGTGATATATATATATATGTGCTTTTAATTGTAGTAATTATTATTTAAATATTATTTCATTATAATTTTTTAATTATTCTTTTGTAGGTAAGGGTGATAGAGCGTGCGCAGGAAGAATTGGCTAACACTCAGCTTCCGTTCCCAGATTTGCCGGCGGAAGACCTGCATCCTCTATCCATGGAGAGCCAAATTGCAATCACGGATGAGGTCTACAGTCGTAGAGCTGGCAAGGAGGTTAGGCACTTCGGACCTAAGGTGGTTCGAGATTTGTCGACGACCTACGACTCATCAGCTACGGGAGGTTCGGTGCGGCGGAGAAGGACTCAGGCTGCGGCCGTCGAAGCAGCCATTCAAGAGGCTCGACTGGCACGAGAGGAAAATCAATCCATGCGTCAAAGACTTGATGACCAACAAGCACAAATAACCCAACTCATTGCCCTCATGCAACAATTTCGAGGAGAATGTCAACCTCCTCCGAACTCATACCCCGACGACGACGACCCAGCTGGAGGCGGGGGACTCGGCGGCGCATCTGCTCCTCCAGTGTGTTAGCTAGTAGTTTATTAATTATCTCGTTTCTTTCCGCATTCCGAACAATATTTTAATTTTTATGAGTTTTTTCAATTATGTATGTACAAATTAATTTTAAATATTTAATTAAGTAATATTACAAATTTAGTTTATTTAATTAATTTTAACATTTTTCATTATTTAAATTCAATTAATAATAAATTAAATTATTAACATTTAATTACAATTTAATTTAAAAAAAAATTAAATAAGCACTTGGACGACGGAGAACTTAATCTCCGTCGTCCAGATGCTTACCTGGGCCACGGAGAAGCTGCCAATCTCCGTGGCCCAGGTAAGCACTTGGACGACGGAGAACTTCTTCTCCGTGGCCCAGGTAAGCACCTGGACGACGGAGAATAAGTTCTCCGTCGTCCAAGTGATTACCTGGGCGACGGAGAACTTATTCTCCGTCGTCCAGGTGCTTACCTGGGCCACGGAGAAGCTGCCAATCTCCATGGCCCAGGTAAGCACCTGGACAACGGAGAACTTAATCTCCGTCGTCCAGGTGCTTACCTGGGCCACGGAGATTGGCAGCTTCTCCCTGGCCCTGGTAAGAACTTGGACGACGGAGAACTTAATCTCCGTCGTCCAGGTGCTTACCTGGGCCACGGAGATTGGCAGCTTCTCCGTGGCCCAGGTAAGCACCTGGACGACAGAGATTAAGTTCTCCGTCATCCAGGTGCTTACCTGGGCCACGGAGAATGTCCGCGGTCCAAGTGCACTTGGACGACAACACTTGGAGCACGGAACTTGGACGACAGAGGTTCCGTCGTCTAAGTACTTAGACGACGGAAACGCTCCGTCGTCTAAGTGCGTTTTTCTTGTAGTGCTCCTAGTTGCATAGGCCAAAAAATATAAGGTCTATCAAACCATGGGTCCTCTTAAATATGAATTGATGACCCATTCCTAACCTGCCATTTCTTCCCTCAATTCAGCACACCTCGGGCCTCCAAGACCCTTCCAACATGCCGACAATCTTGAACTTAAATCAGTGGACCAAAAATCTTCATTTAAAAAATAACTAGCTTTATAAAGTCAAGTAATTAAGCTATTCGGGTGCTGAGCAATTCTTCATTCTTGCTTATCTAGATGAGCAAGATTATGAGCATAAAAATTTTGAAAGCCCAAACCACTTTCCTCTTTTGGCTTGCACAGTTGTTCACATGATAGTCAATGAATTTTCTTTTTGTCATCAATTCCGATGCACCAAAAAATTGGAACACATTTGATGCATATCATGTCAAAATTTCTTCAGAAGTAGAAAATAATTCATAGTATAAGATGGTAAAGATTAGGCAACCACTTGAATAAGTAAATCTTTACCTGTAATGCTGAGAATCTTCCCTTGCCAACCTTCTAGGTTTTTACAAAATTTCTCTTTTAGAAAGGAGAAGGTATTTGTGCGATTAAGCCCCAAATAAGTAGGCAATCCCAAGTATTTATCATGCTTTGGAACAATATTCACACCCAACACTTTTAGAGAAAAGAATCCTCCAATGGTAGAATAATGGTGAATGAAGTGAGATACCTCATTAGCTACCATATTATTTATCAATAACCAAACTTCCAAGGATAAAAGCACTCTGAAATGGAGACATAATATCACTTTGGAACCTCTTCAATCTATTGGTAACCGCCTTTGAGCATATCTTGTAGACAACATTACAAAGTGCAATGGGTCGAAAGTCTGAAACTTATGTCGGTTTGGGGACCTTTGGTATTAGACAAATATGTGTGAAATTCACCTCCTTCAATAGTTGACCTGTATGAAGAAAATTATGAACCGCATTAACAATATAATCATCAATAGTATCCTAATATTTTTGAAAAAATAGAGGCAGCATACCATCTGGACTTAAAGCTTTCGTGGGATACACCTGGAATAAAGCTTGCTTAATCTCCTCCCTTGAATACTCGGCATACAACTGAAGGTTCATACTTTTGGTAACCTTAGGTTGTAGCAAATCAATAATGGACCTCATATGCCCCTCATCACTAAGCATCGTAGCAAACATTTTGTCAAAGTAAGTATAAATCACATCTTGTATACCATTTGCTATATCTTGAAAGACTCCATTACTATCAAACAAACCATTTAGATGAATTTTTTTGTCCGTCGATTCGAAGATTTTTGATAAAAAAAAAACTTTTGAGTTTTGATTGTCTTCTTTTAACCATGTAACTTTAGCCCTCTGCTACTAGTAGACATGTTTCTCTCTAAAAAGTGAATCAAGCTTCACAGAGAGCTTAGAATACTCTACTTGTTGTGCTGCCTCAGTAGTGAACTATGAAATTGATCTTACATGCCTCTCAAAGATGCTATGTCATGGTGACGCTGGCCAAAAGTCACTCTTTGCCAATTATTATGAGTAAAATGAGTATTCTTAATAAGATTAGTGACTAAATACATCAGGAAGCCACTGGATTATGTCCGCCAACCTTGTCATACCATCATCTCGCACTCACTAGACACAATCCAACCTTGTCATACCATCGTCTCACACTCATTGTCTAGAACAACGTATATAATTATTTAATATAGTTGTGCTTATGGAATGGAAGATTGCCAAGACCCCAATCGTTGTTAATATTAATCTTGTAGTCTTTCGCAGTGGCGTAGCTAGGAATTTCGATCAGCCGTGTCAAAATTCAAAAATACTAAAATATATGAAAAGACAAAAAATATTAGTAAAAATAAAATAAACCTTGAGATGACATTTAGAGACATGAGTATTGTGAAGATGATATGACTTTAGGTTGTAGCCTAGGCACGAAGACAAGGACAAGGACAAAGACTACAACCTAATGTCATATCATCTTCACAATACTCATGTCTTCATGAAATTCCTAGGCTCATGTCCTTGTCTTTGTCTTCGTGCCTAGGCTCTCTCTCTCTCACTCATAGGAATCGGTTCCATTGGAGCAGTGGTTGCATTCAGTCATAACGAATTCAAGGCTAACGAGAAGAAGATTGAGAGGGTAAAGAAAGAAAGATACGATAGCTTTTTATGAAGCAAAATATTTGGAGTCTGAGGCCAGATTTATCGATTACATGAAGGTGGTTCGTGATGCTCGTGGTGAAGTGAACTAGGAGAAGGTTGGAGGAAAATTTGTTGATGTGAAGTAAGCGGGATTTGTCTAAGTTTGGATGCATCTAAGAGTTTGAGACCTTCTGAGCTATTTGGTTAATAATGTTCATGGATTTGAGAGTAGTGGGATTTGCTTGGGTGTTCTTCCTTTAACCTTTACCTCAAGTTAAAGGCATTTAGACGCCTAGAAGATGGAGTTTGAAGACCAAGTAGGATGACTTAGCTTGCTTGTGAGTTCTTGGATTATCTCTACATCTATTTATCTCTTCAATTATGTATCTAAACTTGTTTTACATTATGCTTAGTGAGTAGTTGCCTTTGGCAGGCTAGGGGTCAAACCCTAGCCAATGTGATGTACAAATAATGATGCTTTGAGTTATGAAATTGGATTTGTTTAGTATATTACATGTTATGAATGGGTTTGATTAGTGTGTGATGTGTTTGCATGTTTTGGCTTGATTTAAAATTTCTATTTACATGTCTTAGCCATGACTAAGTTGAGGTATGTTTAGGGAAACTAAAAATGAACTTAAGTGAACTAGTCACTCACTTAAGGAAACATAAGCATGTAAATATGGCTTAGGTTTAAACTGTTAAGTTTAAGGTTTGGTTTTCATTGGGCTTGAACATGAACTAAAGCCATCTTGAAGTCCAAATGACTCAAGGAGCTACGGTCAATCTTACACTGACTCAAATGAGCTTTGTAACTAATCGTTACTTCTTCTAATTCATGTTCTAAACAGGGTGGATTAGAAGAGTTCACTACCAGCATATGAACTATAGCCGACGATATAAAGTCGTCTGCCTGTTAGCCCAAATTCATCGGCTATAGTATAGCTGACAACATGTCCTCGACTATGGTGTCATCGATAAAACGTTGTCGGCTATACTATAGTTGACGATCTGTAGAGCACCTTGTTGGCTATAGGTCCAAACTATAGCCGACCACCAGAAGTTGTCGGCTATATTCCCCAACCATAACCGATGACTTTAGAGAGGAAAGTCGCCGAGCATACCTTCCCAGTCCGGTCTAAAGTGTTTGACTGAAGGATACTATAGTTGACGACAGGGTTTAGAGGTCGTTGGTTTTTGGTGATGTAGGTCATCGGGTATAGTTATGGTCATCATCGAGAAATGTTAACCATGGCTGACAACATTGGTACCTGGTCGTCGGCTATAGTATGCAATTTTACGAAGCAAAAAAACTACAGATTCTGGATTTACCATTCCCAGAACCTATAGTTTCAAAATAGCTAACGAACATATATTTTCATTTCCACAATGTTTAACAACACATAAGAACTTCACAATCAACACAAAACACAAACTTATTAAAATTTACCATGTAATTTTGAAACACATGCATATAAACTAAATGTTGCCAAAGTCAAAGTTGCGAAGATAAGATGGTCCACTACCGTCATCATCAGGGGGATCCTGCTGCTCATGTGGGGCATCGTGAGGGTGCTGGTTAGATGGAGTCTATGCAGTCCAACCTTGGGCCGGGATGAAAGACGTATGCTTCTTTCGGGTGGATGTAAATAAGGTTTCCCTCATCATCAACAGTTGGTTGAAGGTTTCCCGCATTATCGGCATATGGCAGGGCAGGTACGCCCTGCGAGGAGAAATATAGGTGAGAAGGGAAAACACCTCCTTGTTGTCCAAACGACGATGTCCCTAAACCACCAACATGACCGGGAGAAGGACCTGGAGTTGGTTCTGGCCGGTTGATTTCTAGCATATGAGGATCCGAAGTAGCAGGATCCGTATAGCTGGGCATACCAGACACATGGCTCATGTATGGCAAACCTTGACGTGAAGGGTCAGGATCAGTAGAGCCGGGCGTAGACGTTTGGCTCCTATTGGAGAACAAAAGCTACATCGCACTCTGTGGTCATTGGGGGTCGGCCACATCATCATGCACAAGCGTCTCTTGGGTACCTCCAAGCAGTTGCCGACGACGATTGTTATACCGGCCGCCATAAGGCTGGTAGGGCCAGTTGTTCAAGCTGGACCCACAACTGTAGCCGTTGGACACGTTTTCCCGATTCTTAGATGTCGGCTTCTTTCCTCTACCCGAAAACAAATGCATGATTCCTAAAATTCACAATAATCACAATCACAATAATTACGTTGAAAATAATCACAATCTCAAAACCTAATAACAATTCATAATTGAAAGGACCCAATCCCGATTCAGTTACCTAAACCGGAATCAAACCCTTTAGAAAATACGAACAAACAAAAAATTTTCAAAATTTCGGCAGAGTTTCGTTACTAACGTGGAATTGCCATAACCTGCACCCAGAAAATAACACTTCATCCTATGCCACAAAAACCAAACCGTGGGCACCGATCCCATCCGGATTTCTCAACATCAATATAATCAATAACAGTAAACAAACTGTACCATGTATATATGTATATCCGAGAAAATCCGTATAAACATGTATCAGAATGTATCAAAGCGACCTCTAGTATAACATATATACAACAAATACACATCAGTAGGCGAAACAAGAACCTACTGGAAAGCACAGGTAACTCTGATCACTAGCCTCCAAACCGCGACGTGAAAACACCAAAACCTGAACTGCAACTGGGCACAGAAACCGAAAAGCCCAGGGGAAAGACATGAAACACGTTAGAGTAAGTAGACGAAAATAAATGTCTTTCACCAAGTAATATATATACATATAAAATCATGTGCGAGTCAAATGCATGAAAATCAAATGATACGTGAGGAGACATCAGCTACCACTCACGTACAGAGCATGCAACGTAAATGTATCGCGGAATCTCTCATGGACTACCACGCGATAGCACGGTTTGAACCACGGGATCCCCGACCCACACGTGATTCCTAGCCAGAAAGGCCTCGGGTCAGGATATCTGTCCTTCCCGGAGCGTACTCGGGGATCAGCCGAGAAGCCAATGTGTATCGATACCACAACATATATTGAGACTGTACTTTGTGTAAACCAAATCATAAATCTTTTCTATGCACATGCTTAAAACATAATATGTACGTATATGTATATATTCGTATACGTATATTCGTATAAGCATAATCGTAAAACACATGCTAGTAAAATCATAATCAATCCGCATGCTCAAGTTCATAAATCATTTATAAAAGATTCGCAATCAATCTGTGAAAAGAAATGTCCACTCACAGACTCGCGTAACGTGCACTCGCGCTAATCTCGAGGACCGGCGGAAGATCCCTCGCCAGAAGCTCGATCACGATCCCGATCTCGATCTCCTGAATATCCACAAAACATAACTGATCAATATCGTAATCCACAACATTGTACTGATGCACGGAAACCAACCGTTCCCGGAAATATGCAATGCGGTACAAAACGATAAACAAAATTCCCGAAATCCTAACTCGAAACCTCAACTGAAAATCGGCTAACCAGATCAACCCGAAAACCTCTGTACGATAACCAGGGCGTGATTACAAGAAAAATGACATTAAAATTGTCGAAATCTGAAAAGTTGACTTTTCCTCGCCGGAGCGCCGCCGTTGACCGCCGCCGCCGGCGAAAAGCTCCAGAATTCAAGTTCACCACCAGCCCTACCCTTCTTCCAACTGGCCCAAAGCCCAATTCCATCCAAAACCTGTCCAAAAATGGCCCGAAACAGATCGGAACCCAGATTCCGGCAACACATCGGGTTCCAGCAAAACCTCAATCAAACCAAAATCCAACCATATAGGGAGCATCCCTAGGTCAAGGGGAGGTAAACCCCTAACCTCTCCACCACCGTGGCTCGTCGGAACCACCTCAACCGACACCGGCGATATCCAAGAACATAACCCGATTCGGGTTCAACCAAAACAGCCTCAATTCTACTCAAACCAGTTACTAACCCACTCGAAATCACTCAAGGATGCGAACCATACCTGTCTCGTGGCCGATGGGGGCCGGAAAACGGTGGTCGGAAGTTGAAACCGAAACGGAAAATTCCTCCCCCCACGGTCAATGGTCAACTTTCCCAAATTGGAAAGTCAAAGTCTGGTCAATGCCCGAAATGAAATTCTCGACTATTTTTTGACTTTTCGATATTTATACTTGTCCCTCGGGTCGATCGACGATTCAAAATGGATAACCATCACGATTCGGATAAACTCGAAACAATCAGATAAACTCGTCGGAACCCAAAACTTCAAATAATCATAAAATATTCCTCGGTCGTCCAAATAACGATCCGGAACCGCCCACGAACTCGAAATCACGTACTCTACAATTTCCGTGAAGACACCTAACTCAAATTCTCGACTGAAATCCTAGTCGCGAATCGAATCGGCAAACCACATACACGACAATAAACTGCGACTAAACTCAACCTCGAGAATCGTGCCGAATACACAACAGATTCTGGTTCGGGTCGTCACAAATCTACCCCCTTAAAGAAATTTCAACCTCGAAATTTACGTACCTGTCATGTGAACAGATGAGGATACTGTTCCCACATACGCTGCTCGGTCTCCGAGGTGGCCTCCTCAATTGAGTGGTTCTGCCAGAAGACCTTCACCAGCGGAATCACACGGTGCCTCAACTCCTGCTCACGACGATCGAGAATCTGCACTGGCTCCTCAACATACGATAAATCCTCCCTGATCGGCAACTGCTGTGGGGCTAACACATGTGAAGGATCTGAGATTTACTTCCGTAGCATCGAAACATGGAAGACATCATGCACATGAGCCATCTCAGCCGGTAACTCAAGTCTGTAAGCAACAGCTTCAACTCTCTCCGTAATTTCATACGGACCAACGTATCGTGGTCGAAGCTTGCCACGCTTCCCGAAACGCACAACTCCCCTCCATGGAGATAGTTTCAGGAAGACCCAATCACCAACCTCGAACTCTAAACTCTTCCTCCTCACATCTGCATAACTCTTCTGCCGATCCTGGGCGACCTTCAGTCGATCCCGGATAACCTGTATGTCCTCCATCGTGGTTTTCACCAAATCTGGACCAATAAGCCAACGCTCGCCCACCTCAGTCCAATATAATGGAGTGCGACACTGCTTCCCGTACAGAGCCTCGTACGGTGCCATCTCAATACTGGCCTGATAACTGTTGTTGTAGGCGAACTCAATCAAGTGCAACTGCTGATCCCAGTTTCCGCGAAACTGCAACACACACGATCTCAACATATCCTCAAGAGTCTGAATGGTCCGCTCGGACTGCCCGTCAGTCTGAGGATGAAAAGCTGTACTAAATCGCAACCTCGTGCCCAACGCTCGCTGTAAAGCCTGCCAAAACTCAGAAGTAAACTGACTATCTCGGTCAGAAACAATCGACACATGCACACCATGCAAGCGAACAATCTCGGATAAGTACAACTTGGCTAATCTGCCCACTGAAATCTTCCCCGGAAGTGCAAGAAAGTGTGCGGATTTCGTCAATCGGTCAACAATAACCCAAATGCCAGTGTTGCCATCCAAAGTACGCGGCAACTGATATACGAAATCCATCGTAATATGCTCCCACTTCCAAACCGGAATCTCAAGTGGCTGTAGTTTCCCTGCAGGTTTATGCCTCTCCGCCTTCACCTGCTGACAGATCAAACATCGACTCACGTACGCGGCAATCTCCCGCTTCATGTTGCGCCACCAATAGTACACTCGAAGTGTACGAAACATCCTCGTACCTCCGGGATGCATCGCATACGCTGAACTGTGGGCCTCATCCAGAATCTCCTTCTTCAAGTCCTCGTCTCTGGGTACACATAATCTGCCTATGAATAACAACGTACCGTCGTCGCTCAATCGGAACTCAGTAGGCACACCATTCCATATCATGGTCTTCTTGCCCAGCAAGTAAGGATCTGAATCCTGTGCCTCACGTACCTGATCAACTAGTACGGGTCGAACCTGAAAACTGGCCAACAAAGCTCCATCATCATCATATCCAAACACAGCACCCGTAGCTCGAAGCTCGGCTAACATCGATACTCTGGCCACACACATGTGGAACAACGAGGCTCCAGATTTTCGACTAAGTGCATCAGCCACAACATTGGCCTTCCCTGGATGGTACTCAAACGTGCAATCGTAATCGTTGATCAACTCCATCCATCGGCGCTGCCTCATGTTCAGATCCGGCTGTGTCCGCAAGTAGGTGAGACTCTTGTGATCAGTGAAAATCTTACACTGAGCACCATACAGGTAATGTCTCCAACTCTTCAACGCTAACACGATAGCGGCTAACTCCAAATCATGCGTCGGATAGTTGACCTCATGCGGTTTCAGCTGCCTGGAACCATATGCCACAACTCTACCATGCTGCATCAACACACAGCCAAGGCCCAACTTCGACGCGTCACTGTACACAACAAACTCACCATTGTCGTCTGGCAATGTCAGAACCGGTGCGGTAGTCAATCTCTCCTTCAGGAGCAAATAACTCTCCTCGCACGCATCAGACCACTCAAACTTGATGCCCTTCTTCGTCAATCTGGTCAGTGGTGTAGCAATCCGGGAGAAATCCTGAACAAACCGTCGGTAATAACCTGCTAAACCTAAGAAACTCCGAATCTCTGGAACAGTAGTGGGTCTACTCCAATTCAGCACGGCCTCGATCTTGTCAGGATCGACACTAACTCCCTCGGCCGAAATCACGTGGCCCAGAAACTTCACGCTATCCAACCAGAACTCACACTTGCTAAACTTCGCGAATAACTGATGGTCCCGCAAAGTCCGCGACACTGCTCGCAAGTGCTTCTTGTGCTGGCCCACACTCCTGAAATAGATCAGGATATCGTCAATGAATACAATCACGAACTTGTCTAGGAATCGCCTGAACACCCGATTCATCAAGTCCATGAAAGTTGCGGGGGCGTTGGTCAACCCAAACGGCATAACCAAAAACTCATAGTGCCCATACCGCGTCCTGAAAGCAGTCCTAGCTACATCTGAATCTCGGATCCTCAACTGGTGATATCCGGATCGAAGGTCAATCTTCGAAAAGACTGCTGCTCCCTTCAGCTGATCGAACAAGTCGTCAATCCGTGGCAACGGATACTTGTTCCTCACTGTAATTTGATTCAGCTTCCGATAGTCAATGCACAAACGCATGGACCCGTCCTTTTTCCGCACAAACAACACTGGAGCACCCCACGGGGAAACACTCGGTCGAATGAATCCTTTCTCTAACAACTCCTGGAGCTGAATCTGCAACTCCCTCAACTCCGCAGGCGCCATCCGATAAGGTGTCTGGGAAATCGGTCCAGTACCCGGCAATAACTCAATAGTAAAGTCAATCTCCCGTACAGGGGGTATACCAGGTAACTCTGCTGGAAACACATCCGGAAACTCAGACACAACCTCAATACTGCCAAGATCTGACACTGCAGCTGTAGTGTCCACAACATGGGTTAAGTAAGCAACACAACCCTTCTTCATCAACCGGTCCGCCCTCATCGCGGAAATCAAACACGGTAGTGAAGTGTTCTTCTCGCCACGGAATAGTATCTCAGGTAACCCTGGTCGTAGAAACGCGACATCCTTCCTGTGGCAGTCAAACATGGCCCAGTGCGACTCCAAAAAGTGCATACCCAATATCAATTCAAAGTCCACAATATCAAGCAATGACAGATCTGCGGCTAGTCCATGTCCACCAATAAACAACTCACAATCTCGGTAAACCCAACCAATGCTCACAACCTCACCTGACGGATACAACACTCTCCACAACCCCGGAAGTGGAGATGCAGGTACCGTAGCCAATGATGACAGTCTAAATGATATGAATGAATGTGTGGCACCCGGATCTAACAATGCAAGTACAGGAATACCAAAAACATGTAACGTACCGATAACGACCTCCGGTGATGCTCTGCCCTCACGTAGAGTCATAGCATGAACCCTCGCCTGTCCGGCTGGTCGTCCGGCTGGTCGTCCTCGCTGGGGCTGTCCCTGCTGTCTACCCTGACCTGCAAACTGTGTTGGTCGAGCTCCTGTAGTGGCACCTCACTCAACTCCGGAACTCTGGGCCGCATGTCCATCACCACCATATAACTGAGGACACGCCCTCGCATAGTGACCCACCTGGCCACAATGATAACAGTTGAGGGTGCCTCGCTGACACGATCCAAAATGATACCTATTACACAAATTGCACAACGGAGACTCCCTCTGTGTAGCAGGTGTGCGAAAAAGTCGTCGAGGATGACTAGAACCGCTGGAATCCGCACTAGCATGTGGTCGCTGTGGTTGATCTCTCCTCCATCTCTGTCTCCATTTGGGTGCACTAACTGGTGGTCGATAAGATCCATCGCCTGAAGATGAAGCTGAACCGGAAGTATCAGAACTCAGCCTCTTCGAAGGCCCCTGACTTGGTCCACCTTCCTCAAATCATCTCGGCTGGTACCTCTGCTGCTGTCTCTCCTGCTCAATATCCTCGCCTCGGAGTGCAGCACTAACAAACTCGTCAAAGTTGTTCCGAGGCATCGTAGTCAGTGTCGCCTTGATGTTCAGATTAATTCACAGCTCAAATCTACGACACTTGGCTTCCTCAGTAGCCACCATATCCTGCGCAAAACGAGATAAACGGGTAAACCGATCCCGATACTCAAGTACAGACAAACTGCCCTGCCTCAAGTTTGTGAATTCCTCGTACTTGCGCTGCTGGGTAGCCGGATTAAAATACCTCCGCATAAACAGATCACGAAACAATGTCCATGGAGTATCAACCGGAACTCTGTCGGTGCTAACCCACCAAAAGTATGCATCGCCCTCAAGTAAACCAACTGCGGCTACTGACATCTGCTCAGGAGTAAACGGCAGACGCTCACAAACACGTTCAATCTGAACTAACCATGCCTCGCATATCTCTGGATCAACTGAACCCGAAAACACAGTAGCACCCGCAGTGCGAGCCTTGACCACGGGGTCAAAACGCTCTTCCAAACGCAGCACTCGCATAAGCAAGTCGCGCGTTCGGCGATCCTCATCAGGATCATCATCCCGATCAACACGGGGACCACGTCGAGGAGGCATCCTAGTGATACAAGACAAGCATTAGGTACAAGCAGAAAAAACGTAATCATGAAACCGCAGATATTTGAGGACACACAACACTCGAAGTATTGATGAGTACCGCTGGCCAGTCGGGTCATCACTCCAGTCATGCTGTATCAACTCAAATACCCTAAGCGTCACAACTACAAGAGTCTACAGAATCTAACAACCTAATGCTCTGATACCAAGCTGAAAGGACCCAATCCCGATTCAGTTACCTAAACCGGAATCAAACCCTTTCGAAAATACGAACCAACAAAAAATTTTCAAAATTTCGGCAGAGTTTCGTTACTAACGTGGAATTGCCATAACCTGCACCCAGAAAATAACACTTCATCCTATGCCACAAAAACCAAACCGTGGGCACCGATCCCATCCGGATTTCTCAACATCAATATAATCAATAACAGTAAACAAACTGTACCATGTATATATGTATATCCGAGAAAATCCGTATAAACATGTATCAGAATGTATCCGAGCGACCTCTAGTATAACATATATACAACAAATACACATCAGTAGGAGAAACAATAACCTACTGGAAAGCACAAGTAACTCTGATTACTAGCCTCCAAACCGCGACGTGAAAACACCAAAACCTGAACTGCAACTGGGCACGGAAACCGAAAAGCCCAGGGGAAAGACATGAAACACGTTAGAGTGAGTGGACGAAAATAAATGTCTTTCACCAAGTAATATATATACATATAAAATCATATGCGAGTCAAATGCATGAAAATCAAATGATACGTGAGGAGACATCAGCTACCACTCACGTACAGAGCATGCAACGTAAATGTATCGCGGAATCTCTCATGGACTACCACGCGATAGCACAGTCTGAACCACGGGATCCCAGACCCACACGTGATTCCTAGCCAGAAAGGCCTCGGGTCAGGATATCTGTCCTTCCCGGAGCGTACTCGGGGATCAGCCGAGAAGCCAATGTGTATCGATACCACAACATATACTGAGACTGTACTCTGTGTAAACCAAATCATAAATCTTTTCTATGCACATGCTTAAAACATAATATGTACGTATATGCATATATTCGTATACGTATATTCGTATAAGCATAATCGTAAAACACATGCTCGTAAAATCATAATCAATCCGCATGCTCAAGTTCATAAATCATTTATAAAATACTCGCAATCAATCTGTGAAAAGAAATGTCCACTCACAGATTCGCGTAACGCGCACTCGCGCTAATCTCGAGGACCGGCGGAAGATCCCTCGCCAGAAGCTCGATCACGATCCCGATCTCGATCTCCTGAATATCCACAAAACATAACTGATCAATATCGTAATCCACAACACTGTACTGATGCACGGAAACCAACCATTCCCGGAAATATGCAATGCGGTACAAAACGATAAACAAAATTCCCGAAATCCTAACTCGAAACCTCAACTGAAAATCGGCTAACCAAATCAACCCGAAAACCTCTGTACGATAACCAGGGCGTGATTACGAGAAAAATGACATTAAAATTGTCGAAATCTGAAAAGTTGACTTTTCCTCGCCGGAGCGCCGCCGTTGACCACCGTTGACCGTCGCCGGCGGCGGCGGCGCGCCGTCAAAGGTGGAATCCTACGGCGAAAAGCTCCAGAATTCAAGTTCACCACCAGCCCTACCCTTCTTCCAACTGGCCCAAAGCCCAATTCCATCCAGATTCTGTCCAAAAATGGCCCGAAACAGATCGGAACCCAGATTCCGGCAACACATCGGGTTCCAGCAAAACCTCAATCAAACCAAAATCCAACCATATAGGGAGCATCCCTAGGTCAAGGGGAGGTGAACCCCTAACCTCTCCACCACCGTGGCTCGCCGGAACCACCTCAACCGACACCAGCGATATCCAAGAACATAACCCGATTCGGGTTCAACCAAAACAGCCTCAATTCTACTCAAACCAGTTACTAACCCACTCGAAATCACTCAAGGATGCGAACCATACATGTCCCGTGGCCGATGGTGGCCGAAAAACGGTGGTCGGAAGTTGAAACCGAAACGGAAAGTTCCTCCCCCCACGGTCAACGGTCAACTTTCCCAAATTGGAAAGTCAAAGTCTGGTCAATGCCCGAAATGAAATTCTCGACTATTTCTCGACTATTTTTCAACTTTTCGATATTTATACTCGTCCCTCGGGTCGATCGACGATTCGAAATGGATAACCATCACGATTCGGATAAACTTGAAACAATCGGATAAACTCGTCGGAACCCGAAACTTCAAATAATCATAAAATATTCCTCGGTCGTCCAAATAATGATCCGGAACCGCCCCCGAACTGGAAATCACGTACTCTACAATTTCCGTGATGACACCCAACTCAAATTCTTGACTAAAAACCTAGTCGCGAATCGAATCGGAAAACCTATACACGACAATAAACTGCGACTAAACTCAACCTTGAGAATCGTGCCGAATACACAACAGATTCTGGTTCGGGTTGAAAGGACCCAACCTCAATTTAGCTTCCTAAATCGGAATCAAACCCTTCCGAAAACACAAACCAACAAAAAATTTTGGAAATTTGGGCAGAGTTTCGTTACTAGCGTGGAATTACCATTACCTGCACGCGGAAAATACACTTCATCCTATGCCACAAAAATCAAACCGTGGGCACCAATCCCATCCGGATTTCTCAATATCTCAACAGTAAAGTAAAACAATAAATATATACATACTTTACTGAAATTCGGAGTAAAATCGTATAACATAACAACAGATTTCTCAGAGCGACCTCTATCGTATAAACATATAAGTATACCACAGTAGGTAGAACAATAAACCTACTGGAAGAAATAAGGTAGCTCGAGCACTATGCCTCCGACCACGACGTGCGACACCAGAGCCTGAACTGCAAACTGGGCACGGAAACCGAAAAGCCCAGGGGAAAGACAATAACACGTTAGAGTGAATGGACGAAAATAAATGTCTTTCACCAGATAATATATACATATAAAATCATATGCGAGTTAAATACATGAAAATTAAATAGTACGTGAGGAGACGCTGACTACCACTCACGTACAGAGCATGCAAGGAAAATCTCACGGGGTCACTCATGGACACATCCGTGCTAGTACAGTCGGAATCACGGAGTCCTTGACTACCACGTGATCCATACCCAGAAAGGCCTCGGTTCCGGGGTACTGCCCCTCGCCGGTCAGGTAGGGGTACTGCCCCTCCTGGTGGCCTACCATCGGGGATCAGCCGAGAGGCAAGTCTATCGATACAACAACGTAACTGAGACTGTACTCTGTGTAAATCAAATCATAAACAGTTTGATGCAAATGCATGAAACAACATATAAGTATATGTATACTCGTATACGTATATTCGTATAAGTATATCCGTATGATCGTAAAACACATGCTCATAATAAACATAATCTCGTATGAAATCTCATGCTCGTAAAACCATAATCATGCTGCATGCTCAAGTTCATAAATCATAAATAAAAGATTCGCAATCAATCCGTGAAAATAAATTGTCCACTCACAGACTGGCGTAACGCGATACACGTTAACCCGTGATCCGGCGGAAAGTCCATCGCCAAACGAATGATCACGAACACCTGAATATTCAAAAAATCCATATCTCAAAATCATATCTCGACAATGCAAGACAAATCACGAGAAACCACCGTTCCCGGAAACACATACCTCAAAGTCGACGAATCGTCGAAAATCCGTATATGTACACCACAATACCTCGCTTTACGTTCGGACACTCAACTCGAAAAACGAACCTCCCCACTGCGATCGGAGCGCGATTTCGAGTCAAATGACATGCAACTTGCCGAAAATCAAAAAAGTCAAACTTTGATCGTTGACCGCCGCCGTTGACCGCCGTCCACGGCGGCTCCGCTGCCAGACGTGAAATTTCACGGCGGAGCTACACCTATTCCACTCAAAATCCTGCAGTGAGCAACTTTGTCAACTGCACCGAAGTCCAATTCTCACTCCAACTAGCTCAATTTCATGAAAACTCGAATTGAAACACAAATTTCAAATCCAAAATTCTCCTTCCACAATCAAAATTAGAACTCCATACCTATATGGTTAGAATCATGAAGATGAGGGCTACAAAACCCAGTGCTTGATGTAGCTCAATTCGGCCAAAATCACAAACCACCATTAAACCCAAAAATCCCAAACTTTGGTTCCAAATTTCTCTCTCCACCGTGAGCTCCACCACGAGAGGAGGCCGGCACGGGGTCGAGGGCATCAAGGCGCTTCGAATGGGACCGGAGACATGCCGTGGGGTGGCCGGAAAAATCCCACCGCCGGTGAGCACCGTACGGCGTCGGCCTCCACTTCCACAGCTCGGTCAAACCAAGTTGACCGAGTCAACTCAACAATACATCCTTTTGACTTTCCCTTTTTAGTAACCTTCTATTTATATACCTGCCAAAAAGGGAAACTTTCCCAATTAATTACGACAAACTTCAAATATCCATAACTCTCGCGTCGTAACTCTGATTTCGATAATTCTTGTGGTCACAAACTCGTCTCGACGTACTCTTCCAATATTACTCGAAGTCAAACACATGGGCCAAACGGATAAAAATTCAACTGTTCAACCAAACACACATTTAAATCGACTAATTGATCAACAAACGGAAATAATCACAACTTAAACTCCGTAACTCAAAATCATGCTCCGGAAGTTCCTACGAACTCAAAATTAAATTCTAAACAACTTCCGTGAAGGATCCGAAGCCAAATTCTCGTCCGATAACTTAGTCGCGAACAAACCTGCCATTTAAATTCATTTCCGTCGAAACTTCAAATATTCATAATTAATTCCTCAGTCGTCCAAATAACGATCCGGAACTGCCCACGAACTCGTAATCACACGTACAACAACTCTCGAGAAGAGACTCAGCTCTAATTCTCGGCCAATAATTTAGTCGTTAACGAGCTTGGCGATTTAAATAACTGTCGAACAACTGCGACTACGCAGTAACTCATCAATCAACCTGATCATACTTCTGATTCTGGTCCGGGTCGTCACAAATCCACCCCCCTTAGAAAAATTTCAACCTCGAAATTTCTGAATCTGCCAACTACAAGGTAGGAGCACTGCCTCTGCATACTGCTCAACTCTCCAGCGACAATATCGACTGAACAACTCTAATAACAAACTCCACAATAGGAGATAACTCCGTGCTGAAATCTCTGTACCCACAAATCACAAATCTGAACTGGTTCACACAATCGCCAAGTGTTCCTGCATAAGGAACAAATAGGGTACACAACACGCAACAACCTGAAACATAGTTCCGCCACGCGGAACACAACACACACACAAAAGCCAACACTATAGGCGGTGCCGAACCATACGGCATAACATAAACTCGCCTATGGCCACATACAAATCAAAACAATGTGCCAATTCACAACTCAGTTCACACATCAATATAACTCACACACTCATATCAGCATAGCTCGAACATCGAACTCGGACAATAATCAACCCATTTCCGATAATCTGATAGTTTGTGGTAGCACATTCCACAACATCCTAATCAAACATCAACTCAAACTCAAACCAAACTCACTCCAGCATAATGGAGTACAACATCGTTCCTCAAAACGACATCATGCAACATCAAAATCACAGTGGTCCACAAACTGGTACTGCATGCAAACTCAAACAAGTGGAACTGCTGGTCCCAAATCCGTCGGAACTGCAATACACAAAATCACAACATGCCCTCCAAGGCCTGAATAGTCCTCAAAGATCGCCTGTCAATCTGAGGATAAGAACCGGTACTAACTCGTAATCTGGTCTCCAAAGCTCGCTGCAAAGCTTGCCAACACACAGTCGTAGCTGATTACCTCGACCGGTAAACTGGGACACAGGTACACCACATAAATGGCCAATCTTCGTCAAACACAGCTATGCTAGTCTGCCACTGAAATCCTTTCCCGAAAGTACAAGGAAATGTACCAAGTCCGTCAAATGGTCCACAATGGCTTGACAACTGGTATCATAAATCAAAATGCGCACAAACACACACAAGGTCACAGCGACAAACGCCACGTCCAACTGGAAATCTCGAATGGCTGATACATCGCGGCAAATCTCCGCCCCTTAGCCATGGCCAGCTGACAAATGTGGCATCTGCACACACATGTTGCGCACACACAAGCTGCTACATTCTTCTACAGATTGCGTCACGAGTAGTAAACTCGAAGTATCAAACACATCACCGCACCACTAGCGCCAAATGTGCGTAAAACCATAAGCCTCAACGTCATCATACTCGAACTCAGCTCTCGTAGCCCACACTCGGCTAACACGGAAACTCGAGCCACACATACACACATGTAATACTGAAGCTCCTAACTCTCGACTGAATGCATAAACAACAACATCATCCCAAACGGATGGTCAAAGTACAACCACTAACTTTTCTGAACAACTCAAAGGTACAACCATGGTCATGAGTCGACCCCATCCATCTACACTGCCTCAAGCCCAAATCTGGCCGAAAATGCAAGTGGAGGAAACTCAAATGATCAGTGCACATCCCACACTGCGCTATACACCATAGCAGTAGTATCTCCAACTCTCTGGTTCAAACACAAGGACAGGTACACCCAAATCATACACAGGATACGTAGCTACATAAAGTCTCCAATGCCTGAAACAATGAGCCACCGCTCTGCTACACAGCATCCAAACACAACCAAAATCCAAACCTCGATGCATCACCATAACCCACGAACTCATCACGATCGTCAGGTAAGATCAAAACCGAAACAATGGTCAACCATCCTGCAGGAGTAAGTAACTCTCCTCGCGTGCATCGAACCACATGAACTTGCTGCCTTCTTCGTCAATCCGGAAAGTAGAGTGGCAATCCGGAAAAATCCTGCACAACCCGTCGGTAATAGCCTACTAAACCCAAGAGACTCCTGATCTCTGGCACAATGGTAGGACAACCCCAAATCAACACGGCTTCAATCCGGTCAGGATCCACGCCAACTCCCTTGGATAACATCACACAACCCAAAATCTTCACACTAATCAACCAAAACTCATACTGGCTGAACTTTACAAACAGCTGATCAACTCGCGAGTCCGTAAAACCACTCACAATTACCTCAGGTGCTGGTCCACACTCCTGGAGTGAATCAGGATACTGCCAACAAACATGACCGCAAACTTGTCCAGAAATCGTCTGAACACCTGGTCCATCAAATCCACACGATCTACCGGTCATTGGTTAACACAACAGCGTGACCAAGAACTCATGAG